>CM076675.1:155991891-156705641 GCA_038501925.1 Xenopus petersii
TGTACTGTACACATCATTAAAAAATGAGAATTTAGAATTATTATTTCCGGTTGTTTATCCCTGATGCATAAAACTGTTTTGAATTGAAATTGTTTCCCTATAAAAGTGCCGATGATAAGAAAAAATCCATTGAGACTGGAGGACAGCAATAAATGATGATAATTTATCCTTAGCTTAACAAGGATTTCTTCTCTGTATTATGGAATGTACTGTAACTATCCAAAGCTCTAATCACTTCCAAAGTATTATCTTTGCTGGCAGAGACAGTATCTCATATATATTCGAATTTAATGTTTTTACAACGCGATCAATATGTATCCATGGCAGGAGACTAAAAAGAAAAAAATGCACCAAGCTTCAAGATCCTCATTAAGTAACTGTTACCAAAGATGAAACTGAGGAGCTTATTGTCTTTGCTGCTCTAATGAAGGTTAATTGTCATACCGAGAATCAGTTTTGCTAATGAAACTGCACAAAGTAGAGGTTTTACTGTATAAACAATAGTTTTCAACCTTTTGCTCCTTGAATATACAACCATTCAGTAATCAGATGAAGTTTAATTCAGCTTTAGCATCGCTGCATCTTAATAAAGTCAGCAAAACGCTCTCTTTGAGAAGGGAAAAACGATTGCAAAGAAAACAGTAACGATAACACAGAAATGGTAAATCCTTAATAATTATTACACAATAGTAATAAGAGGTAACTAATAGATGGAAAATTGTGTAACATTAATATTCCGCTCATTGAGTTTATAAAACAGGATTTCAAAAAAATTGGTTTCACACCATATTTTTTCTTTTTGCTGGCCAGTCATGACCAGTGGCCAGTTAATACTGTCACGATCAATGGGCCACAAAGGAGTTTGGGGAAACAGGCAGGCAGGCATTTGACAAACAGAAAAAAAAACTTTATTGAAGGATTAGGTGCTGAGATTAGCAGGAAGACCAACCATGGGTATAGTGACCTAACTAGAAGACAATGTCATCTGTATTTTACAGGATTTACACTGTAAGCCCTGGTAAGTGGTGGGACCTCCCCAACTGAAGGAGCCAGGTCCCCTCACAGGGGCCGATCTATGAATTTTCGTAGAACATTTTGTTTCTCCAAATCATAGTTTTTACTGCAAACAAACACATTTTTCATTGACAGGAATAGGACCTGTTATCCAGAATGTTCAAAACCTGGGGCTTTCTGGATAATGGATATTTCTCTAATTCTTTATACCTTAAGTCTACCAAAGAATCATGTAAACATTAAATAAACCCAATAGACTGGTTGTGCTTCAGATAAGGATTAATTATATCTTAGTTGGGATCAAGTACAAAGTACTGTTTAATTGTTACAGAGAAAAAGGAAATAATTTGGATGATTTGGAAAAAATGGAGTCTATGGGAGATGGCCTTTCCGTAATTCGGAGCTTTACGGATAACTTAATCCACAGTTATTAATCCACAATTAATTTTATTATTTATCAAGTGTAAAAACCATAAAGTTTGCAAATGCAAAAGTACGACAAGTAAAAGCTGTTAAGGTCATGTAGAAGTTAAAGGAAAACTATACCCCCAAAATGAATACTTAAGCATCAGATAGTTTATATCAAATTGAATGACATATTAAAGAATCTTACCAAACTGGAATATATATTTACATAAATATTGCCCTTTTACATCTCTTGCCTTGAACCACCATTTCGTGACTGTATCTGTGCTGCCTCAGAGATCACCTGACCAGAAATACTACAACACTAACTGTAACAGGAAGAAGTGAGGAAGCAAAAGGCAGAACTCTGTCTGTTAATTGGCTCATGTGACCTTACTTGTGGTTTGTATGTGTGCACAGTGAATCCTACGATCTCAGGGGCGGCCCTTATTTTTTAAAATGGCAATTTTCTATTTATTATTACCCAATGGCACATACTACTAAAAAAGTATATTATTATGATAATGGTTCATTTACATGAAGCAGGGTTTTACACATGAGCTGTTTTACTCAGTATCTTTTAATAGAGACCTACATTGTTTGGGGGGTATAGTTTTCCTTTAATGGAAGTTCCCTTTCTTTTAATGCAAAGAAAAAATTACCAGCAACTGCATTGCTGGTAAATTTGTAATACCGGCCCCGGCCTTGGCAGGTGTTTTACCGGCTAGGCCGGTAAAATACCGGCCGGGTGGCAACCCTAGTGCCAACCCCTCTACCACCGTGCACCAGGCTACTCATTTGGGTAGGCCAGGGTGTGTGAGCAGTGTTATATATCCTTTAAAGGTTTTCGGACATCATTCATTCATGAAAAATTCCTGTTTTTTGTACAGTTATACCTCTTGGATATTTTATTAACTTTCATAGCATTTGTGGGTTTTCAAGAAATGGAGTTTAACCATGGCTTCCTCTAAAACCACTAAAATTCAGCCTTTAAAAAATAGGCCTCATAGTCTAACTAATGAAATGGATCTATGGATTATGCAATGGATTTTTTTGTTGTTCCAAATCCTACTGAATAATGAAAAATGCCAATTTAAAGGACTACTTTAATTAAAGTGTGTCAGATTATTCAATGAGCCCAGCCAATTATGTTAACAATAACATGAAATATTTTGCATCTACAATATATTAGGTTCAGAATCAATTTACCCAGAATCACAGACACTTAAAGACCCAAAAAACAGTGAAGGAAGCTTCAGTGCACCAAGCATGGAATACATCTGCATTCAACTGTGTCTGGACAATTGTCTAATCTTGCTTTCATTATAGTTACACAAACATTACTATCATATTATACTTTCTAGTCAATTCATTGATCATTTATCATTACACATAATTAAGTTAATCACAAATAGATCTTTAATATCATGTTGCCAGGTCAATAGGTATAACTAACTCTTCATCAAACGTTTCCTTTATCTCTGCTGACAACCCCCTAATATGCTGACATTCTCCTTCACAGAGTTAACTCCGGACTGGATTTGTATTGCTGTAATCTTAAGAATCAATACCTGAGTCCAATCGAGGAATCCATTTCTGCCATAAAAATAAGGAGAGCTTACATTAAAGACATGCATTAAAGAACATGAGTTCTGTTTACTTTTTTTTACTTTACTCACATAATTATTACTTAACTTCTACATGATAGACAGGAAAGATATGTAACTGGCACCTGTAACAGTCACTCACCCTGGTGGTCTAGTGGGTCAGCGGGGACACCTGCCATACTGCTCCTCTTCTGTGTCAGCGCCGGTTCCTTAGGGCGTGCACGTCGCTCATCTCCTTTTCTTATAAGCACATTGACGCTGGCATGATGTCGTCAGCACGCAATGGCGCGAAGTTCAAACACTATTTAAAGGGCCTTCGGCACTGAGATCATTGCCCGTTATTGGTTCATCCTTGTGAGTTTCTGGTGCTTTTTCTTGTATTATCCTAATATCTGATTCCTGTTTTAACCCTTGCCTGGTTGACTATTCTGACTTCTGTGATTCTGACTCCTGCCTGGTAAACAGACTATTCTACACTCTGTAACCTGACCCGTGCCTGTTTCGACAAACTCTTGATTGATCTCCCGGCTTTGACCCTTGCCTGTCTGACTCCGCTTGAATTCTTCCTGCATTGACCCAGCCTGCCTGACTTTGTTTTCGTCTAAATCCTTGTACTGTGACCTTCTGCCCAAAGACTTTGCTCAACGATCGTGTCCCACTGCTCATCCAGAAACTTCGCTTGGCTCCTCTCTTAATAAGACCTGGCGGCATCCGATTAGCCAAGGGCTCCTCCCGAGGTGAAAGGTGGCTGTTAAAGGCGGAAGCAAGAGCTGAGATCATGGAGCTTAGCATTGGTTCTGGATTCTGGGTGCCGATTAGTGACAGCACCAGTTTGCAGATGGAACGTAGATAGAGGTAGAAGTTCTCTATTCTTCTTAAAGGACAACTCTACCCCCCGAACAATGTAGGTCTCTATAAAAAACTGTATATTGCATAAAACAGCTCATGTGTAAAACCCTGCTTCATGTAAATAAACCATTTTCATAATAATATACTTTCTAGTAGTATGTGCCATTGGGTAATCGAAAATTGCCATTTTAAAATATAAGGGCTGCCCCCGGTGATCGTACGATTCATGATGCACATAAACAAACCATACATGTTAGGTCACCTGAGCCAATTAACAGACAGAGTTGTGTCTTTTGCTTCTACACTTCTTCCTGTTACAGTTAGAGCTGCAGTATTTCTGGTCAGGTGATCTCTGAGGCAGCACAGAGGATATTGTTAAATGGGGGATCATGGAAAAAGATGTAAAAGGGCAATATTTACTTGAATATATATACCAGTTTGGTAAGATTCTTTAGTATGATATAAACTATATAAATCTGTAAATAAATATTCATTTTGGGGGGTAACGTTTTCCTTTAATTACCCTTAAGGGATACTGTCATGGGAAAAAAAAAATTCAAAATGAATCAGTTAATAGAATTCTGCACTGAAATCCATTTCTCAAAAGAACAAACACATTTTTTAATATTCAATTTTGAAATCTGACATGGGGCTAGACATTTTGTCAATTTCCCAGATGCCCCTGGTCATGTGACTTGTGCCTGCACTTTAGGAGAGAAATGCTTTCTGGCAGGCTGCTGTTTTTCCTTCTCAATGTAAATGAATGTGTCTCAGTGGGACATGGGTTTTTACTATTGAGTGCTGTTCTTAGATCTACCAGGCAGCTGTTATCTTGTGTTAGGGAGCTGCTATCTGGTTACCTTCCCATTGTTCTTTTGTTTGGCTGCTGGGGGGAAAAGGGAGGGGGGGTGATATCACTCTAACTTGCAGTACAGCAGTAAAGAGTGATTGAAGTTTATCAGAGCACAAGTCACTTGGGGCAGCTGGGAAATTGACAATATGTCTAGCCCCATGTCAGATTTCAAAATTGAATATAAAAAAAATCTGTTTGCTCTTTTGAGAAATCGATTTCAGTGCAGAATTCTGCTGGAGCAGCACTATTAACTGATTCATTTTGAAAAATTTTTTTCCCATGACAGTATCCCTTTACAATCCTGTTCTAATAAGTATAAAGGTGTCATGTTTCATAAACATTCCGCCAAATGTCACAGTGGGCCATAATTGAAAATATAAACTTGCTGTGAGAACTCACCCTGGTGGTCTAGTGGGGGTGCGACGGGGACGCCTGTTGCACCCACAGTGGGAACCCCTGCCTCATCTGTCTTCTTGCTCTCCTGTGTGCATACTGAAAGCCTGACCACGCCGCTAGCTTCCGGGTTTGAGCAAGCAGGGCGGGTGACGTCATAGTGCATGGCGCGAAATTCAAATATTTCCTTTCTTGCATGGCCCAGCGTAGGTCTATTTTGAGAGTTCCCAACGTAGGTCTATTTTGATAGTTCCTGGGTGTTAGTTCTAGTTTGTTTATCTGTGTTTCTGATTCTTGTCCTGATTGCTGTCTGTCCTGACTCTTGCCTGCATCCAGAATCCTGATTTGCACCCGCTATTTTTGTATTATGACTCGGCCTGTGACCATGACTATGCTCCTGCCTCTCGATTTCATACCATGTTGCCTGATTTGGTATTCTGACTCGGCCTGCCCTTGACTATGCTCCTATTCTCCGTTCCAGTTGTATGTACGGTTCCCTTGCTTGCCTAGAGTTCTCTCCTTGGTCCTCTCACATTAAGACCTGGCGGCATCGAATAGCGGAGGGCTCCTCCTAAATTGAAAGGCGGTTGTTAAAGACAGAATAGTGAGCCATGACCAGGACCTTGGGCTTTACTCTGGGTTTGGGAGACCAAATATCACACTTGCACTAAAACCACATTTTTTTGTTCGTAGCTATTTATTTGCAGCCATAGATGTGAAGAGGTGATTCAATATTTCAACCTCTCTTCTTCAAGAATTATCATACTGGAGAATACCCCAGAGTACAGCCTAGGACATGCAGCATGTGTTAGAGCCACTATAGATCTTACCAAATTGAGTTGGAAATTATATCAGCATTATGCCTTCATACTAGTATACTTGAATGTTCTGGTTTCCCAAGATAACATCCAACCCTTTTATGAAACCACTACATCTGCCAGTCCAAACAAAATATTACAGGTTGTTGTATCCATATAAGGCCCTTTCTGCAGTTTTAGATAAAAGTGCCTTTCAACTTTGTCATTTAGTTATTATGCTCTTAAATTTTCCTGCTTTCATTATTAGCTTTCTGTTGGACAGAACCCAAATTTAAACTGATTTTGGAAAATGATGTTCTACCACATCATTTTACAGAGGTAGCATAATACTTATCTAAGGAGTCTATACTGTTTAAAATAGCAGAACATTTTGATGGGGTCCATGTCCTTTAAAGTCACATTACCTTCTCCATCTAAGCCTTTTATCCACAAGTACTTTGTCATTCTTCAAAGCTCTTCTACGTTTATAGGGTTTATAAGTTTATATGTTTAGTAGGATTTTTTTAAAATCCCTAATGTACAACTTTAATCAGACATGGGAGGCAAAATTTGCAAAATTAGTTTTTTCTAAACTCAATCAAGTAAAAATAATTTAAAAGTATTTTTCTTGATATATATATAATGTAAGCTGAAAAGGAGTCTCACTCTCAGGACTTAAAAAACAATAATTTATTATTTCACAGAGGAAACACTGTCATTTCGGTCAGCAATCTGACCTTTTTCACTTTTCCCGAGTGCTGGTATCCCCACTGCATATACAGTATATATATATATTAGGGATGCACCGAATCCAGGATTTGGTTCGGGAATCGGCCAGGATTCGGCCTTTTTCAGCAGGATTCGGATTCGGCCGAATCCTTCTACCTGGCCGAACCGAATCCGAATCCTAATTTGCATATGCAAATTAGGAGCGGGGAGGGAAATTGCGTGACTTTTTGTCAGAGAACAAGGAAGTAAAAAATGTTTTCCCCTTCCTGCCCTTAATTTGCACATGTAAATTAGGGTTCGGATTCGGTTTGGTATTCGGCCGAATCTTTCACGAAGGATTCGGGGGTTTGGCCGAATCCAAAAAAGTGGATTCGGTGCATCCCTAACATATATATATATATATATATATATATATATATATATATATATATAATATATATATATATATATATATGTATGTATATATATATATATATATATATATATATATATGTGTGTGTGTGTGTATGTATATATATATATATATATATATATATATATATATATATATATATATATACTGATTCAAGAAACCCGTACTCCATGTCAAATAAATCATAATTATTTAGTGATCATAATTGTGCATCCAATGTTTTGGCATACATTAGGGCCTTTATCAGGGCCTTTATCAAGGCCTCCCATCAAAGGTAAATTTTAGCAGTTTAGAGGTTTTTGAACCCACAATTAAACTCTATTTCTCGAAAATCATGAATGGCATGAAAAAAATTAAAAGATCTGATTAAAAGTACAAATGACAAAACAAATGCTGGCAATGCACAGTAGGAAAACCTCTAAAACGTCGAAAAATTCAAGTTTTTCTCATAATTAGGTGCCAGTTGACTAATCCATTCTTTTTTGGGTTGGGCTTTTTGTAACCAAAAACCCAAAAAAATCACAGAAAAAACATTTTTTCTCAACTTTTCCCGTTCGTGTTATTTTATTTCGGATTTTTAAATACATTTCAAGACATTCGTGATTTTAGAGAAAGTGAGTTTAACATTGGTTTCAAAAACTTCTAAAACAACTTAAAGTGGGGTCCGTTTACTAAAGCGCGGTAAAAATATGCGCACAAAATATAGACAAATTAATCGGCGAATATGTTTTCGCCAGTTTACGAACCTGCGGTAAATAGAAATTTGCTAATTTTCTTGCACAAGAAAGGATTGGGTGAAATCTGTTTACTGTGTTGTTGATAATATCTATAAAGTTTAGCAGTTTTGAAGATACATATCTGCCCATGAATCATGCCATAATAACCGCCATAAAACAAGACAATTTTATAGCATTTATATTCGCAAGCTTCATTTGTCACCAAAAAATCTGCAACTTGCTAAAACTACCACTAACATATGCTGGTTAGTCAACATAGTTAGCGCAAACGATTGCAATGACTTCTGAGCATGTCGCTGTTTAGTAAACATAGTCGATGCTAACATTTTGGCAGAAAAATATTCGCATTGATAACATGTGGAAACATACCGTCAAATTTAGCTTTAGTAAACGGACCCCTTAGACCATTAATTCATTTTAGCCAAACGGATACTATTGTGGTAGAGCAGCAAGAGCATTGCCACTTTGCAACCTCAATGGCACATAATTCTGCCCTGTGGGAAAAAAACTTGCACTTGAAGTAACTCACTGCTCTTAAAGATGTATGTACACTTAGGGGCACATTTACCTAGGGTCGAATTTCAAGGGTTAATTAACCCTCGATATTCGACCGACAAAGTAAAATCCTTCGACTTCGAATTTGGAAGTCGAAGGATTTTGCGCTATTCCTATGATCGAAGGAATAATCGTTCGATCGAACAATTAAATCCATCGGATCGAACGATTCAAAGGATTTTAATCCATTGATCGAAGGATATTCCTTCGATTAGGAAATTGTTAGGAAGCCTATGGGGACCTTCCCCATAGGCTAACATTGGCCTCGGTAGGTTATAGGTGGCGAACTAGGGGGTCAAAGAAATTTTTAAAGAGACAGTTCTTCGACTGTCGAATGGTTGAATAGTCGAACAATTTTTAGTTCGAATCGTTTGATTCGAAGTCAAAGGTCGTAGTCAAAGGTCGAAGTAGCCCATTCGATGGTCGAAGTAGCCATATTCGACCATTCGAAATTCGAACTACTTTTCCTCTATTCCTTCACTCGAACTAAGTAAATGGGCCCCTTAATATTGTATAGGGATATCAGATTATCTGGTAAACACTAGAAGGCCAAGTAAGATCCTGAGGTTATGATTTTTCAAGATGAGGTTCAATTTGCCAAAATAAAATCTAGATAACAAGCTAATGAACTTTAGCACATTCAGAATTAAGTTGCATGTTCTGAACAGTAAAATATATTTCCATGAGTGTCAGGCATCAATTTATACTGATACACTTTGTAGGTAGGTTTGTAGCACTATTACAAATGAATGTGTAATGTTGTATAGTGTTGCATGTGCAAATGCTAAAGCTGTCAGCAGACAGGTGGGGAACAAAATATGGATGGCACAGCCAAGATATTGCTAGCACAAATATTTCACTGGCAGCAGACTGTACAAAAGTGTCAAATACAGCACAGGGGAAAGCATTTAGTCTACCCTTGCATTTCTCAAGCACGGCAGGAACAGCATAAACATAGGGATGCTGACAACAAATGAACCAGGCAGACTTTAAATGGACCATAAACAATGAGATAACACTGTACATATACCGACCACTCAGCAATGGATTCTTTCCAAATAAGCTCTCTATGCTGTGCGTATTGTTAGATATAAGTATGAGAAGAGACATTCAGGATGCATGTGGACCATGGATCAGATCATTTTTGTGGTCGAATTTGTTTATACAATGTTGTTTCTAACCACTGCAAAAGAAATAGGAAGAAAGAAAGAAAGAAAGAAAGAAGAAAGAAAGAAAGAAAGAAAGAAAGAAGGGTTGGAAAGGAAATGAAAGGAAGGGAAGAAATGGATAAAGAAATGGATGAAGAAAGGATGGATGGATCAGATTGAAATGTTGTCAACCATTACGGGTTCAGGTTTGGTGTGGGTCAGACCCACTGCTCCTGCAGAGACACACACAGATGTAGCGTACAGAGCAAAATGGCACAGGCATGGGTTGGGCTCAGGGTCGGGTGCGAGTTGAGTTTTTCCTGACCTGACATTACTAATATCCAATGTTTCAAAATACCGATCAT
The DNA here is from genome assembly GCA_038501925.1 of Xenopus petersii. NCBI lineage: Eukaryota > Metazoa > Chordata > Amphibia > Anura > Pipidae > Xenopus > Xenopus petersii. The sequence goes on from CM076675.1 coordinate 156,001,756, forward strand.
AAGGCCGCTCGTGAACTAGGTATTACCTGTCCATAGGAGGTAGAAGAAGGTATTTTTGGGAAATATTATTTTTATGCCTCACTGCTCCACAAGCTTTGCATGTGGATAAATATAAACAATTAACTTTTTGGATCTCTAATTCATTTGCTGACAGATGGAGTAAATAATTATGGCTAGTTTCTTCTACTAGACAGGAGTCTACAGTATATATATATATATATATATATATATGGTGTATTGTATGCTGCTTTGTTATATTCCTTCACACTTAGGCAGTTAAGTCAGTTTGTTTTGATTCACTGGAATTTGGACAAAGCAATGCAGGTAGTCTAAGGGGCAGATTTACTAAATTCGAGTGAAGGGTTCGAATTAAAAAAACTTCGAATTTCGAAGTGTTTTTTGGGCTACTTTGACCATCGAATAGGCTACTTCGACCTTCGACTACGACTATCGAACGATTCGAACTAAAAATCGTTCGACTATTCGACCATTCGATAGTCGAAGTACTGTCTCTTTAAGAAAAACTTCGACCCCCTAGTTTGGCAGATAAAAGCTACCGAACACAATGTTAGCCTATGGGGAAGGTCCCCATAGGCTTGCCCAAGTTTTTTTGATCGAAGGATATTCATTCGATCGTTGGATTAAAATCCTTCGAATCGTTTGATTCAAAGGATTTAATCGTTCGATCGAATGAATAATCCTTCGATCGATCGATCGAATTTTCTGCGCTAAATCCTTCGACTTTGATATTCGAAGTCGAAGGATTTAAATTCCTAGTCGAATATCGAGGGTTAATTAACCCTCGATATTCGACCCATAGTAAATCTGCCCCTAATTGTTTAGGAAAACAAAATGAAAAACAGAATGCCCTATTTCTTTTGCTCTGCATAAGACACTGAAGTGAGTGTATGTTTATCAACAGATATGGAATATTATGGCAACAACCAGCTGAGACCTTCTTCTGCTGACAACCCTCCCCAAGGAAAAAGGTTTTTGCTTTACAAGCCTTCCTAGACATCAACTGATATTGTGAAAAGATTGGTTTGTCTGTATTTCTCAATGAAGAGGCTTTTCCTTTGAGTGCAGTTATTGCTGTAGGATTTTATTGACTCAAGTGAAGAGTACAAAACTGTCCAAGTGCCTCTGTCCAAGTTGTCAGAACAGTTCATATGTAAATGTAATGTACATTAACGCACCTGGTCTTCAATAACGAGTAAACTAACATATTTTGCAAATCAAAGATGCAAAGAGATTTAGTAAAAATAGCAGAAATTTGATGCATGTAACTATGTAAAAAGGCTAAATAATTTTTGACACTGAACATCTCCAAAAATGTATAATCTTTGCTGATGTCTATATTACAAGGAGACAGTCAAAATGTATTTTTCAGTAGAAATGTTGTCATATTTTTTCCTTTTTTTTTCCCCTTTTTTGAACAGTACATAATATTGCTGGGGTCAAGCCATGGCAGGAAACAGAGAACTGTCAGAGTCATTTAGAATTACAGATATAGTGGAGCATATACACTGTGGACTTTGAAGGTCATGTTTGAATCTCTGTCCCCACTGAACTTATCTGACAGCTGGGGGCAACATTCAGATCTAACATTATTTTTGCAGCCTTTTCTTTTTCAGCATTCTAAAAGACGTAAACATTCCACTGTACTAAATATTCTGAGGAATTTACAAGAGATATATGCTTTCTCACTGCAAGAGAATTGCAATTATAAGAGATGACGTTCTATCATGTTGGAGCAGGTTTAGTGTGCGAATATAATTCTCTCCTGCTGCACATTTAGGGGCAAATACATCAAGGGTCGAATATCGAGGGTTAACTAACCCTCGATATTCGACTGGGGAATGAAAATCCTTCGACTTCGAATATCGAAGTCGAAGGATTTTGCGCAAATACTTTCATCGAACGATCGAAGGAATAATCGTTTGATAGAACGATTAAATCCTTTGAATCGAACGATTTGAAGGATTTTAATACAACGATCGAAGGATTATCCTTCGACCAAAAAAAGTTAGGCAAGCCTATGGGGACCTTCCCCATAGGCTAACATTGAGCTCGGTAGCTTTTAGGTGGCGAACTAGGGGGTCGAAGTTTTTTCTTATAGAGACAGTACTTAGACTATCGAATGGTTGAATAGTCGAACGATTTTTAGTTCGAATCCTTTGATTCAAAGTCGAATTCGTAGTTGAAGGTCGAAGTAGCCCATTCGCTGGTCGAAGTAGCCAACAAAACACTTCGAAATTCAAAGTTTTTTTTCTTCTATTCCTTCACTTGAACCTAATGAATGGGCCCCTTAGTATCTCATTAAAGAACCTGCCAAAATACTATACATTCCACAGATCAACAAACAATAAAAACAATCCATTCACTCTTTACAGTATAAAGATAGATAGATAGATAGATAGATAGATAGATAGATAGATAGATAGATAGATAGATAGATAGATAGATAGATAGATAGATAGATAGATAGATAGATAGATATAGATAGATGATAGATATATCCAGTAGGCAAAAGCGATACAACTAGGACTGCTTACAGAACATTTTAATTAAACTGCTGTTTAGGCTTTACACAGTTTAGACATGACATGTGGAATGCATCAGACTACTATGTAGAAAGCCTACAATTCATTGTGCTCCTTTCCCATACATTAAAGGTGGCTATACACAGGAAGATCCGCTTGTTTGGCGATGTCGCTAAATGAGCGGATCTCTCCTCGATATGCCCATATTGATAACAGCGATATCGGGCTGATCCGATTGGCCCTAGGGTTGATAATCGGATCAGAATGGAGGCAATACAGGCGGACGGATTGTGGAACCGCATCATCGAACAGATGTGGCCACGATCCAACGGGATTTTTACCCTGCCCGATCTGCATCTGGCCGAATTTCGAATCTGGGATGGCCGACGGATGGCCCCACACACAGGCCAATAATCTGCCAACTCTGTCTGTTGGCAGCTTTTATCGGCCCGTGTATAGAGGCCCTAAGGCTATGGCCAATAAGACTGAAGGCTCCGGCCATTGTCAGTCTGCATATTTTTAAAGGCTGAGAGAAGCAGATCTGCTCCATTCCCCTGCTCCATTGATTTTAATCCAATTATCCAGTCTGTGCTCACTCACACACAGTGGAGATGAAGCTGAGGTCAACCTAAATACGCAAAAGATCTGGACTGACCTTAGCTTCAGCTCAGCTGTGTGTATGACACAGGCTGATCGGATTTAAATTAGCTGAGCAGAAGCACTGATCTGCTTCTTTCAGCCTTGAAAAAATACACAGGCTGAGAACAGCCAGAAACTTTAGTCTGTGTGCCCATTTCCTTAGTGTATAGGAAAGGAGCATAATGAATTGCAGACTTTTTATACAGTAGTCTAATGCATCCCACATGCCACGTGCCTTCAAAACTATGCAGGCTGATAACAGCTGGAGCCTTCAGTCTGTGTCCCCATAGCCTTAACTCTAGTGACTGATACCTAAATTGTACTTTATTAAGAATGTGGAGAAGTAGGAATTAGAGCCGTAGGCCAAGACTGAAGTGTAGGAACAAACTTAGCTTAGTGAGTCAATACAGCCTTACATGTACAGTGACAGTTGACCCAATTTAGTTCCACTCAATGAATGTGCCCTTTGTCCTTTGAGAACATAACAATATGAAGAAGGAACTGCCACACCTTAGGCAACAGATATGGATTCGATTTATACATATATACTACATATAGATATCTCATCGTACGCCAAAGCATATTATATAACTAAAAGCCCTTTATATCCAATACCAGGTTTATTCTGGGCTTCTAAACCATGATCAATGCAGGAATACATACTGTGACAATACCTAAATATACTCTGCTTCACTTGTGCTTATTGTGAACATGCGGTGTGTTCTGGGGTTTCTAAAGAGGGGTTAGGGATGGGCGAATTTTTTCGCCTAGTTTCGCCGAAAAAATGACGCCCATAGACTTGTATGGAATTGTGCGTCAAAATAAAAAGACGCGCGACAAAAAAAAATTCGCCGCGCGACAAAAGTTTTTTGACGCCCATAGACTTTAATGGGCGTCAGCGTCATTTCGCCAGTGGCGAATTTCTGGCGAAACGAAACGGGTCAAATTCGCCCATCCCTAGAGGCCATATTAAAGGGGTGCCAAGCATCTTTCATGTTGTGGGCCCATATGCTAACTTTAGCCATGTTCAAGAGATTAATTCTTTTAAAATGTTGCCATCATACATAGAAATTTATGAAGCACATGGGGAGGCCGAGGGCCATACAAAATGCCTTCTAGGGATGGATCCAGTCTGAGGGCCTGCAATTTATCATCCGCAGCACACTGTTAGATTTGCAAAAAGTGCTCAAGTGTAAAATTTATTTAGCCCATAGGATACAAAAAGGCCTTTTTGTATGCTATGGGCTAAATAAATTTTACAATGTACTGATATGACCTTAGGACAGGGTAGGGTCTTCCGGTTCAGCACCCAACACAACAATAGTGGTCTACTCTGGGAGGTGAGCGCTCCATATTTGTGACTGTGTGCAATTTATCAGCCCTGATTAGATTATGCACAAAATGATGCACTTAGGGGTATTTCAGCCTCAAAGGAGAAATAAAGTCGTTTCACACTTGGGGGTACCAATTATTAGGCAACCCCAAGTGAATGTTTTTACTTACCTGAACCCCCGGGTCAGTGCTCCTATTAGCAGAAAACTGCACCGACCCGGGGTAATTCCAGAAAGCACCACAGAGTGATCCTCTTCCGGTTCATTCTTCAAATTACCTGGGGCAGATGCGTGTGCAGTAGAAAGAAATAGCCGGCTTTTTAATTATAGTTTGGCTTTTCACTCTAATGCACATGCGCAGCTGCGAGAAGAAAGAAGAAGCCGGAAGACAATCTCTCCATGGTGCTCACTGGAATAACCCCGGGCCAGTGCAGTTTCTTGGTTTCTTTCAGGAGATACCCAGTACTTTTCTATGTTTTGGATAATGCAAATTCCATTTTTGTTCTGTGCACTGGATACTAATGTATTCTGATTATGTATTAATTATCTATTTCCCCACCTTGGGGTGTTACTCAAGGTAGGAAATTACCCAATTGCTGACCCAACATAAAGAAACGGTATTATTAAAACCATCCAACATGCAGATGTAAGCTAGAAAAACCAGAAAGGCACAGAATTATTATTATTATTATCCCCAATGACCATGGATTTATAAGTGCATGAAGCAAACAATATATATTTTATTCCCAAGATTTGCATTCTTAACTCTATAAACAGCGCTTCCATAAGCATTTACATACAGAAGTGAACTGAAAAGAAGCACAATATACCCAATCTTCAGACCAGTGTTCCCCAACCAGTAGGTCGCAAGCAACATGTTGCTCACCAATTCCTTGGATTCTGCTCCCAGTGGTCTCAAAGCAGGTGATTATTTTCAAATTCCTGGCTTAGAGTCAAGTTTTCGTTGAATAAAACCCAGATGTACTGCCAAACAGAGACCAGTCTATATAGGGACTACCAGACAGCCAATCACAACTCTTATTTGACAACCCCATGGATATGTCATTTGTGTGTTGCTCTCCAACTCTTTTTTACATTTAAATGTGGTTCAAAAGAAAAAAAGGTTTTGGGGACCCTGCTTTAGACTAAAGCTGGCCATACACAGGCCGATAAAAGCTTCCAACAGACTGAGTCGACAGCTTATCGGCTTCGTGTGTAGGGTACTCCAACAGGCTTTCTCAATCTTTACCTGGCCAAAAGTCGGCCAGATGTTGATCTGGCAGGATAAAAAATTCCATTGGATCGTGGCCACATCTATATTGCCCACCTCAATGTGGGCATATTGGGGAGAGATCAGCTTGTTTGGAGAAATCACCAAACAAGCGGATCTCTACGTGTATGGCCACCTTTATAACCTGTATAGGAAGTCTTAAAGGGATTCTGTTGGTTTTTTTTCTAAACACATCAGTTCATACTGCTCCTCTAGCAGTATTCTGCACTAAAATCCATTTTTCAAAGGAGGGGCTAGACATATTAGTCTCCCAGGTGCCCTAAGTCATGTGACTTATGCTCTAATACAGTTCAGTCATTCTTTACTGCACTAGAGTTGGAGTGAAATCATAACCTCAACCTTCCCCCCCCCGATCAGCTCCCTGATACAAGAGAACAGCTCCCTGGTAGATATGAGTAAATAGCAGAAATCCAAGTCCCATTTCTGCAACTCCTCCAGTTAAATTAAGTAGGAGAAACAATAGCTTATCTGAGAGCAGTTCCATCATGAAATGCTGGCTCTTTCAGAAATTGCATGACCAGCCAAAATTACCTGAGATGTCAATTATTACAGCTAAAAAATATTGTAAACAGTGTAATATAGAAATAAAACTTAGACCATAAAAATCATGTCAGAGTTCATTTAATAGGGGTATAGCCCAAGATAATGTAAAAATGAATAGATAGTTGATTAGGGTTATATTTTTCCATTAGGCAACATTTTAATGTTTAGTTTACAATAATTAACTGCATTTAAATAATTCATCAATTTAAAGTACCGTATATACCCGAGTATAAGCCGAGGTACCTAATTTTACATAAGAAAACTGGGAAAACTTATTGACTCTAGTATAAGCCTAGACACAACTACAGCCCTGTCTCCCAGCAGCGCACATTCTGCCAAAGCGACCCCCCCAGCGATCAACCGGACTTCTTTGCAAAGTTGATGGTGACAGAGAATTGCCAAACAGATTACTGTGTGCATTGTCCCACTGTCCCACTACCATGTGCAGAGGGTGCTGTGTGATATTGCAGTCACTGTTATTCTTTCATATAACCAACAGAGGGTGCTGTGTGATATTGCAGTCACTGTTATTCTTTCATATAACCAACAGAGGGCACTGTGTGATATTGCAGTCACTGTTATTCTTTCATATAACCAACAGAGGGTGCTGTGTGATATTGCAGTCACTGTTATTCTTTCATATAACCAACAGAGGGCGCACTGTTAATCTTTCATATAAACAACAGAGGGCACTGTGTGATATTGCAGTCACTGTTAATCTTTCATATAACCAACAGAGGGCGCACTGTTAATCTTTCATATAAACAACAGAGGGCACTGTGTGATATTGCAGTCACTGTTATTCTTTCATATAACCAACAGAGGGCATTGTGGGATATTGCAGTCTCTCCCCAAGTGTACTGATGGTATAGGAATGATTAAAAGTGACTGCAATCTCAGCCACTGCCAGCTGACCTGAGTATAAACCGAGGTAGACTTTTTCAGCACATTTTGGATGCTGAAAAACTCGGTTTATTCTATATACGGTAAAAAGGGTGAGTGGCTATATTGCAAAGTTCTTCGTACACTGCAAGACACCTAAGGAACGTCTCTGTAATATTAAACTGACCTACAAGTAGATGATCCTAGAGAGTGTACTTAGGTTTGATTTGTGTGGAGAAAAATGGTAACAAAAGAGTAAATAAACAGTATATTATGAATGGAAACGGGAACTGTGGAACAGAGACCCATTTAGAAGACATTTGACAACTAATGTATAGATGTCATGCCAACTGTATCAGACATCAGAAGCATTATATTTCCTGAAAAGAAATGCAACTTTTACCTAGAATCATCATTTTGCAATGGTTTGTGTGTTCCCTCACCGTTGAGCTGAGAGGAATGAGCATAAAGAAATACAGGCCCTTCTCATATGCAGGGCATACACCAAGGGGCACATTTACTAAGGGTCGAAGTCAATTTGAAGTGAATTTTCGAATTCAAAAACTTCGAATTTCAAAGTAATTTTTGGGTACTTCAACCATCGAATAGGCCAAAATTTGATTTGAATTGAAAAAACTTTGAATATTCGACCATTCGAAAATTGAAAGTACTGTCTCTTTAAAAAACTCCAAATTCAACACTTCGCCACCTTAAACCTGCCGAATTGCTATGTTAGCCTATGGGGACCTCCTAGAACCTATAGGCAATATTTGGCTAAGTTTTTAGAAGCCAACGTTTTTTTTTTGAAAATCGTTCGATCGATCGATTAAATTGTTCGAATCGTTCGATTCGAACGATTTTTATGATTGATCGAACGATTTTAATTTGATCGAAAACAGCTAAATTCAAACAGAAAAAAAGTAAACTATTGAATTTTTTCAATTCGATGGTCGAATTTCTAAGTTTTAGCACTTCGAAATTCGACCCTTAGTAGATGTGCCCCTAAGAGCCTTTTTAAAACAGAAGTTGTTTACTTGTACACTGCCTTAAGGCAAAAAATTTGAGGATTTTGTTAAAGTACCTTTTCAGTCGTAGCAATGTCTTTCTCTTGTTAAACAATGTACAGTGATTTATAATATGAACATTAAGGGGCATATTTATCAAGGGTTGAATTTCAAATTCAAAAAACTTCGAAATCCAAATTCAAAAAGAGCAACCGAAATGAAGTCAAAGTTATTTTGGTTGAATAAGTCTGTTTTTGATTGAATAGGTCCATATTCGGGCGAATTCGAGTCGTATGAATCGGAGTAATAGCGCATTTGATCGAATTCGATTCAAAGTTTTCCCCCAAAAAAACTTTCATTTTTCAAAGTCCACCAATTGACTCCAAATAGGTTGTAGGAGGTCCCCCATAGGCTAGAACAACAGGTTTTAGATGGCAAATTTTTAAAGAGATAGTACATGATAAATTTAGATATTCAAATTTTCACGTTTTTTTTCAAATTCAAATCAAATTTGGACAGTTCCCTAGTCGAAGTACACAAAAAATAGCTTGAAATTCAGATTTTTTTCATTTAAAGATTCACCTCAACTTTTGATAAATCTGCCCCTAAGGGCAGAATATTGACCTATTCGTTCATAAACTGACCTATTCGACAAAAAAACATCAACTTTGAGTTAATTTTGGTTGGTCTTTTTGAATTTCAAAGTTTTTTCAATTTGAAATTTGACCCTTGATAAATGTGCCCCTAAATTTGCATTGCTGAAGTGTTGCAATAAAATATCAAATTTGGTATCCATTTTTTGCAAATGGGTATTTTATACCCCAATATACTGTATACCAGTACTAAAGAGACGTCTTAGAGCTTTTCATGGACCTCTAAGATCCTCCAGCTAAAAAAAAATGGTAGTGTTTTATTTTTTTCTCAAGTGCTTTGTCCCTCTCTCTAAATATTATAAATAGTCTGTTCTTACCATATAAATATGTGTGTACCTCCCCTTATCTATTAACTGTATTATACTTACACAGCATATGCTGGCACTTAATAATTAAAAGACAATAATAAATCATAATAAAGCTACCGAGGAGCTTTGTGGATGTTAAACAATGGTGAATTTGATTTAATCTACTACAAATTTCTCTTTAAATGTACTGATTCAGCTCTTTACAGTTTTACATCAGTAAAGAGCTGAAAGAGCCCAGAATTTAATTTGGATGAATGTGGTTGGTTTTCGTTTTTTTCTCTAGGATATGAGGAGAGCTGACTTATTCTTATCACATTTAATAAAACCTTAACAAAAGGCAAAGAATGTTATTCCATTAGATGAAAATTTAAGCAAAAAAAAAAAAGAGTTGTAATGCAAGAATACTCAATGTTTTTTATATTTCTTATTACTCATAGGGGCAAATTCACTAAGATTCGTAGTTGCGCCAGGCGCAACTTCGCCGCTCTTCGCCGCACTTCGCCACACTTCGCCAGGCGTAGTTTCGCCAGCGCTCTGCAAATTCACTAAAATCCGAAGTTGCGCACAGGGGTAGTGTAAGATTGCGAAGTTGCACTAGCGTTGATTCGCTAAGTGAAGCGAAGTTACGCTAGCGAAGGTTAATTTGCATACAGCGACAAATTCTAATTTCAATGGAGGAATACGTATCAGCACTACAAATGCCTAGAAAACCTTCAAAACATCAAATAAAAATTTTATTTTGCCCTACACATGTGCCCACTGTATAGGTAAGTTGCCATGAGTCAGGAAATGTAGGGGGGAAGGATCTTTTTCAGCCTATCACCCATAATGTAGAAAACAAGCCAGCGTTTTTTGGGACTTAGAAAAAATTTTTGACTTTTTTTGAAGCAATCCCTATCTACTCTATTGCGCTTCGCCTGGTCTGAGGTGGCAAAGGAAGTCAATGCGTAAAAGGTAGCGTTCAATACACTGCGCGCGTTAGTGAATTTGCGTAGTTACGTCCGTAGCAAAAATTCGCCAGGCGTAAGGGTGCGAAGTAACACTAGCGAATCTACACCAGCGTTCGTTACTGAATTTGCGCAGTAACGAAAATGCCAAACGCTAGCGAAGTAACGCTAGCGTTCGGCGCTTCGTCGCTTAGTGAATTTGCCCCAAAGTATCTTGAAAATACATTTTGCTTGCAATTTTCCCTTTATGTTTTTTTCTTAATATAAAAAGTTGTGCAATCTGGGCAAAGAATATTATTCCATTAAATGAAAATTTAAGCAAAGAAAAAAAAGAGTTGTAATGCAAGAATACTCAATGTTTTTTTATATTTCTTATTACTCAAAGTATCTTGAAAATACATTTTGCTTGCAATTTTCCCTTTATGTTTTTTTCTTAATATAAAAAGTTGTGCAATCTGTAGCTAAACTCAGGCAAGGGAATCATTTATTCTCACAACCTTTCCCCATAACCTGTGCTTAGATGTGATCTCAAGCATAAGAAATAAGCCATTCATTACAGATTGAAATTAGTAGGGAGGGAGAGAAAGACTCAATAATATATGAAACAAAAGGAGGAGGAGTTCTTTTTCTGGTGCTTTTTTAGTCAAATATATTTAACAATGAATGAATGAATTTACATGGCAAATTATTGGATTCATGTTTAATTATATTTCCAATGGTTTTGTTATTTATTATGAAAGTACTATTATTTGTTATAATATTTTGTATTATTTATTTTTATATATAATACAGGTATGGGATCTGTAATCCAGAAAGCTCAGAATTATGTGAAGGCCATCTCCATAGACTCCCTTTTAATCAAATACAGGTAGTAGATATGTTATCCAGATTGCTCATGATCTGGAGTTTACTGATCATTATATTGGATCTCCATACTTGTGGAGACCTATTTATTAATGGTCTAAATTTTGTGATATTAGATATTTTTGAAAACAAAACTGAACTCACAAACTCGAAAACCACAATTGTTATTGAATTTATTAAAAGTTCCAATTATAAAAAGTATGAGCAAAAAAAATGAAGGATGCACTAAAAAATACAAATACCTAAAAAAAACTTGAGTTTTTCATACAATTCGTAGCGAAAAAAAATGAAAACATCTAAAAGTTTGAATTTAATATAAAATTGGTCCAATAAGATCAATGCAGCTTCGACTGACTTCTGTAGGACCTCAACAACTTTTTCTCTGTGAATTTTTGCATTAGAGGTTTTGATGGTTTTTACTCAAACTATTAGAAAGATTCATGGAAAAAATAGAAATTTGATTGTTAGTAAAAAATCATGTAAACATTAATTAAACCCAATAGGGTTGTTCATTGAATTTATTAAAAGATCTGAATATAAAAACTATGAATAAAAAAAGCATTGAATGATGAGCTAAAAAAAAATACTTCTACAAATTCGAGTTTTCCAGACAAAAAAAATGTGAAAACCTCTAAAAGTCTGAACTGATTAAAAATGGTCCAATAAGATCAGTGTAGCTCCTATTGACTTCTATAGCACCTTTACAGCTTTTACTTGTCGATTTTTTGCAATAGAGGTTTTTGTGGTTTTTACACTTAGGGGCATATTTATCAAGGGTCGAATTTCGAATTGAAAAAACTTTGATTTCAAAAGACCAAACGAAGTGAAGTCAAAGTTTTTTTGGGTCAAAGATTTCCGTATTCGGCTGAATTCTAATCGTACGATCAAAGGAATAGCGCATTAGATCAAATTCGAATCAAAGTTTTTCCGCAAAAAAACTTTGATTTCTTGAAGTCCAACAATTGACTATAAATAGGTACTAGGAGGTCCCCTATATGCTAAAACACCACTTTGGCAGGTTTTACATGGCGACTGGTCGAAGCCGAAGTTAGACAGTACATGATAAATTTCGAGTTTTGTCGTTTTTTTTCAAATTCAAATCGAATTTGGACTATTCCCTAGTTGAGGTAAACAAAAAATAGATTTAAATTCGAAGTTTTTAACTTCGAAATTTCACTTTGACCTTTGATAAATATTTTTACTGTCACATAAGGCATTATGGGCAGAATCATGCAAATCACTCCTTTATGTCCCTTGAACTATTTGGTTGTATCTGTTCCCTACACATTAATAGAGGCTGTGCTGATCCTATTGGACCTTTTTTTAAGCCTTTCAGTAGTTTTAGTACTTTTAATAATCAGATCTTTTAATAAATTTTGTGGCATTTGTGCTTTAGAGAAATAGAGTTTAATTGTGCTTTCTATGACTTTGACCTTTAATAAATGGGCCCCTTAGGGTATAGTAATTTAAATTATGGAAAGACCTCTTATTTGGAAAGATGCAGGTTCCACGCATTCTGTATAATAGATAATATATTCATGTAGGATACAGTATAATATATAAGTTCTGAAAGTACCTGCACTCCTTCCTTGTTAGTCAGAGGTGGGTGCTTAGTCAATCAAGGCATATAATCTTCAAAGTGGACCAGCACACCAAATTTTAAATCAAAGAAAAGTTTATTCAAACATCACTCACGTGTCCATTATAATTAATAATTATATAATATACAGGTATGGGATCTGTTATCCAGAAACCCATTATACAGTAAGCTCCAAATAACGGAAAGACCTCCATTTTCTCCAAATTATCAATTTTTTTCAAAATGATTTCCCTTTTCTCTGTAGTAATAGGTGTCTTGTACTTGATCCCAACTAAGATACAATTAATCCTTATTGGAAGCAAAACCAACCTATTGGGTTTATTTAATGTTTACATGATTTTCTGGTAGACTTAAGGTATGAAGATCCAGATTACAGAAAAATCAGTTATCCCGAAAACCCTGGGTCCCAAGCATTCTGGACAATAGGTCCCATACCTGTATATGTAATTTTATATTATTGTGTATTTAAACATTTTAATTTAATAATTTGGTACAAAACATATTTATTTATATTTATTTATTTACAATATCTATACACATAATAGATGAATATTTTGTATATAGTTATAGATTTATGTTGAATCTATTCATCTAGGGGAATCCAATTTGTGAATATTATACCATTTTTGGAATGGCAATTTTTTTGAGCTACAGTTTTCTACATTACTACGCAACAAAAGACAGGTTTTTTTTTACAATAAAATTAGCAACAGCAAATTTTTAATGCCAAATCTAACTTGATACAGATATTCATTGAAATGGCGCAAGAGTTTTGTTCCGCAATGTACATACACATTATGTAGATTTGGAAACACTTTTTTTTTAGTGTGTAAATCAGATGTCACTCAAGTTGTTTTTTTTCACCCCATGGAAACAGTTTAGAGCATTCATAATCAGTGGCTTTCAAGAAATTAACAGAGGGCCAATTTATCTAGGTTTATTAGGCATGCAAAAACCTATAGTAATCAAATCACAATGCCAAGACACATGGCAAGGCAGGCATTTCATAGAAAATTATACACACACCATCTTTTATGATTCTACATTTTAAGGTTTGCCAACACACAATTTACTGGTGTTCATTTAAGATGTTATTAGGAGGTGGGGAGGAAAAGGGATATTTAAGAGGGAAAGAATTATTACATAGAATTTATTTTCTTTGATTAAAATAGTTCTATAAAACTGAATTAAATGGCCTGAATCACTTTTTATATTTTTTTACACTTCAAAGAACAAGAGAGCGATTCATGTCTACATTTTAGATTTTGTTTATGTTCTATTGGGAAAACATGTTCCTTCTTTCTGACTAATTAGGAATTATTCACTGACTGCTTCCAAACTTGTTAAAGTATTTAGGAACAGGTTTATATTTAAGAAGCAATAACAAATGCCTGCTGTAAATAAATGTACTCTGCCCAGTGTTACACTGTGTGACCAAGGGAATATAGAAAATATGTCATGCACTTTACATTTATGACAGTGTTCATATACATTATTTATTCCAGTGAAAGGAGAAGGAAAGGCTTCGTACACTTGTGGGTGCCAAATGTTAGGCACCCCCAGGTGATTGTTTTTACTTACCTTAAACCCCGGGCTGGTGCTCCTATCAGCAGAAAACTGCACCGGCCCGGGGTTAAACCAGCGAGCACCACGGAGCGATCCTCTTCTGGCTTCTTCTTTCTTCAAATTTCCCAGGGCAGACGCATGCGCAGTTGAACGAAATAGCCGACTTCTTAGTTAAAGTTCAGCTTTTCGATCTACTGCACATGCACAGCTGCGCGAAGAAAGAGTAAGATGGAAAAGCATCACTCCACGGTGCTCACTGAAATAACCCCGGGTCGGTGCAGTTTTCTGCTGATAGGAGCACCGGCCCGGGGTTTTAGGTAAGTAAATACAATAACTTGGGGGTGCCTAACATTTGGCACCCCCAAAGGCACGAAGCCTTTCCTTCTCCTTTAAGGCAATCAACATGTACATTTACCTCCTTGCTCTAATCCTACAGTATGTTCAAACTAATTCAGTGAAAATGACTTTTAATATGTTCAGATATGCTAGTGGATGATTTCATGTGCTTCTATGCATAGTTTGACATTTCCCGGGCAAGACAATTTTTATCACTGGCACAACAAGAACTGATATTGTCCTATTGCATGTAGTATGTATATAGTTCATAAAATATTTATCTGTAAGGAATTTCCTTCTTGTGCGCTCGATTGAGACATAAGAGCTAGGTCATACACTATTCAGTATCTTCATTTGAAGAATTTAAAAAGCAAGAGACACCTGCTTTTTGCTGAAAATTTCTATTTTTACTTACAAGTTTTTTCTTATTATAAAAACTCAGACTTACCAGAGGGATCCAGAGTACTGCACATGAACGAAGGTTTGACTAGGAGCTAGTGAAGTGACGAGTAGCTGGTGAAACCAAGAGCACAGTGTGTAAGGATTAGGCTAAATCATAATAAAACATGTCCAGGTCAGAGGGTGGTAGCACAGGTTCAAAAAGGGCAAGTTGGCCAACATCAAACAGATGAGATGAGTAAAGTCATGTAAGGGAATTTGAGGATTTTTTTATTTTCTCCATCCAAAAAATAAAAAGCTTGGCAAAAGGTACCAAGCTATTTATGTTTTTGAACACAGGAAAACAGGAAAGCCGAGGTATTCAAATCAAAAAATCATACAAGAGTTCAGGAATTATCACACGTTTTTAGTACATTTTTAGTACCAAGGCTGAAGTATTCTTAAATTTAAATCACTCCTATTATTGTTCTTTCATGAAAAGAGAACTAACGCCTAACTAAAGAAGTAGGGAAGAAATGTTGTACTTTATGTTTTGGGCTTCAGTACCAGCCCAAGGCAACCACAGCCAGGACCAGATTTTACCTTTTGGGTGCCCCAAGATGCATGGTCCTTGTGCCTTCATGTGCCACAAACCCCATCCCCTACGTGCAAGAGAGTAGCCACCAGAGCTCTGGGGACATGCAGCTCCTTAGAATGCAGGTGGGCAGATTGCCACCAATAATATCTTGCTGCCCTAAACCCAGGCCTTTGTGGACTCATCACAAATTGAGCCCTTTAGCAAGGATGCCCCATTAGCTTCCCATCTTCCCATTCACTGCACATGCTCTGTGCTGCTGTCACTTACTGAGTGTAGGGACCCACTCACAATATACAGTACACATAGACTAGAAATGTCACAATATAAGGCGGATTAGTAATTAATACAGATAATTACTACATGGCAGCACAGAAACCAGAGCAATTAGCATCAGAATTTAATAATCAGTAGTGATGAGCAAAATCTTTCTCCAGGTTTTGCCCATAAACTCCAATGTGTGAAATGGGTCAGATTCGCCTCTCGCTAATAATCAGCCTTGTAGCATTAGCTCTTATTACAGGCTAACCTCCTTCTCTACTTGATAATTTGCAATGACCCCTAAGCTCAGCTTCTCAACCCACTGAGCATGTGAATGTCGCAGACACTTTCCAAGATGGTGACCCCCTGTGACAAGTTTGAAGTCCTGGATTATTGCTGCAGTGGAGGAGTTGAAATTTTGATGCTGGTGCAATAAGTTCAGTATATAAAATATGGCATTTGTAACCATATTCATGTTTAGGGTTTAGTTATCCATTAATGTATCTCAGAAAAAGTTTACATTAAGTAAAATGAATAATCTAAAATACATCCAGTAGAAATGTGAGTCTTAAAAGTAGAAGTATTTTGAGGGAATCTTCCTCCAAAGTATCGTTGCTTTGCATTATCTTTTTTTATTGCATTGTTTGCTTCAGAACAAGGAAGTCCTAGTTCAATGATGGGGTGGTTTTCTAAAAAATATTATGCACCCCCAAAGTACACTTTTTCTCCAGACTGGAGAAGTTTATAAAGCAGCGTTGTCATAATCATTTCCAGACTTTTCCCATTATACACTACTGTGCGTGAGTCACAAAGGACCACTAAGAGACACAGACAAGATAGTGGCAGGGGAAAATGTATTTCTTGAGCCTAACATTTTGGCACCCATCCCAGTAGGGTTTCTTTGTCCTTTAAATGTATTAAAAGTCATCCTCCTGCTGTGCATCCCATGATGTTGTGATGGTTTAAATATTAACTACAGTTTGAATCAGTAGGATCTGTTCTGGAATGAGAGGCAGGGGACCACCAGAGACCTGTTTTCTGTATATGTTATAGCTGAAGTAACGTCCATCCAAAAAAACCCACTCAATACTTCCCCCTTGGAAGTTAAAGGATAAATAAGTTTTACTGGCAAAAATGCATTTAGTATGCTGTGGGCTCGATATTAAATTCTTCACCTGATTTAATGCTAAAGTTCATGCATACAGCTTTAGAGCCCTAAACAAATTTATAATTGGCTGACAGAATGTGCAGTTTTCTTTTAAGGTCATGCCAGCATAATTTAGGAAAGTGAACACTGGCATAAAGCTAATCTACCATGGAGTGTGAGAGCCACGAAACCCAGCATGAACTGATCAATTTATAACCATTAGATTTTTATTCATACACCACTGGCAGAGAGTGTGTATATTAATGGGACTGTGTTCCCTCTCTTTAAACATCTGAAAATTATTTATTTTTTGTATTTAGGAAAATCTCAATTTCATAAAAATATTTTATTCATATTTTAATATTTCCTCAATAGTAATGAAATTTAATTGAACCAAAGAAAGTGCTCTTGATGTCTCCTTGTGCTTTGCCTTATTTTTTTATTTACTGATTTATTTAGAAATTGCAATTGGATTGTAGGGGCTTAAAACAGTTAAGTAGGTGGCATACGAGAGAGGACCAATAGGTCTAGGAAATTTTTGATCAAATGAACTGTATGAGTGAATTTATCAATGTGTGAACGATAGAGTTTGATGAAAGGAAAGCTATACCCCCTGAACAATGTAGGTCTATATAAAAATATATTTCATAAAACAGCTCGTACGTAAAACTTTGCTTCATGTAAATAAGCAATTTTCATAAAAATATACTTTTTAGTAGTACTGTATGTGCCATTGGGTAATTATAAATATAAATTAGCCATTTTAAAAAATAAAGGCGAACCCTTGGGTTCCTACAATTCATGGTGCACACAAACAAACTAAACATGTTAGGTCACATGAACCAATTATCAGATAGAGTTCTGTCTTTTGTTACAGTTAGAGCTGCAGTATTTCTGGTCAGGTGATCTCTAAGGCAGCACACAGACCATCACAAAAAGGTGGTTCAAAGCAAGAGAGGTAAAAGGGCAATATTTACTTAAATATATATACCAGTTTGGTTAGATTCTTCAAAATTCCACTTAATTTGATGTAAAATTTGTGTTGTTTAAGTATTGATTTTGAGGGTATAGTTTTCCTTCAATATGTTTTTACAAATCCCATAGGAATAAATAGAAAGTGGGTGAGTGTTTCTGCGATTTGAAAAATCTGCTCCTTAAATGTTGTGCCTTCCACTCTTTAAAGTAATCATATATAGAATGACTAAATCCAAGCTGATTGATCAAAATGTTGATAGCACAAGTATAAGACCATTGGCTAACTGTAAGGATAAGTTACCCTGGTGCTCTAGTGGTTGGCAGGGATGCCTGCTGCGTCTCCAGCAGGAACATCTGCCGCACGCGTCCTTCTCTGTGTGCCAGTCTCCTCTATGGTGTGCACGGCACGCACTTCCGGGTTTCATCATCACGCAATGGGTGAAATTCAAATGTTCCTGGGTGTTATTCCTTTTGAATCCTACTTTATCTATTGTTATTAACCCATGCCTGCCTGCTTGACTACTCTAACCTCCAAAAATCCTGACCCTAGCCTGCCTGATTACTCCGATCTCTCCAATCTGACCTTTTGCCTGTCTGCTGACTATTCTACGTTCTCCAATCCTGATCCCGGCCTGTCTGACTATTCTCTACTCTGCTTGTGCTGGCCCGGCCTGCCTGTTCCATTCTGTGTTGTGTGGCCTGTCTTCCAAGTGGCGCTCTTCCATCCAGTATTTTTGGTGAGACAATCATTTGCTTGTCCAAAACCTTTAGCTTTGCTCCCCTCTTAGTAAGACCTTGCGGCATCCAATTAGCTGAGGGCTCCTCCCAAGGTGAAAGGCGACTGGTTTAACAATATGAAACCAATTAAGAGCCTGTCAAAGAAAATGGCTGTTTAAGTAAGGTGGAAACTCCAAGCTGAATAAGAAACACCTTCATAAAAGCTTGAGGGAATTACATAAAAGGATTAGAATTGGTATTCCTATGATGATAACATGGTTAAATATATAGAGAAGATCAGATTTTAAGAGAGATGCCCAGGTACTGTATAAGGCTATCAGCCTGCCATTCCAAGGGGCCTGCAGGCTAATCAGTCAGATCAGTGCCAATATGGCCATCTACATGTGTGGAAAAAATGTTGGCTATCATTCCCTCTCCTTAATAACTGTCTGGTAGGCTATACAGAATGTGTGACAGCGTGGGTCAGTTTAAGAGTGATAGCTGCACATCTCAGCTGACAAGTTGCCATTGCATCACAATAAGAAGCTTTTGTTATGCTGGTATTGTACGCAATGCCCTTTCTTGCTCACAAACACATCTCTCACACCAGGTAAGATATTTTCTTCTTTCTATTATTTATGCCACTGGCTGGTTTTCTGCAACTCTTTTAAGTAAATGCAATCAGGGATGTATTTTTAATACAACTTCCTAACAAAACTTAAGATAAAGCAAAAAAAAAAAGTAGAAAACCAGAAACTGTAACTTGCGTCTGGCACAAGCAGTGATTAATTATAACGTGGACATTTTCCCGATATGGCAGCAGACATTTTATGCTGTGATGCACATATAATTTATTCCAAACAGCAATATTATTTTAATAACGGTAGGTTTAAGTGCCTTGTGCTGCTTTCTCTCTGTTCATTCCGGCCCCTTCCTTTGTGTAGCAGTGGTGCATAGCCTTCTTCTGCAGTGCCGAATATCTCTCTCTGTGCAGCCATCAGTGACATAGTACAGAAAGCAGTTCAATCTGAATTGAAAATCAATTTTCAGCTTTAGTTGTCTTAAACATTATGGCTAGATGTCTGGAGAAATATATTTTGTTCAGTGCCCATTAAAAAAAATCTTGCTTGCAGTCTTAGGTTAATATTTTAATGGCTGCACCACGTAGAACCTTATGCCTTCATGCATAAAGTGCTACATTTACCTCTGCAGTTGGATGTGATCTGTCCTAGACAAAGAATAACCTTGTTCCCTTTAGTTACCAGATATCACCTTACATGCAAATCCTCAAAGGATTAGCTGCTCCTATCAAACACGCAGTAATACAATGGACTTCATGATGATCGTTCACCTTAACAAAAGAAAATTAGTTTAAAATTGGTCTCCCAAAGCATTTGTACATGTGTCAGGGTTTTAATAACTTGATAACATCTTTAATATACAACACTGGGGGATGTATGATCAGAGTTGTGCAGGAGGATATTGCTTCCCCCATTCTTCATATTGACTCATGGGATTGGTTTTGAAAAACAGGCACTTCATTGCAGAAGTGCAGGTGCCAAGAGCAGCCAATCAACAATTATGGCTTGGAAAATGAAAAAAAAAATGTCTTATTTATTATTAACATGTATTTATATAGCGCCAACATATTGCGTAGCACTGTATTATTGGTTGCTTGTTGCAATGCCATAAGTGTGTAAGGGCTAGGTGTGCTACTCATTCCAAGCATAAACAAATAGTATGTATCTGTATGTAACCATTGTGTATTTACCTTCTAAATGTACAATCTGTTTGATAAAGCTACTGTACATTAGGGAAATGTCAGTATTAGAGTCAGAAACTGTGTATATTTTAACATGCAACGTTAAGCAGATATAAGTTATTTGTGACATATTTTCATTTTCTAATGCCTAGTAGAGAACAGCAGTGGGGTAATGGCAGATATATTTCAGAGCCTTAATCCAGGAAATGTACTGTATAACATGCCATCCTATAAAATGCAAACTGAACATTGGGGATTGAGGAGAGCAGTATTAGTGCTGTGGAGGCTGCATGTGATCAGCAGATGGAAGGCACATGGACAGACTGAGGAACAACACATGCAGAGGAAGTGTTACAGCAGTGACTGGAGACCTGAGAGGGTATAAAATTAGTTACAGGTACCTGAGAGAGTGACTATCTGTCTGGACCAGGTAGCAGGACTGCATACCTCCCAACTGTCCCTTTTTTGGAGGGACAGTCCCTCTTTTGACAGCTCAACCCGCAGTCCCTCATTTGTACTGGAAAGTCCCTCTTTTCTCTGCACTGAACAGCCAGAAAAAGAAACAAAGTTTCTCATTTAATTGGCTTTTAGCAGAGAGCCCAGAACAGCTAACAGGTGCAGATAAGATACTTTGTAACAATTTTGAGACACAAAAACACAGTTTAGATAAGGAGAAATATTTTCAAACTTTCATAACCTGCCAAATTTTGTAAAACAAACATGGTAATTAGGGGGTATGGTCACAGAAAGGGGTGTGGTCAAACAATTGCTGAGCTACGTGCGGAAAAATTTTTTGTCCCTCTTTTTACTTCCAAAATGTTGGGAGGTATGGGACTGCAGCAGTGCAAAGACAAGCCCACAAGTTGCTGAGCAGGAAAAAGAGCAGAGCCAGAGCCGCTGAGGGCAGAGACACGCCTACTTGTTTCTGTGCAGGGAAAGGAGCAGAATGGAACTGCATTGGTAAAAGAACTGAGAGGCCTCCAGCACCAGTAGCAGGCAATGGACAGAGGATTATTTCAGGCAGCTGTGGAATACTAATCCTGATAGGTCCAGCTAATAGGTGAGCAACTGCATCAACTTTTACCCCAAGTCTTCACATTATCAAGGCATCATTAACCCTTGCTGTCCCATGAGATAAAGGTTTCTTCTAGTCTCTTTTGCATGCATGCATTTTAGTCAGGTCTGGCCAGAACTTTGAACTGCCCTCCCAGCAGCATCCCTTCCTTTTTCTTCTCAGATGGCTCCATCTTGACCTTTATACAGTATATATTGGGAACTAGTTAATGTGCCAATTACCCAGAGACAAGTTTAGCAATTCTTTTGCCAGAATCTTCAATGGACACTAAAGTTTCCTAGGCACTGGTTTAAGGAACTCATTGTAGACACCACACTTATTAAGTGCCTCCTTCTGTCACAAAGATTGCCACAAACCCCTGCTGTTCTCATAACCGGAACCTGTTATAACCATTGGATTCAGGTC
Organism: Xenopus petersii; assembly: GCA_038501925.1. Taxonomy (NCBI): domain Eukaryota; kingdom Metazoa; phylum Chordata; class Amphibia; order Anura; family Pipidae; genus Xenopus; species Xenopus petersii. Next base: position 156,023,578 of record CM076675.1, read on the forward strand.
CTGTGACCCAAGTGACTGTACTAACTGAGTGATGATGCAAATATATAATCTAGTATTTACTGCAGTTTGTCCTCTCATATTAAAGTGAAGTTATAGGCACTGGTTCTGTTAAGATATGTTAGGATTACTTTGTGTTGAACATTGTTATATGTAATGAAAGGAAAGAGGTTATCCAAAACCTCTGTGAGTTATTAAGCATGTTATGTAGTGTATCTATATAGTGTATGACTATATCAAGTAATATTATATGCAGACTATTCAGACACTGCTGTGAATGTTAACAGTGGAGGTTATGTATGTTGGCTACACAAGTAAAAAGGTAATTACTTTCTGTGTAAAACCAGTAAACTGCAGTTAAGCTTCCAGTGTTCTTTATTTTTTTGGGAATCACAAATCATTTGGTTAATCAGCAACTGTGAACCTAACAGGGATTCTTCCAACTCCATATTTGCTATAAGGAGAGGCAACATTTGTAAGACAATACAAGGGTGCTAATATATTTAACAATGAGGTAAAGCATATTGGGTGGTGACATAGACCTTACATAATTTGGCGATGCAAGCAGGGTCTATTGCCTGCTTTGCCCTTTAGGAAAAGATGGAAAGCTCTGGCAGTTCACAAGCTGAACCAGCTAGTGGAACCACCATGACAATGTTACCTATGCCTATGATTGGAGTAACAAAGTTCAGCAGAACTAATATGAATATCAGTGAATGGGCAGAACAATTGAAAAGAACAGCACATTTATACCAGCTACCAACTGAGTTTCATGGAGATTTAGCACTGAATTAACTTGAAGGAGATACAAGGAAAACAGCGCTTCTTACCCTAGAAGAGGATCCTGGTACTCATGGAGAGATTATAGGGCATCTTGAAACATTGTATGGTGATACAACATCAGCAACTGATTTGATAAAAAACTTTTTACTCTGGCTCAACAGGAAGGGGAGTCACTGCAACAATTTGCTCTAGCATTACAAGAAATTTGGGAGTAGTTAAGAAGGAAGAAAAACCGTGGCCTATGTGAAGAGAATAGATTGCTACGAGACCAATTTGTAGCTGGGTTACGCAGTGTTCCCTTAAAACAAGCCTTAAAAGAGAGAGAGTCAGGATTAAGCCTGACCTCACATTCCTTAAAATGCAAAAAGAGGCCATAGAGAGGGTGCTGAAGATGATATTGGGGCCTTTGCAGTTATGCAACAAATGACAATGCAGCCATCTCAGGCATCTATTATAGCACCTCCCAGTAATGCTTTAGAAGGACTTGTGAAAGGATTATAAGAAAGTGTATTGGCACTGAAGAGAGAAGTAGCTGACCTAAGAAGGGAAGTGAATGTCCCAGTTTGATATGGGGCAAAGCCTGCAAATAGATACAAATTTCAATCTGGGAACAACCCTCGATGTTGGGAGTGTGGAGATTTAGGGCATCTGGCCCGAACATGCCCCAAGGCATTACCTGAATCAGGGAAATCATCTTTAAACTGACTAATCCTGCTGTTGAGGGCCAAACAGTGGGCGTTGTTGAAAAAGGTCCCATGAACAGATTTGGGAAAGTAGCTGTTATGTCAATAATAGGAGGACAAAAAGTTAACTGTTTAATTGACACTGGCTCACAAGTTTTTACAATGACACTATTGTATACTATATACAATGAGACTATTTCTCTGTACACTTACCAAGGACAGATACCACCCTTTTGGCAAATATTAAACTAACAGCTGCTAATAATCTACCAATTCCAGTGGCAGGGCTTATCTGGTGCGATGTAACCATTTTTGGGCAACAATTGCAGAACAAGGGTATTATTCTAGTGCAGGAAGCAACTCCATCTGATGTGCCAGTTGTCTTGGGTATGCAAGTTATAGATAGTATCCTCTTCAAAAATCATGGCCATCAGTACTGGCAGCTGGAGACCAAACATGTTCCAGAACAACAGTTAAAAAATCTTGCAGCCAGCAGCAGTGCCTAAAGAACTCTACAGGTAAAATTGGAGTAGTGCAAACCCCCTTCATAAAAATCGTAAAAATTCCTTCATGAAATGAATTGGTTATTCCACTGCAGGTAGGAAGTTATAGAGTATTGCGACAGGCAGTGGTTATGGTGGAACCATCAAATCTATCAGCAATAAGGGGTAATTGCTGGCTCGCTTAATACAGTAAAAGATGGAAATGTGTTTGTCCGTTTGACAAATTTGGGTGAAGGGACTGTTAGTTTACCATGTAACATCATAATTGCTGAAGTACATCCAATTATACCCCACCAAATTGTGATAGAGGAAGGACAAACCTTGGAAGCAAGGACTCTTCAGCAACTATTAACAACTACTGATAATGTTGGTTTTAATTCCAGCAGTAATCTGACTGAACAAGAAATAGAGCACATAATTAAGGATGTTAAAATTCAAGAGAACATCTTGGAATCTAATAAGCTTCAGGCAGTAAAAGAACTACTGCGGCAGAATATCTCTATTTTCTCCAAACATGATGATGATAACGGATTTACAACAGCTATAACTCATCCTATTCACACTTCTGAAGCTGCCCCTATTCGAGAGCAATATCAACACATTCCCCCTCCTCTATATCAAGAAGTAAAAGTTCTTATTAAGAAAATGTTGGACACCCATGTAATCCGAGAAAGTAAAAGTCCATGGGCGGCACCAATTGTTTTAGTGAGAAAGAAAGATGGGAGTTTGCGCTTCTGTGTCGACTATCGGAAATTAAATTCATGTACTCATAGAGTGGATGAATCTCTGATAGCCCTCTCTCAAGCTCAGTACTTTTCCACACTTGATTTGGCCAGTGGTTACTGGCAGGTAGCAGTAAAAGAGGATGATAAAGAAAAGACAGCCTTTGTGACCCCCATGGGGCTTTATGAATTCAATAGAATGCCTTTTGGACTAACAAATGCTCCAGGCACATTCCAGAGGCCCATGGAAGAATGCCTTGGGGATCAGAGTTTTGAATCGGTTTTAATCTATTTGGATGATATTATCACATTTTCAAAAAGCTTTGATGAAAATCTGGAGCACCTAAAAAGGGTTTTCCATCGGCTTCACCAATATGGTCTAAAATTAAAACCACGAAAATGTCACCTGTTTCAAACCAAGATAGCATATCTGGGTCATGTAGTCAATGCTCAAGGGGTTGCCCCAGATCCAGAAAAAGTATGAGCGGTTCAAGAGTGGATGATACTCTTGGAAGTGGAAGACTGTGACTGAATTGAGGTCATTTCTAGGATTGGTGGGATATTATCAATGTTTTATCAAGCATTTTGCCCAGATTGCTGCCCCTTTGCACCAACTATTATGTGGATATCCTGGAACCAATAAGAAGAACCAAAAGGTAGTAGATATTTCTGCTGAATGGAAGGAGCCACAGCAAAAATCCTTCTTTGCCCTGAAACAAGAATTAGTTTCAGCTCCAGTTCTAGCATATGCCAACTATCACTTACCATTCTTGGTGTATACAGATGGAAGTCTTCAGGGACAGGGTGCAGTACTATCTCAAAAACAGGATAGACAAGAATGGGTTATTGCCTATGCCAGTCGCAGTTTAAGGCCATCAGAGCACAATGCTGAAAACTACAGTTCTTTTAAGCTTGAACTATTAGTGGTAGTATGGGCTGTATCAGAAATATCGTCCAGGAAAGAGCAATACCAATGCAGATGCTTTGTCTCGACACCTGTTGGAGAACTTGATGTTGAAAGAGAATGTATGGAGTTACTCCCAGTCAATGGATGAAAATATATGCAAGATAAGAGCATTCCTTCAAAATAGAAAAAAACCTTCCAGATCAGAGAGAATTAAGTTTTCACATGAGGTCAGACCTTACTTAGACAATGTGATAGACTCTATGAACATCATGGTATCTTGTATAGGAAGTACTATAACATCAGGAATCAGCAAGAAGTTTGGCAACTTTTTCAACCTAAGCAAGAGGTAACCAGTATATTGACTCTTCTGCATAATATACATGGGCATCTAGGAACTGAAAAGATTACAGAGCAGGCAGCCAGATACTATTACTATCCCAATCAGGGTCTCTGTGTAGATAAGGTCTGCCGTAGATGTCCTTCTTGTTCAATTCACAAAAGCCCAGAGCAGAAGGCTCAGATAGTACCAATTATTTCTAATTCACCACTTGACCTAGTTGCCATGGACTATCTGACCATACAAGAGTCACCAGGTGGATATCGATACGCTCTTGTTTTAACTGACCATTTCAGCAAGCTATCAGTTGTAATCCCCACCAAAGATCAAACGGCTGTAACTATAGCACAGATCTTATGGAAAGATTTTATTCAGGTCTATGGATGTCCCCGTAGGTTCCATTCAGACCAGGGTCCTGCATTTGAATCAAAATTAATTGAAGAACTATGTTGTCTCTATCAGATTCGTAAATCACGCACTACTCCCTATCACCCTGAAGGGAATGGAATCTGTGAGCGTTTTAATAGAACACTCTTGTGAATGCTGAGGACATTAGAGGAACAGCATCAGGAGAGATGGCCTGATTATGTCAAAGAACTCTGCTGGACCTATAATAACACCATTCATAGAACAACTGGATATACCCCATTTTTTATGATGTTACCAGATAGACCAGAACCAGAATACCATGTTGTCCCTAAAAACAAATTATGCTTTATAATGAAAAATATACATGCAAAATTCTATGACTCATGTTGAACATGAGTGGATACTATCACATGGTACTCCCTGTAACTACAATTTGATGTTCACACCTTTTATGCCAGTTAGAGGTATATAATATATCTAGTTTTGTATCCTTTGAGTCTTCCACCCCATTCATTTCAATGAAAGCAGAGTTGCAAGCCCCACCACAATTAAGAGTGAAGTTCCATCAGTGTCGCCTGGGATGCCAGAGGCCCACCAGAAAGCCTTAAACTGTAACTAAATCCTAAAACAGTGGACCTTTACAAACTATTATTCCTCCTCTCCTCACTCAACCTCTTTTCTCTCCTAGTTTTTTATATATACTTACAATATTCTCCCATTATTAAGCATTTCCCCCCCAAAAATAAATAGTGAATGACCATGAAATAGGCCAAATGTTTAGCAGCATGAGGGCCTACTAACACCTGGGCCCACCGGGAGTTTTCCTGGTATCCCGGTGGGCCAGTCCGACACTGAGTACCATATATCTATCATTTTATTTCGCTAAAGAGAGACTAAGAGAATAGAGATATACAGAACAAGAGAAAGAATGTCCAAGAATATTCAAGCAGAGGCAGACCAGAACTGAAGTGGATTCTCATGAAACTGATGTGATGCATTTAAAGTGATACTGACAGATCTAGGGCGATATAAATATTCTTTGACTAGCTGTAGAAATCATGCTTTTTATTGAAAAGTCAAATCTACTCTCAGTCCTTAACCCTGCACTAGAGGTGTTGGCTATGCTGTGCATGTTCTAGACATCAGTGCTGTTAACTGCTTGACTGACCAATTGCAAAGGGCATCAGACTCATGTTTATGACATACATAGACCCTGACAGTTCCAAGGGCAAATTAAACCCTTATAACTTGCCCATCTATATAGATCTGTAAAAAATAATATACTGCAGTACTTCTTGCTGGGGAAAATACTGTGCTTAGTCACAAAAATTCCCTGAACCTTAAATATTTTTATATTCACAAAATTATTTTTGTCTGACAATTATCAAGTTCTTGAGTACAGGTATGGGACCTGTTATCCAGAATGCTCGGGACCTGGGGATTTCCAGATAATGGATCTTTTTGTAACTTGGATCTTCATACCTAAATTTAGAGCTATTTTTTGTGTACTTCAATTAGGGAATAGTCCAAATTTGATTTGAATTTGAAAAAAAATTCAAAAATTTGAATATCAAAATGTATCATGTACATGTATTCTTCATGAAATGATATTTGTATTTATGGAATTTATCTTAAGATAACAAAATACATCCCCCCATATTTACAGTGCACTAACATGTTTTGATATATATATATATATATATATATATATACATATATATATAATATCAAAACAGGGGGGTTGTGGGAGCACTCTAAAGGCTTTAAAGTATATATATAAGTATAATAAATGCTATTGCATATGTACCCAAATAGGGGTTATTTTGTTACAAAGTTATGATCATAAAATTGATAAGCCACCATACCACGTCAAGGTAAACCCCGAATGGCGGTCCCTAACTTGTTTAATTTTTTATGTGCATTTTAGCATTACCTGTAATCAATGTCCATTGAACGCGGTTTTTTCACTGAGGGCTAAATCCTCCCCAGCCAGCAATCAGGCTTTTAAAGGAGAGATATTCCCAAAACAAACGCCCAATTTTAAAAGCATAGGATCACCACTAGTTTAATGGGGGGGTATGGGGTGCTACAACCACTGAAGCTATGCCACAGCTTCCGGCTAAATATACAATATCAAAACAGGGGGGTTGTGGGAGCACTCTAAAGGCTTTAAAGTATATATATAAGTATAATAAATGCTATTGCATATGTACCCAAATAGGGGTTATTTTGTTACAAAGTTATGATCATAAAATTGATAAGCCACCATACCACGTCAAGGTAAACCCCGAATGGCGGTCCCTAACTTGTTTAATTTTTTATGTGCATTCTAGCATTACCTGTAATCAATGTCCATTGAACGCTGTTTTTTCACTGAGGGCTAAATCCTCCCCAGCCAGCAATCAGGCTTTTAAAGGAGAGATATTCCCAAAACAAACGCCCAATTTTAAAAGCATAGGATCACCACTAGTTTAATGGGGGGGTATGGGGTGCTTTTTGATATTGTATATTTAGCCAGGAGCTGTGGCATAGCTTCAGTGGTTGTAGCACCCCATACCCCCCCTTTAAACTAGTGGTGATCCTATGCTTTTAAAATTGGGCGTTTGTTTTGGGAATATCTCTCCTTTAAAAGCCTGATTGCTGGCTGGGGAGGATTTAGGCCTCAGTGAAAAAACAGCGTTCAATGGACATTGATTACAGGTAATGCTAAAATGCACATAAAATATAAAATAAGTTAGGGACCGCCATTCGGGGTTTACCTTGACGTGGTATGGTGGCTTATCAATTTTATGATCATAACTTTGTAACAAAATAACCCCTGTTTTGGGTACATATGCAATAGCATTTATTATACATATATATATACTTTAAAGCCTTTAGAGTGCTCCCACAACCCCCCTGTTTTGATATTGTACATATATATATATATATATATATATATATATATATATATATATATATATGCATTGTATGCAATTATATTAATTGTATGTTTCATATTTGCAGTGCACTAACATGTTTTGATATATATACATATACATATATATATATATATATATATATATATATATATATATATATATATGCATTGTATGCAATGTCCATGTAAATCTTCTTATAACTTTTTCCTATGTCTCATTAGCAAAAGATTGATGGTGCAATAAAGAAAACCTTATAAGGAATATATGAAATTACATTTTCCAGTTCACAAATTACTCTGGTGTATTAGGCCAAAGAATACTGTGCTTATTATTATTCTTTCTTTCATCTGTATTTAAAAACAGATTTTTTTTTTAACATTTCAAAAGGCAGATTTTATTAGCAGAGTGTCTGCCCTTTTCCTTTAATTTTATTTCCTTACAAAAATAAATATAATCATTTTTCACTACATTACAAAGAATACACTATAGTACTGAAATGGTCAGTGACCCTAAAAAGTGAAAATAATAAATAAAAAAAAAATAAAAGCTAACTTTTGTTTAGATTCTATGTGGCCTAAATAGACAATGCTTCTATTTTGTATTAGAAAGGTTTCTACTGCAGAGATGTGCTGAGAGCCATGACTATCATATGACCTAGTGTTCTACACAAGTATTATAATCATTGTAATCAAAATAGATCTGTTATATGCTACCAGCGTGACACTTAAAACCTTTCAAAACAGCTTCCACTGCTATAAATAAGCTTATTAATATAAATGAACTTGTACATTAAATTCAAATATATATATATATATATATATATATATATATATCTGTTATTACAGTGATACACTCAATAATAATAAGCACATATAATGAATAATTGAAATGCTTGTATTTCAAGATGGATCCCCACAACAACTACTCCTTCTCGTTATTGTTGACTTTCTTGACCATATTAGAAAATAATATGATTTTCAAAATAGATTTTGTCTTGGACAAACACATAAAAATAGACACAGATAATTGGCATTGTAGGCTGCATATGTGTTTTGCATTCTTGTCTGGTTAATTATTAATCTGTTTATAATTACATTTATATCAGTGTCAGGATTCAATAAATAATTGTTTACATGGAAGAAGCAATTCAATGAATTGAAGACTTTTTTTTCCAGAAAGATCATGATGACATTAGTGGCTCGTCTTTTTCAGGGTTAGTTATGTATCAGGAAAATGGGAGTGTGGAAATCCCTAGAGGTAAAATGTATATGTGTAAATATAAATATGATTTAGACATTGTAATCACATGGTACACTCAAGTTTTCACACCCTTGCCATCCATTTGTTGGTCCCTTTGCCACAAACACTTAGGGAGTTATTTACTAAAGTCCATTTTTAACTGGTCAGAGTTTGAAAGGGGAAACCATTTTTGGAGGAAAAACAACTCAAATTTTTCATGATTTATTAAACCCTGATGCTGCTAAAAGTCCGAATAAAAATGTACTCCATCTCAAACTTACCAAGATCATGTAGAAGTTAATGGCAGATGACCCATTTACAATTGGAAAATACCATGATCTGCGTTGGGTTTCGTACAATAATCTGAAGAATTTGTAGTTTTCTGGTGATAATCCGAAAAGTTTTCAGGCGTCAAATTGGAAAAAATCGTACAATTCAGATTTTTCTAAAATTAATTTATCAAGTCTTTTCCCACACCAGATTCTTTTGAGTAAATTTATTGATAATTATGGTAAAAATGTGCATGGGAGTTTGGTTGAGATGGCTTTAAAAAAAAAAAAAGAAAAATATTCGGATTTTAGTAAATAACCCCCTTAAAGGTATAGATGAAGGTATCCTTGCCAATATGGTAATTAGTATCGAAACTGTCCCATTTTGCTTTGCTGAAAAAAATTGTGAGCCAATGAGCTTTTAGCAGCATTTTTTCTTGTGTCAAATGCAAATTTCTTATGTTTTTCAGCTTGAAAAACTCTTAGGGGCAAATCCACTAAGATTCGTAGTTGCGCCAGGCGCAACTTCGCCACGCTTCGCCGCACTTCGCCAGGCGTAGTTTCGCCAGTGCTCCGCAAATTCACTAAAATCCGAAGTTGCGCACAGGGGTAGCGTAAGGTTGCAAAGTTGCGCTAGCGTTGATTCGCTAAGTGAAGCGAAGTTACGCTAGGGAAGGTTAATTTGCATACGGCGCCAAATTCTAATTTCAATGGAGGAATACGTAGAATCACTACAAATGCCTGGGAAACCTTCAAAACATCAAATAAAATTTTTTTTTTGCCCTACACATGTGCCCACTGTATAGTTAAGTTGCCATGAGTTAGGAAATGTAGGGGGGAAGGAGGGGAGCCCCAAAAAAATTCTCGATCTTTTTCAGCCTATCACCCATAATATAGAAAACACACCAGCGTTTTTTGGGACTTGAATTTGAACTTTTTTCTATTGTGCTTCGCCTGGTCTGAGGTGGCGAAGGAAGTCTAGTGTAAAAGGTAGCATTCAGTACACTGCGCGCGTAAGTGAATTTGCGTAGTTACGTCCGTAGCGAAAATTCGCCTGGCATAAGGGTGCGAAGTAACGCTAGCGAATTGACACTAGCGTTCGGCGCTTCGGCGCTTAGTGAATTTTCCCCTTAATTTTCATCAACTAAACGAAATATTGTGAAATTCTAAAGTAGAATCATGAACATTTTTATGAAAATACAAATTCCTCTGCAGATCTGTTTCAGGTTAAAAAAAATGTGTTCGTCGCTAATCAAAAGGAATAGGAACTATTCCTTTTTGAACTATTAGAGGAATATAACTTTTGCCCATTCTAACATGGGAACTGATTCAGAATTTGTACAGATTTACCTTTGCTCTTATTAAGCCTATATTTTGTGTCATGCCTCAAATTAATAACAAATAATTAACAGAAAAAAATAATTACAAGAAAAATAATTAACCTTAATTTAACTATGAAAAATGTTTAAAAAAAACTTGGACCTCAACAGTTATTGACCATTTTGATATGATAAAATTTAAGGGGCACATTTACTATGGGTCGAATATTGAGGGTTAATTAACCTTCGATATTCGACCATTGGAGTAAAATCCTTCGACTTCGAATATTGAAGTTGAAGGATTTACCACATTTCCTTCGATCGAACGATCAAAGGAAAAATCGTTCGATCGAACTATTAAATACTTCTAATCGAACGATTCTAAGGATTTTAATCCATCGATCGAACGATTTTCCTTCGATCAGAAATTGCCTAGAAAGCTTATGGGGAAGGTCCCCATAGGCTAACATTGGTGCTCGGTAGGTTTTAGGTGGCGAAGTAGGTGGTCAAAGTTTTTTTTAAAGAGACAGTACTTCGACTATCGAATGGTCAAATAGTCGAACGATTTTTAGTTCGAATCGTTCGATTCGAAGTCGTGGTCAAAGTAGCCAAAACAATTCTTCGAAATTCGAATTTTTCATTCTAAACCTTCACTTGAGTTAAGTAAATGTGCCCCTAAGTGTTTGAGCCTTTTTTTAGCTCACAATTAAACATATAATATAAATGTATAAATGTGTACATAAGAAAATGGCAGTGAAAGAAAAGACATTCTCCAAGACTTAATATAAAGCAAGCACAGACTGACACACACACATTTCATCAAGGCAAATGTAAACAATATTTTTCCGGTCAATAGTTTTTTGATAAAATATCCATGTGACAAGATGAAATAAAAACATACTATGTGTCAAATGATAGAACTGGAAAAGGTGACTGCAGGAAAGACATGCATGTCCCAGTGGCATGTAATTTTGTTGAAGTACTGTAGGTCATACTGCCTTTGAGCTGTGATTCAGTATAGCAAAATGGTGGGCTGATTTTTTAGAAGGCAAAAGACTCACAGTTTTCTACATTACATAGAGGGGTGCCGCTTTATACATAAATACAGGTTTTCATCTAGTTTCAGAGGTTGTGTTTGCTCTGTTCTGCTGCATTGCATTGATAAAAATATTTGTATAAGACAGAGTATAAAGGCTAGACTACTAAACAAGAACTTAACTAAATTAAACTTAACTCGCATTGACTGCACCAATGTAATAACAACAAACACATATTATAATCAAAAGCATGACATAAAACAGGGGCAGATTTATCAAGGGTCGAATTTTGAATTTGAAAAATTTCAAAATTCGAATTCAAAAAGACCAACCAAAATTAAATCGAAGGTTTTTTTGGCCGAATAGGTCTGTTTTCCACCAATTGACTCCAGATAGGTTCTAGGAGGTCCCCCATAGGCTTTAACAGCAATTTGACAGGTTTTAGATGGCGAATGGTCAAAATTTAATTTTTAAAGAGACAGTACATGATAAATTTCAAACTTCAAATTTTCTCATTTTTTTTCAAATTCGAATCGAATTTGGACTATTCCCTAGTCGAAGTACACACAAATCAGCTCCAATTTTGACTTTTTTTAATTAAAATTTTCACTTTGGCCTTTGATAAATCTGCCCCCAAGTATGTAAGCACAAGCCCATCAAAACTTGCAAAAATGCATTCTAGTGAGATAAATGCATTTATATTTGCACGGATATTTATGAACCTCTAGAAGGTCTGTCCAAACTAACCATTTCCACCCAAGAGTGCACACCAAGTAACAATATACTATACAAGTGCAGACGATTAAAGGGATTCTGTCATGATTTTTATGGTGTAGCTGTTATTTCTAAATTACACTGTTTACACTGCAAATAATTCAATCTGCAATATAAAATGTCATTCCTAACCCAACAAGTGTATTTTATTTTAGTTGTAATACTGGTGTGTAGGCTCCTGGTGTAATATTGGTAGTGTCTTAGGTAATTTTGCCTGGTCATGTGCTGCACTATGGAACTTTCTCACAGGCTATTGTTTCTCCTACTCAATGTAACTGAAGGAGTCCCAAGGGAACATGGACTTTTGCTATTGAGTGCTGTTCTTATGTCTACCAGGCAGCTTTTATCTAGTTACCATTCCATTGTTGTGGGATGATATCACTTCAACCTGCAGTGAAGCAGTAAAGAGTGACTGAAGTTTATCAGAGCACTAATCATGTGACTGGGGGCACCTGGGAAACTGACAATATGTCTAGCCCCATTTCAGATTTCAAAATAAATATCAAAAAATCAGTTTATTCTTTTGAAAACAGATTTCGGTGCATAAGTCTGCTGGAGCAGCACTATTAACTGATGCATTTTTGAAAAATAAAAACACATTTTTCCATGACAAGTATCCCTTTAAGTAAATGGCATCTGAGAGGTATGCTGTATATATAGATAGTGGATTCCAGGGAGGTTGTATTTGACCCACAAACAGCGTGTTTGTTTAATCTCATTGTTGCTGGATGAAAGACAGGGGCACAACTGGCCATCATGCTTGTAAATCAGATGTTCTTGAGAACTAGAATAATCAAGCCTCAGGCTGTCCTCAGATATACAGTATGTTTCCTTGTTGCACATGGGCTGGTTCCTATGTAAACATGTCATTCAAGAATATGATACTGAAGCACAAAGAGTAAATTTTTAAATATAATCCTAATTTCAAAAAAAAAAATTCTAAAATAATAAAACAGTAGCTCATACTTGGTGGCAAAACAATCCTATTGAGTTTATTCAATGTTTAAAGGAAAACTAGAATCCATACATAACCAACAGATTATTTTATATTAAAAAGCCTATTAAAGAATTTTACAGAATAGAAATACAGTTTAGAAAACACATAAATATTGCCCTTTTACATCTTCCCTTGAGCCATTTCTTGATGGTCTGTGTGCTCCCTCAGAGATCATCTGACAAGAAATACTGCAACTCTGATTGTAACAGGAAGAAGTGTGGGAGTAAAAGATTTTGTCCATTAATTGGCTGCTATTTAATCTACCATTAAGGGTGTACATTGTAGTCAAAGTGGATTGAAATCCTTTAACATTAAAACTTTATAAATAAATCAATTCATTTTGCTTAAAATTAATGAAAAAATATGGACTTGTTTTAAATCCATGTGCTGAGTTTTATTTAATAGATACTGGTTTGGTCAGTTAAAGATTCCTATCACCTTGTTATACTCACCATAATTTTGTGAGCCTTTGAAGAATGGTTATAGCACCATTTCTTTTTGAGAAGTTAAATAAATGGTGCCTCATAAAACTATAAGTGCGGTATAATAAATATTGTATATTTATGGGGGATTTTACTGTGTTCCTTTTCATAAAATAAAGAAGAACCATAGAGAAGGTTTGAGTGGGCTGTGAATTTTTTTTATCGATGTAATAATTCATGCTGTGTTGTTGCCAAGTATGGCTTTGTGTCAAGTTCAGCTCTTCAGAGGCTGCCTGACGAGTGAAAAAGTAGGGAAAAGCTTTGACTTCCCCAATGGCCCTAGGGCTTTTTGAGGAACCAATACTATTATGGTAAAGAGAATTTTTACATCAAATGCCACCTTAGAATTAAACCAGCAGATACATAATTAGAACATTAGAACAATTTGCTTATTCAGCAGTTGATGTTCCAGTGAAGAACTGTGGTTAATAGAACAAGAGTCCCGCACGGGTTCAGTCAGGCAGACCAGGACCTGCTGCTGACCAGCAACCCAACCACACCTGCCACTCAAAATGTTCCCCTACTTGGACAAGCTACGTGACCCGGCCTGCAAATAGTTAACTTACCTTCCAAACCCAAGGCCCGCAAAATCAGAAGTGCCATCACTAGAAGTGATGTCACATTGGAGTCTTATCAGATGGATAAGGTGACAGGTACCCAGGTGGGTAACCCGCGGACTACCTGCACAATAAGGTAAACTGAACTTACTGCCCAAAACTGACCTCATCTCTAAGCCTTTGTTTGTAATAACTATGTAGCATGTAATCTGCAGTTATAAACAAAACAAGCTTTGTTTTGAAGAGTCATTAACATTATTGAGCAAGGATTAGTCAGTACTAGCTGTGCTTGCCTTACTATCTTAAATATGCCCTCTATCCTTTTATTCTTTATTTTTTGATCCTTTACTGAAAAGTGTTTGGTAAAAAGGACTATTAAAGACCATTGTGATATCTCAAATGGCGTGTTTAGTCCTTCTACATGTTTTCTCTGTCTACGTCTTCATGTTAGGTTCTATCACTCCACTGGCTTCCGTTACCTTTCAGAATCAAATTCAAATTAATGACTCTGACATTCAAAGCACTTCATAACTCTGCCCCACCCTACATCTCTGAACTCAGCTCTATATACTCACCCTACCGTCTACTGATCTGCTACTCAACTCTTCTCTCATTACCTCTTCACATGCTCGCATTCAAGACTTTGCAAGGGCTGCACCCCTCCTCTGGAATGCTCTCTCACGGTCTGTCCGACTTTCTCCCAACCTTTCTGCTTTCAAGAAATCTCTTAAAACGTACTTCTTTCGAGAAGCCTACCCTCACTCTGCTTAACTACCAAACGCAACACCGCATACAGTACCACATTTCTCACCCACTTAATTCGATCTTGCCCACTCCCACACCTTGTGTATTACTCCCTTCCCTTTAGACTATATGCCTATGCATAGGGCCTTCCTCACCTTTTTGTACCTGTATTGATTGTGATGTTTGTAACTCCATATGTTCTATGTATGTAATTCATGTGATTTAGTTGTATAATCACATTTATTTTACAGTGCTACACAATATGTTGGCGCTATATAAATACATGTTAATAATAATAATAATAATAATAATAATATCAATGCAGAATTATGAAGGACCTATGGAGGTGGTATGGAGAGGTTTAATGTTTCATCCAGTAGGGTTGCAGGATATTGATTTATAGATGCACATCTTTGGAGTTCTTGGTGAGACCAGTGTTATTCCTGAAAGTGCACATCAAGGAACCTTGTACTCTCCAAGGGACAAAGTCATGCCTACAAAATTCTAAGCTTCCTTCTCCTCTAAGGAACTTAGGAACTATCATCTACACCCTAAGGTGCGTATTTTGAGGTCACCGGAGAAAAACTCAATGGCATTCCTATGGGATTTTTGGAAATGTATTTATCAATGGGTGAAAGTTAGAATTCGCCATTTGATAATTAAGATTCTAAACACCCCATAAGTGAGTTTTTCAGTGGTAGGCTCTGATTTCATACTTTGATATTCTTCCCCTTTAGACTAAGGAGCCTATTTATTGAGGGGTTATATACTAAAACTAGAATTTTTCTCACTATTGTTTAAAAAAAAAAAAAAAAATAATACCAAACTCCCTCACCAGAATCCCCTAAATTTACTATTAAAACTTCTTCAAAAAATAAGAAAAAGTTACAAGATGGTGCATCAATTCGAATCATGCAATTTTTCGAATTGATGCCTCAAATCGGATTATTGGAGTATTGTTGTTAAAGGGACCATCTGCCATTAACTTCTATATGATATAGACAGATTTAGCTGGGGTATTTTTGGATTTAGATTTTTAGCAGCTTTAGAGCATGACAAATGTTGAAAAATTTGAGGTTTTTGAATTGAATTTTTCCCTTTAAAAACTTGACCAGAAAAATTCAAGGTTAAATAAATAGGCTCCTGAAAGTCAAACTCAAGTTTTTGCTGTGGTTTAAAAAAAATTAGATTTTAGAATTCTAATTTTCTGAACTTGAATTTACAAGATTGAGTTATCGAAAAAATAACTCAAAAATCCAAATGAAACAAATTGTCAAGTAAAATGCAGTGAGCTTCAACTGAAGTCAAAGGCAGGGGTGTTTTCAGAATTCAAGTCATTTTAGTTTTCTAGATTTTTAATAAAAGTTTAATACAATTTTATTTAAAAATGAATGAAATAATGGAATATTGTGGGTTGATGTGTTTTTTGAAAATTAACACAATTGTGTTTTTCAGGTTTTATTGTAAATTTAATAGTGCTAATTAAAAAATAAGTGAATTGACTTCTAAGGAAGTAGTTTGAACTGGCTCTCTATTAGGGGCACATTTACTAATGGTCGAATATCGAGGGTTAATGAACCATTTTTTTCCTTATGTGGTATAACTGAAAGATGATGCAACCTTACAAATATTGTATGTTACTGTATATCCTGTGTGTAATTGAATCTGATGCACTTATTAGGAATGCATAACAACCCGTTCCTTTGCTAATTAATTCAGACAGAAACTCTTGTCATTTTCTTTCTTTTCTTGGCGTGGGGATCTGCGCAACTGCTGACACAGCAACACATCATTGGTTCGTAATGATTTTAGGGACCGCAGGCAGAAACAGTCGTAAGAACATCTTGAAGCCCTTCATCATTATCAGCACACGCGGATTTGTGCAAACAAAATAAATATCCACAATAACCATAATCAGGAGAGAAAAAGCAAGAAGCAATAGATTTTTCATGTGAAATCTCTCTATGAGACGTACTGAAACAAAGGGAGTAAACGGCTTATTTAACTGGGGAGTGTGTGCAAAGTTCTATATTGGACACATTTTCCCATGTTTTTACCCACAATGCAGAGTTTTCCCCTTAATTCCAGAACTTTCACAATTACGCATTCTGATTGTGTTAAAAATGAACACAATTTCAAACATGCATTGGGATTGTGTCATTGTCAGTGCTTACCGCTAAGATTAAATCTCCCAGTGATACATTGGTTGCGAGTGCATTGCACCTACTAATGCAAATTGCAGTCGGAACCCTGGAATGACAGCCAAGTTCTGGGGGGTGGTAGATCCTGGGTTTCCCTGTGTCAATAGATGGATGCAAGGTGCTTAGCATAATTATACTGAAATCCAAGGAGCATGCACGGAACATTTAATGAATAGCATTGATACGTGCAACAGCCGTGTCCATTTTGGTGCATTCATGCATGCAGCTGTAATTGTAGATGATTGCTAAAGAAATCTAAATAACTTAAACCTTCTAAGACCCAATCTGTGTGTTTCCAAATTACTTACGGATTCAGTTTACCCCTTGGGCCCTCTAATGAAGAAAAGAGGGCCCACATTGCTAATGCAGAGGGCACAACTGCGCTCTTTGCTCTAGAAGAGATGAGTTTTCGTTCAAAAGGTGGAATTTTAGCAGTGCTGTTTTGCCACCCTGTTAACCTGCTGCACAGTGTCACCTGAGGTGCGGTCCCTGGTCTAATCGCACCCCCTGCTCCGCCGGTAGTTCAGCCACTGGACTTGGGTATCTGGGGACTACCAGGTACCAGACTCAAGGAACCACTAACCAGCTACTAATATGCCCTCAACCCAGCCACAGCTGCTCTCCACTCCTGCTCCGCCCCAGCCACCACTGCTCCCGATTTGCTTCTTATTTTACTGTTTAAGATTAAAGATGCCCGTGCATTCCACAGTGGAACGTGTAGCAGTGGAGTGTGGACTGGGGACGACTGGCTTGTGGGCAGATGGAAGGGCCCAATAGGTTCGTGCTCACCGGGATTTTTCCCGGTATCCCAGTAAGCCAGTCTGACCCTAGTTTCTGCCTTGTCTCATGGCAGGAACAGCTGTGTCTACCCTGGAAACATAGCAGTATTAGGTATTTCATTATATTCCTATTAGGTTTCTTGCGCTGTGTGTAAATCTTTCTTAACACATCAATGTTTGCATCTATTTGAATCTTTAGTAATAAAGACGAGTGCTCAATTTAGATTCTGCGTGCATTTATTCTCTGCATGTTAATTACATAAGTGCGGCCTCTCAGGTAGGTATTGGGTATGATTATCTCCAAGGGTGCACAGCATTGTGGGTGCGTGTGTAAATACACAAGAAGATTTCATGGAAACGTCTATTTTTTTGCTTTTCTGCTCATGTGTTCTTTGTTATATTATTAAATGTATCTGTAATGTTTTCTGTTAAATAAACAGAACGCATGGTGTAATAATAATTATAACAAAAATATATCAAGATTCAGTACATGACGGTGCAACATACTGGGCAACATGGCTGAGCAGAGTATTTGCATATTTCCATATGAATCCAATCTACATTTAATTGACTTACATGTCGGTTCACGCTGTGAAATTTCCTACAGAAGAGTCTGAACTGTACGCAACTTTTTCTCAAGTGCTTGAAAAGCTCCAGTATAGTTCTGTGTTTTTGAAAATGTTGTTTTCCCCCCTGCCATGCCTTTAATTATTATCAAAACAAACATCAAAAAATACATTTTGAAAACATATCTAGCCATTTTAAAATATTTTCCATTTTAAAAACATATTTAATGGTAGATATGATCAACTAGACTTTTCATGACCTAGGAACGTATTTTGTAAATGTGAAAAGACATGGCATTGAGGTGATAGTGTAGAGCAAATCAGAAATGGGACAAAGGGGTTCTTGAGGAGGAGTTGGCCTATAGGATAAGTGATGAGCCTTTGATGTGGGATATCATACTAGATACACTTGTTTGATTCCCTGTTGTAACTCCTTATAACCCTGGACAAGTCACTTAATGTCCTGGCTACTCGGTGCACCTATAATAGCTACCTTGCTTGCTGTAAAAGTGCTTTGAGCCCTATGGGAAAAAGGAGCTCTATAAAAATGATTCCATTTTCTACTGGGTTCTTCTCTGTTTATTCTCTGTTCACTCAATATCTGTATCTCTATAACACCACACCAGGCTTCCTTTTCCCTTGCAAAATACAAATTTCCACTGAATGCTTTTTATTCCCTGAGCAGACAAGTGTCTATTCGAAGGATTTTAATCCATCGATCGAACGATTTTTCTTCGACCCAAAAAAGCTTAGAAAGCCTATGGGGATCTTCCCCATAGGCTAACATTGACTTGGTAGGTTTTAGGTGGCGAACTAGGGGGTCAAAGTTTTTTTTTTTAAAGAGACAGTACTTTGACTATCGAATGGTCGAATAGTCAAACGATTTTTAGTTTCGATTCGATTCGAAGTTGTAGTCGAAGGTCAAAGTAGCCCATTCGATGATCGAAGTAGCCAAAAAAAAATGTGAAATTCAAAGTTTTTTTTTTATTCTTTTCCTTCACTCGAACTAAGTAAATGGGCCCCTTGGTCTTGCAGATGTTTAACAAAGTTACAAGATGGTGACCCCCTGTAGCCAACTTTGAAAGCATAAATTATTTGTTTGATTAGGCTTGTGGTGCCGTAAGTTCATGTTTATATTTAGTATACAAAATACAGCATTTCCTGATTATATTTTAGACTTTCCTTGTCTCGGATATTTCTATACCTATACCTTCTTCACTGTTAAAGGAGAACTGCATCAAGCAAGGTCAAGCTGATATACATGTAGCCTCCTGGAATCCCTATTTCCCAATACTTCTCAGTTAAGAAACTCCCAACACACTGCCATTCAGTTTATAACTTGCATAACCTGCATTTATCAACATTAACCCTTATATTCCAGTTTGGTGCCCAGTTTTCCAACTCAGACAAATCACTCTGCAAAGTGGCAACATCCTGCATGGAACATGTAGTTTTGTACAATTTAGTATCATCTGCAAAAATAGAAACAGTACTTTCAATGCCCACCTCCAGGTCATTAATAAACAAGTTAAAAAGCAATGGACCTAGTACAGAGCCCTGCGGTACTCCACTAACAACACTGGTCCAATTAGAAAATTTCGCATTTACCTCCAATCTTTGTAATCTATATTTTAGCCAGTTCTCTATCTAAGTACAAATACTATGTTCCAGGCCAATATTCTAAATTTAACCATTAATCTTCTGTGTGGTACAGTAGCAAAAGCTTTAGCAAGTCCAAGTAAATCACATCCACTGGGGCTGGGGCGTTCAGGGCAAACAAGGGATGCCACCTCAAGGGCCCACCCCTGATGCAAACAAGTCCCCACCCCTTTCTGCCCCAACATGTACCCTGCACCTCCTCCCTCCTGCCCCCTTGTGGTTGCTTCAAAACAATTGGTGGAGGGACAAGACTGCACAAAAATGGAAGGCAGTGGTCTGGGGATGGCCATGGTCACCCAGGGTCAACAAAGTTTTCACCTGTTGCCCTGCCTAACCTAATCCAACTCTGAAATTCATACATTTTATATATTATAAATGATAGCAGAGACGAAGTCCCTAAACTCAAGTCCAGTAACTAACAGCAGCCCAGAACATGTGTAGTGAAAAAGCAGAAAAGAAGATGGGGAGCTACTGGGGCATTTTTGGAGGGACAGATCTTCCCTTGTACAGAACTCCTGAACAATATATGTAGCGTGTCTAGTCTAATTCTTTGTTCAGCTTAGGTTCTTCTTTTAAGGGTAATGGAAGATAGCAATGTAGGGGATTGATAAATGTATACCCCATTTATAGTGCATTCCCCTATGGACTGATCACAAAAGTGACCCTTAATAAATGGAAGGGAGTAATTCCTCACTTCCTGGGTCAAAGCATGACCCCCAGTTAGCCCAAGTTTGGCCACTAGATGGCAGTGTGATATAATATAAAAGGTAAAGCCAAGTGCCTCTCAGGGCTTTTTGCCTGATGCTTCTCCCAAGGACTCTCCAAAGGGGAGGGAGTCCAACGTGGAGCCATCATTAGTCAGTACTAGTTAGGGTAGCTAGATCCTGTAATAAGTCTCTCTAGGAGAGTCAGCTAGAAATAGGGCTGCCTATATTCAGTGGCTTTGTGCTCTACCAAGGAGATCAGAAGAGATTAGATTCCAAAGGGCATTGTGGCCTAGCCAGGGAACCAGCAACAGGATATAGGGACCTAGTTAGATCCCACCTGGGTCCTACATGAAAGGTGTCCCCAGAGGAAAAAGGAGAAACTCTGGGTGGACTGATGTTCCCTTCTCAAGCACTACAGGAGGGAAGATTCTGCAATTGGTCTTCACTGTGAGTATACACGGGCTCAATCGTCATCTTTAAAAAATCAGTTAAGTTGCAAGAACCTCTGGCGCCAAACTATTGTGCACTGCATACAGTTACAGTTGTTCAACACCCTGCCTCCACACCATTGCAATGGCTCACCCCCCCCCCCCCTGAGAATTATAGGACTCTTTAGAGTAAAGCTCAATAGTCTGAGTTACGGTGCCACTCATTTTACTATACCCTTACATCATGAACATGTAGGTATGTAGGAAATATCATATTGACATAAACTGTATATATATAATGTCATGTATGTGGTTTAGCTCTAAAACATCACTTCTATGCAGAGTTGTGCCCAGACATGGACAAAAGCATGCTCTAACCCTGTGACCCACAGCAACCAATCAGATGACGTGAACTGTAACTCACTATGAAATAGGTTTGCCCAATGAAAATAACGGCTGGTTATGGATGCTAAGGCTTGTGTCCCAGTGGGGTAAACTACAGTTGCTGGAAAGAATTAAAAGGGTAACTAAACCTCCAATGGGTAGGCGTAAAACTTTCTATAAAACTAGTAATATGAATGTGCAGTAATAAATAAAGACTCTGTGTTTCTTCTTCGTCTCTGGTGAGATGTAAGCTAATTGCCCTAAAATCAACACTATATAGTGACAGGGTCAGCAGCTGGGGGCTTGTGGCAAAAACACCACAGTCCCCCAGCTGCAACCCCCCCCCCCTTGTACGTACGTTTTTTCCTACTCGCGGCCGTGATCCGGGAGGTTAGGGGGAGCAACAATAGTGGATCTGAGCCGGGGGGCCCACTGGGTTTTTTCCCAGTGTCCCGCCAGCCCAGTCCAACCCTGTATAGTGAATATTGTATGGTACTGAGTATACAAGTAGGGCTATATAAATACAGTTAAATGCTGAATATTTAGTTATAATTTGCACAAAGGGCAGAGATACTGTATTTCTCACTTAACACAGCAGAGCAGGGTCATTTGATGTAATGAAAACAAACATTGTTTTTAACTTTAGAAAGGACTGGTGCAAATCAAAGCGGGAAGAGAATCCGACAGAGGTACAAATAATGAGTGCAATTAGGATACGGCGCCCTGCCATCTCTTCCTTTGTCAAATGAAAAATACAGATTTCCACCTTAGAAGATTTTTCACCCCTAACAGAATGTTGCCCCGAGCCAGGCTCATTACTGATGTCTCAGCAGGAGCATTTGTACAAGGTCAGGCAGGGGTGGGCTTTCTGTGTAATGAAACCGGTGGTACTTTAACTCATTACACCTCTCACTGTTGTGATTAGAGGAAAACCAAAAATCCTATAATCCTATAAGTGATATTTGGGAACAGGTTGGAAAGGTACTGGGACCCCTTGCCCAAAAGCACTGACAGTGTATTAGAATCAGGGGGTTGTGCAGAAGCTGAGGCTGCATAATTGCACAGCTATACAGTCCAACAAGAACCTCCAGCAGATCTTCTTAAACTACAATTCCCAGCATTCCTTAGCTATTTGCAGGCCTGGATTTGCAGTGAGACGCCAAGGGGGCATGCCGCCCAGCCACATGGGTTATTGGCTCGATTCTGGAGCACTAAGCGTTAGACACATGAGCACAATCTTGTGGGAGGGAGGGGGGTGCTGGAAGATGCTAGCCTCTGGGCACCCTCAGGGGAAATCCAAGCCTGGCTATTTGTTGATGCTATGAGTCCAGCATAGGGATGCAGCATCGGAGTGGAGTTGTCACCTCAGGACCCCCTAGGCCAGTCGCAAAACTCGCAGCCAGACTACACCTAATTCTTCCTTTACCCACCCTTCATGCATGCTCCCACAGCAGGGAGCAGACCAGGGTCGGGTGGAGGGGCCCATAAGGGTAAGGGTCCACCAGGTTTTTTCCTGATTTCCCATCAGCCCAGTCTGGGCATTTGCTGCATATTTGCTTCAGCAGTTACTAATAAGTTAATAGTTGTTTTTTTTTTTTTTTGCATAAGGATTCCATGGTATCATTAGAGGAGACATGTTTAGTAATGATGGGCAAATTTGTGGGCAGAAAATTCAGGAAACGCGGATTTTGACAACGGCAACAATTTAGATTCCATCGCCGCCATCAAAAAATGTTGACACGTAACTTCACGGCGAATTCAAGCCTGGCAAATAAATTTGCCCATCATTACTGTTTAGCACTCTCCAGCATACTTAAAATGGATGCAAATTTGGGGTGCACATTGACACTATTCCAAAAGCTATTTGCCCCCACACTTGCTTCTCTGCAAATTGCAGTGCGCACCAACGCACCCAGAGGTGATCCTGCCCACATTGCCATTCTCAGGTGACTTTTGTTCTGACCCCCCCACCCGCCCTGGCATTCAAATATTCAGCAGGGCCGGGCCAAGGCGACCAGATGCCCTAGGGAACCCGGTCAGCTAACCACGCCCGCCCCGTGTACGAAAGTCAAAGTGCGTGTGTGCCATAACAGAGGGAAGGAAAGGAGGGGAGGGGAATGAAGGGGAAGAGTAAGGGCAGGGGAAGAAAGTAGGGGCAAGTGACAGAGGGGAGGAACAGAGGGGGCGAGCGACAGAGGAGGAGTGAATCCGGACAAAGAATTGGCAGAAGAATCTTGAACTGGCACCTTCCCAGTGCCCCCACATTGTTGCACCCTATGCAGGTGCATTTTCGCATACCCCTAGTTTGGGTCCTGTTATTCAGTGCCAGAAGGGGTTCGGGGGAGGCCCATGCGTTTGAAATCTGAAAATCGGCTCTTACGTAACGTTACCAGAAGTGGCTTTTTGCTGCCCCTGGTACTTGCTGCTGCCTGAGATGAGTTTCTCAACTCGCCTCATTGGCTCAGTTCCGCTGAACGCACCATTTCTTTTCCATCTGACAAACGGTCGTTACTAAGCAAATTCACTTCCGCCAGAGTTTACTTCGTCACCTCAGACCAGGCGAACTGATTAAACGAAGTTAATTCCTCCTCAATCTTTTGTCAGTGACATCATATCCTGTCTGCCTGAAATGCATTAAAGTTGTCAGAAACGCTGGCGACTTTTCTTTTTTAAAGCAGGATTACCTTGACAAGTCCAAACTATTAAAGACTTGTGCGTGAACAAAATGTTGAACTAATTTAAAGGGACATGCAACATTTATATAAGGATGGGCTCATGTCTAGGGCAATAGAGGATCTCTTTTGTCTTTATTATGGCTCATTGGAGGTGTTTGAAAAAGTGCCCACTTCAAGCATTTGCACCAACATTACTATTAAAGACGTCCATACGACTTTTATGTACCTGCCCTATGCAAATTAACCTAAGCGCAAGAGTGCTAGCGAAGTTTCGCTAGAGAGAAATGAACGCTAGATAAAATTCGCTATGAAATGCTCGCCCAGCAGAATTAACGCTAGTGAAAAGTTGCCAGCGTTCGGCAGCCGGGACACAACTTCGCTTTATAGTGAATTAGCGCAGTGGTAACAAATAGATCTTCCTCATTCTTCTGTTACTTACATCATATTCTGCAGTGGAAAAAGCTTCAAAATTCAAAAAACGCTGGTGTCTTTTCCTTTTTTCAGAGTGATAGGCTTCAAAAGTCCTTAAACTTATTTTTTGGGTAACCGGTTTCCCCCCTACATTCCCTAACATATGGAACATTAATTATACACTGGGCTCATGTGTAGGGCAATAGAACAACTGTATTATCTTTATTAAGGTTCCCTGGACATGTGTAATTAACAGTGGAAATGTAATACTTTTGCTGCAACCTAAAACATAAAGACGTCCATACAATTTTAAATTACCTGCCGTGTGCAAGTCAACCTGAGCGCAAGCCCTCTAGCGAATTTACGCTAGGCAGAAATGAACGCTAGCGCATCTTCGCTAACAATTGCTCGCATTGCCGAAGTAACGCTATCGAAAGTTGCCAGTGTCCGTCACCCACTCCGCAATTAGGGGCAAATTCACTAAGATTCGTAGTTGCGCCAGCGTCCGCTTCGCCGCACTTCGCCACACTTCGCCAGGTGAATTTTCGCCAGCGCTAAGCAAATTCACTAAAATCCGAAGTTGCGCTCAGGGGAAACGAAAGGTTGCGAAGTTGCACTAGCGTTAATTCGCCAGGCAAAGTGAAGTTCCGCTACCGATGCTTAATTTGCATACGGCGCCAAATTGAAGTTACAATGGAAGTATACGTAGCAGCACTACAAATGCCTGGGAAACCTTCAAAACATCAACAAAAACAAAATGTTTATTTTGCCCTACACATGTCATGTGCCCGCTGTATAGTTAAGGTGCCATGAGTTAGGAAATGTAGGGGGGAAGGAGGGGAGCCCCAAAAAATTTTTTGACCTTTTTCAGCCTATCACACATACAAAAAGAAAAAACGCCAGCGTTTTTTGGGAAAAAAAACTTCAACTTTTTTTGAAGCAATCCCTATCTACTCTATTGCACTTCGCCTGGTCTGAGGTGGTGAAGGAAGTCTGGCGTAAAAGGTAGCGTTCAGAAAAATTGGCGCGTTAGTGAATTTGCGTAGTTATGTCCACTGCGCAAATTCACCAGGCGTAAGGGTGCGAAGTAACACTAGCTATTTTACGCCAGTGTCCGTGAATCGGCGAATTAACGAAAATGCGCTACGCTAGCAAATTAACGCTAGGGTTAGGCACTTCGTCCTTTAGTGGATTTGTTATCTGAGCTAATTCTCGCCTGGCGAAGGGTAGCGAATCGATGGGTGCGAATTGGTTGCTAACAATTTTTTGTTGGTTAGCGGATCTGTCCCAAAGGGTTGAAGAAGCCACCCTGATCCTTTTAAAGGGACCATCCATCCCCTATAGCACCTTTTTTTTGAGGGACCTCTAGATACACCCCAAATAAACTGAATTGCATTGTCCTATCTCACCTGCCCCCTGTGCAACTGCCCATCATTCTCATCACATGTGGCACCCAGCACCATTAGGTTGGTCTCCACTGAGCCGTAGGTGTCTGTCCTTGCTTCCTTGTATCACTGCACCCCAAAACTGTCAGCTCTTCCTCCACTTCATCCCATGCTGCCTCCCCATGGGGGAGGTTGATCCCCTTGACCTTGGCTGCCCCCCCCTCCCGTGCAGCAGTTGCAGCAGTCGCAGCAGGGAGAGGTTTTTTGCTGCAGTGGCTGTTTCTTTGCCGCTGAACGCTCAGAGGAGCAGACGCGTGTCGCTGTCCAACACCAGTGCTGTGCGATCTGCCCGGAGCCTTTAGCAACAAGCAGGTCCTTTCCATTCCCCCTCCCCAGGCAGAGGGGCTGAGAGCCGGCGAGCAGGGGAAGGACAAGGGGAGAGGGAGATAGTAGCGCATGTCTCATCCTCATCTCCCGGCGCAGCCACTAGACGCTCCCTCCAACTGCGACTCCACCATCTTTGCATGTGGAACACTGGCAGCCGGACATCATCAGCTCTCCCGGGGGCTGCGGGAATCAACATGCCCAGGACTGATCGCTTCTGTCGCTCCTACTAGAGCCGCTGCGACTGCTTCACTTCCCTGCAACGGTTTTTCTTTAGCCTTGTCGCTCTCCATGCGTCTCAGCGGCGTCTAGACGGAAAGAAAGAGGAAAAAAAAAAAAAAGAAGAAGATGCGGATGATTTACCAGCAGATGCTCCTGTTCTTCTCTGGATTTTGGGGGCTTGTGATGGGAGCCTTTCCTGGCAGCGTGCAAATAGGTAAGGTGGACATAGGGGGTGTCAGGGGTTATTCTGGGGGTGTCTTTAAATTTAGCCACCCCTGGTGTATTTCTTACTGCCACTTGAAGTTATAAAATGCCCCCTATTGCAGCAGAGATGGACACTATAAGCTTCTCACCCTCTTCTTCTCCTGATGCTGCTGCTGCTGCTTCTGTACTGGCTGCTGGGACAGTTATTCTTTTTATTATTATTATTTACTCATCCAGGAACTTGGGCAATTGCACCAACTGCACCAGACACTTAAAAGATTTTAAACCCCCTGCTGCAGCTGCTTCAGAGAACCTCTTGGGGAACTTACACAGCAGACCAGTCCTGTTTCTTTGCGAAAAGAGGTTCTGCAGCAGCAGCGTCAAGCTGACGCCACCTCTCATTTGTAGCTTTTTTTTTTTTTAACAGTGACTTCAAGAACTTGGGCTGAAAAAGCACAACACCCAACCCCAATACAAGAGGTTCTGCAGCTGCCGCATGGTTCGGTGCCAGCGGCATTTAATTAAATGAGGGCAATTCCCACCATCCTGGGGGTTAATGATTACCAGGAGGGACCATCTGTCTCTGCAGTGGGTGATCTGCTTTCAGGCTGGGAGATGGGGGCAGTGGATGCTGCAGTGGAGTTGGAGGGAGTCCTGTGCGGATCTGTGTTTCTGCTCCATGCTAGAGATGGAGACACAGAGAGAGAGAGAGAGATGTGTGCAGGCAGCAGGGATGTTCTAAATCCCTTTCTTAATCATTGTAATAATTTGATTCAGGCTTAAATGTTCTCACTAAATTGACAGCTGGACAGGAATTCAGCTCTTTTGCAACTAAGGAACAGCAATGGTTAATGGTGCATGGTCCAACCAACAGTTAACCAGTTTCTGCCCCCCTCCAGCTCTTTCCCAAACAGCCACTGCTTAGACATTCCCCCCTATAATAAACATTTAAATGTTAGGCTGCAATCCCTGTGATTTTTTTCTTCTACTTGGGGGGGACCTTTATTGAATCTCAACAGACACAGACTCCCCCACTGCATCATTCATAGTCTATAAGGCGACTGCTAATGAGATTCAGTGATCCGGCGACTCCGGTGTCCTTGTCTAATAATAATACCATGTTGCAGTTGAAAGTTAATTTCATTCCCTCTAATAATCCCTCGCCCAGCTAAAGCAGCCGCTCCATGCGGGACTCTCAATCACCCATGGGTGCACTGGGACATACTTAACATTCATAGAAAACTAAAGGGATCCAAAGGTGCCAGTGATTATATCAGCCATTCAGTGGGATACTAATATCAAGCACCTAAGGATGAATGTAGCCAGCCGGCATCAGCATTGGTATTGTGTATTTTGCTGTAAATACAGTGTATGTTTAATACTGTGCAATATGTCATGGATTGTAATACCACTGGGACGGGTGGCTTGTCACTTTAATTAATGGGCCCATATTCCTTGCACCTGGTAAACCCAATTTTACACTTTTTTTTTTTAATTTTATAGGTGGACTTTTCATTCGAAACACAGATCAGGAATATACCGCTTTCCGGTTGGCAATTTTTCTCCATAACACCAGCCCCAATGAATCGGAAGCACTTTTTAATTTGGTTCCTCATGTGGATAACATAGAAACGTCCAACAGCTTCGCTGTCACCAATGCCTGTAAGTATTAACCCCCCCCCCGTCAGCAGAACTCGGGGGGCCGAATGTAAAAGGCAACTGGGATGTGCTACAATGGGTGGGGATAACGATTCCTTTTTCCTTTGCCTGGGATAGAAAGCCAGGGGATAAATACTTGTTAGCTTCTGACCTCACACAATCCACTTGCTTGCACTGTGCTGACTAATCAAATATGACATTTCCTCGGTAATGCAATGCAGAAAGCGGCAAAAAAAAAAAGGATACGTTTGGGTGGGGGGTTGGCCGGAAAGGGAGTGCATGTGGCATTACGATTTATGCTCATTCCTTTCCTCTAGAGAAGCCGGAGATGTGTCCTTTGTGAAGACCTTATAAAAATGAATATTAAATAAGAATTATACGTTTACAAGCAATTAGCGGCTGCTGATATAGTGTCTGTTGTCACCAGCCCCTTACTGGAAAAAGTCGTTATTGGAATGAGCATGAATGAATACCCTTATTAGTACACACGAGGGATGTCCGACCTTCATCTGTTGGCAGGCTAGAACTTCCATCGCCGGGCAGCGGGTGAGATGCTGGGAATTCTGTAGGACAGCAAGAATGGATATTCCCCTAAAATTTATCTTAAATAGTGCTTATACTATACATGTATGGGACCTGTTATCCAGAATGCTTGGGACCTGGGGGTTTTCCAGATAAGGTATCTTTCCATAATTTGGATCTTCATACCTTAAGTCTACTAGATAATCATGTAAACGTTAAAATAGACCCAATAGGCTGGTTTTGCTTCCAATACGGATAAATTATATCTTAGTTGGGATCAAGTACAAGCTACTGTTTTGTTATTACAGAGAAAAGGGAAACCATGTGTAAGGACCCATTGGGTTAATGTGCCCCTATGGCTTTAAATCCCTACACTTCCTGATCTCTCTAGTTGCTGGGCAGATGCCCATGTAGCTACTGTTTTATTATTACAGAGAAAAGGGAAATCAGTTTTAGAAATCTGGATTAATTTATCATAATGGAGTCTATGGGAGATGGCCATTCTGTAATTCGGAACTTTCTGGATAACGGGTTTCTGGATAACAGATCCCATACCTGCAACTATTTTTCACACAGCCATAGGGCAGTCAGTAATGATAGAGCAACATTGCCCTCTGGCGCGCCTTTACTTGTGTATCTGATGATGCTCAAGTAAGTGGACTGGTGGGGGGTGGAACATCTATGTACCTCCTGCCCATCATGATGGCACCGTATTCTTGGGGCTGGACCAGTGTCGGACTGGCCCGGCGGGACACCGGGAAAAAACCCGGTGGGCCCCGACCCTCGTGGGCCCCCGCCGGGCCAGACCCCCTCTAATAGTATAACATTTTTTAAAAAGTTTCCGGCGATGCGCATTGCATCACCGTTTGCGCATGCGCATCGGCACTTGCACACCGAGAAGCGCCGCTCGTGCATGCGCATGGCGGCATTCGAGCGGCGCAGTAGGGGGCGGGGGGCCCTGGACCAGCAGTCCCGGTGGGCCCCGGGCCCCCCAGTCCGACCCTGGGCTGGACGCAGGTCTCTGTGCTTTGATACAGAACAGGAAGGCAGGGTGAAAAATGCAAAAGAAAGCTGGTTTGCACTCACCTTTGGACTCTGAACCCTGTCTTCCTGTGCCTTGTGGTTTCCTCATCTAACTGAATCTATTCTCTACATGATACTGCACCCTCAGTTCTTTAAAAAAAAATGTTTATATTGAAGCTTTGAGCTGTGCTTCATCACCCAGTGCAAAAAGTACAAACTCACCAAGTGCATATGAGTGCAAAAATAGACTTTGCCTTAAAAAAACAAAGAACTCCTTAGTGATCCGGTCAGGGACCTGCGGAATATCCGCAAAGTGGTTGGGTTTTGGGCAGAAAAATGCTGACTTGACCATGCGGGTGGTCTGGGGGTACTGTGCCTGGGTACCCGGGCCGATTGCAGGTTCGTATGCCCCCCACCTCCTCAAGTTAAAAATAAAGTTTTCCCCCCTGACCTGGTTGATCCACCTCCTTAGTGTCTTCACTTCCAGTTAGTGCAGGTACCAGGTCAGGCTGAAGGTGGAGCCAGGTTCTGGCAGCAAGGACTTGTCACTCAATTGTGGGCCAGCGGGTCTGGGTCTAACTCTCAGTGGGTATGGGTTGGGCATGGGTCTGCCCAACTGGACCCACACAAGATTCTGGGGTTGGGCCCCATTGTCCCAGACCTTTTTGGCCAAAAGACTTGCAGGAGACAAAGATCTTCTGACTCCCTTTGACTGCAAATCTAGGAGGACCCCTTTATCCAACTCCCTCCAACCTGTAACCTTGCAAGAGAGAGAAACCAAAAATGATCTCCAGAGAGGTCCCAAGTCAAATTTGCCCTTGGCAGGGCTGGGTGTCAGAGGGAGAAGAAGCTGAACTGACACTCATCTCCCTCTAGATTCATGCAAAGACCTAGGAGGTGCCAAATCCAGGAAAATAACAGTGATAAAGTGAAAAACAGTGGAGGTAAAAAAAATCAATAAATACTTAATGTAATACTTAATATTTTAATACTTATTTAATAGAAAATCTAGAGATGAACCAAAAATTAGCAACACAATTGACCAATGAGAATGCTGCTTACTTGCAGTGTTACTCGACCTTCTATTATCTTACATATGGCGACTATTGCGTCATGATATTACATAGCATTCAGACATCCGAAGGGAGGAAATAATGACATGTAATGGGGTTAATGCTTCCAGCAATAAAATACACGGAGACTAATTTATACAGATCAGATGGGATTCTGATTGGAGGATTATTCTGCATATTAATGAAGCTGCAGCTGCTTGCCCTGGAGAGCTGGGGAAAAATGTTTCCCAGCATGCTTTAACCCTCGATAACATTGTAATGTACTCTGGGATTTGTAGTCCAAGAACGATGGAGTAAAGGGTGGCTGAGCCTGCGGTGCTTGTAGGTTACATGAAGTTACAGGCGTAGAGAAGACATGAAAGATGTGCCCCTCTCGGCAATGGAGTTGTGCAGCGGTTCCTCAGGATTAGAGGAATTAGGGAGGCAGTGATGTGGAAGGCTGTCTTTATAAGTAGGTTGACGCTGATGCCTGATCTGCTGATGTCACTTAAGGCTGAAGAGCTCTTATATTCTGGGTTATAAATGTCCGTTATCATCACATAATTCATACATCCTCAGCGAGAGGTTCCCTGCCCCTTCTACGGGTGCCAGATCAAGTTAGAATCAGCTATAGCTGCTTTCACAAAGGACTCCAACCGGAACCAGAACACTTCACTGCTTCTTCTTAATAATAATAAGTATGACCAGAGCTTCATATCCCAGAGATACATGACTGTATGTCTTCCTTAAACATGGGGGGGGGGAGAAATCCTCATGTTTTTGACTAAGGGATTTGTTCACCCCACCCCCCCACCCTAGTTTAATCCGCAATCAATTTCACCATTTCTTTCATGTAAGAGAGGCTGAATTTGCATTCGTATTTCCCTACATTATCCCCCACCATCCCCGTCAATTATACAGACCAAGCAGTGTCCTTCAGGGCTTTGGTGTGCGGTCATTAGAGAGCTCAGTCCCTTCCATTTAATTAGCTACCATTAAACTGACGATTTAGCTATGAAAGTGTTTAGAAAAATCTATTTTTTTTTAATAAAAAATGCTTGTTTTATGACTTTATGTTCACAAATGAATCTTTTGGTGCAGCCAACTGACTCATAGTATCTGACAGATGACCATTCCAGTTACTGACGTGTGATGCTCGGGTGATGACCCTGAGAAGCTGTAGACGGACTCTTAAGATCCTGGTACAGCTTAATGACTCATGTCTTTTTGGGGGGGATCACAGCATGAGTCAGTAAGTTGCACCAGGAATAATGTGTTCTAGGATAGGTGCTAAGCTGCAGGGCACTGCAGACCTTTGTTTTTGAATCTGGAATAGTCTCGTCAAAATTAACTACTGAATAAACTTTTAGTATGATGTAGCGAGTGATACAATTTGCAACTGGTCTTCATTTCTTAGCATTTATGGCTTTAAATTTCAGTATTTCAGCTACTATCTGGTTGTTAGCATGCTATCCACATGCATTGTAACTGCACGCAAATAATTCAAGAAAAAAAAGCTTCATTTTGCAAGGCCTTCTGGTCCACGCTTGTTTATTGGAACAAATATGAAATGTCCCATGAGCCCTGGTTCCTTATGAAAGCCATTGATTGGCTGCGTTTAGCGGTAACATCGGAGAGGGGGGGGTTCGGGGATTACTGAGGAGCCTCTCTGGCGAGGCTGGGTCAGAGGCTGCTGTTGGCAGGACAGTGATGGAATGCTATAAGGATTGATGTCACAATGTGATTTAGTTAATGCAGCCTGCTCCTTCTGGGCTCCTATTATGCAGAACATGGGCAGATTTTGCTTTTTTTCGGGTAGATCCAATTAACAGATCTTATTTATTTTTGCTTTCCGACATGATGTGTCTATTGGTTTGATAGACGCCCCCCATCTAGTGATGGGCTAAATTCTCCTGTTTTGTTTCGCCGAAAAATTCGCCAATTTCCAGGGAAATTCGCGAAACGCAAATTTTGATGCCGACAATTCTGGTGCCAGGCACAATTCCGACACACATTAAAGTCAATGGGCGTCAATTAATTGTCACCGGCGTCTATTAATTTTCGCAGATGAATTTGTGCCTGCCGAATAAATTTGTTCTTTATTTTTGTACTTGGCACTCTTGCTCTGCAGGTTAGTAGCAAGGTCTTTGTGCTCCTTAATGGAAGTCAAAGACCATACGCCTGTTCCATGAATATATTACTGCCCGCATTGGGCCCTGATCTGAGGAGAGAGCAGGGGGCAGCACAGGTTTGGCACAAGGAGCACAGAAAGAAAACGCCATCGATCGGTCTAACCCACATTCTGGATTTGGCCATTTGCTATAAATGATAAAAAATCAATATTTGTACATGAAGAGAAAGAGAAAAATTGCCAGCACACGGTTGACCTTTAAAAATAATTATTACAAAAAATTAGGTTTTAGTACCACACTTTGGCCAAAATATGTAAGCTCATGTGCCACGACAAGGCCCCTCATTGTATCTGAGTCCTACTACAAGTACGTACGTAAAATCAAATACCCTAGCAAATAGTGTTACTGAGTAGTAAGAACATAGTGCACTTACATTTAACTCAGGAGCTCTAGTGAGAAAGCAGGAGCTTTTAGGGTAGAACTACACGGGCTTTGCGCTAGCATCACGTCGGATGCGCTGAATCTAAGGTAAGTAATAGGAATGTCAGACGTTGCCGCAGCGTATATCCGACACGACTGTCGGATGCGAACGCTACATGGCGCATCATCTGACGGTCGTGTTGTGTCGGATGCACGCTGCAGCAACATCCGACATTCCTATTACTTACCTTAGATTTGGCGCATCCAACGTGACGCCTGCACTTCCTCGGGTCGCATCGGAAGGTATCGGATGTCAAAATACCCATGCAGTTCTACCCTTAAAGGACCAGTAACAGCAAAAAATTGTTTAAAACAATTCGTTAGTATGCTACGAAAAAAAGACGACAACACATCTTAAACTTTAAAATCACTAAGTCTTTATTAAGAAATAAATTACCAAAACTCCGCATAACGATCCATTGTGCAGCGCTCGATTTCTCCTCCCTGGCTATCTCCAATAAGGAAGGCAGGGAGGAGAAATGGAGTGCCGCATGGTGGATCGAAGATCGCCTTTTCTGAAGAGGAGCACAAGCGTAGTTTCGGTAAATTATTTCTAAATAAAGACTTAGCTACTTTAAAGTTTAATATGTGTTGGTGTCTTTTTTTCGTAGCATACTTATGAATTTTTTTTAAATTTTTTTTTTTTGCTGTTACTGGTCCTTTAAGCCTCAGCCAATTAATTTACACCTGAAAATAATACTCTGGTTTAAAGGCTGAATGGCATAGGCAATATTTGGCTCAGTCTAACCCATGTTATGGCAGTGACCAGCTGCTAGATTTGCTAATAGACCTGCAGGTTGACCACTGGTTGGGCAGGTTTGGGTTGAAATTTGGGCAACAATTGGGTTTGGCACGGGACAGACAGACAACACCTACACTGCTCCCAAAGATTCCCTGTCTTGGAAGCAGAGTTCCACACAGAGGTATTGAAAATAGCAAAATGATTTAGGTAAGTGTCAGGTGCGAGTTAAGGTTTTGTGGGTTAGGGTCTCACAAAATCTTAACCTGCAACGCCTCCCCCCGTGCGCAACTCTCTCACCTTCGCGACTGCAGTTTCCTTGATTTGCTGGGGACTGGGTGGGAGGAAGATTGAAACAACTGCCAAAATCTCCCGCCCAGACCCCAGTTCAGAAGTGGCCAGTGGCCACCATGTCGTCCCCAGAAATTTGCCGTCCTATGCTAGCCATCCTGAGATCTATAATAGGTATTTGAAAAATGCTTATGTCACACAATATGCATATTTGATGTAACCTTTGGATTGGAACATCTCAGCAATTACGCATCCTTGAAATAAAAGTTCACAACCTTCAGGTCACATTGACTAGTCAGAAATAAAACATTCTCTTGATAGTACATTAGTCTATTAGCAGTCAGCTCTGATTTCCGTGGCCTATGTTCAACCCTGTATCCTTGTGCCTTTATATGGTACCACAGCTCCTCTGGGACTTCTACTGTGATATTCTTACACTGCACAGCAAAGGATGTATTATGGCCTCAATGGCCCACCGTTGGGGATACTTCAGCCCTTTATAATAGTGCCGGGAAATGTATAATTGATGAAGCACTTGGCATTTTGTTGAATCCCTATACTGTACTGGAATTGCCCTAAATATACAAACTGGTACATGTATGCCATCCATTATCCGGAAACCTGTCATCCAGAAAGCTCCAAATTATGGAAAGGCCGTCTCCCTTAGACTCAATTTTATTCAAATAATAAAATGTTTAAAAAGAATTTCCTTTTTCTCTGTAATAATAAAACAGTACCTTATACATCACCCAAACTAAGATATTATCAATCCTTATTGGATTCTGAACCAGCCCATTGGGTTTATTTAATGTTTATATGATTTTCTAGTAGACGTAAAGGTATGAAGATCCAAATTATGGAAAGATCCATTATCTGGAAAGTCCTAGGTCCCGAGCATTCTGGATAACCGGTCTCATACCTGTACTCTTGGCTACATTGAAAGTTTCCGAAGCAGTTCTTTTATGGATAGGGCGCAAAAAACCATATCTTTACTCTTTGCTCCACTAGTGTAACAATAAAGGCAGTAGACCCCTGCAGTCGTGGGGTGGCGGAACATGGGGTCTGCTTCCTCTCCTTCCCAGCTGCTCTCTTACTGGGGTCAGGGAGTGGGGGAAGCCAGTGAGTGGGAGCGGGCTGGTGGGGGTGAAATCCCTGTGCACACTCCATTGATGATTTCTTTGTGGTAGGGCTCCTACTAATTATGCCACTGCTTTGCCCCCTTCCCTGTAAATAATAAATTACCCCTTTGGGTTTTGATTTAAGCCCATTGGTACCAGCTTGTGACTAAGGTCCAATCAGATGCACTGTAGACAGGTGTATAAAATCTTTCTCTCATTAGTAAAACCCTAAGGGCTCTTACTCACTGGCGTTCTGACCTGCGCTCCCCTGCGTTCCGTTTTTTGGCGTTCAGCCGCAGGGGAGCGCAGGAAAAGACGCATGTCATTATTTCAAATGGGGCTGTACTCACTCAGGCGCGTGTAGGCGCCAAACGCAGGAAAAATGCAGCATGTTGCGTCTCAACCTGCGTTCGGCGCCTACACGCGCCTGAGTGAGTACAGCCCCATTTGAAATAATGACATGCGTCTATTCCTGCGCTCCCCTGAGGCTGAATGCCAAAAAACGGAACGCAGGGGAGCGCAGGTCAGAACGCCAGTGAGTAAGAGCCCATACAAGCTATTATTGCTGTGCTTTCGGCACATACACAGAAATTTAAGGAAAAAAACTTCTTCCCAGCGAAGCCCAGCCAAACTGACTGACAAATGAATGAACATATCTCATGTCCCTAAAGCTAAATCGGAGCAGAATCCTGCAAAAAATCAATTGTCTGATGGCTAGAGGACACCCGCGTTCATGCGATTGAATCTACTAGGCTGACAGGGGCTCCCAATCCACAGATGTGTGCAATTTTCCAGCCTAATTAAAGTAACTGTGTATTTAATAGATTCAGCACGGCCTTGGATTAAAATATCTCTATATAAATACATTGTAAAACGTGCTAAAATGCACCAAGGGACTGGATGTTTTACATGCAGTTTAGTTATTAGTGACACAAACCTTCCTAGCAGTACTTATTAGTGATGGGCAAATTTGTCCCAAAACTCGAATTTTGAGGCCTGTGTCAATTCTGACGCTCACATCAATTTTGACGCTGGCTTTAACGCCAATGGTTGTCCGAATAATGTTGACGCGCAACAGTTTTGATGCACGCGTCTAAAATTTAAATTTTTGCTGCACTTTCGCAAGTTTATTCGCCGTCAGCGTAACGCAGAATTTCCCCGTGAATTCCCGTCTGCCGAATTTTTCCACCCATCACTAGTATTCATCTGCAATGAATGTATATTAGAAGTCAAGTATAGATGGAGAGGTGGCTAAAGAGTCTGTATTGTCCATTTATTATGGGAAGATTTGAACTTTGAATTTGAAGGGGTGGTTCACCTTTGAATTAACTTTAAGTACAGGTATAGGATCCCTTATCCGGAAACCCAATATCCAGAAAGCTCCAAATTACGGAATGGCTGTCTCCCATAGACTCCATTTTATCCAAATAATCCAAATTTTTAAAAATGATTTCCTTTTTCTCTGTAATAATAAAACAGTCGCTTGTACTTGATCCCAACTAAGATGTAATTAATCCTTATTGGAAGCAGAACCAGCCTATTGGGTTTATTTAATGTTTAAATGAATTTCTAGTAGAAGACCCAAATTACGGAAAGACCCGTTATCCGGAAAAACCCCAGGTCCCGAGCATTCTGGATAACAGGTCCCATACCTGCATGATGTAGAGAGTGATATTTTAAGACAAATTGCAATTGGGTTTTCATTTTTGTATTATTTGTGGTTTTTGAGTTATTTAGCTTTTAATTCAGCAGCTCTCCAGTTTGTAATATTAGCAATGTGGTTGTTAGGGTCCAAATTAACCCAGTAAACTTGCACCAATTTAAATAAGAGACTGGAATATGAACAGAAGAGGGTCTGAATAGAAACAAGAGCAATAAAGAGCAGCATTAACAATAAATGGATAGCCCTGCAGAGCATTTGTTTTAGTGAGAGTCAGAAGGCAAATAATTAAAAAACTATAAGAAATAAATAATAAAGACCCACTGAACTGGGCAACTTAGAATTGGCCATTCTATAACATACTAAAAGTTTAATCCTATAACAGTACATGTAGAATATTTTCAGATCAAAATTCAGCAAGGGAACCATGTGGATCATCATCCTTTAATAATGTTTTCTGGATGCAGGTGCTTGGATTGGTGAAGTGTAGGGATGTAGCGAACTGTTCGCCGGCGAACTAGTTCGCGCGAACTTCGACTGTTCGCGTCCGCCGCAAGTTCGCGAACGTCGCGCGACGTTCGCCAATAGGCGTTCACGTCAAAATCGTTCGACCATTCGACCGTTCGATCGCTAAAATCGAACGATTTTCGTTCGAATCGAACGATCGAAGCCATTGGATTGAATGAAATCATTCAATCCAATGGCTTCGATCGTTCGATTCGAACGGAAATCGTTCGATCGAACGATTAAAATCCTTCGATCGTTCGAATCGAACGATTTTCGGATGTTCGAAGTTCGCGAACTGTTCGTGAACTGTTCGCATTTTTTGCCGGTGTTCGCGAACGGCGTTCGCGAACACATTGTCGGCGGTTCGCTACATCCCTAGTTAAGTGCCTCTAATATCCCTTAAAGGGGTTGTTCACCTTTGAGTTAACTTTTAGTATGATGCAGAGAGTGATATTCTGAGACAATTTGCAATTGGTTTTAGTTTTTTATTATTTGTGGTTCTTGAGTTATTTTGCTCTGTATTCAGCAGCTCTCCAGTTTTGCAATTTCAGCAATCTGGTTGCTAGGCTCCAAATTTCCCGTGCAACCGTGCACGGATTTGAAAAAGGGACTGGAATATGAATATAAAGATGAGTAATAAAAAGTAGCAGTAAAAATACATTTGTAGCCTTACAGAGCATTTGATGTTTTTTTAGATGGGGGTCAGTGAAGAGTCAAAAGAAAAAGGAAAATTATTTAAAACCTATATAAAATAAATAATGACAACCAATTGAAAAGTTGCTTAGAATTTGCCATTCTATAACATAGTAAAGGTTAACTGAAGGTGAACCAACCCTTTAATTTAACTGAATTCTGATGTGAGTAGTATCTAGTGATGGGCGAATTTGAGCGGCGCCGTCTCACTTTTTGATGGCAAAAATGCACTGGTGTCAAGAAAATGGACGCTGGCGCCCAGTTTTTTTTTGACGTCGCCGAATATTCGTGAATTTATTTGCCAACGGCGAATGACGGGAATTTGCCGCGAATTCGCACCTGCCTAATAAATTCAATCATCATTAGTAGTATCAGATCAGTTGCCATACAATTAACAGAACAATCACAGTTTCCGACTGCTATTCCCGCTGGACAAGCATAATACCTGACTGTCAGCTGCCTGAATGGTCAGATAATTGACTGTCGGATAAATTGACCAGCTTAGTGTACCTGGGACTGCAAAACTTACTATTCCAACGTCCTACTCACCCCTATTCCCCCTGGACCATGCAGATCAGCTAAAAATTGTGTTTGTTACATATAACATACCTCCCAACATTTTGGTAATAAAAAGATGGACAAAAAAGTTGGTGCGCATAGCACGAGAATTTGTTTGACCACATCCATTTTTGTGGCCACGCCCCCTAATTACCATGTTCATTTTACAAAATTTGGCAGGTTATGAAAGTTTGAACATATTTCTGTGTTTTTTTTCAGTTATTACAGTTTTGCTAATGAAGGTGAATTGCCCTTTAAGCTGCGAGTCTAACTTCTCCCAAGAGACCTGTTATCTTATATTGTTACAATTACTTATTTGCTTATCTCGAAATTGTTACAAAAGTATCTTATAAGCAACTGTGGCTCTTCTGGGCTCTCTGTCAAAAGGCAATTAAGTTATTTATTTTATTATTATTAACATGCATTTATATAGCGCCAACATATTGCGTTAGAAACGTTGTTTCTTTTTCTGGCTGTTCAGTGCAGAGAGAAACAGGAATTTCCAGTACAAACGAGGGACTGTGGGTCGAGCTGTCAAAAGAGGGACTATCCCTCTAAAAATGGGACAGTTGGGAGGTATTCATATACTACGTATGTCAGGTTGAGAGATTAAGTGGGAATAGTCACTACTGGATCAGTCACATCTTTGGAATATGCAGTCTGAACTATCCAGTGGGAGCAAAACTTACTTCTGGACTAGGGGTTGTTGTTTCCAGCACTATTTTCTGTTGGATGGCAGTAGCAAAATTCCATGTGTGTTGTCCACGCTTTTTGTTGTTTCTTGAGGGAAAACCTCCATGTTTTTAACTTCTTGATTCTTTCAAGGTAGAAAATGACATTACCAATTCATCTCCTGCATAAAGAACTCCTGCACTGTTCTGTAAGGCAGAACATTAACACCAAAGGGGGGGGGTTACTGTATGGGCAGGTTTATATATATAGATCTCATAACCTCTACTTAAACAAACTCAACTAACCAGCTAAAACAGTGACAACAAAGGGGTTAATGGAGGGGGGTTGTTTAGACAGATCTCATCTCTAGATAAAAAAAACAGAGATAAATCAGATAAAACAGTGACAACAAAGGGGTTAAAGGAAGGGGTTGTTTGGTCAAATTTTATTATCTCCAGTTAAACAACCTTATAGGGGGGTTGTAAGTACAATGCTCCATTGTTACTTTATCATATTAACAAAAACTAAGGAAATTACAAATTTTTAAAATTAATCATTTCGGCAGGTAAGGTCAATTTGGGAAAAGTGCATTGCCGTGTTTTTCCTGTAGTGTAACCTTGAGCCTGGAATAATATGTTGTTAGCAGGCTCTCATTTTGCCTGGTGATGACATATACTGTAGCGATGGGCGAATTTATTTGGCAGGCGCCAATTCGCGGCGAATTCGCACGATTCACCGCCGGCGAATAAATTCACGTAACTGCCACAAAAATGTATTAATTTTTATGAATTTTTCACCATTTTGTGAATTTTGCAGGAAATTGGCAAATTATTCGGGCGAAGCGATACGCCACAGATTCATCCATCCCTAATGACATACTGTAGCACATGCATTGTCAGCAGGAGAAGGGTTAAAAATGTGTTTTTAGCATGTTAGGTGGATATTGCTCCTTAAATGGTCATTTTTTTCCTAAATACGCATATAGTTTCCCAGAGACCTCACCCAAGGTTGCCATTTTTAGGACCTTATTTAATTTATGCGAAACCGTAACAAGTAATAAGGTCAAGATGGCTTCCCCCCCCAATTACTTGGAGTGACTTTGAGTGGAATTGAATAGAACTCGTGAA
The DNA here is from genome assembly GCA_038501925.1 of Xenopus petersii. Lineage (NCBI taxonomy): Eukaryota > Metazoa > Chordata > Amphibia > Anura > Pipidae > Xenopus > Xenopus petersii. The sequence goes on from CM076675.1 coordinate 156,064,456, forward strand.
GTTAATCTCACATTGACTTCAAATTTGGGCCAACATCTGAAATAGATTTTGCATATTCTAAAATTGAATTGCATTATCATTTTAATTAGGGATTTTTTTTTTTTAATCACGCGCCATAAAGGGTGTTTTGAATCCATTAATAATTTAAAAGCATTTTTTTTTTTTTAATACAGCTTAAAATGTACAAATTTGACATTTAATTTAAATTGTATCGTTCTCAAATTAACGATGATGCGAGTCTCTGAGTGGCGCAGCGTGAAACATAATCCTTCTTTGCATTAAACATCCTGACCTTTCCCTGAAACAAGACTGATGTCATGTGACCTGATTTCTGGTGACTCATTAGAGACATTCTACAAATAAAATGACTGGGTGGGGGGGGAGGATATAGCAACTAATGACAAAAGTTGCAATTATTTACCTTTCTGACAGATTGGTAACGGGGACCAGCTGTATATAAATCCCGCTAATTAAACATCACATACTATATCTGGGGCAAACATAGGGGATAAAGAGACACTAACACTGAAAATGTAGATTACAGTTCTAAAATGAAGAGTATATATGGCTTATTGCTAAATGCGGGTATTCTTTTTTTAGTTTACATTTTTATTAAATAGATACTGTAATAAAAATACAATGGGGCAGATTTACTAAAGGGCGAAGTGGCTGTTGCTATCGAAAATTTGCCAGAAATACCATCTGCAGGAACATTGGCAACTTACTAACAGACATAGAGGACACTTCACTAGTGAAAGAGACTGTTGCTAGCGCAGTTTTGCGACCTTTCGCCGGCGCGCTTTTGCTCGGTCGTTTTTTTTTTCTCTATTTTTTTTTATACTTTCTACCTGCCCCTCTCTTCCTGTACTCGGCTAACTTAGACAATATAGTGATAATGAGCCAATATAAACAACCTCTTCCCCTATGTTTTTCCAGTGACAGATAAGATGAAAGTTATTATACAAGGTGGGGCCAGTGGTTTGGCACCTGCACGGTCCAGCTTGGTTGGGAAGCAGGGCCGTATTTACCATATAGGCACTCGATGGCATGTGCCTAAGGTAGTAGCTTTAAGGGGGTGACCCTTGGATGCCATATAATAAATAATTATTTTTAAAAAAAACCTTTTCCCCTTTCCACAGGAGTTCATAGAAATATATCTGGTGCAGGGGAAAAGGTATTTTTCTTATTTTTTAGAGAAAAATAATTTACCATATAGGCATCAGATGGCTTCCCCCTAAAGGAGCATTCAACCCCTTTGGCGCTAAAATCCCTCCCCTCCCCTCTGTTGCCCCCTCCCTCCTCCCCCCTGGGGAAATGCCCCAAACTTGTTGCTGACCCCTCCGTGCAGTTCCTCTCCTGTTGAGTTCACGGCAGCCATGTTCGCTTGTGCGCTCTTCTTCCTGTATTCGCTGTCATTTGGTGCGCCCGAAAGTTTCCGATTTATTTTTTCGGAAACTTTGTGACTTTCGGCGCATGCGCAGTAGATCCTTACCGATAAATCCCTCTACTGTGCATGCGCCGTGAACTCAATAGGAGACGAACTGCACTGAGGGGTCAGTAACAAGTTAGGGGCATTTGCCCCGGGGGGGGGTAGGTCGGGGGGAAGGAGGGGGGCAACACAGGGAAGGGGGAAAGATTTTATCTCCGAAGGGGTTGAATTCTCCTTTAAGGCTGCCGACCTTCAGTGCCTATATGGTAAATACAGCCCTGCTTTCCACTAAGCTGGATCATGTAGATGGGGAGTAGGAGGTGTTCGCTACGGGTCACTGTGGGAGTGACATCACAAGCATGTGAGGTACGTTGTGATGTTACTAACACTGACATCACACACATGTGAAGTACGGCACTTGATAAGAATACATCTCTGGTAAGAAGCATAATGCTATGATAACTACCTGGGCTCTACCATTGATTTTGTGCTTCACGTGATGTCAGAAATGCTGACTTCATGCATATTTGGAATGGCAGTTGCCTGTCTAGTGATTTCACTGGAAAGATATAGTTTGATGGCCACCAGTAGAGCTACTAAACACCTAGAATAGATGTGTGTGCTCGTAAAAAAAATAATTTATGATTATAATAAATAGTATAATCATAAAAAGGGAAATTGATGGAATGGCAGCATCCCTTTAAATAAAAAACTAAACCTTGCAGAATTGTATACTGTATAGGACCTGGACATGAGCCATGCTTCACCCACCACTGCGTCTCATTTATTGATTGCCACCCTTACAACTTGCTCAGCTCCCAGATGACATCAACTAATGGAAAAACTCAAACACGATGGAAGGAGGGACAGGAGAATTTGTTTAATTGTAACCTTTCGCCATTAAACTGTCAGTATTACATGTTTAGATCAGGAGAACCTAATTTGATCTGAGCATATGGCATTTATGTGGCACCTTTCAACAAAAGGCCAGTGGAAATTGTTTTGTGTTACGTCCAGTTCATAGAGTCTGATTCAGTAAGGACTTCCTCTGGGTTTCTTTGACATGCAGATAAATGTTCTGGTTTAGGAAAGCTCAATTTTTATGCTCATTAAGGCAAAATTCTATTTTGAAGTCCAAGAATAAGTCCAAGGATAGGAATTTTCAATGAGCGCTAAATTATCTTCAGTTGTCCTTACGTTGGTTATACTTACAGTAAAGTGGATTCCATATTGTTTGTCCTGGTAGGATACAGTTCTGTATTTTAAATTCCCTAAAGAATCCATTGCATTCCCTGTTTATGTGTCTACAATAAAAAAAACCTAAAGGTGGAACATTATTTTCACAAATCAGGGGATAACATCACATTTTACTGCTGTGTTTGAGGGCAAATGATCAATGAAAACAGACCTATAATAGCCAACATTATACTGTCGTTTCTTTTTAGTTACATAATTATCAGTGAGTGTCAATATGAAATAATTAATGTCTTGACAAGGCTATGAGTTTTTGCTGGTTTTAAATGCCACTGTACAAGCCTAATCTTTTCAATAATTGTTGAAGGTAGATGTTATGTTACTCTCACCTATTTAATTCTTTCTTTAAATTAGTTTAGGACAATGTTCTTTCTCATTTACTTTCAAAAGACTTTTCGTCAGGTGCACATGCCTGAGCGATCATAGGAAACACTGATTTAGGGCATTGAGTTGACTATTGTTAATCTGTCTTCTTTTGGCTGCCAGGATAGCACATAGGTCAGTACGGGACCTTTTATCCAGAATCCTCAGGTCCTGGGGTTTTCCAGATAATGGTTCTTTTCTTTTTCTTCATACCTTAAAGGAACAATAACATGTAAGTGTTTTAAAGTAATGGAAATATCATGTAGTGTTGCCCGGCGCTGGTAAAACTGATCTGTTTGCTTTAGAAACACTACTATAGTTCATATAAACAAGCTGCTGTGTAGCAGTATATCCTATATACTTGGTATTCAGCGTATCTATGAGAACAGCAGGCCTGGGGGCAAACATATTTCCAAGGGGCCTCTATCTCAAGAAACTGTCTGCCCTCTGGTAAAACTGCATATGATGCAGAGAATACATGTGAGCCTTTAGGTGTTTGCACAGTGCCTAGTTGTTGAATGTAGAATTTATTAGCTGGAAAAAAAAAAACCCAGGTTGTCCTTTTTAATACAGCTATGTAATATGGCCTAAGTGATGATATAGTTTATGGTTTAGGGTCTAGATTTAGACAATAGCAGGTTTGGGAAATGTGGTTTAGGGTCTAAATTTAAACTATAGCAAGTTTGGGAAATGTGGTTTAGGGTCGAGAAGATAGCAAGCTTGAAAAATGTGGTTTAAAGTTAAAAAGTTTGGGAAATGTGGTTTAGGTCTAGCGCAAAATAAATTTATAATGATATTCACCACAGTCATTTATTTACAAAGGTATTGTAAATGGTAAATACATTCTAATCATGACTATCACTAAAACAGGTCTCCTGCTGACTGCTTAAGGCCCCTGTAAGGGGTTAGCAGTAGAGATGGCGCGAACTGTTCGCCGGCGAACTTGTTCGCGCGAACATCGGGTGTTCGCGCTCGCCGGAAGTTCGCGAACGTCGCGCGACGTTCGCCATTTTGGGTTCGCCATTGTTGGCGCTTTTTTTTGCCCTCTCACCCCAGACCAGCAGGTACATGGCAGCCAATCAGGAAGCTCTCCCCTGGACCACTCCCCTTCCCTATAAAAACCGAAGCCCTGCAGCGTTTTTTTCACTCTGCCTGTGTGTGCTGAAGAGATAGTGTAGGGAGAGAGCTGCTGCCTGTTAGTGATTTCAGGGACAGTTGAAAGTTTGCTGGCTAGTAATCGTTTTGATACTGCTCTGTTATTGGAGGGACAGAAGTCTGCAGGGGTTTGAGGGACATTTAAGCTTAGGTAGCTTTGCTGGCTAGTAATCTACCTTCTACTGCAGTGCTCTGTATGTAGCTGCAGTGGGCAGCTGTCCTGCTTCTGATCTCATCTGCTGACTGCTGCAATAACAGTAGTCCTTGTAAGGACTGCTTTTATTTATTTTTTTGTTGTTTTACTACTACTACTACTACTACTATAAGAGCCCAGTGCTATTAGTCTAGCAGTGTTGGGGAGTGGGACTGGTGTGCTAATCTGCTGCTCCTAGTAGTTCAGCAGCACCAACTGTAATTTTTTTTTTTTAATATTCATTTTTTTTTTTATTTTACTTTTTTTTATTTTACTACCGCTGTAGTAGTGTATAAGTTGACCTTTTAGGCATTATTTGCCCTGTAGGCATTTTTTGCCCAGTGTGTTATTCAACCAACAGCCATCTAGCTGTGTGACCTTGTTCACATTCTGTCTAAATATCCATAATATTACCGTCTCCAGAAAAAACACCGGAGTGACTTTTTTCAAGCAGCCATAATAAATTTTACGTAATCCGTATCCATCGCTGTAGTAGTGTATAAGTTGACCTTTTAGGCATTATTTGCCCTGTAGGCATTTTTTGCCCAGTGTGTTATTCAACCAACAGCCATCTAGCTGTGTGACCTTGTTCACATTCTGTCTAAATATCCATAATATTACCGTCTCCAGAAAAAACACCGGAGTGACTTTTTTCAAGCAGCCATAATAAATTTTACGTAATCCGTATCCATCGCTGTAGTAGTGTATAAGTTGACCTTTTAGGCATTATTTGCCCTGTAGGCATTTTTTGCCCAGTGTGTTATTCAACCAACAGCCATCTAGCTGTGTGACCTTGTTCACATTCTGTCTAAATATCCATAATATTACCGTCTCCAGAAAAAACACCGGAGTGACTTTTTTCAAGCAGCCATAATAAATTTTACGTAATCCGTATCCACCGCTGTAGTAGTGTATACGTTGATCTTGTGGGCATTATTTGCACAGTGTTTTCTTCAAACCGCCATCTAGCTGTGTGAGCTTGTTCACATTTTGTCTAAATATTGATAATATTATCGTCTCTAGAAAAACCACTTGAGTTACTTTTTTTCAAGCAGCATTCTTATATTTTACGTAATCCGTATCCACCGCTGTGTATACGTTGACCTTGTAGGCATTATTTGCACAGTGTTTTCTTCAAACCGCCATCTAGCTGTGTGAGCTTGTTCACATTTTGTCTAAATATTGATAATATTATCGTCTCTAGAAAAACCACTTGAGTTACTTTTTTTCAAGCAGCATTCTTATATTTTACGTAATCCGTATCCACCGCTGTGTATACGTTGACCTTGTAGGCATTATTTGCACAGTGTTTTCTTCAAACCGCCATCTAGCTGTGTGAGCTTGTTCACATTTTGTCTAAATATTGATAATATTATCGTCTCTAGAAAAACCACTTGAGTTACTTTTTTTCAAGCAGCATTCTTATATTTTACGTAATCCGTATCCACCGCTGTGTATACGTTGACCTTGTAGGCATTATTTGCACAGTGTTTTCTTCAAACCGCCATCTAGCTGTGTGAGCTTGTTCACATTTTGTCTAAATATTGATAATATTATCGTCTCTAGAAAAACCACTTGAGTTACTTTTTTTCAAGCAGCATTCTTATATTTTACGTAATCCGTATCCACCGCTGTGTATACGTTGACCTTGTAGGCATTATTTGCACAGTGTTTTCTTCAAACCGCCATCTAGCTGTGTGAGCTTGTTCACATTTTGTCTAAATATTGATAATATTATCGTCTCTAGAAAAACCACTTGAGTTACTTTTTTTCAAGCAGCATTCTTATATTTTACGTAATCCGTATCCACCGCTGTGTATAGGTTGACCTTGTAGGCATTATTTGCACAGTGTTTTCTTCAAACCGCCATCTAGCTGTGTGTATTATCGTTTCCAGAAAAACCAACTGAGTTTTTGTTGTTGTTGTTTTTTTAAAAATAATGCCAGGCAAAGGCAGGCCGCCACGCAGAGGCCGTGCTAGGGGCCGTGCTGCTATGCAATCCTGTGGCCCTAGCAAATTGCCCAGTTTTAAAAAGCCAATGACCCTGAACTCCCAAAATGCTGAAGAGGTAGTTGACTGGCTTACACAGCACACCCCATCCTCTACCGTTTCTAACTTTACCACAACATCCTCCTCATCCTCCACTGCTATGGCCACCCCACGTAACACTTCCTCCACCACCGGTGCCCCTTCTTCACTGGAGTCAGAGGAGTTATTTTCCCATGAGTTTCTTGAACTGAGTAATGCGCAACCATTATTGGCAGAAGAAGATGAAGGAGATGAGGACGTTACACCAGATTTAATTCTGGCAGAGAACACGACAGAGATGGACATAATGATGAGTGATGAGGAGGAGGTCCCCGCTGCTGCTTCCTTCTGTGATGTGTCAGAAGAAATTGATGCATCTGAGGAGAATGATGATGAGGAGATTGATGTTTTGTGGGTGCCTAGTAGAAGAGAGCAAGAGGAGGGTAGTTCAGATGGAGAGACGGAGAGTCAGAGAGGCAGTAGGAGAATAAGACTTAGAAGAAGCAGGGAGGACAGCCCGCAGGGATCAGTAGGGCAACAACATGTATCGGCACCTGTGTTCAGCCAGCCAACGCACCCGCCATTGCCGCCAATGCCGCCAACTTCTACTGTTACCGCCAGATCGCACACTTCCAAAAAGTCAGCAGTGTGGGATTTTTTTAATGTGTGTGCCTCTGACAAAAGCATTGTAATTTGCAATGAGTGCAGTCAGAAACTGAGCCTTGGTAAGCCCAACAGCCACATAGGTACAACTTCTATGCGAAGGCACATGAGCGGCAAGCACAAAGCACTTTGGGAGCAACACCTCAAAGGCAACAGGCAAACTAAAAGCCACACTCCTTCTGGTCCAGCATCTTACTGCTCTACCTCTGCTCTCCTTGACCCATCTGAACCACCCTCCACTCCGCCTTCCACCTTGACCACCTGTTCCCATTCCCAGTCATCTGCCACCAGCCAAGTTTCTGTGAAGGCCATGTTTGAGCGTAAGAAGCCAATGTCTGACTGTCACCCCCTTGCCCGGCGTCTGACAGCTGGCTTGTCTGCACTCTTAGCCCGCCAGCTTTTACCATACCAGCTGGTGGACTCTGAGGCCTTCCGCAAATTTGTAGCAATTGGGACACCGCAGTGGAAGGTACCCAGCCGCAATTTTTTTTCTAAAAAGGGAATACCACACCTGTACCAACATGTGCAGAGCCAAGTTACCGCATCTCTGTCACTTAGTGTTGGGCCAAAGGTCCATATGACTACTGACGCATGGTCCTCCATGCATGGTCAGGGCAGGTATGTCACCTACACTGCCCACTGGGTGAACTTGGTAATGGCTGGGAATGGGAAGCAGGGAATGGGTAGCTCAACAACAACAACAACAGTGGAGTTGGTGTCACCGCCACGGATTGCACGCGGTTCTGCCACCACCTCTACTCCTCCATCGCTCTCTACCTCGTCTTCTTCCTCTTCTTCTTCTTACTCTGCTGCTGGGTCCTCCTTCTCCTCCTCCACACCTGTGCACCCCCAGCTCCCCCTAGGCTATTCGACGTGCCAGGTACGCCGTTGTCACGCTGTCTTGGGGATGACGTGCCTGGAAAGCAAAAACCATACCGGATCTGTACTCCTGTCATCTCTGCAGTCACAGGCCGATCGGTGGCTGACCCCACACCAACTGCAGATCGGAAAAGTGGTGTGTGACAATGGAAGCAATCTGTTGGCAGCGTTGAGACTGGGAAATTTAACACATGTGCCCTGCATGGCACATGTGTTAAATTTAATAGTCCAACGTTTTGTCTCCAAGTACCCAGGATTCCAGGACGTTCTCACCCAGTCCAGAAAGGTGTCGGCCCATTTCAGACGTTCCTACACAGCCATGGCACGCCTTGCTGACATTCAGCAGCGCTACAACATGCCAGTCAGGCGTTTGATTTCTGACAGCCAGACTCGCTGGAATTCAACGCTCCTTATGTTGGAACGTCTGCTGCAACAACAAAGGGCCGTCAACGAGTACCTTTTTGAACTGGGTGGTAGGACTGGATCTGCAGAGCTGGGGATTTTTTTCCCCCGTTACTGGGTGCTTATGCGCGATGCCTGCAGGCTCATGCGACCTTTTGAAGAGGTGACAAATATGGTCAGTCGCACCGAAGGCACCATCAGCGACCTAATACCCTTCGCTTTCTTCCTGGAGCGTGCCGTGCGACGAGTGACAGATGAGGCTGTAGACCAGCGTGACGAGGAGCTGGAAGCGCACGATTTATGGTCGGAATCACCAGAACGAACCCAGGCACCTGCTGCAACGCAGGGAGAGGTGCCAGAAGTGGAGTCAGAGGAGGAAGGTGGCTTTGTGGAGGAGGAGGAGGAGGACCAACAGGAGCAGGCTTCCCAGGGGGCTAGTGGTGACCTTTTGGGGACCCCTGGTCTTGTACGTGGCTGGGGGGAGGAGACCGTGGATGATGCAGTCCTTGATAATGAGGAAGCGGAGATGGATAGCTCTGCATCCAACCTTGTGAGAATGGGGTCTTTCATGCTGTCATGCCTGTTGAAGGACCCCCGTATCAAGAGGCTTAAGGAGAAGGACCTGTACTGGGTCGCAACGCTACTAGACCCTCGGTACAAGCATAAAGTGGCAGAAATGTTACCAACATACCACAAGTCCGAAAAGATGCGGCATTTACAAACCAGCCTGCAAAACATGTTGTACAATGCTTTTAAGGGTGATGTCACTTCAGGAACTCATCAACATTCCAGGGGCAGAGGTGCCAGTAATCCTGCCACGAGCACACCTGCAAGGACAAAGCCCTTTGGCCGGTCTGTAACATCAGACATGCAAATGTTTTTCTGTCCAAGGCAGCGCCACAACCCTTCTGGATCCACCCTCAAAGAACGCCTCGACCGGCAGGTAGCGGACTACCTGGCATTAACTGCAGATATCGACACTCTGAGGAGCGATGAACCCCTGGACTACTGGGTGCGCAGGCTTGATCTGTGGCCAGAGCTGTCACAATTTGCCATGAACCTCTTGTCTTGCCCAGCCTCAAGTGTGCTCTCAGAAAGGACCTTCAGTGCAGCAGGAGGGATTGTAACTGAGAAGAGAACTCGCCTAGGTCACAAAAGTGTCGATTACCTGACCTTTATTAAAATGAATGAGGGGTGGATCTCGGAGGGTTACTGCACGCCGGAAGACTTGTTCTGACTTCTATGCAGCTGTCCTTCTCTTCAAGCCTCATGACTCCACACACAGCTGTCCTTTAGCGTCCTCCTCCCTCCGCCACCGTTACAAACTAGGGTGCAAACCCTACTGGTTTAATTTTTTCTGGCCTCAGTGGCTGCAACCAAAAAAACTGGGCAAACAATGTCTACAAGGTCAACGTATGGCGAAAAATGACTATTTTCAGCATTTATATGGCATATTTTTTCTGGCAACTGTGCTTCAGTGGCTGCGTCCAAAAAAATGCATATTTTCTGCATTTATATGGCATAATTTTTCTGGCCTCTGTGCTTCAGTGGCTGCAACCAAAAAAATGCATATTTTCTGCATTTATATGGCATAATTTTTCTGGCCTCTGTGCTTCAGTGGCTGCAACCAAAAAAATGCATATTTTGTCCATTTATATGGCATAATTTTTCTAGCCTCTGTGCTTCAGTGGCTGCAACCAAAAAAAATGCATATTTTCTCCATTTATATGGCATAATTTTTCTGGCCTCTGTGCTTCAGTGGCTGCAACCAAAAAAAATTATATTTTCAGCATTTATATGGCATAATTTTTCTGTCAACTGTGCTTCAGTGGCTGCGACCAAAAAAATGCATATTTTCTGCATTTATATGGCATAATTTTTCTGGCCTCTGTGCTTCAGTGGCTGCAACCAAAAAAATTTATATTTTCAGCATTTATATGGCATAATTTTTCTGGCAACTGTGCTTCAGTGGCTGCGACCAAAAAAATGACTATTTTCAGCATTTATATGGCATATTTTTTCTGGCCTCTGTGCTTCAGTGGCTGCGGCCAAAAAAACTGGGCAAACAATGCCTACAAGGTCAACGACGTTGACCTTGTAGGCATTGTTTGCCCAGTTTTTTTGGCCGCAGCCAATGAAGCACAGAGGCCAGAAAAAATATGCCACATAAATGCTGAAAATAGTCATTTTTTGCCATACGTTGACTCAACGTATATGGCAAAAAATGACTATTTTCAGCATTTATATGGCATATTTTTTCTGGCAACTGTGCTTCAGTGGCTGCAACCAAAAAAACTGGGCAAACAATGTCTACAAGGTCAACGTATGGCGAAAAATGACTATTTTCAGCATTTATATGGCATATTTTTTCTGGCAACTGTGCTTCAGTGGCTGCGTCCAAAAAAACTGGGCAAACAATGTCTACAAGGTCAACGTATGGCGAAAAATGACTATTTTCAGCATTTATATGGCATATTTTTTCTGGCAACTGTGCTTCAGTGGCTGCGTCCAAAAAAACTGGGCAAACAATGCCTACAAGGTCAATGTATGGCAGTTGTTTAAAGAGAACAGTAGATTACTAGCCAGCAAAGCTACCTAAGCTAAAATGTCCCTCAAATCCCTGCAGACTTCTGTCCCTCCAATACAGAGCAGTATCAAGCAGATTACTAGCCAGCAAACTTACTATCATCTGTCCCTGAAATCACTAACAGCTCTCCCCCTACACTATCTCTTCCAAGCACACACAGGCAGATTTTTCAGATAAATTTTTGCCCTTGATCCCCCTCTGGCATGCCACTGTCCAGGTCGTTGCACCCTTTAAACAACTTTAAAATCATTTTTCTGGCCAGAAATGTCTTTTTTAGATGTTAAAGTTCGCCTTCCCATTGAAGTCTATGGGGTTCGCGAACCGTTCGCGAACCGCTCGCATTTTTGCGCAAGTTCGCGAATATGTTCGCGAACTTTTTTTCCGACGTTCGCTACATCCCTAGTTAGCAGCAGTGTTTGGGAAATGTGGATTAGGGTCTAGATTTAAAGGATGTCAAGTTTGAAAAATGTTGTTTAGGGTCTAGAAGATAGCCCCAAAGTTTGGGAAATATGGTTTAGGGTCTAGATTTAGAAGAAGAATGTGGTTTGGGTTGGAGAATATAGTCCCGATGTTGGGAAAATTTGGTTTAGGGTTTAGATTTAGATGAATAAGTAGAAAAAAGAGGTTTTAAGGACCGCACATGCTCACCATTCCCCCCTCGCGATTCAGGTGCTCAGTCCAACAGTGTCCCCACTGTAAATACGTAAAGACTCAGGAAAACAGACGGCACTTCTGAAATTGGGATTTATTGGAGTTCCTGCTGGAAAACCTAACGCGTTTTGGGAGTTATCCCTTAGTCATAGGTCTGACCTATGACTAAGGGATAACTCCCGAAACGCGTTAGGTTTTCCAGCAGGAACTCCAATAAATCCCAATTTCAGAAGTGCCGTCTGTTTTCCTGAGTCTTTAGATTTAGATGATAGCAAGTTTGGGATATGGGGTTTAGGGTCGAGAAGATAGTACCAATGTTTGGGAAATGTGGTTAAGGGTCTAGATTTAGACAATAGAAAGTTTTGGGAAATGTGGTTTAGGGTCGAGAAAATAGCAAGCTTGAAAAATTATAGCTCCAAAGTTTGGGAAATGTGGATTAGGCTGTTGAAGATCCAACCTTTGTTATAAAAGCTCAAATGTGTATATATAAAATTTAAGTAGAAAGTTTGTTATTTTAAAGTCAAATTAGTCAGTGCTATTTGTGCCTTCATTTTGCCATTATAATGTTCTTGCCTAATATTACATATTACGTAACACAAAAACATGAACTTGATTAAGCGACAGCAAACATATAACAGATTTGAATATTTAACTTACGCATAAAAACCGAGTTAGTTGAAGTCACTTTTATGATAGATACACACTTTTAAACTCAAAAATAAATGTACAGTTTCATCACTTGGTTCCCCTTGAGTGCACTTTAGATGCATAATGATTGCATTATCACTGCATCTGTTCCTTGGTCCTTTGGTCATTACCAAAATTTATCAAAGTTAACAGAACTAATTTTCCCATTAGCAACTTCAGAAACAATTGTATGGCTATAAAGAGATAAATGGTAGGTATTTTGTAGCCTTTATATATTTAGCAATGCCCAGATAAAGACCTGTACATGATGCCCAGGTGCTGGGCTGCCCAATGATTTGGCAGATCATTCATATCAATGGCCAAGTGTCAGTGACCTTAATATGTCATTTTTAGCTGATGTCCCCTTTTATAGGCAAAGAGAGAGAGAGATGTCATCAGCTGACCAGATATTTTTTTTTTTGGAGACATTAGTTTCAGTGTTGCTTTTGATGTTCAAAATAATTTTTCATGGTGCCCAAATGTGGATTTATGATAATCTTGTTGGATTAAAAACTATAATGTATCTGGCCCAGTGGCTGAACGGTATATTCATTGGTTAGTTTGGCTGTGTATGGGATGTGCTAAATTACCCCCTTCAGGTGGGTACAGGGGTATTCCATTTAGGAGCCCTGTGGCCCCAAGAAACATGGAAGTTACAATCATTTGTGGCAAAGGTGGGTGGGCTTTGGGTATGTGTGAGTTTGGGCATAAATGGGCTTGGTCAAGGTGGCTGATGGTCATGACCTTGTGTATTGAGGAGATTTGGTTTTTATTGGGGACATATTCTACTTGTTGATAGGGCCCATTGTGCAGGGGGCCCAGGTGACTGATGGGCTAATAATTGCTAATTTAGTAGTAATGGGCTCATCATTTATGATGGTGCCCTGAGTAGAGTCTGGTCATTTCATTGGAGCCACTTGAGTAGTAAAATGTTTTCAAGATTACTCAACAAGGCCAGTTGCTCTAGACTTATCAGTAATAGATAATATCTGTATATCATGACCTGGATGAAAGAATGCCCTCACAGACATATTGGTATCCAGAAAGCTTCATTATATGGCAATGTGATCTGTCTGTTAAAACAAACAATTCTGCTTTTTAGATTAATTTGCTTTATTTGGTTATAAGAAGACAGTACCATCAATCTGACCAAAATCAAATCCATGTTGATAGCAACATTTTAAATGAAAATGTAAAAACCCAATTGGATTGTCAGTGTACCCCACATTTCCAAAAAAAAAAAACATTTAACTAGAAAAACCTAGTCCAAGATCTAAATCAGCATCATTATTACCCAGTGATTAGATTACTGGCACCGCTGGAGAGAATAATATCTTGCATATTTGCAATACATCTGGACATGAGTTCATTTTTCAAATGTGGAAGTTGAGCAGTATAAAGCCATTTAGCAAAGAAAGAAAGCAAATATACCTCAAAAAATGTGTGTTAGAAAATATGTGAATTCCCCTTGACAAAGGATATAGTGCTGAATCATTTTTGGCAAGTGTATCTGCTTCCTGTGGTTTGTCTCTTTTTGCCTTGATCTTGTTACTTGGTGGTACAGTATGTATATATTTCCGCTAATACTGTTGTATTTGATATACCAGCTTGTCTGATGTAAAAAATAGTTTTTGTTATTTACTATAAAAGAAACATTTTTTAATACCACTAAGTGTGATTTCTCTTATTGAGTGTGCAACCCCCTCTCCATTTCTATATACTGTTTTGGGTAACTGACTGTGGTATTACCTGGGGTTATTTGCACCTCATATACCTTAAAAAGTATTTTTTCTATTGTGAATATTGGGAGTGCCCTCCACCAACTTATTTTGGTATTAGAAAATATATTTAGCATAGCAATTGTTTCAGGTATCTTGAGGTTGTTTTTCAAATAGGGCAGAGGCTTTGTCATTACAGCACAGTATCTGGCCCAAGAGCACAGTATGGTTTGCTGATGCCATAGGAGCACCCTGTGGGACAGAGATTTATTGCTTTGTAAATCTTCAGATAAATCTAGGGCACTTATAGGAGAAGGAAAGTTATAATCAATGGGGTGCCATTATGATAGGCACTCTCTGTCATTATAATTGGTTATCTGAGAACCTAGGTCCATGCTTTACTGTATAATGATGGGTCTCCATGAGACTGTATTAGTTGTGCCCTCAATGGAGTTCTCTTCTTCCAACATTATTGAGCCAAGTTTATCTTTGAAAGACTCCTAGCATGTGTTACAGAGCATTACAAGCATTGTAAACCCTAACCCCTCATCAATTTCTCTGTAGTAAGACCTGTTGCTTAGAGTAAATGCAGTGTCTTGACAACTTTTTTTCTGTCCACCCACCCTTATTTCTGTTCGAGAGTTTTATAAATCCTGTGTGTATGACTTCATTATTTCAACAGTATCTAGTCTACCAACATTATTATTGCAGGTAAGGCACCTGTTATCCAGAGGGCTCGAGACCTGGGATTTTCTGGATAAGGGGCCTTTTTGTAATTTGGATTATCATCCTTTACAAAAAAAAAAGAAATTAACCATCAATGAAACCCAATAGAATTGTTTTTGCCCTATAAGGATAAAATCAATTATGAATTCTCATTCTAATTATGAATTATTTAAATAAAATGGAGTCTATGGGAGATTGCCTTCCTGTAATTTTGAGCTTTCCATATAACAGCTTTTCTGAATAATGAATCACATATGATTTTTCATAGTGTCTTATTTAAGCAAACAATTCTTCATTTTTGATTGATTAGTTTTTTCTCTGTACTAATAAGACAGTACCTTGTACTTCATGTTAACTAATCTAGCCCAAGTCCTTGGAGGCTGCACAAAGCTACAGGATTTTTGTTTCACATTTTTTTTAATTTAAAGTAACTTTAAGACATGGGCCTCATTCACAAAAAAATGTGGAGGCCATCAAAGTTGGTCTCAGAATGGAGGATGAGTTGTAACTGTCTCTGTTTGTGGAATTGCATGTGTTTGTCAAGATTTGTATAGAGGAACAAAGTTGGGTGACACATAGGCAATGTTTTTCGAGGACCTTTCATAAGATAAATTATCCTTTATATGAATGGTCCATAATTGTACTTCTAGATGAAGAGGCAAAGGGTTTAAGTAAGGAGTGAAACACATCAACAACTTCTATGAAGTATGAATGTATTCAAATCTAAAGATATATTAGAACCAGAATGCACTATGGACCAGACGTTATTTTAAAAAAATTCAGATTACACTAAATACGTTACTTTTAGCTATATAAAACTTCTGACTTCTACCATGTAACTTTAAATTGCTAGGCAATTATGGGAGACAATTCTTATTCAGAGATGCAATGGTATTATTTTTGCTCATTTTCATAAATGACTATTAGGGTGTGAATTCAGTTATTTGGTGAACCTTTTTCTCTCAAGTCACCTGTGCTGATATCCTTCAGACTGCAAATATTCATGGTCCAATTAATAAAGAAGCTGTGCCATATTAAGGTCTAGGAACAGTATGAAAAGGACATGCATATGAGGACCAGTCAAATACTCTTGACTACCATCGTTGGACAAGAGAACAATTAAAAGAGGTTTTGGAATATACCAAATCGGCTCATAGACTGAACCAACACATACTGATTTCAGCAAGACTAATCATAGCAGGTAACTGGAAAAAACAACTATCATTGGGATCCCTTAAAGGAATAGTTCAGTGTGAAAATAAAACTGGGTAAATAGATAGGCTGTGCAAAATAAAAAAATTTCTAATATATTTAGTTAGCCAAAAATTTAATATATAAAGGCTGGAGTGAACAGATGTCTAATAAAACAGCCAGAATCCAACTTCCTGCTTTTCAGCTCTCTAACTCTAGTCAGCAACTTGAAGGGGGGCCACATGGTACATTTCTGTTCAGTGAGTTTGCAATTGATCCTCAGCATTCAGCTCAGATTCAAAAGCAACAGATATGACCCATGTGCCCCCCCCTCAAGTCTCTGATTGGTTACTGCCTAGTAGTCAGGGTAACCAGTCAGTGTAAACCAAGAGAGCTGAAAAGCAGGAAGTAGTGTTCTGACAGACATGTTATACATCAAATCACTCCAGCCTTTATACATTCCATTTTTGGCTAACTAACTATATGAGAAACATTTTTTATTTTGCACAGCCTATCTATTTACCAGTTTTTATTTTTACACTGAACAATTCCTTTAAAACAAAGATAATTGGCATAGCCACCAACAAAAAGTTACATGGACATTGAAGAACGATATGGCAGCCTATGACAAAATATGGCTCCCTTGGTTAGCCCATGAAAATGATTCTCTTATCTAGTCCCACCGCCATATAGCTATAGTTATTTTAAACATATGCTAATTGTATGTACTCCTTTTTTTTTTTTTATTCTTTTGATTTTGATTTTCCTTTTTTTTCCTTACTTTTCCTTCTCTTGCTTTATTTTTCATTTGTGCATTAATATGTAACCATTGACGACAGGGTACCGCAAACAGCGGACGACCCATTTCATGTGTAATGAAAGTTAATAAAACATGTCAGTTTTAAAAAAGAAGGTTTGGATGAATTGAAATGTGCAAGATGAAGTTTGAAAGAATATTTTGATACCCTCTGCCTGTCAGGGAGCCAGGAGCTCCCTCCAGGGAGATAGTCACTGTCAGGATCTAGGAGGAAGCCCTCTTGAGGGATCAAGGTCGCGGTGTCCAAAGGGTTAAGCAAATGGATGAACAGAGTTCAGGCCAGAGTTCTAGGGCAGGCAGATCAGGATCAATAAGCAAGAGTCCAGGCAAAGAGTCAAAACCAAGGCAGGAAACAGGCTGGAAGCTGAAAACAAGGTTGGGAGCAGGAATCAGGCAATAACAGGAACCCAGGATTCTTTGATAGGGATGTAGCGAACGTCGGAAAAAAAGTTCGCGAACATATTCGCGAACTTGCGCAAAATTGCGAGCGGTTCGCGAACGGTTCGCGAACCCCATAGACTTCAATGGGAAGGCGAACTTTAACATCTACAAAAGACATTTCTGGCCAGAAAAATGATTTTAAAGTTGTTTAAAGGGTGCAACGACCTGGACAGTGGCATGCCAGAGGGGGATCAAGGGCAAAAATGTATCTGAAAAATCTGCCTGTGTGTGCTTGGAAGAGATAGTGTAGGGCGAGAGCTGTTAGTGATTTCAGGGACAGATGATAGTAAGTTTGCTGGCTAGTAATCTGCGTGATACTGCTCTGTATTGGAGGGACAGAAGTCTGCAGGGATTTGAGGGACATTTTAGCTTAGGTAGCTTTGCTGGCTAGTAATCTACTGTTCTCTTTAAACAACTGCCATACGTTGACCTTGTAGGCATTGTTTGCCCAGTTTTTTTGGACGCAGCCACTGAAGCACAGTTGCCAGAAAAAATATGCCATATAAATGCTGAAAATAGTCATTTTTCGCCATACGTTGACCTTGTAGACATTGTTTGCCCAGTTTTTTTGGACGCAGCCACTGAAGCACAGTTGCCAGAAAAAATATGCCATATAAATGCTGAAAATATAAATTTTTTTGGTTGCAGCCACTGAAGCACAGAGGCCAGAAAAATTATGCCATATAAATGCTGAAAATATAAATTTTTTTGGTTGCAGCCACTGAAGCACAGAGGCCAGAAAAAATATGCCATATAAATGCTGAAAATAGTCATTTTTTGCCATACGTTGACCTTGTAGGCATTGTTTGCCCAGTTTTCTTGGTCGCAGCCACTGAAGCACAGTTGCCAGAAAAAATATGCCATATAAATGCTGAAAATATAAATTTTTTGCCATATACGTTGAGTCAAGGTATGGCAAAAAATGACTATTTTCAGCATTTCTATGGCATATTTTTTCTGGCCTCTGTGCTTGAGTGGCTGCGGCCAAAAAAACTGGGCAAACAATGCCTACAAGGTCAACGACGTTGACCTTGTAGGCATTGTTTGCCCAGTTTTTTTGGCCGCAGCCACTCAAGCACAGAGGCCAGAAAAAATATGCCATAGAAATGCTGAAAATAGTCATTTTTTTGGTCGCAGCCACTGAAGCACAGTTGCCAGAAAAATTATGCCATATAAATGCTGAAAATATAAATTTTTTTGGTTGCAGCCACTGAAGCACAGAGGCCAGAAAAATTATGCCATATAAATGCAGAAAATATGCATTTTTTTGGTTGCAGCCACTGAAGCACAGAGGCCAGAAAAATTATGCCATATAAATGCAGAAAATATGCATTTTTTTGGTTGCAGCCACTGAAGCACAGAGGCCAGAAAAATTATGCCATATAAATGCAGAAAATATGCATTTTTTTGGACGCAGCCACTGAAGCACAGTTGCCAGAAAAAATATGCCATATAAATGCTGAAAATAGTCATTTTTCGCCATACGTTGACCTTGTAGACATTGTTTGCCCAGTTTTTTTGGTTGCAGCCACTGAAGCACAGAGGCCAGAAAAAATTAAACCAGTAGGGTTTGCACCCTAGTTTGTAACGGTGGCGGAGGGAGGAGGACGCTAAAGGACAGCTGTGTGTGGAGTCATGAGGCTTGAAGAGAAGGACAGCTGCATAGAAGTCAGAACAAGTCTTCCGGCGTGCAGTAACCCTCCGAGATCCACCCCTCATTCATTTTAATAAAGGTCAGGTAATCGACACTTTTGTGACCTAGGCGAGTTCTCTTCTCAGTTACAATCCCTCCTGCTGCACTGAAGGTCCTTTCTGAGAGCACACTTGAGGCTGGGCAAGACAAGAGGTTCATGGCAAATTGTGACAGCTCTGGCCACAGATCAAGCCTGCGCACCCAGTAGTCCAGGGGTTCATCGCTCCTCAGAGTGTCGATATCTGCAGTTAATGCCAGGTAGTCCGCTACCTGCCGGTCGAGGCGTTCTTTGAGGGTGGATCCCGAAGGGTTGTGGCGCTGCCTTGGACAGAAAAACATTTGCATGTCTGACGTTACAGACCGGCCAAAGGGCTTTGTCCTTGCAGGTGTGCTCGTGGCAGGATTACTGGCACCTCTGCCCCTGGAATGTTGATGAGTTCCTGAAGTGACATCACCCTTAAAAGCATTGTACAACATGTTTTGCAGGCTGGTTTGTAAATGCCGCATCTTTTCGGACTTGTGGTATGTTGGTAACATTTCTGACACTTTATGCTTGTACCGAGGGTCTAGTAGCGTTGCGACCCAGTACAGGTCCTTCTCCTTAAGCCTCTTGATACGGGGGTCCTTCAACAGGCATGCCAGCATGAAAGACCCCATTCTCACAAGGTTGGATGCAGAGCTATCCATCTCCGCTTCCTCATTATCAAGGACTGCATCATCCACGGTCTCCTCCCCCCAGCCACGTACAAGACCAGGGGTCCCCAAAAGGTCACCACTAGCCCCCTGGGAAGCCTGCTCCTGTTGGTCCTCCTCCTCCTCCTCCACAAAGCCACCTTCCTCCTCTGACTCCACTTCTGGCACCTCTCCCTGCGTTGCAGCAGGTGCCTGGGTTCGTTCTGGTGATTGCGACCATAAATCGTGCGCTTCCAGCTCCTCGTCACGCTGGTCTACAGCCTCATCTGTCACTCGTCGCACGGCACGCTCCAGGAAGAAAGCGAAGGGTATTAGGTCGCTGATGGTGCCTTCGGTGCGACTGACCATATTTGTCACCTCTTCAAAAGGTCGCATGAGCCTGCAGGCATCGCGCATAAGCACCCAGTAACGGGGGAAAAAAATCCCCAGCTCTGCAGATCCAGTCCTACCACCCAGTTCAAAAAGGTACTCGTTGACGGCCCTTTGTTGTTGCAGCAGACGTTCCAACATAAGGAGCGTTGAATTCCAGCGAGTCTGGCTGTCAGAAATCAAACGCCTGACTGGCATGTTGTAGCGCTGCTGAATGTCAGCAAGGCGTGCCATGGCTGTGTAGGAACGTCTGAAATGGGCCGACACCTTTCTGGACTGGGTGAGAACGTCCTGGAATCCTGGGTACTTGGAGACAAAACGTTGGACTATTAAATTTAACACATGTGCCATGCAGGGCACATGTGTTAAATTTCCCAGTCTCAACGCTGCCAACAGATTGCTTCCATTGTCACACACCACTTTTCCGATCTGCAGTTGGTGTGGGGTCAGCCACCGATCGGCCTGTGACTGCAGAGATGACAGGAGTACAGATCCGGTATGGTTTTTGCTTTCCAGGCACGTCATCCCCAAGACAGCGTGACAACGGCGTACCTGGCACGTCGAATAGCCTAGGGGGAGCTGGGGGTGCACAGGTGTGGAGGAGGAGAAGGAGGACCCAGCAGCAGAGTAAGAAGAAGAAGAGGAAGAAGACGAGGTAGAGAGCGATGGAGGAGTAGAGGTGGTGGCAGAACCGCGTGCAATCCGTGGCGGTGACACCAACTCCACTGTTGTTGTTGTTGTTGAGCTACCCATTCCCTGCTTCCCATTCCCAGCCATTACCAAGTTCACCCAGTGGGCAGTGTAGGTGACATACCTGCCCTGACCATGCTTGGAGGACCATGCGTCAGTAGTCATATGGACCTTTGGCCCAACACTAAGTGACAGAGATGCGGTAACTTGGCTCTGCACATGTTGGTACAGGTGTGGTATTCCCTTTTTAGAAAAAAAATTGCGGCTGGGTACCTTCCACTGCGGTGTCCCAATTGCTACAAATTTGCGGAAGGCCTCAGAGTCCACCAGCTGGTATGGTAAAAGCTGGCGGGCTAAGAGTGCAGACAAGCCAGCTGTCAGACGCCGGGCAAGGGGGTGACAGTCAGACATTGGCTTCTTACGCTCAAACATGGCCTTCACAGAAACTTGGCTGGTGGCAGATGACTGGGAATGGGAACAGGTGGTCAAGGTGGAAGGCGGAGTGGAGGGTGGTTCAGATGGGTCAAGGAGAGCAGAGGTAGAGCAGTAAGATGCTGGACCAGAAGGAGTGTGACTTTTAGTTTGCCTGTTGCCTTTGAGGTGTTGCTCCCAAAGTGCTTTGTGCTTGCCGCTCATGTGCCTTCGCATAGAAGTTGTACCTATGTGGCTGTTGGGCTTACCAAGGCTCAGTTTCTGACTGCACTCATTGCAAATTACAATGCTTTTGTCAGAGGCACACACATTAAAAAAATGCCACACTGCTGACTTTTTGGAAGTCTGCGATCTGGCGGTAACAGTAGAAGTTGGCGGCATTGGCGGCAATGGCGGGTGCGTTGGCCGGCTGAACACAGGTGCCGATACATGTTGTTGCCCTACTGATCCCTGCGGGCTGGCCTCCCTGCTTCTTCTAAGTCTTATTCTCCTACTGCCTCTCTGACTCTCCGTCTCTCCATCTGAACTACCCTCCTCTTGCTCTCTTCTACTAGGCACCCACAAAACATCAATCTCCTCATCATCATTCTCCTCAGATGCATCAATTTCTTCTGACACATCACAGAAGGAAGCAGCAGCGGGGACCTCCTCCTCCTCCTCATCACTCATCATTATGTCCATCTCTGTCGTGTTCTCTGCCAGAATTAAATCTGGTGTAACGTCCTCATCTCCTTCATCTTCTTCTGCCAATAATGGTTGCGCATTACTCAGTTCAAGAAACTCATGGGAAAATAACTCCTCTGACTCCAGTGAAGATGGGGCACCGGTGGTGGAGGAAGTGTTACGTGGGGTGGCCATAGCAGTGGAGGATGTTGTGGTAAAGTTAGAAACGGTAGAGGATGGGGTGTGCTGTGTAAGCCAGTCAACTACCTCTTCAGCATTTTGGGAGTTCAGGGTCATTGGCTTTTTAAAACTGGGCAATTTGCTAGGGCCACAGGATTGCATAGCAGCACGGCCCCTAGCACGGCCTCTGCGTGGCGGCCTGCCTTTGCCTGGCATTATTTTTAAAAAAACAACAACAACAAAAACTCAGTTGGTTTTTCTGGAAACGATAATACACACAGCTAGATGGCAGTTTGAAGAAAACAGTGTGCAAATAATGCCTACAAGATCAACGTATACACTACTACAGCGGTGGATACGGATTACGTAAAATATATGAATGCTGCTTGAAAAAAAGTAACTCAAGTGGTTTTTCTAGAGACGATAATATTATCAATATTTAGACAAAATGTGAACAAGCTCACACAGCTAGATGGCGGTTTGAAGAAAACACTGTGCAAATAATGCCTACAAGGTCAACGTATACACAGCGGTGGATACGGATTACGTAAAATATAAGAATGCTGCTTGAAAAAAAGTCACTCCGGTGTTTTTTCTGGAGACGGTAATATTATGGATATTTAGACAGAATGTGAACACGGTCACACAGCTAGATAGCAGTTGGTTGAATAACACACTGGGCAAAAAATGCCTACAGGGCAAATAATGCCTACAAGGTCAACGTATACACAGCGGTGGATACGGATTACGTAAAATATAAGAATGCTGCTTGAAAAAAAGTCACTCCGGTGTTTTTTCTGGAGACGGTAATATTATGGATATTTAGACAGAATGTGAACACGGGCACACAGCTAGATAGCAGTTGGTTGAATAACACACTGGGCAAAAAATGCCTACAGGGCAAATAATGCCTACAAGGTCAACGTATACACAGCGGTGGATACGGATTACGTAAAATATAAGAATGCTGCTTGAAAAAAAGTCACTCCGGTGTTTTTTCTGGAGACGGTAATATTATGGATATTTAGACAGAATGTGAACACGGGCACACAGCTAGATAGCAGTTGGTTGAATAACACACTGGGCAAAAAATGCCTACAGGGCAAATAATGCCTACAAGGTCAACGTATACACAGCGGTGGATACGGATTACGTAAAATATAAGAATGCTGCTTGAAAAAAAGTCACTCCGGTGTTTTTTCTGGAGACGGTAATATTATGGATATTTAGACAGAATGTGAACACGGGCACACAGCTAGATAGCAGTTGGTTGAATAACACACTGGGCAAAAAATGCCTACAGGGCAAATAATGCCTACAAGGTCAACTTATACACTACTACAGCGAGGGATACGGATTACGTAAAATTTATTATGGCTGCTTGAAAAAAGTCACTCCGGTGTTTTTTCTGGAGACGGTAATATTATGGATATTTAGACAGAATGTGAACACGGGCACACAGCTAGATAGCAGTTGGTTGAATAACACACTGGGCAAAAAATGCCTACAGGGCAAATAATGCCTAAAAGGTCAACTTATACACTACTACAGCGATGGATACGGATTACGTAAAATTTATTATGGCTGCTTGAAAAAAGTCACTCCGGTGTTTTTTCTGGAGACGGTAATATTATGGATATTTAGACAGAATGTGAACACGGGCACACAGCTAGATAGCAGTTGGTTGAATAACACACTGGGCAAAAAATGCCTACAGGGCAAATAATGCCTAAAAGGTCAACTTATACACTACTACAGCGATGGATACGGATTACGTAAAATTTATTATGGCTGCTTGAAAAAAGTCACTCCGGTGTTTTTTCTGGAGACGGTAATATTATGGATATTTAGACAGAATGTGAACACGGGCACACAGCTAGATAGCAGTTGGTTGAATAACACACTGGGCAAAAAATGCCTACAGGGCAAATAATGCCTAAAAGGTCAACTTATACACTACTACAGCGGTAGTAAAATAAAAAAAAAGTTAAATAAAAAAAGAATGAATATTAAAAAAAAAAAATTAAAGTTGGTGCTGCTGAACTACTAGGAGCAGCAGATTAGCACACCAGTCCCACTCCCCAACACTGCTAGACTAATAGCACTGGGCTCTTATAGTAGTAGTAGTAGTAGTAGTAGTAGTAGTAGTAGTAAAACAACAAAAAAATAAATAAAAGCAGTCCTTACAAGGACTATTGCTATTGCAGCAGTCAGCAGATGAGATCAGAAGCAGGACAGCTGCCCACTGCAGCTACATACAGAGCACTGCAGTAGAAGGTAGATTACTAGCCAGCAAAGCTACCTAAGCTTAAATGTCCCTCAAACCCCTGCAGACTTCTGTCCCTCCAATAACAGAGCAGTATCAAAACGATTACTAGCCAGCAAACTTTCAACTGTCCCTGAAATCACTAACAGGCAGCAGCTCTCTCCCTACACTATCTCTTCAGCACACACAGGCAGAGTGAAAAAAAGCTGCAGGGCTTCGGTTTTTATAGGGAAGGGGAGTGGTCCAAGGGAGAGCTTCCTGATTGGCTGCCATGTACCTGCTGGTCTGGGGTGAGAGGGCAAAAAAAAGCGCCAACAATGGCGAACCCAAAATGGCG
Source organism: Xenopus petersii (assembly GCA_038501925.1). Classification (NCBI taxonomy): domain Eukaryota; kingdom Metazoa; phylum Chordata; class Amphibia; order Anura; family Pipidae; genus Xenopus; species Xenopus petersii. The sequence continues at coordinate 156,088,963 of CM076675.1, forward strand.
AACGTCGCGCGACGTTCGCGAACTTCCGGCGAGCGCGAACACCCGATGTTCGCGCGAACAAGTTCGCCGGCGAACAGTTCGCGACATCTCTATTCTTTGACAGCAAATCCTATTCTTGGGCGCCATTCTGGCGTCCTGGGCTCCCTTTTATAATTTAATTTGGCTCCAAAACCAGCGTGGCACGCAGATGACGTTGCGCCAGCGTGTTTACGCTCGCGCCACTACCCACGTGACGGCCATGGGCGCCGCCATTTTGGGAGCGACGCCGGAAGGATCGGATGCGCCGCCCGGAGCTCCTGGAACTGCTCCAGTCCCACTCTTTACCCAGTCCCCTAATTCTACCCTCACTATGGAGTTATCAGGCGCACTGTGGGGGGTATATTAAGACCATCTTTCATTACAGACCTAAGTGAGCAGTATAGTACAACACATATTTTATATTAGTCATTCACCTTCTGCTGTTGATTCCGGGTAAGGTACAGTACCACAGTATTTTTTTCTTTTTGTTTTTCTGAATTAGACTGCATACTGTTGCATAGAAACAATCCGTGACATTGATAGATGCATTTGCAGATGTGTGGATGCATTTTCCATAGTTCAAACACTTCCTGTAATGTTTCCTTTAAATGGATGTCTGTCATCCTGTGATATTTACTTATAAAAGCCAGGTGCCTCCTCTCCCTTCCTTTGAATGGCCAACTATCCTCTCATAACCCATTTGCCACCAGAGTGGGTAACCAATGCATCATCGTAAGTGTCAATGTAACCTATAGGCGGCTTAGGCCTTCAATCTCACTCTTGCTCATCCAGACATAAATGATCTCAAATCCAATTCTTAAAAGTATAATGTCAGAATTGGTATTTTCTACTTAGTTTTAATGAGGTGTATTTTATATCAGCTGAATTTTTATCCTTGTACGTGTAATAAAGCAGCACAAATTGCAAACTTTTAGCCCAATCCCTATATATTCTACCCCCAAATTAGAGTCTTAAAACTGGCACAATATTTAGCATCCAGAAAAAAAAATCTGTACCAGATTTTCTGCTCCCATTTTAATACCTAGTACTGCATTTGTAAATAAGCTGTATACAGTCCAAATCCGTTTATAGCGTATGGGCTACACAGTCTATGGGGCCTATTTACTAAAACTCAGATTTCTATTTTTTGACAATTATTATTTTAAGTAAAAGCAGTTGAAGACTTATAGAAGTAGGAGCTGCGCTTATCCTATGGGAACTTTTTTCTTTTAAACCATTCAGATTTTTATGGGTGTTTTCTGATTTTTTTTTTACTAGTTATTATGTGAAAAATTAGCATTTTAGAGGTTTTACAAATTTTTGTTTTTTTGGGCATCATTCAGGGGCACATTTACTAAGCTCGAGTGAAGCATTCGAATGAAAAAAACTTCGAGTTTTGAAGTATTTTTTTTGGGTACTTTGACCATCGAATAGGCTACTACGACCTTCGACTTCGATTTGAACGATTCAAACTAAAAATCGTTTGACTATTCTACCATTCGATAGTCGAAGTACTGTCTCTTTAAAAAATACTTTGACTACATACTTTGGCAGTTTAAATCTACCAAGGTACAATGTTAGCCTGTCGGGACCTTCCCCAGCACTTTTCTTACATTTTTTTGATCGAAGAAAAACCCTTCAATGGATCGCTTAAAATCATTTGAATTGTTCGATTCGAATGATTTTATCGTTCGATCGAACAATTTTTACTTTGATCGATCGATCGAAGGATTTGCGCTAAATCCATCTAATTCAATATTCAAATTAGAAGGATTTAACTTCGAGGGTCGAATTCAAGGGTTTATTAACCCTCGAAATTCGACCCTTAATAAATGTGCCTCTCAGTGTTTTTTTCCGATCGTACTTTATATATTTGAATATTTTAATAACTTTCATGCCATTCTTGTTTTTAGAGAAATAGAGTTTAATTGTGGTTTCAAAAACCTCTAGGATTAAACTGGCCTCCAAGTGCTAAAAGCTTATGGAAGTCAAGCAACTTTATTTTCATAGTTTATTAAAACATTTGAGATTCAGAATGAAATGGAAAAATGTGATTCTTACTAGCTAGGATTTTTCTTAAGCTTGTGCTCAAGGGAAAGAAAGGCAGTTGTGGAAAAAAGATGCACGTGTTTTTTTCTCCTTCAATCATGGTTTATTTTTTTGCTCGACCTTGAAATATGATAAATTGGCCTCCCCCTGTAGATCACTATGAATATTATGTGTGTACAAGAAATCATCCAAGCCAGTCTTAAAGGCATTTATAGAATCAGCATCACAACATCATCCGGCAGGGCATTCCCCAACCTCACTGTCCTCACTGTGAAGAACCATAACTAAAATAAGCATTTGCAAGCCACCAGTCTCTATGTAAGGCTGCTGTTTTCAGTTTTAGATTACATAGCATTAATAGTTTTAACATGGTTGAGCTAAGGTGCATACATTGTATTCATATGTTTCATGTAGTTCATGTAGAACAATGTAAAGAATAGGGAAGAATGGTGATATAATACAACCAGATTTATATGTGTTTTCATTGTTTTACAGATAGTATGTTTTTCAGCTGAGGTTCATGTGTCTATTGTAATCATCTTATTAGTTTACTAGTTTTCTAGTTATCTTTGCAGTATAGAAGTCAACGGCAAGCTATAAAATTCACACCAATCAAATGTGATGGAGAATGAATATTGAATGTAGGAACAATCCAAATGTACTGTAAGCCACAAAATCATTAATCAGCCATCTAACCCTTAGTCATTCTACAGCAGCAAATCCATAGCTGAATATGTACAAAAAAACCTACCAAAGATTTACGGTTGCCACCTTTTGAGTTCTGGGAAAACGGGCAGGGGTCAGGGTGTATGACATTGGGGGTGGGCTGTTGGTGTTGGGGGCGGGATGGTGAGGCTGGGGGAGGAGCTGAAGATGTTGGGGGAGGGGCTGATGACAGGGGTGGACTGATGATGTGGCAGCCAATGATTGGCTGATCACCATTCCATTAACTATCAATGTCTTGTCTGATGTCCTAATTTCGAAATCCGGACGGGCAGTTTTCACCTGAACAGCCATTCCAAACACCTGGGCTGTCCGGTTAAATTTGGACAGGTGGCAACCCTACTAAGGTTTCTTATGAAGATTGCTAAGCTTTTTGTCCCACACAAATCAGGCAGGATTTCCTTTATGATTGCCTGCGCATAAAAGCTCAAGTAATCATAAATGGGCCCCAATTCAGCAGAATTACAAACCAATTTTTGATTTTGTGCATTCCTTTTAATTATTGTCTAATTAACTTTTTTTAACTTTACTATTGTGTGATACCATTATCCAAGTGATAGGACTGTATGTTAACCTTTGATCATTGCATCTTTGGAAGCCCTTACTCCTCCTGCCAAGGTTTGAAAACCAATGATTCAATTCTTATTCACACTTCAGGCAATGGACCAACTCAGCTGGACTAAATCCAGCAGCACGAAAAGTGGATCTTTCTGAAACTTTGTTATGCCTTCTTAGATCAACTCAGTAGGGTGTGATTTTTATGGAAAAAAAGACTATAAAATAGTTTATGCAAATCATATCTTACTTTCCTCTAGGAAATTTGATATTAATGGAATAGTCAAACCCAAGCTGCAGAATGTTTTAGTTTATTACAAAACTTTCAGTCAAATGTAATGTAATATAAATGTTCCAAATTCCTATAGCGTTAGTTGATGCAATAGTGATCTGTCTAGTTGGTTTAAATGATTCAGTTGAAACACATGGCATATGTAGATAAGTTTATACATCTGCTATGATTATTCCAACCTTAAGCCATTTTGTTCCAAGGAAAGGGAAAGAAATTGTCAACCTCAATGTGTCAGAACAAAATAAAAATATAAAATTCTAACAAAAGAAAAGTATTTGTCTTAAAAAAACATTTCAGCCTAGCTGTTTCTCTACTTTAAGTACCCTCCAGAATCAATGTCATCTCAGCCTGGAAAGGAACTCCACTATCAGTAGTGTGCCATCTAATGGGATCAAGGTTGTAAACCGTAGAAATTTGTAGTTAAACGGTGTATCTGTGTTTGTCAATAACAGACATGTAGGGGCAGATGTACTAAATTCGAGTGAATTCGAGTGAATAATTTGAATTAAAAAAAATTCGAATTTTGAATGATTTTTGGGCTACTTCGACCATCGAATTGGCTTATTCGACAGTCGAATTCGAACGATCCAACGATTCGAACAAAATCGAATAGTCGAATTGTTCGACTATTCGACCATTCGATAGTCGAAGAAATGTCTCTAAAAAAAATATTCGACCCCCCTAGTTCGGTAGATAAAACCTACCGAATTGCTATAAAAGCCTATGGGAGAGTCCCATAGGCTTTTTTTCCAAGTTTGTGATCGAATGAAAATCCTTCGATCGAACGTTCGATCGAAAATAAAATCCTTCGATCGAACGTTCGATCGATCGATCGAACGTTCGATCGAACGTTCGATCGAGCACCTATTCGACTATTGAATATTCGCCAATTCGAATATTCGATAGAACGTTAATTCGATTGAATTGGCTATTCGATTTTATTCGATTTTATTCCCTAGTCGAATTTCGAATTTTTTTACAATTCGAAATTCGACCCTTGATAAATCTGCCCCGTAGGGTTAAAATAAAATAACATTTATGTGGGGTTAGAAGAATGAAAATCTAAATGGCAAATAAAAGTGAATTTACACAAATGAATATTCTTTGGGTTTAAAAGTTTTCAGTGCAAAAATAAAAATGGGTAAAAAGGCTGTGCAAAATAAAAAAAATGTTTTCAATAAAGTTAGTTAGGAAAAAATGCAATGTATAAAGACTGGAGCGTCACGATGTCTAACATAACAGAAAATACTACTTCCAGTTCTCTAACCAGTTTGTTGGAGACTTAAAGGGAGGCTACATGGGACATAACTGTTGCTTTTAAATCTGGTCCATGTGCTAAGGAACAGCAAACTAACTGAACAATTATGTTCAATGTCCCTTGTATGTGGTTAAAACCTGTCAGATTTCTCTACTTTTCTGTTTATGATGAAATAAAGTATTTTTTGTTCTTTGTTTGTTTTTGCACATCTGGTGTGCCCTGTTCTTCTCTCTATCAGATAAAAATACTAAAAGGAGAAGGAAAGCTATCAAAGCAATTTATTGCCAATAAATTAGCCATAATAGTGCAAGCTATACCACTACATTTATTCTGCAGAATGCTTTACCATACCTGATCAGTCCAAATTATAGTCCTAGGTTTGGTTGTGTTCACAGTCCCCTGCCGGCTCTCACTTGTATCCCTCAAGTCCACAAAATAATACCTAAAAAAGAAGCCAGCGCCACAGGCACCAGGCAAAACAAACAAATATAGGGCAATAACGTTTTGCAAATGACCCCCTTATTTCTGTGCACAGGTTTTATTGTATCTTCACTGTACTATGTGTAACCCCTTCTTATCCACCACCACAATTATATATAGCCTTTAAGGGGAGAGGGGTTTCTTCTTGCCTCGCAGGCCTTACAGATGGATACTCACAAACATACGGTTCAAATAGGCGTAAAAAAAATCTTTGTTGTCCCAGCGCGTATCCTTTAAAACTGTGAAGTAGATGCGGCAGCGAAATAGTGTAATATTGCCTTTAATATATTTAAAAATGTAACATTAAAATTGCACTCACATGGCATTCCGCAAAAATAGCATGTATAGCATATCGTCCTAGAGAGGCTTTCTCTCCACGCCTATCCACAATCGGAAATCCTGCTGCCAGAGCGCTCGTGGCTTTAGGGTCCCTTGCAGTATGTCGGCGGGTCACTCTCCTATGGCGTGCTATTCCGTGCTCCGTGCCTTACGCGTTTCGTCTATCACTTCGTCAGAGGCTTGGACGCTGCATCTACTTCCTGTTGCTTTATCCCTTAGTAACAGTCCCTTCTATCACTTCGTCAGAGGCTTGGACGCTGCATCTACTTCCTGTTGCTTTTTTTTTTTTACCATACCTGAGTAGACAGCTGTAGAAGCTCTCTCTGTTTGTTTAGGATAGCAGCTGCCATATTAGATTGGCGTGACATCACTTCCTGCCTGAGTCTCTCCCTGCTCAGTCATAGTTCTGGGCTCAGCAGGGAGGGGAGAAAAGGGAGGGGGAGTGGGAGGAAGGAGCAAACTGAGCACGCTCAAGCCCTAGCCCTGGAGGTTTATGCTAAGAACAGGAAGTCTGATACAGAAGCCCATGTCTACACAATAGAAGGAAAGAAATGCAGTGTTTCTTTTGGTAGAGGACTCAGAGCAGCATTACTTTGAGGGTTTTTCTGGTGTATTTATATAGAACTTTCTGATAAAGCTTACTTAGTTTTAACGTTTCCTTCTCCTTTAACTGTAGTTACCACTGAGCCAATAACATATTGTCTTATATTAAAAGTGCATGATTGTGGCTCTTTATTTTAGAAAAATAGTGTTGTCTTGTTGAATATGTCCAGTTCAGTTTTATTTTCGAATCAGTTTAATTTTAGAAGCAATAAGGTTACCATTTCAGGTGCAGAAAATATACTATTTTCATGAACTCACTAAGGACAAAATTACACTGATAACTTTAAAGGTTGCTTTAAAGGTTGCTCCATGAAGTCCCATCTAAACTGCAATGTTACAGTTAGGTTTGCCACCTTTGAGTTCCACAAAAACAGAACAAGGAGGTGGGGTGAAGATATCAGGGGCAGATCAGTGACATATGAGGTTATGACATTTGGGCCTTTTGAGGGTGGGGTTTTTGACATCAGATGTGGTCATTGGCCAGATTGTTGTTTGCAAGTAGTGATGGGCGAATTTGCGGCGTCTCGATTTCAACTGCAGTGTCAAAGGTTTTTAAAGCCGGCGATGGTTTAGACACTGGCACCCGTTTTGAATCATCGCCGGTGTCACAATCGCTGTTTTGCAAATTTTTCGACATTTTGCAAATTTCACTGTTGCAGACGTGTTTCACAAGGCTTAACCCCAAACAGGCAGTTGTGACTTGGCCAGCTCTAAGAAAAACCAAACTGATCAGGTGGTAACCCTAGTTACAACTTATGTATTTTAATATACACTGAACCAGGTTACTTTGTATTTACATTTCTAACCTAATTTAACATATAAATCCTTAATGCCCTTCTCTATATCGATTTGGATTTAATATTACACTGTGACAAAGACGTGTGGCTTAAGATAGCTCTTTAGACAAGTTAATAAATGGCTTGCACTTACAGAATTAACCTCTTAAATAGATATTTTCATTTCCGCTTACCAAAATATCAATATCAATATAAGGTATAGACCATGGTCACAACAAAATAATTATTTTATCTTTTCTTTATGCATTCCTGCTACTGGCCACATTTCTTTCAATAATGAAATATAGATTACATCTATTATAATCTATTATACAGCTATTATATTTTTATATATAATAATATATTTAAATGTAATATAAAAAAAAATCTAAAAAAAAATAAATTCGGTCAAAATCAATATTGTTGAAGAGTGCAATATGGCTGTTTTTACAGACATCATTTTTAGAAAATAGCTACTAAAATAAAAAATACCTTCCAATATATTCTGAAATTCAAATAGATTTCCGGACAAAAAAATATAACTAAAAATGTAACCATATAAACTACTTGTGGCAGCAAACAGAATGCTGGCACCTGTCCCATGTCACTTGAATGGGAGGCATCATAGACACTTGCTAAACCTTGGTACTTTCAATATAAGCGCATGAGATGGATTCTGGCAGTAACATCTTTCGGTTTTCCTGCAAATGCCAGAAATCAGAATATCCTGTAAATCCTAAAGGCAAAATAAGTTAATGAAGGAGAAAAATAACTCTGAAAAGAAATGTAATTTTCAGGGTTTGAATGGAGTTTTTTCAACAAGATAAGTTTTGGAAAAACTAAAATAGGACACATACATTTTAAAATTCTTATAGCAAATCCAATGAATATTCCATACTTTGTGCTAGAACATGAGTTATTTGCCCAGTAATACTCCAGTTTTCCAGTAGGATATACTTTTTTTCTAGATGGTGGTTAGCAAATATTTTGGTTAAAACACAAACAGCGTACTTGAGCTGACGGGACAGGCATTGTACTATCTGTCAACACTTCCCATCGTTAATTGATGAGTCCTTTTATTGTGCTTGCTAAGGAGTGTTGCTAAGGGATATCTTTGAAAGCTAAAGATTTTTCTCAGCTGTGCCCCTAGAAAAATGAATGGCTTTATGAGAAAGTCCAGAAGACTTCATGGTATGTAAAAGGATGATACTGCTTCTTTGCTGTTAGTGGAAGAGTTATAAAGGGGGACTTACTGAATATACTGCATACCATAATATAATAATAATAAAATAATATTTTCTTTTCCCCCATCATAAATGTACTCATTATGCATTTTTAGGATTTATAACTATTCATTTATATAAATTATAAAATACAATTTGAAAATTATACTCTTAAAAAGGCTCAGCAGCCCTTGTTTAACTTATGCAATGAGCTGCTAAAAGCAGCTCATTGCATAAGTTAAACAAGGGCTGCTGAGCCTTTTTAAGAGTATAATTTTCAAATTGTATTTTGACAAGGTGACATGTCCTTTTTGCATTCAGGAAATCACACCTCACATTGAAGAATGTGTAATTAAATGTGGCAATTGATGGGCGTTGCAAGTTATTCAAAGGGATTGTGTCATGATTTTATGGTGTAGATTATATTTCTCAATTACACAGTTTACATTACAAATAATTCACTCAATCATATACAATTTTATTCCTGAACCAACAAGTGTATTAGGTGTAATATTGGTGTGTAGGCAGCCATGTCAGGTCATTTTGCCTGGTCATGTGTTTTCAGAAAGAGCCAGCACTTCACAATGGAACTGCTTTCAGATAAGCTGTTGTTTCTCCTACACAATCTACAGTAAGTAGAGGAGTGACAGTGGGACTTTGATTTTTACTATTAACATATCTATCGAGGTACTATCTGGTTACCTTCCCATTGTTCTGCTATGCTGCTGGGGGAGTTTAGGTGGTGATATTACTCCAACTTGCAGTGCAGCAGTAAAGAGTGCAAAGGCCACATGACTAAGGGCACCTGGGAAACTGATAACATGTCTAGTCCCATGTCAGATTTCAAAATGAAAAACATTATTTTGTTTTTATGAAAAATTGATTTCAGTGCAGAATCCGGCTGGAGCAGCACTATTGACTGATGCATTTTAGGAAAAAAAAATGTTTTCCTGTGACAGAATACCTAAAAGTTCAAGGTTTTCTTTGTCATGCAGTATATGGTGGTAAATCCTAAACTGAAATTGAATATGGGTTATTAAATGTAATAACAGGAACCCAGTTCAAATATGATGACCAGTCAATGATTATTTGAAAGAGATGTATCTATATTCTTAAATATATATTCTAACAATATTCGTGGTGTGGTTGAAAGAGCACAAGTTGTATACTATGGCAACAACCAAAATACAAGGTGTGGGATGAGTGTGCATCTATACAGTGGTCCAAATACATCCTGGAACAGGCAGAACAGAGGAAACCCAATAAAGATCTGTACAGCAAGTGAGTGAACCTTGCATCTGAAGAGAGAAATTAGCACAAAATGAAGTTGAATATACGTGTGAAAGTGAGAGCTTTATTCTTGTGGAAGATTAGGAGAAAAATAGCAAAAGACCAGATAGAACAGTCTCTTGATAGAACAAAGATCAAAGAGTTAGTATTAAAGAGAACTGTTAGTTCAATGCAATTGGAAAATGAAACAAATACATTTAAAGGTTCCTGGAACTGGAAATTTACTTTAAAATTGTTATTATTTTTACAGTACAAGTGCAAGCCTTTTTTCATCTATGAAATTGTTTCTGTGCCTAATACGCTGCCTAGAGTGTGTCAACAGAACACATATGTTCCTGGTTCTTTTTTGAGAATATGTATTTAGGTATCTATTATTGCTTCTGCTTAGATCTTGATGTGCTTTTTAAGGGGCTGTCTCCAGGCCTGGATTTGTGCCTAGGCGGCAGGATTTTACGGGGCGGCATGAAGCCCAACCACATCCACATTGGATCAGATGCTCTGTGGCTGATCATGAGATACAATAGTTTTTTAAATTTCCCATTCACCAATCCCCAGTTCTCCCGACCTGATGATGAAAATTTGTGCTTGTGCACAAATGAAGTGGAGGGGACAGGGGTGACGAACGGCAGCTAGGGGCGCCCGCTAGGAAAATCCGGCCCTGGCTGTCTCTGCTGCATGATATACATTTGTAAGCTCTGCTATCTCAAAAGGAACTTCATGCTATCTTGAGTTATCTCACTGTATATACATCTAGGTGTGTAGATAAGCTATAGATGAATCCATGTAGGATTGCATCAATCATTACACTCCCACTTGGAATTTTCTCCTAGTTTCCATTCTGGGAGAGCAAAGCAATTGTACCTCTTTTAGTAGACAGTGTTGTCAGTATTGTACACAAAGTTGTTATGGTGGGACACTGGCAGAGTTTTCAAAAGTTCATGATTTTAGGGTGATATTTTTTAAAACTCAAATTTTTCTCATAATTTTAAAAATAAAAATTCGACCTAATTCCCAACCACGGTTTGGCTTAATTTACTATGAAAATTGTTTGTGCTGGAAAAGTTGCAACAGAATCATGCAACTTTTTTGAATTGTCGCCTGAAAACCACAAATGTTTAGATTTTTTGCACAAAAGCCTACCTCTTTTTTATGTGTATGGAAATGTGATCAGGGGCTTAATGTTGCAGCTTCAAGGAGTCAATTCTTGCTGGTGGGTCCCTTTGTGCATACTAGTCTCGCTACTATCACAGGGTCTACTCCCCTTGTATTTATACCACTAAATATGGCTCATAGGTTGACTAAACATGTGCATAGGAATAGAAATATGAATCTGACCTTGTAAAGCTTTTGCATATTCCATATGGAGATACTCTACACCTCTTTGCTTTAGCATAACAAGTACTTAGGTGGATAGTTCAGTGGCTTTTATGTGGGACAAAATGAATATATGCATGTATCAGACATTGGTGACCTAGTTTATGTACAACCTTAATCCACAGTGGTGAATTAAGATCTGTCACAGATGGTGTTAAGCCTGCAACTGGTTTGTAGCTAAAATGCACTCGAAAGTCACTGATGTCAGGTGTTTGCAGTTGAAAGCAGATATATTGATTGATCTATACAGTGCATTGATGGATGCTTGTGTCCCCGTGAAAAGATCGATGGGGAAAAAAAAGATTTATAGTGGCTTCACAGGCTTATCTTCTAAGGTCATGTAACAAACACTTCTTAGCCTGTGTGCTAGTGAATATTATGGCTTGAGGGCTCCTATCGGTTATCCAGCAACTGATATTGCAGAAATACCCCTGGGAAAGAATAATGCCTTAGAGGCCCTTGTTATTTTCAGTTTTCTGTTTATGTGGCAAAGATTAACTGAACGTCCACGTCACAGTACCAAATGCAGAGGAATGAAGGAGTAAGATCATTAGTTTAATGGCTTCCTCAGGCATCGGCAAAATTACAATTATCCAAAATCAGCCTTAACTGGAATTCATTTCGGACATGCAGCTTTAATTCTGAGCCCATGCTTTTTTATTCAAGTAGAAATACATTGTCTGTGTCAAATTAAAGAGTTCTTGAAATGCAAAAGAACATACTATCATGCTGAAAACTGATACCTAGAAAGAATCCTATTGAGGAGCCAAACTTGGATATGTGTAACCCTCTTACTCTTTTCGGGTTCATCCTCCCTTAGAAGTCAGATGGTGGGCTTGGGCCTTTGGGCTTTTTTGTATATATTTCTGTTATATACAGCATCAATTGTTAAGGCTACAAAAACATAACTGGATTATGTTTTTATCTTTTGTCTTGTCTATTTGTTTTTATCTTTGATGGAACATGAAGGACAAGGTTGTATTATTATATAACTTTCTTTGTTACTTCTCGTTACCTCTGGAATTCCATCCTTGAATACATCCAGGAACTCTCCCATAGCCTTGAGGCAATGATGTATTATCTGGTCCAATCTTGGCACTTATGGGCTAATACGTTACCTCTTGCTCCAGACTTGCCTTCGCCACCTCAGACCAGACGAAGTACAATAAAGTAGATTGGAGTTCCTCAAAATTTAGTTGAAAAACTGGCGTCCTTTTTTCAGGGTGATAGGCTGCAAAAGAGAGTACAAATTTTTGGGGGTAACCGGCTTCCCCCCTACATTTCCTAACATATGGCACATAAACTATACACTGGGCTCATGTGTAGGGCAATATAACAACTCTATTTTCTTTTATTAAGGTTCCCTGGGCTTGTGTAATGTAATGTATTTGCTGCAACATATACGTCCATTCAACTTTAACTTCCTGCCGTATGCAAATTAGCCAACGCTAGCGCAACTTCGCTCTGCTTGCCGAATTAACGCTAGCGCAACTTTGCCTGCGTTCAGCACCCTGGGCGCAACTGCCCATGTTAGTGAATTAGCGAATTTTCACCTGGCGAAGTTTTGCGCTGCCTGCAAAGCAGTAGCTGGCGAATTTTTTGCGCTTAATAAATTTGCCCCTTTATCTTAATTCTTTTAAAGAATTCCATGTTTTCTCGCATTTTCCAAGTCTGAAGCTCAATCTAAAATGCATTCATGTTCAGTGATTCGCACCAAGACTTTTCCTTCAATGCATTGTTCAGTAACATGCCATGAAGTGAATCATATATTTTGCTACACGCATAGTTGAAGTTTTTCGATGTTAAATGTCAATCCAATGCACTCTCTTATATATAGTTTTCCTGCACCTGGTGAGTCAGTTTTCCATCCCGCTGGCTCCATCAGTAGTTATTTATTATCTTCTTGCCTTTCCTGAATGTGAACATCACTCCGCCCTTTTTAACAGTATATAGACAGAAGAAATTGCTTTACGAAGGAGGTAACATTAGTGAATTCAAATATTCTTTAGTAACATTGGCATAGTTATGGATGATTTCAGTATGTGGTTTTCACAATCAGAATGTGATGAATGACCCTGAGGTGCTAGTAGAGAGAAAAGTGCTCCATTCATAAATATTAAAATATTTCCCAGCATGCCTCGAAGTGACTGCCCCTACATGAGACTAAGGCAGTATTCCACCTGTGTTTTGTTTAGGGTAAAAGACAAAACTATGAGCATAACTTGAATTCCATGGGTGAAAGGTACGTTGGTGGGGGGACCCTGACATATTCCCTGTAACTTATCCTACATGAACAAAGCTTTTGCAAAGCCACCACGTGAAACATATATTATAGGCCCATGTGCAGTAATGTGTGTGCATTGCTGCAAAAAGACCAAGACTGCAGGGGTCACGTTAAGAGAAGGACAAAGGTGGAATGTGCCCAGGGCCCCCAATATGAGGGGCGACTGTTGGCAAAACCTATGTACATATGATTACAAAGTACTTATGAGATTCTGTAATAGTTGTGTAACTGATAATTTGTTATGACAGGAGAAAGTCCTTCCATTGAGTCCATCCATGCTTTCAGGTTCCAGATTCTCTTTTGGCGATATTCAAGCAGATATTTGTTACTGAAATATTTGTTGTAAGTTGTTTCCTTATTAACATAGTTAATCACTACCTTCTCTACCACAACCCACCAAAACTCAATAGTGATTTAAATGAAGTGGTTGTGAAAGTGGATTTAGGGGGTTATTTACTAAAATCCGAAAATTTCTGACTATTCTTTTTTTTTAATAAATCACAAACAATTCAAGGTTTTTTTTTCATCTGAAAAAATTGTGTTTTCCCCTTTAAAACAGCAACCAAAAAAAATCGGGATTAAAAAATAACCCATAACAGTAAACAAAATGATTTGTCCTGAAAATAGACCAATTCATTTCACAAGACCCAGTTGATTAACTCACAGAGCCAATACAATGGTCAATAGAATTGCCTATCCTATGGTGGCCTTTTTACATTTTAGTACCATTGATAAATCTGCCAATAAGGCTGATATGTTGGAAACTGCCCATGTATGGTTTCCTTTGAAAAGACAACCTTTGGAACTGTATGGTGGCCATACCATTTTAATGAAGAGCTTGACCTCATCAAATTATAGAAAGCTTCTCTGTGCAGACACATTGGAGGTGACCGCGTAATGTTACTAGGCTCAGCCTCTTTCATTATTCAATGATAATCCCACTTTATCTCACTCAGGCTAAATGAGCTTCCTACAGATTAGATGTTACTAGCAGCAATATGATAGTATTGGTATTCTGTTTATACAATAGGTCAGGTGCTTTGACACTTCAAAATCATTTATCTCTTAATGTTAAAATGTAGTTGTCTTTCTCTTAACACATAAAAGGGGTGCTATTTCATTTAGAATGATCTCAGATTTTCAAAAAAATATTGTGCATTGCAAAACTTTTGCACAAATATAGAGTAGATATATGGAGTAGATATGTTATTGGGCAGATAGTTAGGTGGGCCTTTACCCAAAATTATTTTAAGGCAAAGGTCTGAATTCCCAAGCGTGGCACTCTTGAAACCCCCAAAGGTATATGGTTTATTGACTGCAGCTCAGTTTTTTTGATACTATACAGGGATACTATGAAATGGTTGGGTGTCATGGGTCAAATGAGGAAGCCTGTGATTGTGGGGGTAAATTGATGACTTACCTTTAAAATCCCTAGGCATATGTTTTGTTGCTTTTGGTTGTACCCTATGGATTGTCAAAGTCAGACTGGTCTTCTAGATTAGTGGGCCATTGTAGGCAGGGACTTATGTTCTGGGAATACAAAATCGTAGTTGACCTGAACAAGCAGACGGAGCATGAGAAGTCATGGTACATCTTTTATCTAAAGCAGAGGTCCCCAATCTTTTTATCCCATGAGCTACTTTCAAATATAAAATGAGTTGGGGAGCAACACAGTTATGAAAATGTTCTTGGGGGTGCAAAATAAGGGCTCTGATTGACTATTTGACAAACCCTATGTGGACTGGCAGCCTACAGGAAAGTCTGTTTGACAGTACGCCTTGTTTTTATGCAACCAAAACTTGCCTTCAAGCCAGGAATTAAAAAATAAGCACCTACTTTGAGGTCACAGGGAGCAACATACAAGAGGTTGGTGAGCAACATGTTGCCACTGGTTGGGGATCACTGATCTAAAGGAAAGAAATGTGATACCACCACTTTCAGAACCAATTATTTGAAAGTGCCACCATTCCGATGGTTTGCACAAAAAGCACTTGTTGACCTTTTCCTTTTCCTTCTAAATTCTCTATAGTCGTATGATCTATGGTTCTCATTCAGCAGTAAGGATCCTACAAAAAAAGCTCTGATTTCACTGAATTCCAGATAAAGAACATCTTATAAATAATGTGTTTGTTTCTTTATTTACATGTTGCATAAGGGAGCAGGGATAGAATATGACTAATATACAATAATGGAATGAAGAATGATATTTTTCTTATGATTATATCAGCATTCTCCTTCCAGTACAATCTGCCAAGGGATTATATATGGGTGGCTGTCAAATAGGGACTTCTTAATCATTAAAAATTGATTTTAGAATATATCAAATGCTCTGCTGTAAGGAGCACCGTGAATGTACATTGTGCACTAATCAGCTAATGCTCAGCAAGCTAACATTAAACCACAGTTGCTTAACTCTTCAGGAACTGAATAACTGGGATTATACACATGAATTAATAGTAGTCTTCATTTCCCAAAATGATTTGAGGATACAGAAAAGAAGAACAAAATATGGGAATGTGGGGAGACTAGGGGATTATGGGATATGGATGGATCTGAAGGACAAAGAAATTGAGGTTGAGTATATATACAGTGATTAATAATGGAGCAAGGAAGCTGGATAATGCCAACTCAGTAATTACATGGGTCTGTAACAATAGTATTTTGTGTTACATCTTCATTAAAACAATAAAGCTCATGATGTTAATATGAGATTCACAATGTGACAAGGCGCCATTTAGCATATGACATTGTGGCATCATTGTGGTGTCAGTGTAACAAGCATGCTATTATTGGGTTCATACAGGAAGAATATGATATGGTACAGAACAAGGGAAAGAAGTCAAATATATATTTATGCATATAGCAAAAATGAGCACAAAGGTTTCAGATTAAGGGATTTGTATCATAACGGGTGCAGGGCAAACTATTCTCCACGCTTTGCTTTGTTGACTACAGCAGTTCTCCCAGTGAGCACTCCAAAAACCTCGAATTTATCAGATTATTGAACAAAAGAAAATGCAAATAGCTGGAAAATTGTGAGAATCCTGAAGGTAAAAAAACATGTACCAAATGTTAAGGGGCCATCTGCCATTGACTTCTACACGATTTCACCAAGTTTTAGCTGGGGTATTTTCGGATTCTAATTTTTAGCAGCTACAGACTTTATGTTCTGAAGGTGAACTACTCCTATAAATATTTTATTCCCACCATGAACCAGCGTCTCCAACTGCTTACTAAACAATGTGATTAAGAGGGTCCAATTTTAGTAATGTGATACTCTGAGTCAGCACAAACTAGTAACATCAATGGGAAATCAATAAAAAGTATCCCATAGGTATTGTTTCATGAAGTAATGTAATAGCCACACTATCTAAGCAAGAAATCCTTTAAATTACAGAAAGAACCAAAAAGACATTCCTCTAGCTGCCACCTCAACAATTATCCTCCCTTCAAGTTGTTTATTCCCATAAGAGTCTTTCCAAAACAGCCTTATTCCCCCACCCAAAAATACTTCATGAACCAGAAAAGCCTTCTTCTTAATTAAGCATTTGCACAAAAATGCAGTTTCCTGAATAATTTGTTTTAACACAAAACTTGTGGAAAGATGAAACTAGAACATCACATTGTCCAATTACCCCCTGGCTGCTCACTGAATTAGTGACGTCCAACTGAACTGCAATTCACTTGAGTTCAGTATGACCTAAAAAACTAATGACAACGCAACACCAATATAATTTGATTTAGAAGTACCAAGTCTTTAGATTCGGGTAAAATGAGAGTGAGAGAGTTTCTACATTGCATTGATCATTGTTGTTTTTTATTCTTCTTGTGAATTTTTTTTGTTTGATGTCATATCTTTAGAAAAAAGAAAAAGCCTGCCACCTAAACCTGGCGATCTTTACATAAAGTTTTATCTAAATATATATATTTGTATATATATGTGTGTGTGTAAATTAAATGTGTACTGTATATATATATATATATATATATATATATATATATATATATATATATATATATATATATAAAAGATAATCAAAGGACTCGCACTCCAATTCCTTTTTCGTGAATAAAAGTGTTAATTTATTTTTAGTTGCATTTTTCCAACGTTTCGGCCCTAATGTGGGCCGAATACTTGTCTTTATATATATATATATATATATATATATATATAACACTCCCAAAGAATCCGCACTCACAGGTCTTAAATTAAATTAAAAATATTTATTTAGAACAACGACTGACGTTTCGGCCTCTCCGAGGCCTTTCTCAAAGTGATCATTTTACAATAAACATGCCTTATATACACACTATCTGGCGGGAAACAATAGTAGCTATGACGTCTACTGCTCGTCAGAAACCAAGCGACTCCTTTCATGATTGAAAACACTGAATCACTTATATTCCATTATAAGGTATGGGTGAGTTTGTAGGTGCAGCACCAAGGAATCCAAGAGGTAGAAAAATTAAAAATATAAACCTTTATTCAAGCATTTTAAAATGGTAATAGAACTCACTCTTTCTTTGGAAGTAACCGTTGGGATCTTCGGTTTTGTGACATGCACAGGTGAATCCTAGTACCTGGTAAGTGCTCCCACTATTTTTTGCAAGTTTGTATCCATTATAAGGTATGCATTACACATAACTCTAACACTATATTTTTAACTAAAAACAAGTCTAAAACCAATATATCAAGACACTTTCTTTATAAATATTTTGTAACAATATATTGACTACTTATGCTACAATTTGTAACTCTGTTTCTAGTGTCACTGATTAAACATACTTTGAGGATGTTTCCACCGAATGTTGGTTGATTCGGCGGTGGTATCCGACTTCGATAACCTTCTTTATATTTGCTGTGGAAGCCTCAAGAAATCCAACCTGCATATAACTGTTCCGCTGTTCCGCTGTTGGTGCACACTCATAGGCGTTGCGATCCAACGCATTGCGCAAAAATACGCTGATTGACTATACTTCATGGACTTGAACACTGGGTGGGGTTTTCTTTTCGTTTTTGGCATTTCACTTATTTATTAATATTTTTTATTATTTTTTCTTTCTATTTTTTGTTTTTTACTGTAGAATTGTATAGTGCCACCAGAGTTGAGGTGATTGATTTATGCCTTATGTAATTAATGTAGGAGGATGACTGTTAATATGTAGGTCTTCTATCGGTTTTATTTATTTATTTTTTATTTATTAAACATGATGGTTTATATAGGGGTACACTTGAATAGTGACACTTGAGGGGACACATATGGGATATTATAAGCATGATTTATATGAGCTGTACACCTCGGAGGACAGCTTGATTGAGCAGTACTCATGAGGTTAATGTCAGCACAACCGGAAGTATGGAATATAAATATAAATATACACTAAAAATATATACAAAAAATCTATATAGTATATTGGAGCCAGTGGGAGGAATTATTATTGAGGGTTATGCATTGTAGGTATCTATTAAGTGATGTATCAGGTAGCGTTTTAGTCAGGACCTTTTTGACATCCTCAAAGTATGTTTAATCAGTGACACTAGAAACAGAGTTACAAATTGTAGCATAAGTAGTCAATATATTGTTACAAAATATTTATAAAGAAAGTGTCTTGATATATTGGTTTTAGACTTGTTTTTAGTTAAAAATATAGTGTTAGAGTTATGTGTAATGCATACCTTATAATGGAATATAAGTGATTCAGTGTTTTCAATCATGAAAGGAGTCGCTTGGTTTCTGACGAGCAGTAGACGTCATAGCTACTATTGTTTCCCGCCAGATAGTGTGTATATAAGGCATGTTTATTGTAAAATGATCACTTTGAGAAAGGCCTCGGAGAGGCCGAAACGTCAGTCGTTGTTCTAAATAAATATTTTTAATTTAATTTAAGACCTGTGAGTGCGGATTCTTTGGGAGTGTTATAGATGAAGTTATTGTTTCTGCACCCAGGCGAATTAAACATCATTTTTCGTGAGTGCCGACACCTTGATGGAATGTATATATATATGTGTGTGTGTGTGTGTGTGTGTGTGTGTGTGTGTGTGTGTGTGTGTGTGTGTGTGTGTGTGTGTACTTTATATATGATTAGATATATTTAAATTTAAACAACATATAGAATATATACATTTAAATATTATATATATATATATGTTCCAAGGAATGACGCACTCCAGTCTGGACCTTTCTCAAGATCCAGACTGGACCGAAACGTTGACAAATAAACTTCACTTATCTCATTATGAAGTCCTGGAGTGCATCATTCCTTGGAATACGACTATCTACACTATATATGACAGCACCTATGCAGTAAAACTCTGCTGGATTGGAGTGCACCACAGCCTGAACTGTATGTATATATATGTAACACCATGGAAAGCCAGCACTCTCAAATAAAAAGTTCATATGCCTGGGTACAGTATCAAAAATATTATCACAGAAATCCAAAGGATCCGCACTCATAGGTCTTAAGCGTAAAAAAAGTTTTCATTGCAAAGCTTACAGCCTAAAGTTTCGGCCTTCACCGAGGCCTTTGTATGAAGGCCTCGGAGGAGGCCGAAACGTTAGGCTGTAAGCTTTGCAATAAAAACTTTTTTTACGCATAAGACCTGTGAGTGCAGATCCTTTGGATTTATATATTTATATATATATATATATATATATATATATATATATATATATATAAAGGTATAGGATCCCTTATCCGGAAACCCGATATCCAGAAAGCTCCGAATTAAGGAATGGCTGTCTCCCATAGACTCCATTTTATCCAAATAATCCAAATTTTTCCTTTTTCTCTGTAATAATAAAACAGTAGCTTGTACTTGATCCCAACTAAGATGTAATTAATCTTTATTGGAAGCAAAACCAGCCTATTGTGTTTATTTAATGTTTAAATGAATTTCTAGTGCGCTTAATTTTTCTTCCAAACTTGTGCTTTGCACTTCTGTTCGTAAATGAGCCCTTAGCTCGTATTGTATATACGCGTAGTTCAGGTATCTTTAGAGATAAAGCAGTGTCATTTCCCTCAGTGTCCTATATAAACAAATAATTTTTCACTTGTGACAGATTTGAGATTTTTCTGCTAAGACTGTGTGATTGATGGCAAAACAACTTTATTGGGTATGCCATGGATGGTGTGGTGGTGCTACCTAGTGACAGTGTGGAGGTAAACAACATTTACCTGTTGCTCCTAGTCTGGTGTAGACTGCTAATAAAGTAATTCCAGAGTGCTGAAAAACTATGGGTCTTTACATTTTTATGTTTTTTTTTATCATGTTGTAAAACCATACCATTGTCTCCTTCTATGTTACCACATAGCAACTTCAAAATATTAAACCCATTCTGCATCCAAAGAGACATTATTATTTACGAATAAGCTATGCCACCATGCAATACAGAAAACAATTTCAGATATCATAATATTTCAAACTAATAGACAGCTTGTCCGATGAGCCAGATGGTGACCGTCCAGCCGTCTCTAATTAGAAAACAGCCCAAAATTAATTTCAGACAATACTTAGCTTGACATCTTGTAGCTTGTAAAGCTATTCATGGTTAGTGGCTGGAATATAACTGTGTTGACACATCCCCTTTTTTTTATGTCGAAGAAATCTACGTGCTGACAATATCTACCCAAGATTATTTTTTTTATCTATTTCCTGGGTTATCTATAACTAAAGGCTTTGGCAAGGTCCAAACCACTTGTGATCCCTTTTTGTTTTTCAATAATATAAAACAAGTTTAGAATGGGAAAGTGCCTTAATTTCAAGTTCTGTTTTATTACGGATAAACTAATCTGCAGCTGATCTGTATTGAAGAATATTTAGGGGGAAATTTACTTATGGTCGAATATCGAGGGTTAATTAACCCTCGATATTCGACTGTCGAAGTTAAATCCTTCGACTTCGAATATCAAAGGATTAAGCGCTATTAGTTCGATCAAAAGATCAAACGAAAAATCGTTAGATCGGACGATTAAATCCATCGAAACGATTTTTGTTCGACCAAAAAAAGATAGCTAAGCCTATGGGGACCTTCTCCATAGGCTAACATTGACTTCGGTAGCTTTTAGGTGGCGAACTAGGGAGTCAAAGTTTTTTTTAAAGAGACAGTACTTCGACTATCGAATAGTCAAATGATTTTTAGTTTGAATTGTTTGATTCGAAGTCGAAGGTCGAAATAGCCAATTCGATGGTCGAAGTAGCCAAAACCATTTGAAATTCGAAGTTTTTTATTTCCTTCACTCGAGCTAAGTAAATGGGCCCCTTAAAGTAAAAATGTTTCTTTTTTATAAGAAGGGCCATGTAAGTTATGCTGCACTTCGTAGGGGTAGATTTATCAAGGGTCGAATTTCAAATTTGAAAAACGTCAAAATTCGAATTCAAAAAGACCAACCAAAATTAAGTCAAATTTTTTGGGAATAGGTCAATTTTCGATCGAATAGGTGCGTTTTTGATTGAATTCGAATTGTACAAACCAAAGTAATAGCGCATTCTATCTTCGAATTCGATTAGAAGATTTTCCCAAAAAAAAAGTCCACCAATTGACTCCAAATAGGTTCTAGGAGGTCCGCGACAGCTATTCGGCAGGTACTAGATGGCAAATGGTTAAAGTCGAATTTTTAAAGATACAGTACATGATAAATTTTTGTAATTTTTAATTTTTTCTAATTCAAATCAAATTTGGACTATTCCCTAGTCAAAGTACATAAAAATTAGCTTCAATTTAGAATTTTTTAAATTTGAATTTTCACTTCGATTCAGACAAGACACTTTGGAGGCTTAGTTATCGACTTTCTCATTTTAATGGTTTTAGAGTTTAAAGGTTTTAGAGTTTACGACTAAACTCACAAACTCTAAATATTATGGAAAATACTGTATTTAAAGATCCGTAAAAAAAAAGTACAAACGTAAGAAGCTCTGAACGATGTGCTTAAAAATATGAATACTTCTAAAACTTCTAAAAAGTTTTTCGGACAATTCCTAGTGGGAAAACAGAATTCTGTAAAAGTGGTCCAATCAGATCAAAGCAGCCCCCCAATCACCTCAACCACTTTTTTTTGGTGTAGTTTGGCATTAGAAATTTTCATGGTTTTTACACTTAATAAATCTTGAATTTTAAGAGCTTTTACTAAATATAGGAAAACCACAAATTATTCAAGATTCATGGAAAAAAATCTGAATTTGATTGTTAGTAAATGGGCCCCATAAAGGATTACCCGTATATACTCGAGTATAAGCAGTCCTGAGTATAAGCCGAGGTACCTAATTTTACCTCCAAAAACTGGGAAAGCTTATTGACTCGAGTATAAGCCGAGGGTGAGAAATGCAGCAGCTTCTGGTAAGTTTCAATCAAAAAATTGAGGGTTTCTGCTCCCATTGGAGGTGCGAATATTCTTGGAGACTATTCTTGGACGCCGGCGACTATTCTTGGATGCCGGCGACTATTCTTAGGCGCCGGCGACTATTCTTAGATGCCGGCGACCGTTTTTGCGCTTGACCCTAGTATAAGCCGAGGTAGAGTTTTTCAGCATATTTTGGGGGCTGAAAAACTCGGCTTATACTCGAGTATATATGGTATTTATCAACATTTTCATTATAGTGGTTTTAGAGGTTTTTAAAGTCACAACTAAATTCACTTTCTATAACCATGAATGTCAATAAAATGCACTGATCTGCACTAACAGATATAAAAATATGAATACCTCTAAAACCTTTAAAGATTTAATTTTTGTAGACAATTACATGAGGAAAAACATCCGGAAACCTCTAAAAGTCTAATCTGATTTAAAATGGTCCACTAAGATCAGTGCAGATCTCATTGGGGCTCATTTATTAACGCAGCGCAGCACATAAGTGGACGCAAAAGATTGTCTGCGACATCACGAGTGTGATCGCTAATATATTTGCGTGATATTGCGCATAACACAGAGCTTTTGCGATGGTTTTGTTTATGCGCATTGCGCAAAAGATTGGGCATTTATGTCGCAAACGATGCCGTGGTTGTTAGGGGCGTGGCTGTGGGCGTGGCTACAATGCGCTTGCACTGCGGCCGTCGCAGATTTGCGTCTGTATATGTGCAAAACTGCACCCGGGCAACAGCACCACAATTTTTACAACTGCCTCTTCGTGGCGTAATAGTAACGCTCTTCAAAATGCGCATTCCTGCCCAGCTGCGCTAGCAGAGCCACACTGCTAAACTGGGTTCTGGCAAATACAATGGTGCTGCTGTTGGTGGGGATGTTTGTTAACTCAAAGTTTACTCAAAGATGAACAACCCCTGTAAAGTGCATATTAACCACGCCTTCCACCCAACATGTTTATATTGACCAAGGTTCCTTTAAGGGTATCAGGTAGGCTAAACACCTTTGCAACCAAACAAATATTAGCACAGAAACAAATGCAGATGCGTCTAAGTGAACGCAATATGCGCAATATGTGACGCAACTAATTAAAGCAGCGCATTCATACATGAGCACAACTAATCCTTCCTTTGCGGTATCTTCCTGTGCGCACAATTTATTATAAGCACTGCGACAGCTGATACGCAGTTTCACACAGTTTCACAAGTCGCACCTACATTAGCGCACAAAATCGCACTGTTAAGGTATCGTGCGCTACATTATTAAATACTCGCATGCGCTGGGCAAATGTCAGGCCACTGCGCTCTTTTTAGCACTGCGCTGCGTTAATAAATGAGCCCCATTGACTTCTACAGTATAAGACCTCAACAACTTTTACCAGTCAAATTTTTGTATTAAAGGTTTTTGTGGTTTTTACACACTTAAATAGACCCCTAAATTGATTACTCAAATTAGTGAAAGAGACATACTTTTATAAAACAGTCAAGGAAGAATTTTTCAATATAAACTAGACAAACTGATAAATGTTGGTAACAGAACTGTTATATAGAGGAGTAACCTGCATTCAGTGATGGGCAGACTGCCAGGTCTAGAAGACGGCTGAAGCTTCAATAATCTGTCTTTGATAGGTATGTAATTAAGGCATTTAAAAAATAATCAGGGAAAAATTACGGATCTTGCAATACCAAATGGTTCAAAATGTCTCTTCTGTAATCTAGATCAGACCACTACAATAAAGAGAAATGATTGCTGAGTATCTACAGTGCACAGCTTGTTCTCTAATATACACTTAATAGTAATGGTGTTGGCATAAAACATAAAATCCCTCTAAGTCGTCTCATCAATTATGCAAAATCACCATAAGCAATTATAAAAGTGTTAAATACGCATTAATCTTTAACAATAAGATTGCATAAAAAGGAAAATGTGTATGCTTACAGAGTTTATATAAAGCAAATAATTATATATTAATAGACCAGTAAAAGTAAAAGATTAAATTGCCCTGTATTTATTTACTTCTTAGGAAAGTTTATTTTATTGAAAAATATTAGTTTTCTGTTATGTAGAATTTTTTTCATCATGAATATGTATGTATAAAGCCCAGTTAAACAATGTAGATAGAACTTTAGTCAAGTTAAGATGGCTGGAAAATATTAGTGAATGTACTGTGGGTCTAAGAAATTATCAAATCACCTCTCAGACACATTGCAGCTTTTAATTTTAATAGTTCGCTCAGTATGACATAGATTAGGACATATATTTATAATATTTATAATAATGTAAAATAAATGGGGGCTACCAATTTCCACTTCATTACATATTGAGGAGATTTTTGCTGATACCTTCCATGCTTTCCCATGTAGTGACAGAAATAAGATGTCATCTAAAATCTTGGTTTGAGAGCTCACAAAAACACCTTGATGTTTTCAAATTTATAGGTTTTAAGTATTTGCAAACAGTTTTTAAATCATTTGCCTGGGGGTTGTGTTATGTTTCCATCATTTAATTCTTTAATTTTATTGTAGAATAATTGTCATCCTTAATTGATTTTTTTTTACTGGTTTAAGCTTTAAAGACTCATTGATTTAATAATAATATTTTTTAAAGACTTTACAAGCTTCCATTATTGTCATTGATATTATTTGAAAACAACTTCCTATGGGTTATATTTTCTATAATTTAATACTTTTATTTTTTTGTAGAATAATTTATATTTTTTTAAAGTGCGTTTTTCTGTTTTCTTGACTTTTTTTAAGCTTTAGACTCATTGATTTTAAGCTGTAAAGACTCATTGATTTTATAATGTTAATGATAATTTTATAAAGACTTTCCACTTTGCCAACTTTCTCATTATTGTCAATAATATTATGAAAAAATATATACCAGGGGTTATGTTATGTTTTCCATAATTTTGTTTTGTTTGCCATTGTTTAATTGTATTTCATTGTATTTCATTATACAATGTTTCTGTCATTTAATACCTTTAAACCTTCTTTTTTTAAAGTGCATTTCTAGTTGATTTTTTCAAGCATTAAAGACTGATTTATATTAATATTAAACAATCCAGTTTCATTTACTTAATAATCATTTTTTATTTGAAATAATCCCCAGGGGTTATGCTATGTTTTCTCTCATGTATTATGCTTATTTTGTTTCCTTAAACTGTTTTAATTGTTAAAACATGCTAATTTAGAGTATTGTTAGGACAGTGAATAGGGTCATGGCAACCAAGGCAGTTGGGGGCACACACATTACTTAAACCAATTTTATTTTGTATTCAGTGAACCAGATCTGTGATGATTCCAGGTTTTTGGATCACCACTATCAAAATGTCTAAGGTGTTTTATATGTAATGGGGATCAGTGAGCATTCATTGTCACAAGACAGTGCTTGGTTGCAGCATGCTTTTATTCTATTATGGTCATGAAGTGTGCAGCTAAAATTAAGTGAACACCCTAAAAACAGCAGCTATAATGAAATTTATAGATCTGTGTATTGAGTCTAAACAACCAAACTGAAGAATTTGACATCATTTTTTGAGCTAAAATATGACAATTGTTCCAAAGGAGATGCTAAATTGGAAGAATTACTTGCACATGAGTTAGCTAGTACTGTGTATGTCCTCTGCTATGGAAAAGGCTTACACTAGAAAATGCAGAAAAAGCCCCAGAATAATAAACGTATGAATAATCTATGATGTTTCCTGCTGTTGGTGATTCTGGTCGAACAGAGCTCTCGCCATTTGAATCTTATTATCCCAATTTTTTTTACATATTTACCTTTATCTTCTCTTCCTTTCTAAATTGTAAAGTTATTTTCCAGCTGTACCTTTATAAAAGATTGCATGTCTGCTTCTTTATCTATCTATTGTAAACTAAATTTGCAGCATTTTCCTTCCTTCCTTCCTTTTATCTTTATTTTTCCACTGTAAATACAGTAGATGCCAGGGTGATATTTATTCATTCTCAGTATGGCTTTAGTCGCAGATTAAACTATTTTAATTATTAACATGTAGATGATTCATACAGTATTCTCTTTAATTTAAGTGTGCTTTCATAATTTGGTTCCACTCTAATTGAAGTTGACTTTGGCATTTTTATCTCAGCTGGTGTTTGCATTTCGTTTCCCTCAAAGTGTCAGTTAGGAACAGACTGGGAAAGATAACATTTATTTCTGTTTTCATTATATGCCATTTATTTTGTATTTGTGGTTCCATAAACAAATTATGCTTTCATCTGGGTATTTTCATTATTCAATCAACAATGTATTATGAAGGAAAATATAATAAAAGTAAATTACTAGAATAAAGTAGTAACATTAGTGATCCCTGCTATATTGCCTTTCTTATTAAAGGGATATTGGCACTTCCCTTTATAAAAAATCAACAGATATTTCATTTGTAACTCACTGTATCATTACAGTGTATGAGGTGATTGTGCTAGAGCAATCATGACTGCTCACACATATGAATAAAGAGGCAAAAACAGATAAATAAGACTCCATGTGCTGAATAAATGATATCAACATATTTTACAAGATCTAGTGAATATGAACAGTAATTATATTGATTTAAGTGATAGTATTGTTATAACATTTTCCATTTTCTATCTATTAATTTTCCATATTTGTGCTCTTCTTGCTTTTCAGTGCTTGAAAGTTTTCTATTATTTATATTATGGGGTTGTTTGCTCCTACATTGCAAAACTCTCAGTTGCTGTCATTCTGCTAATTAACACCATCGCACAGATTTATCAAAGGTCGGATGTTATTTTTTTTTAAATTAGAATGAATTGAAATGACCTCAAAATTTGAATAGTATTTTATTTAAGAAAAAACTTGAATAAATATTACGACCCCAAAACTTGAATCGGTTTTTCCTCTGAAAAACACTCAAATGTCAGGTAGGCTATTAACATCTTCAAATGGGTCACTTGACTTCTCCCATTGACTTCTACGTGAACGCAGCAGGTTTTAAGTGGCGAATATTCAAATTTGAATTGTTCTGATGGTCCAGGTATGATGAATCTCAAATTAGAATTTGAATTAGAGTTTGGATTATTCCCAATTTGAATTTGTGAGTTTTGACCAAAAATCCAACTCGAAAATTTGAATTCAAATTTCCAATTCGAACCTTAATAAATCTGCCCCTATAGGTTTACTATGCAGTTGTGATATAAAAACTGGGTTGCAGGTAGAGGAGATGTTACAGTTTAATTACACATTCATAGTATTTGGCATTCTGTCATTTAGATTAACTATATCTATAATTGGACTGGAAGCTTTTCTCATAAAAATGGTATGACTAACTATAGTTATTAGTATTCACTGTTAGAATTATGGGAATTAATCTAGAACCACCTACTCCGCTTCAAGTGAAAGTTCTGTTCCTCTACTTTAAAGGGGTGGCCTCTAGTGCAGTCATCCTGATAAATGTCTATAATGCCCTCTAATTTACTTCTAAAGAGTAAAAATATCCCCTCACAAGCGTCTTTTTTCCAGAGAAAATAACCCCAACCTTAGAATGTAATTCTTCCATCCTTTTAACAAGTGTTGTTGCATATTTCTGAACTTTCGCCAGCTCATTAATGTATTTCTTAAGAATTGGAGCCAACAACTGCACTGTTAAATTATGTTAAGTTAATTCCATTTTTTATGTAAGACCGACCTTTATTTGCTTTAGTAGCAAAAGAGAGACACTGCCTGGAATTAGACAACTTTTTATCTACAAAACCCCATAGCTTCTTCTTAATTAAGGAAAGTTGTCAGTCTTTCCAACTATAGTACAGTGTATAACTAGAAATTGTTGAAGAACTTGATGAGCTACAGTCTGTTGTCAACCTTGCTAGCTACTGTGTATAACTAGGCCTGGCATGTACCGGACTAGTTATATACAGGCCTATCCATGCCAACTACTGGATATAACTAGATTGAACTTTATAAGAACTGGTTGAGCTTGATTGGTTACTATTTATTGTCAGCCTTGCAAACTATTATATACTAGGTTGAAAAGTATAAGAAATGATTGAGGTTGATGAGCTACTGTCTGTTTACAATTATGCATAACCTCTAGAATTGTGCTTATTACAAACGATACTTGAGGTGGTGCCACTCTGGCCTACAAGATGGAATGTATCAATTTGAGGCTGCATACATTCCTCCAGTTATGCTGGGAAATATCTATTAATTGTATACCCAACCATTAACAAAAGAATTGTGTTCTTCAGGTTACTTTTCATGTGAACAGACAAGCAGTGTTATCTTACTCCCACAAGCTGCATATTAACACATTACTGAGTGTCTAACATTCAAATGTATTTGACTAAAAATGTAGAGGTGTACAGTACAAAATAATGTGTACAGTACAAAATAATTACAAAGTTTATGTAAACTTGACATTTGGCAATGATGGCTCTCAGTGTTCTGCCTTGTCAATCCACTCATAGTAGTGTTTATAATGTAATCTTCAAAATGGTTGACTTCCTTGTTTCCACAGTATCCAAAAGAGGGATTAGCTCAGTTTCATACACATTTAAATAGATTATTTTGAAATGCAGTTTAAGATCAAAATCTTTGAATTCTAGATTGAATCAAAGTTAAATATGTTAGTCAATAAGGATCAAATAGCTCAATCAATTGTTAACCTTTTTTCATAAAAAACTAATTACAGCAATTTCTTTCTGCTGAGCAATCTGTAGAGTCTACAGAATATGGTCTTTGTATTTATCATTGATGGTCTTAAATTGTCTTTGTTGTTATGGGCTGGCACATTTTGGACTTATAGTATTCACAGGCACTTGGTTTAATAATCAATGTATAGTAGGCATCATTTGTGCTGATGAATTATACAATGATTTCTCACAAAATATGGGAAAATTAGGATCTCCACATAATACACTTATGCCCAGATCATTTCATGAGCAGTGTTTAGAGAAATAAGTTTAGAGGTATAAATACAAGATTCATTTGCTTTTATTCGTTTCCTACTTCCTATATTAGGTTTTAAAGTGCCTAAGCATCAAAACAATGTTTCTGTTTGGGAAAAGATAAGAATATAAATAAAAATATAGGGAAATGTATTTAGGAATAAAGCCATGATTAAAATCTCATTCAAATATATATATTTATCATTTTTTTGTCGCAATAGATAAATATGTATTCTCATTTTACATTGGCTCTCTCTTCAGAAAGATTGCAGCATCTGACTGCAGCTGCGCTCATGAATGCGATATCTATGCCGTATTATATGACATGAATTAATAAATGAAACGGCTGCATAAAATAATAATAGTACTTTACCTTTTCTTATCTTCACACTCTACAGAATTGTTCAGCAGTAATAAGTAATTAAGATAAGGACCACTGCTCAGAGCGAGAGAATCACACAACTGGAAGTAGAATAAAATATCTTCCCTAATGAAACCATGAAAAAGTGAAATTGTTGAAATTGACCCTAGTGTGTATAAATGTGATAAGAAAGCTAGATTGTAAGCTCCACTACAGCAGAGACTGATGGTATGGTGAATTTTCTCTGTTAAGTGCTGCACAAATGTATCTGCACTACATAATAAAGGACAGAAATATTAAAAGACATAATGGCAAATAGTAAACTGAGAGAAATATTATATTAATGGTAGTGTTTTTGGAGAGGAAAAACAATATAGACTCTGATTCAAAAGAGGGCGAGATCAATGAAAAAATATTAGTTTCAAGGGGAACAGAACAAAAATAATAAGGGATATTCATCAATAAATTTTGCTTGTATTTGAAAACAATGCATAATAATTAAAATTTCTAAAACGTATATCCTTTTCCCCTGTAATAAGAAAAGAGTACCCTGTACTTGATCCAAATTAATATATAATTAATCTTTATTGGAACCAAAATAATTCTGTTGGAAGGTACAGAATTACTCCTTATCTGGGGAAACAAGAGGCCCCGAGCTAGTTTGATTGTGAAATTAAATAATTAGGAGGGTCTAAGTATATTGTTTGGTTTTGGTCAGATTTCACTTTTTCAATACCATATTCTCTGACATATAGACACAATTGTTTTGTATCATTCTAGCCTACTGCAGCTGACTTTACAACTTAATTTGTGTTCTTTGCTCCAGGGCTGGTGAAAACAATCATTTCATACAAGAGGGTTAAGAATTTTTTTTAGCAAAGAATTCATTTCATTCATTCCATTTTATGGAAAATATATACAGTATCAAGGTCAACCAAATGGTACCGAAATAATAGACATTCATTGGCATTGTACAATGTTTACATCATTTCCATTATTTTGTTTTTCTTTGATACCAACTGAATGCTTTACATATGAATATATAGATATAATTTCATTCTAAAAACACATATGAGTAGAAATGCTGTATATTATATACTAAAATAACTGCAACAGCCTGAAATTTCCCAGTCTCTATAAAAGGAAATGATCCGGGCCTTTACATTTTTGCACAAGAGGTCACCATCATGAATTTCGTTAGGTGTGTCAGTGACACATACATAATACGTAGCATCACTAGCCTACTTCTTTGTTTAGCTTTTGATCTCCTTTTAAAGTTAAAGGGATACTGTCAAAATGAATCAGTTAATAGTGCTGCTCCAGCAGAATGCTGCACTGAAATCCATTTCTCAAAAGAGCAAAAAGATTGTTTTATATTCAATTTTGAAATCTGACATGGGGCTAGACATATTGTCAATTTCCCAGCTGCCCCAAGTCATGTGACTTGTGCTCTGATAAACTTCAATCACTTTTTACTGCTATACTGCAAGTTGGAGTGATATCACCTCCCTCCCTTTCCCCCCCAGCAGCCAAACAAAAGAACAATGGGAAGGTAACCAGATAGCAGCTCCCTAACACAAGATAACAGCTGCCTGGTAGATCTGAGAACAACACTCAATAGTAAATACCCATGTCCCACTGAGACACATTCAGTTACATTGAGAAGGAAAAACAGCAGCCTGCCAGAAAGCATTTCTCTCCTAAAGTGCAGGCACAAGTCACATGACCAGGGGCAGCTGGGAAATTGACAAAATGTCTAGTCCCATGTCAGATTTCAAAATTAAATATAAAAAAATCTGTTTGCTCTTTTGAGAAATGGATTTCAGTGCAGAATTCTGCTGGAGTAGCACTATTAACTGAAAAAACATGTTTTCTGATGACAGGATCCCTTTAAAAATGACAGCTTATCATATAGGATCACAACTATTTATAACTAATTTTGTTTTCTTTGCAGTTTGCTCCCAGTATTCAAGAGGAGTTTTTGCCATTTTTGGACTATATGACAAGAGATCAGTACACACCCTGACCTCATTCTGCAGCGCCTTGCACATCTCCCTCATCACACCAAGTTTCCCCACCGAGGGTGAAAGCCAGTTTGTACTGCAGCTCAGACCATCGTTACGAGGTGCCCTAATGAGTTTGCTTGATCACTATGGGTGGAATCATTATGTCTTTCTGTATGATACAGACAGAGGTAAGTCATGATGTGATTTATTTTTATTTGCAATTTGTTTTTTAGTACATTTTGTAGCTCAAATGTCAACATTTTTGGAGTTTACCTTTTTAAAGATTGTATTTCACCTTTTAAATACAAGTTCACTTCTGTTATTTATAAAAAAAAAAAAAAAAAACAGCTGAAATATGAAGCTTACACTTTTAAACCATGAGATAGGGTAGGAGAGGGGAGGGAGATTTCTCAAGAGCTATAGAGGAAGCTTACTCTACAGTTAATCCACTGACCCCAGAAGTTTATAATTTATACACAATGTAGACCCCGCTGCCTACACCAAGATAACGTGATTAGAAAAAATAGATTACTCAAATATTAATAACTACATAAATGGAATTATATTTATGAGAGAGTTGGATAAAATTAATTCTATTATATAATAAAGTTTTCACAATTGTTTATGTGACTTTTCTAATTTGACTGTATATATTGGAAGAAGATAGGTATGTAGGTGCTGCTCAAACTTTACAAACCCTATATTGTTCATTTGCATTAGGCAGGAACAACACAAAGTGACTTTATACAAAAACACATCTGGTTCATGCAATAATTACTGGTCATGTTTTACTAATAGAGATGGCGCGAACTGTTCGCCGGCGAACTTGTTCGCGCGAACATCGGGTGTTCGCGCTCGCCGGAAGTTCGCGAACGTCGCGCGACGTTCGCCATTTTGGGTTCGCCATTGTTGGCGCTTTTTTTTGCCCTCTCACCCCAGACCAGCAGGTACATGGCAGCCAATCAGGAAGCTCTCCCCTGGACCACTCCCCTTCCCTATAAAAACCGAAGCCCTGCAGCGTTTTTTTCACTCTGCCTGTGTGTGCTGAAGAGATAGTGTAGGGAGAGAGCTGCTGCCTGTTAGTGATTTCAGGGACAGTTGAAAGTTTGCTGGCT
The DNA here is from genome assembly GCA_038501925.1 of Xenopus petersii. Lineage (NCBI taxonomy): Eukaryota > Metazoa > Chordata > Amphibia > Anura > Pipidae > Xenopus > Xenopus petersii. Next base: position 156,121,992 of record CM076675.1, read on the forward strand.
AGTAATCGTTTTGATACTGCTCTGTTATTGGAGGGACAGAAGTCTGCAGGGGTTTGAGGGACATTTAAGCTTAGGTAGCTTTGCTGGCTAGTAATCTACCTTCTACTGCAGTGCTCTGTATGTAGCTGCAGTGGGCAGCTGTCCTGCTTCTGATCTCATCTGCTGACTGCTGCAATAACAGTAGTCCTTGTAAGGACTGCTTTTATTTATTTTTTTGTTGTTTTACTACTACTACTACTACTACTACTACTACTACTATAAGAGCCCAGTGCTATTAGTCTAGCAGTGTTGGGGAGTGGGACTGGTGTGCTAATCTGCTGCTCCTAGTAGTTCAGCAGCACCAACTGTAATTTTTTTTTTTTAATATTCATTTTTTTTTATTTTACTTTTTTTTATTTTACTACCGCTGTAGTAGTGTATAAGTTGACCTTTTAGGCATTATTTGCCCTGTAGGCATTTTTTGCCCAGTGTGTTATTCAACCAACAGCCATCTAGCTGTGTGACCTTGTTCACATTCTGTCTAAATATCCATAATATTACCGTCTCCAGAAAAAACACCGGAGTGACTTTTTTCAAGCAGCCATAATAAATTTTACGTAATCCGTATCCATCGCTGTAGTAGTGTATAAGTTGACCTTTTAGGCATTATTTGCCCTGTAGGCATTTTTTGCCCAGTGTGTTATTCAACCAACAGCCATCTAGCTGTGTGACCTTGTTCACATTCTGTCTAAATATCCATAATATTACCGTCTCCAGAAAAAACACCGGAGTGACTTTTTTCAAGCAGCCATAATAAATTTTACGTAATCCGTATCCATCGCTGTAGTAGTGTATAAGTTGACCTTTTAGGCATTATTTGCCCTGTAGGCATTTTTTGCCCAGTGTGTTATTCAACCAACAGCCATCTAGCTGTGTGACCTTGTTCACATTCTGTCTAAATATCCATAATATTACCGTCTCCAGAAAAAACACCGGAGTGACTTTTTTCAAGCAGCCATAATAAATTTTACGTAATCCGTATCCACCGCTGTAGTAGTGTATACGTTGATCTTGTGGGCATTATTTGCACAGTGTTTTCTTCAAACCGCCATCTAGCTGTGTGAGCTTGTTCACATTTTGTCTAAATATTGATAATATTATCGTCTCTAGAAAAACCACTTGAGTTACTTTTTTTCAAGCAGCATTCTTATATTTTACGTAATCCGTATCCACCGCTGTGTATACGTTGACCTTGTAGGCATTATTTGCACAGTGTTTTCTTCAAACCGCCATCTAGCTGTGTGAGCTTGTTCACATTTTGTCTAAATATTGATAATATTATCGTCTCTAGAAAAACCACTTGAGTTACTTTTTTTCAAGCAGCATTCTGATATTTTACGTAATCCGTATCCACCGCTGTGTATATGTTGACCTTGTAGGCATTATTTGCACAGTGTTTTCTTCAAACCGCCATCTAGCTGTGTGAGCTTGTTCACATTTTGTCTAAATATTGATAATATTATCGTCTCTAGAAAAACCACTTGAGTTACTTTTTTTCAAGCAGCATTCTTATATTTTACGTAATCCGTATCCACCGCTGTGTATACGTTGACCTTGTAGGCATTATTTGCACAGTGTTTTCTTCAAACCGCCATCTAGCTGTGTGAGCTTGTTCACATTTTGTCTAAATATTGATAATATTATCGTCTCTAGAAAAACCACTTGAGTTACTTTTTTTCAAGCAGCATTCTTATATTTTACGTAATCCGTATCCACCGCTGTGTATACGTTGACCTTGTAGGCATTATTTGCACAGTGTTTTCTTCAAACCGCCATCTAGCTGTGTGTATTATCGTTTCCAGAAAAACCAACTGAGTTTTTGTTGTTGTTGTTTTTTTAAAAATAATGCCAGGCAAAGGCAGGCCGCCACGCAGAGGCCGTGCTAGGGGCCGTGCTGCTATGCAATCCTGTGGCCCTAGCAAATTGCCCAGTTTTAAAAAGCCAATGACCCTGAACTCCCAAAATGCTGAAGAGGTAGTTGACTGGCTTACACAGCACACCCCATCCTCTACCGTTTCTAACTTTACCACAACATCCTCCTCATCCTCCACTGCTATGGCCACCCCACGTAACACTTCCTCCACCACCGGTGCCCCTTCTTCACTGGAGTCAGAGGAGTTATTTTCCCATGAGTTTCTTGAACTGAGTAATGCGCAACCATTATTGGCAGAAGAAGATGAAGGAGATGAGGACGTTACACCAGATTTAATTCTGGCAGAGAACACGACAGAGATGGACATAATGATGAGTGATGAGGAGGAGGTCCCCGCTGCTGCTTCCTTCTGTGATGTGTCAGAAGAAATTGATGCATCTGAGGAGAATGATGATGAGGAGATTGATGTTTTGTGGGTGCCTAGTAGAAGAGAGCAAGAGGAGGGTAGTTCAGATGGAGAGACAGAGAGTCAGAGAGACAGTAGGAGAATAAGACTTAGAAGAAGCAGGGAGGACAGCCCGCAGGGATCAGTAGGGCAACAACATGTATCGGCACCTGTGTTCAGCCAGCCAACGCACCCGCCATTGCCGCCAATGCCGCCAACTTCTACTGTTACCGCCAGATCGCACACTTCCAAAAAGTCAGCAGTGTGGGATTTTTTTAATGTGTGTGCCTCTGACAAAAGCATTGTAATTTGCAATGAGTGCAGTCAGAAACTGATCCTTGGTAAGCCCAACAGCCACATAGGTACAACTTCTATGCGAAGGCACATGAGCGGCAAGCACAAAGCACTTTGGGAGCAACACCTCAAAGGCAACAGGCAAACTAAAAGCCACACTCCTTCTGGTCCAGCATCTTACTGCTCTACCTCTGCTCTCCTTGACCCATCTGAACCACCCTCCACTCCGCCTTCCACCTTGACCACCTGTTCCCATTCCCAGTCATCTGCCACCAGCCAAGTTTCTGTGAAGGCCATGTTTGAGCGTAAGAAGCCAATGTCTGACTGTCACCCCCTTGCCCGGCGTCTGACAGCTGGCTTGTCTGCACTCTTAGCCCGCCAGCTTTTACCATACCAGCTGGTGGACTCTGAGGCCTTCCGCAAATTTGTAGCAATTGGGACACCGCAGTGGAAGGTACCCAGCCGCAATTTTTTTTCTAAAAAGGGAATACCACACCTGTACCAACATGTGCAGAGCCAAGTTACCGCATCTCTGTCACTTAGTGTTGGGCCAAAGGTCCATATGACTACTGACGCATGGTCCTCCAAGCATGGTCAGGGCAGGTATGTCACCTACACTGCCCACTGGGTGAACTTGGTAATGGCTGGGAATGGGAAGCAGGGAATGGGTAGCTCAACAACAACAACAACAGTGGAGTTGGTGTCACCGCCACGGATTGCACGCGGTTCTGCCACCACCTCTACTCCTCCATCGCTCTCTACCTCGTCTTCTTCCTCTTCTTCTTCTTACTCTGCTGCTGGGTCCTCCTTCTCCTCCTCCACACCTGTGCACCCCCAGCTCCCCCTAGGCTATTCGACGTGCCAGGTACGCCGTTGTCACGCTGTCTTGGGGATGACGTGCCTGGAAAGCAAAAACCATACCGGATCTGTACTCCTGTCATCTCTGCAGTCACAGGCCGATCGGTGGCTGACCCCACACCAACTGCAGATCGGAAAAGTGGTGTGTGACAATGGAAGCAATCTGTTGGCAGCGTTGAGACTGGGAAATTTAACACATGTGCCCTGCATGGCACATGTGTTAAATTTAATAGTCCAACGTTTTGTCTCCAAGTACCCAGGATTCCAGGACGTTCTCACCCAGTCCAGAAAGGTGTCGGCCCATTTCAGACGTTCCTACACAGCCATGGCACGCCTTGCTGACATTCAGCAGCGCTACAACATGCCAGTCAGGCGTTTGATTTCTGACAGCCAGACTCGCTGGAATTCAACGCTCCTTATGTTGGAACGTCTGCTGCAACAACAAAGGGCCGTCAACGAGTACCTTTTTGAACTGGGTGGTAGGACTGGATCTGCAGAGCTGGGGATTTTTTTCCCCCGTTACTGGGTGCTTATGCGCGATGCCTGCAGGCTCATGCGACCTTTTGAAGAGGTGACAAATATGGTCAGTCGCACCGAAGGCACCATCAGCGACCTAATACCCTTCGCTTTCTTCCTGGAGCGTGCCGTGCGACGAGTGACAGATGAGGCTGTAGACCAGCGTGACGAGGAGCTGGAAGCGCACGATTTATGGTCGGAATCACCAGAACGAACCCAGGCACCTGCTGCAACGCAGGGAGAGGTGCCAGAAGTGGAGTCAGAGGAGGAAGGTGGCTTTGTGGAGGAGGAGGAGGAGGACCAACAGGAGCAGGCTTCCCAGGGGGCTAGTGGTGACCTTTTGGGGACCCCTGGTCTTGTACGTGGCTGGGGGGAGGAGACCGTGGATGATGCAGTCCTTGATAATGAGGAAGCGGAGATGGATAGCTCTGCATCCAACCTTGTGAGAATGGGGTCTTTCATGCTGTCATGCCTGTTGAAGGACCCCCGTATCAAGAGGCTTAAGGAGAAGGACCTGTACTGGGTCGCAACGCTACTAGACCCTCGGTACAAGCATAAAGTGGCAGAAATGTTACCAACATACCACAAGTCCGAAAAGATGCGGCATTTACAAACCAGCCTGCAAAACATGTTGTACAATGCTTTTAAGGGTGATGTCACTTCAGGAACTCATCAACATTCCAGGGGCAGAGGTGCCAGTAATCCTGCCACGAGCACACCTGCAAGGACAAAGCCCTTTGGCCGGTCTGTAACATCAGACATGCAAATGTTTTTCTGTCCAAGGCAGCGCCACAACCCTTCTGGATCCACCCTCAAAGAACGCCTCGACCGGCAGGTAGCGGACTACCTGGCATTAACTGCAGATATCGACACTCTGAGGAGCGATGAACCCCTGGACTACTGGGTGCGCAGGCTTGATCTGTGGCCAGAGCTGTCACAATTTGCCATGAACCTCTTGTCTTGCCCAGCCTCAAGTGTGCTCTCAGAAAGGACCTTCAGTGCAGCAGGAGGGATTGTAACTGAGAAGAGAACTCGCCTAGGTCACAAAAGTGTCGATTACCTGACCTTTATTAAAATGAATGAGGGGTGGATCTCGGAGGGTTACTGCACGCCGGAAGACTTGTTCTGACTTCTATGCAGCTGTCCTTCTCTTCAAGCCTCATGACTCCACACACAGCTGTCCTTTAGCGTCCTCCTCCCTCCGCCACCGTTACAAACTAGGGTGCAAACCCTACTGGTTTAATTTTTTCTGGCCTCTGTGCTTCAGTGGCTGCAACCAAAAAAACTGGGCAAACAATGTCTACAAGGTCAACGTATGGCGAAAAATGACTATTTTCAGCATTTATATGGCATATTTTTTCTGGCAACTGTGCTTCAGTGGCTGCGTCCAAAAAAATGCATATTTTCTGCATTTATATGGCATCATTTTTCTGGCCTCTGTGCTTCAGTGGCTGCAACCAAAAAAATGCATATTTTCTGCATTTATATGGCATAATTTTTCTGGCCTCTGTGCTTCAGTGGCTGCAACCAAAAAAATGCATATTTTCTGCATTTATATGGCATAATTTTTCTGGCCTCTGTGCTTCAGTGGCTGCAACCAAAAAAATGCATATTTTGTCCATTTATATGGCATAATTTTTCTAGCCTCTGTGCTTCAGTGGCTGCAACCAAAAAAATGCATATTTTCTCCATTTATATGGCATAATTTTTCTGGCCTCTGTGCTTCAGTGGCTGCAACCAAAAAAATTTATATTTTCAGCATTTATATGGCATAATTTTTCTGTCAACTGTGCTTCAGTGGCTGCGACCAAAACAATGCATATTTTCTGCATTTATATGGCATAATTTTTCTGGCCTCTGTGCTTCAGTGGCTGCAACCAAAAAAATTTATATTTTCAGCATTTATATGGCATAATTTTTCTGGCAACTGTGCTTCAGTGGCTGCGACCAAAAAAATGACTATTTTCAGCATTTATATGGCATATTTTTTCTGGCCTCTGTGCTTCAGTGGCTGCGGCCAAAAAAACTGGGCAAACAATGCCTACAAGGTCAACGACGTTGACCTTGTAGGCATTGTTTGCCCAGTTTTTTTGGCCGCAGCCACTGAAGCACAGAGGCCAGAAAAAATATGCCACATAAATGCTGAAAATAGTAATTTTTTGCCATACGTTGACTCAACGTATATGGCAAAAAATGACTATTTTCAGCATTTATATGGCATATTTTTTCTGGCAACTGTGCTTCAGTGGCTGCAACCAAAAAAACTGGGCAAACAATGTCTACAAGGTCAACGTATGGCGAAAAATTACTATTTTCAGCATTTATATGGCATATTTTTTCTGGCAACTGTGCTTCAGTGGCTGCGTCCAAAAAAACTGGGCAAACAATGTCTACAAGGTCAACGTATGGCGAAAAATGACTATTTTCAGCATTTATATGGCATATTTTTTCTGGCAACTGTGCTTCAGTGGCTGCGTCCAAAAAAACTGGGCAAACAATGCCTACAAGGTCAATGTATGGCAGTTGTTTAAAGAGAACAGTAGATTACTAGCCAGCAAAGCTACCTAAGCTAAAATGTCCCTCAAATCCCTGCAGACTTCTGTCCCTCCAATACAGAGCAGTATCAAGCAGATTACTAGCCAGCAAACTTACTATCATCTGTTCCTGAAATCACTAACAGCTCTCCCCCTACACTATCTCTTCCAAGCACACACAGGCAGATTTTTCAGATAAATTTTTGCCCTTGATCCCCCTCTGGCATGCCACTGTCCAGGTCGTTGCACCCTTTAAACAACTTTAAAATCATTTTTCTGGCCAGAAATGTCTTTTTTAGATGTTAAAGTTCGCCTTCCCATTGAAGTCTATGGGGTTCGCGAACCGTTCGCGAACCGCTCGCATTTTTGCGCAAGTTCGCGAATATGTTCGCGAACTTTTTTTCCGACGTTCGCTACATCCCTATTTACTAACACTGACTACAAAGTGGATGTGATCGGGGAATTTTTTTATCGGGTACTTTAACATCTTAAGTCTATTTCTAGGAGAAGCCAAATGCTATCTTGAATGTTAGCCTTAAAAAAAAAACGTACTGGAGTCAGAAGATCCAGTTTTAACATGAAACTAGGTAAATTACCGAACATATCACATTTTCATTGTGTGAAAACCTCTCATTATGTCAATAACTCTTATCTTGAGTTGAGCCTGTGCCTTGTGCAGTGACCAGTTGTGAGGAACATAACACATACAAAAGTGTATGACTCTTGCTCTCAACAAATACGCAGACTACAGGCATGCTCAAACAGACCTGTCGACCTTTCCAGATTTTTTAAGAGTCACCTGTATGTATACTATCAGTGGGGTAAGAGCAGGGAATGTGGTCAGAGTTTAATGGAGCATGGCCAGATTATAATAGGGCATTTCATATTGATTTACATTAAAAAAAATGAAAGACAATAACTTTAGTCACCAGCTCTGGTATCTCTATGTTCGTGCATTTTAATTCTATAAAACCTGTATATGCCTTCAAGTCATATATTGGAATATACAAACTGACTTCTGAATCTGCTAAAAATACATACGAATTGCAGTGATCCAGGAGAGATGAAGCTATATACTTCTCAATCTTATGTCAGTGACATCATATCCTGTATGTGGAAAAGTTATTCAAATGATAAAAGACGCTGGCATCTTTTCATATTTTAAAGCAGGATTGTCTTTAAAGGTTGTAACAATTAAAAAATTTGGTTTTAACCTTTTTTTTCAATCATTTGAGGGGCATGCCTCATTTGTTTTAGGGTGGGCTCATGTCGAGGGCATTAGAGGATCTCTTTTGTCTATATTTTGCTTCCTTGAACATTTTTAATAATAAGTGGCAATAAGCATTTGCACCAACATCTCTACTAAAGACATAAATATGACCTATATATACCCACCATATTCAAATTGACGTAAGGGCAAATGTACTAACGAAGTTTTGCTAGGCAGAAACTAACGTTAGCGAAAGTTCACTATGAAATGTTTGTGCTGACTAACGCTAGCGAAACTTCACCAGCAATCGGTTGCTGACACACAACTTAACATTTTAGTGAATTAGCATAGCTTTAGTGAATTTGCACCTGGTGAAGTGGTGCGAAGTGTGGGGAAGCCTTTGCCAGGTGTAAATTCACTCTTTATTGAATTTGCCTTTTTTAATTTTATGATTTGAAGGTATGGATTATACGTAGATATTAAATCATTGTCTATAGGTTGAAGTATTATACATGGAAAAAACGTGTTGATGTAAATTAACAGTGGCTGATTACCATAAGGGCAGCCTATGCTTTTCAAGGGGCCTAGTCACATTGATTGGAGGGCAGAAGTGGAACAGGAGTAGAGCTGGAAAAGAGTTGGACAGGACTGATTAGACTGGGGAAGGGACAGGCCACCCATGTGAATTTAACAGTGACATGTTTGTAGGAGGGTAAAGGTTTTGCCAACCTTTAGGTCCTTTGGACCCCTTGGCATAACCTAGCTAGCTTGGGTCCTCAGTTATTGAAGGGAAAAGTATGTGAAAGTATTCTGCTGGCAGTTCAGTGACTGGCCAGTAGACGCCTATTTAATAAAAGGGAAAGTCCCATGTTCTCAGTCTCTTTGGGCTGCACACTTGCTGGAGAAAGTACAGTGGTGCTTCATAGGGCCTGGAACAAAGGAAGGTTCCAGAATTGATGAAGTAAGTGCATGGGCAGTTCTGTTATAGTCACTCTAGGAGTGAAAGACAGGATCAGGAGTTATTTAGTGAGCAGCCAGAGGCTCAGACGAGGAGACCAGGAGGGTTAGTACACTGCGGTGACAAGGCCGCCAGCTTAGGGACTCAAGTGGTTAGGCTCAGGGATATAGATATCCTTGGAGCGTGGGATCCCTATAGCTGCATATTATTTAAAGTTACTGGGGCTCATTTATTAAAGCAGCGCAGCGCATAAGTGGACGCAAAAGATTGTCTGCGACATCACGAGTGTGATCGCTAATATATTTGCGTGATATTGCGCATAACACAGAGCTTTTGCGATGGTTTTGTTTATGCGCATTGCGCAAAAGATTGGGCATTTATGTCGCAAACGATGCCGTGGTTGTTAGGGGCGTGGCTGTGGGCGTGGCTACAATGCGCTTGTAGTGCGGCCGTCGCAGATTTGCGTCTGTATATGTGCAAAACTGCACCCGGGCAACAGCACCACAATTTTTACGACTGCCTCTTCGTGGCGTAATAGTAACGCTCTTCAAAATGCGCATTCCTGCCCAGCTGCGCTAGCAGAGCCACACTGCTAAACTGGGTTCTGGCAAATACAATGGTGCTGCTGTTGGTGGGGATGTTTGTTAACTCAAAGTTTACTCAAAGATGAACAACCCCTGTAAAGTGCATATTAACCACGCCTTCCACCCAACATGTTTATATTGACCAAGGTTCCTTTAAGGGTATCAGGTAGGCTAAACACCTTTGCAACCAAACAAATATTAGCACAGAAACAAATGCAGATGCGTCTAAGTGAACGCAATATGCGCAATATGTGACGCAACTAATTAAAGCAGCGCATTCATACATGAGCACAACTAATCCTTACCTTTGCGGTATCTTCCTGTGCGCACAATTTATTATAAGCACTGCGACAGCTGATACGCAGTTTCACACGTCGCACCTGTCTGTGTCTACATTAGCGCACAAAATCGCACTGTTAAGGTATCGTGCGCTACATTATTAAATACTCGCATGCGCTGGGCAAATGTCAGGCCACTGCGCTCTTTTTAGCACTGCGCTGCGTTAATAAATGAGCCCCACAGTGTTTTGCAAATAAACCTTTCAAACATTCCTGTCTGTGTTATTTTGGATCAGAAAAGTTCCCAGGGAGGGGTATTACAGTTCAGTCTGTCCTGACCCTGGGTGGAGTGTACCTGCTCTTCCATATAGCAAAAATAGGCAAAGGACTCCTGTAGAACCACAAGGAAGGAAATCGGTGTTAGCTTTCTTGCAGAAGAGGGCTATATGTTTTAAATTAACTTCAAAAATATTGGGAGCCAGATACAAAATATACTCCTTACTGATTTTAAAAAAATATTCCTCTGTGATCTGAGATGTTGTGATGGTCTCTGCAGTTACCCTTTACTGGCTTAAGTGCAGTTACATTAGTGAAGGGAACATTTGACTAACTGGTATGAGTCTAAGGTACCCAAGCTCAAAGGTAAATGTATTGTTGGCATCCACTATTAAAACTGGTGTGTTTGCTATAGAAACACAACTATAGTTTATATAAATAAGCTGCTATGTAGCCACGGAGCAGCCATTCAAGTACAGGATACACAATAGATAACAGATTAGTACTACTATAGTTTATATAAATAAGCTGCTGTGTAGTCATGGGGGCAGCCATTCAAGTACAGGATACACAGTAGATAACAGATAAGTTCTGAAGAATCTCACTGTATACTACAGAACTGATCTGTTATCTGCAATGTATACTGTTCCCTTTCTCCTTTTTCAGTTTTGAATGACTGCCCCCCATGGCTACACAGTCACTTGTTTATATAAACTATACTAGAGTTGATGAAGCAGTTATACCAGTTCAGCGCAACATTATATTTTCATTGCTTTAAAAAACTTTAATTTTTTTGGTGTTACTGTTCCTTTAATCCATAATCCCTAAATTCTCATACATCTAGAAGACTGGAAGTAAATAGTAAATGTCAAATTTGATCTGTTTTTAAATATTTTACAAGGTACACATAAGTGCAGCATTCAAACTAATTTTTTTTGTACTGTAGCGCTACTGTAAACTGACTTGTGCTAGGACAGTTTAGCTACTTTCCTTGGTGGGCTGAGACCACCGATGAGCTCTCTTTCTCAGGGGTAAACCCTCGCAGCGGGGTGGAGGCAAGGGTGTAGTGTAACTGTAACCTGATGCGATAGCACAATGATGGGCGCCAGTAGTTCTTTAAAGAACAGTATTTATTGAACAATAGCACATAGATCATTTAGCACATTGATCCACAATGGAGTATAGAACATACACAGCAGCATAAAGGAAGCATATACTCACAGCACGTATAGGCTGAATCCCCACAGGCTAGGGAATATACAGCAGAGAGTAAGTTGACAGCATGTGATGGGTATTGCCCAGTTTTCAGGATATCTTCCAGTGGCAGACTAGGGGAACTCCTGACATCCCTATCTCAACACTTGGTTCCTTACTCTGGGTCAGTATTACCCTGGGATCTTAATCCCTCTAATCTCCTCGGCGGAGCCTTGAGCTGCTCAACTAAACAACCTCTCTATCACTCCTAGAGCAATCTATAAAATGAGTATAGCTTTCTAATTACTAGGGCCCAGGTGCCTAGGGTCAGCACTACCCATTCCCTTCCAGCCTGCTTGGTTGGGCTAAAGCAATGGACCCAGAGCACATGGTTCCTAAAACTTTTATACTCTGGCACAGTGCCTCTAGAGTACACTGTGTGAACTGCAGGGGTTACATAAGCACAAGGTCCCCATAAGGACCCACTGAGGTGTCCATATCACTAGGGATGTGCCTGTCTGTAAAGTGTAAGGGTGTCTAAGATTTTCACATCCCTACAGTACAATAACTTTCTTTTATGAAAGTTAATGTTTACAAAATTTTCAAAGCTTCATTTCCCTTGAAAAACACTTTCAAGGACATGACTAATACACATAGAATTCTACCTGTAACATGACAATATTCTTCTGAAAAATTAATCCACTTTAACCAAGAGGAGGAGGGAAAAATGGAACAAAATAAAAGCATAAAAGGAGTGGGAGGGACGTACAATGTTTCAGCAGTGGGAAGATTATCTAACTATTAGATTTGTTTAGAAAGTAAGTGATGTGCATTAACACCTCCTTAGAAATTGACAATTGCTTGAAATACATGTCTCACGTGATGTCATTTCTGATTCTGTCAGTTTTTAAATGCAAAAAATGTTGTATGTTCAAATAAAAAGTTGTGACGTTAAACTTAAGAAAAGTTGCCAAATCTCAACTATAATGGCAAAATGTTTTAAATATATATATATATATATATATATATATATATATATATATATATATATATATATATATATATATACTTCATGTAGAAATCAATGGCAGAGGTCCCTTGAACTACAGTATAACAAATTGTGTTTTTTTTTCAGAGGAAAACTTTGGGTCTGGACTATTCGATTGAATTTTAGACATCTGAATCTTTTCATAACTAACAAACCATTCGAATTGTGAATAAAATCGAATTTATTAGCGTTTAAAAAAATTCTTATTACTCTAAAATTTGACCTTTGATAAATAACCCCATATATATATATATATATATATATATATATATATATATAAATATATATATATATATATAGTGAATAAAGTACCCCCTCTTGTAAAATATAAGGATATTATAAGTTACCGAGGAGTTTCATGACCATATGACCATATATTTTTATACAGGTCATGGAACTCCGAGGTAACTTCTAATATCCTCATATTTTGCAACTGGGGGTACTTTATTTAATATAATACACATATTTCAGTGAGTCATGTGACAGAAATGACATCAGAACTCACCGTTTATAACTGATGACATCAGAACTCACCGTTTATAAGGATATAATTTACAAGATAGTCATGGCTTTTGTGTATTATATATAAATATATATAGATATATATATATATATATATATATATATATATATATATATATATATATATATATATATATATATATATATATATATATATATATAGTGAGTGCTTCCTATAAAGTAAGAATTATTTCACATCTACACTTAAAATTGAAAGGCAACACACAACATGTTTAGGAAGTGGAGTTTTTTTCATTGTTCAACCTCACAAGAAATGGACTTTTTTTGCATACTTTGCAACTCTTGTGTCTGTAGGGAACAAAGCAGCAATCCAAAAAGAGTGCCTTAGGAATACAATTCAGCAATTCTTTATCTACAGTGATTTATGTGCAAGAATATACGTTATAAAAGGTCATGTGTCAGCTAGATACCAGATGGTATATTTTTTTGTTAGGCATTTATTGTTGTTGTACAGCAGCTGGACAAATGGCCATGAATGTTTGAAGCTGTCAGAACAGAGGGGAATGCATTTCAAAAAGACACAAAAAATTACACAGCTCAGCTACAGTTGCCTGTAGTCAATGAATCTAAAATTGTACACTGTAACTGGCATATTTTTGTGATGTTTTTGCATGTGGAAACTAATATGGATTTCCAGTTATATTTCCTTCACCAGAAGGCAATGTAAATTGGTTTGCCCATGTCTAATAAAAGGACAACCAAGTGTGGGAGTTTTACTTTGAAAGCAGCTAGTAAGTTGTAGGTAAAATTTCCCCAAAAGTCCCCTTGTAAAATGTATAATGAAGCAATAGAATTCTTAATGAATCAGATGAAAAATTAGCGTAGGACTGGCCAGATATGGGATGACAAAATGTCTCTGTCTTAAATATATTGATAATGGGTTGAGTGCAGAGGACTCTTGTATTTGTCTTGTGACAAGAAGTTGTCATTAGCTTTTGGGCCATTTATACACATTATGCTAATAACTCAAAGTGAATACATTCCGTTCTATCCAGAAAACAAGTGAATAAATAAGTGTAGGGGTTAAATGACACAGTGGAGCATTAACCCTGTGGGCCCCTACAGTAGCAAGCATCACAAGATATAGCTGGATTTACCATAAATACTGAACTATTGTCTCCAGACCATCCATTGTTTTTTTCCACCATAAATCTATAACTATTGTCTTCAGACCATCCATGATTAGGCACTGTATCTAAGCGAAGTGCAGAGTAACTTTCAGTCCCATTTTGTCCATCTGCATATTATGATGCAACTTTGTTCTACTACTGTATCTGCAGAGATGACACTCTTTCAGACATGATTTATGAAGGCTTTTATACCAGAACCCAGAATGTCCTGGCCACAGCTATCGATGCCCAAACTTCAACCCTGGCCAGTATATGAGTCTGGGTAACCTCGTGACAATCCAAGTGAGATGAAAGTTGTGTAGACGTGTATTTATGGTAGATGTTATGTATATTTGGTAGATGTTTGTATGTTTGAGTTTTTTCAACAGTGCAGTTTTTTCCAGAAAGGAAATCCAGCCTACTGATAAAAATTAGTTATTGTATTTACTTTGGGGGTGTCTATAATCATAAGCTCACAGTTAGAGATAGACTAAAGAATTATAGGGAATACGTAATATCAATGCCAGCTTTAGAGAGTTCCTTATGGTCCATTATGTTAGCCACACCCCCAGTGAGGCCAAAGGGTCTGTTGCAGAGTATGAGAGGTGATAAAAATGTAATGGCCAGTTAGTCTCAACCTCAACCTAAACGTCAGGAAAGTTATAAGTACTTATGTAGTCACATTGCAGTGACATGCAATTAAAAAACTTTATATAATATACATTTTGAGTACAATGGGGATGTGTATATTATGGAAACCAACGTTCATATCAGTTATTACATTTATCAAATATTGTCTTCTGTATTTAGAAGAATAAATAATTAATTTTAATGTTCAAAAGAATAGGTGTGATAGCAAAATTGACTTTTGGTGAGATTGACATAGTTTGCTTGCGTGCAAAAGCCATCCATTGACTTTATTTGGGATTAAAAAAAATGCTCATTGATTCTAATGCATTTAATGTTTAAAAAAATGCTCATCGACTGAAAAAGCATTTGGAACAAGAAAAGCCACAAGGTTTTATTTCGGTGGTACCTTACTCCAGCTACAATAAGTTAAATCTGTCCGGGGCAAATGCAAATTGCTTCAGAGGGTGCTCCCCAACATTTGGTGGACCTGTCCCAAGTTGGTTCATTTTTGGATACAATTGTATAACTTGCTATTTTCTATTTTGCGTATTAATCTTAGACGCAATCCCTATGTGGCCCTTCTAGGTACTATTTCTGAGGGAGTGCCTAAAAAAATGAAGGTTGCTTCAGTTTGTACATCAAGTGGTTGCTAAGTCTTGTAAAACACCTTTTATTAATTTTTAGCTAGTGAAAACCAAAATGGTCTGGATCTTCTGTAACATGTTAAAGTTAAAGAGTATTTTAAGGGATAAACATCATACTTTTCAGCAAATTTGGCAACCATGGATTGGATATAGTTTTCAGAGTATCCTATCTAGACATCTACTTAGCATATAGTGAAGGTCCAAGATAATTTCAGTTATAACACTATCACAGGCTATGGGTTATCAGGATGCATACTGTAACAAACTGCAGTTCGAGGGGTACTTGTTTATTTTCGTGTTTTTCTTCTTCTTATGTTTTTACAAAATGTTATTTTGTCAATTACAATACTATGTCAACTTTTCATTCAATCATCATCAATGTGGCTTATCAACATACAACACTGCTTTGTGTATCGGGAATAATGTGTCTATGAACCTTATCAATGTAATAAGAAAATATGGAAGTATATGGAAAACAATACAAATTTATTGAAACAAAAAAGAGGACAGCAGAATAATTGAAGTAGAAATGAAATCCTTACTAGTAAGAATCCCATGTTTTCTTTGCAGTCACTTTATTCTGAGTGGTTTGTGCAGCTGTACTGATCTGGGAGCTGCATGAAATAACACATCATCCTGTTTAGTCTCAAGAATCCTTAATTTCTTCTATAGGAAGTGCTACACAACTGGGAATTCAAATCCAATAACGATCATGTCAGAAACGAATCAGCTAAAATATTGAATATACAGCTGCTCATCAGGATATCACAATGCAGGCCACTTCATATGTATAATTGGCTGCCTCATATCCTAAACTATTCATGATTCTTTCAAACTATAAAAATATAAAGTACTGGCACCCAATCTTACCCACACATTAATCAGTATCCTTGAGTGTTTATTTTACACTTACAAAAAATAGTAAATTGCAATTATTAATGTTGGTTTGACGGCTGTACCTACCATGCATTTCCCTAAAAATATTAACTCCCTAAAACTATTAACTTGAAAACTTCTTAGGCTTATTATTATTATTTATTTACTAAAGGTCATACTTTAATGGTGTTAGAGGTTTTTGAAACTACAGCTAAACTCACAAACTTTAAAACCACAATTGTCAGTGAATTTATTAAAAGATCTGATTATCAAAAGTGCGAATGAAAAAAAAAATGAGCTGAATGATGCAATGAAAACCTCTAAAAATTTGAGTCCAACAGGATCAGCGCAGCTCCCATTGGTTTTTACTTTTAGAAATATAAGAAAACCACAATTTTTCAAGATTCGTGACAAAAAACACAATTCAATTGTTGGTAAATGGACCCCTCAGTGTATATGCAGTCAATTTATAACTGATAAAACATTTGGTTCATTTATGAACTTTAATCAGTGCCTTTGTATTCTTAGATACAGTATATAGATTCAGATTATTGCTATTGGAAAGGCACTAGTTACATAGTAAAATTGGGTTGAAAAAAGACAAAGTCCATCAAATTCAACCCCTCCAAATGAAAACCCATCATCCATACATACACCCCTCCCTACTTTTACATAAATTCTATATACCCATATCTATACTAACTATAGAGTTTAGTATCACAATTGCCTTTGATATTATGTCTGTCCAAGAAATCATCCAAGTCCCTCTTATAGTCATTAACTGAATCAGCATCACAACATCACCCGGCAGTGCATTCCACAACCTCACTGTCCTGACTGTGAAGAACCCCCTACGTTGCTTCAAATGAAAGTTCTTTTCTTCTAGTCTAAAGGGGAGGCCTCTGGTACGGTGATCCACTTTATGGTTAAAAAGGTCCCCTGCTATTTGTCTATAATGTCCTCTAATGTACTTGTAAAGTGTAATCATGTCCCCTCGCAAGCGCCCTTTTTCCAAAGAAAACAACCCCAACCTTGACAGTCTTCCCTCATAATTTAAGTCTTCCGTCCCTCTAACCAGTTTAGTTGCGCTTAGTCTCTGCACTCTCTCCAGCTCATTTATATCCCTCTTAAGGACTGGAGTCCAAAACTGCACTGCATACTCCAGATGAGGCCTCACCAGGGACCTATAAAGAGGCATATATATATATATATATATATATATATATATATATATATATATATATATATATATATATATGTTTAAAAATCAGCTCTATTAATCTTTTTGTATCTTCATACAAAGACAGTCTTTTACACTGAAAGTAGTACTGCATTGACTTTCTGCCTTCATATTGTAATTGGCTCCCTATGCTATTTTAGCGAATACAAAAAAAGAGAATCTATGATCATTATGATTCATGCGGTGTTCACTTAACTCAAACAAACTTCACATTGTTCTTTTATTTATTGACATAATGAATGAACTCTCCCTGGCTTTATCTTCTTCTTAGTGATGTTCATGGAGAGTTTTGTGGTCAGCCTTACAGTGTCCTGCGAGCAGGTTTTACAGGTACAGGTATGGGACCTGTTATCCAGAATGTTCAAGACCTGAGGCTTTCCGGATAAGGGTAATTTGGATGTTCATACCTTAAGTCTACTAGAAAATCATGTAAACATTAAATAACCCCAATCGGCTGGTTCTGCTTCCAAAAGAGATTAATTATATCTTAGTTGGCATCAAGTACAAGCTACTGCTTGTATAAAATGGAGTCTATGGGAGACAGCCTTTCCATAATTCAGAGCTTTCTGGATAACCGGTTTCTGGATAACGGATCCCATACCTGTATTTCTGTTTTGTTTTATTTTTAGACTTGGCTGTTACTGTATATGCCATAGACTTTCAGAGAAACAGCTTTTATAGAAACAGAATGAATGTGTAGTAGGGTTGCTACATTCACAAGTCCCACTCCTAATGTCACCCACCCCGTCATACCTTTGAGGGACCATTTTTAACTTAAAATGCAAATAACTTAGATATTACATAATGTATTGAAGTATGTAACGTTATGCCCAAATACCTTTAGTATTAACTGGACTACAAGGGGACTTGTATTTACACATTTAATAAAGAATAAATTGTAGGTCCACACGGTCTTAAAGATGAACATGTGATCAATGTTATGCACAACATAGCTTCTCCATCAGTAGAGCATGTACAAGTTCCATAAATACTGTCATTGAAACAGAACTGTGATACCCAGACCAATGCCCCCCCCCCATGCCTACCTTACTGTTACAAGTCCTCAGGCAAAGAGCTCTGTACTTTACAGACTCACGGCACAGGAATCAGATAATGTTGAGATACTAGACCCTACTTAACGTTTACCTCTTTTGCTGGGTCCCTGTTTGGGTGAGGTATTGGTAGAGCACTGGTCCCTTTCTTATTTCCTTGTTGGAGCCTCAACTGCTCCACTAACTGGCCTATCACTAATCATCACAACCTACAGTGAGCTTCACAAATTTAACCTATCTCCATGTTTCCTAACTTTTGACTCACAATGGTACCTTACTGAGATGTCCAACCTCTGGCTCCCTGGTGTCATTCACTGTCTTATCAGTCAAAGTGGCACACCTTTTGTAACCTCTTTCAAGAGACATCCCCTACAGGTGCCACTGAGACGAAGCTGAAATCCCATGCCTAACTAGTGACTGGAACCAAAATAACACTATTTAAACAAACTATTATTACTCCTTACAAGTATATAATTGTATATCATGCATTATTTCTGCTATGAAAGAGAATGGGGGAGATAATTAGGTCATTGAGTATGAACATATAGCATTTTTGTGTTACCAAAGGTTATTTTTGCCAACAATCCTGTTTATGATCCAGCAATTTCTATCCCATTATTGACCAAGCTCTCATGTACTTTACCCTTCAATTTGATCACTTGTGAAGCCCCATTTACTAGTCAGTGTTTTGACAGGCTTTTCACATGGACCTACAGTACAAGCATGTTTGCTATGACTAGTGAAGGGCGAATCTGTTCCGTTTCGCTTTGCCGAGAAATTTGCAAAACTCAGATAAAAATTCACGAAACAGCAAAAAAATTGCAAAGAGCATCGAAGAAAATGGGCGTCTGAATAATTTGGACGTGCATCAATTCATGTCTGGCGAATACATTCGCTCATCAGTCACTATGACAGTTTCTTTAATTCTAATAATGAGTATTATTTACAAATAGTATGAAGATTAAAGGAATGCCTGGGCTATAACCCTTATAGTGCCATAAAATGTTTAGTCTTCACGGCCCTCATAAATGCACAAATACTGTTGGCAGTTTAGATTTGGGGTCAGTGATTGAAAATGGTGTGCTAATGTTTGCAAGGCATAGAACCAAGAGCTGAAATCCTGCACTGAAAAGGGTTAAACTCTACTGATGGGTATTTACTGTACGTGAGCTGCTTCTAATTTTGTAGTTGATGATCTAGCAAACATGGCATAACAGCAGTGTAAGAATAATGGAACAGAGGTGGACAAATGGTGGAAGTGTGCAGGAGTAAAGGACAGTTCTCCAAGCCAAGGATTCAACATATTATTATTTCCTTTTTATTTTTCCTTTTAAATTATTTTGGGTGGAAATCCCACTGAATTGTCTGAATTGTTTATAATAAGCAATTATTGCAGATTACATTTTTAAAATTCCTTATACTCCATATACTTTCTCCATTTTCTCTTTCACCCATTGATATTTACACTTCTAAAGATCCCATAGAAATGAACAGAAAACAGAAAAACTTGAAAAACTTGTGGTTTTTCTATATTTCTAAAAAGTTCTAAAAATTTAAAATTTGAGTGAAATTTAATTTAAGTGAAGAAACCACGAAAACCTTTAATACCAAACATCGCCAAGTAAACATTGTCAAGGTACTACAGACGTCTATGAGAGCTGCGCTGATCTTATTGGACTGCTTTTAATCAATTCGGACTTTTAGAGGTTTTTGGATTTTTTAACTAGAAATTGTCCAGAAAACTCACATTTTTAGATGTTATTATGGTATTCGTATTTTTCAGCAAATCGTTCCGATCTTTTTTTTATTCAAACTTTTTATATTCATTTTATATTTATAATCTGTTATTAAATTCAATGACAATCATTGTGAAATTATGTTCTCAAGGTATTCATATTTTTTAGTGCATTGTTCTGCGCTTTTTTTTTCAGATCTTTTAATAAAGTCAATGAATCGTGGTTTTAGAGTTTGTGAGGTTAGTCTTGGTTTCAAAAACTCTAGAATCAATAAAATTCAACTTTTATCCAACCAATAAATAAGCCTCTAATGGGGGAATGTAATTAAAAATCTCAAGCATTATTTAAAATGGAGTTTTTATGAATCTTTAGTGCAGCTCGCAATGTAATTTGCTTGCAATCATTTGCTGGTGAATATTACATTGCTTGTTATCGCTAAGTAATTATAGCTAATGAAAGGTTATGGTAAACACCTTTAAACGATAATACATTTAAAGAAAAAATTCCAATTTAGAAACCTAAAAAGGTTATTGTCTCACCAGTAATACGTGGGGTCTCGGTGCTCATGCCCCAGACCTACAGAGATATCCAACCAAAACGGCAGGTACTCACAGATCCCACAAACAGGCTTGTAAAAGAAATTAGAATTTTTTTAGGCCACAAAGTAGATCAACACATAGGAGCAAATTTACTAACCTCCGAAAATTCGCCAGCGACAGCATCACTCACATTGCAACACTTCGGCAGGCGTAAAATCCGAAGTTGCATCCAGGGCGCCGAATGCTGGCAAAGTAGCACTAGTGTTACTGCAGCAAGTGAAGCGAAGTTGCACAACCGTTGCCTAATTTGCATACGATGGGAAGTTAAAGTACAATGGACGTATATGTAGCAGCAAATACATTACATTACACAAGCCTGGGAAACCTTAATAAAATAAAACAGAGTTGTTATATTGCCCTACACATGAGCCCAGTGTATAGTTTATGTGCCATATGTTAGGAAATGTAGGGGGGAAGCCGGGTACCCCAGAAAAAATGTATAATCTTTTGCAGCCTATCACCCTGAAAAATGAAATGTCGCCAGCGTTTTTTGGAACTTATAAAAATGTTAAACTATTTTTTGAGGAAATCCTATCTACTCTATAGCACTTCGCCTGGTCTGAGGTGGCGAAGGCAAGTTTGCCGCAATCTTTGTGAATTTGCGTAGTTACGTCCATTCGCCAGAGCGAAAATTTGCCTGGCGTTAGGGAGCGAAGTACCGCTAGAGTCTATCTCCTTCGCTAGCAAAGTAACGCCAGTGACCTTTAGTAAATCGGCACAGTAACAAAATGACGTTATGCTGGAAAATTTTCGCTAGCATTGGTCACTTCGCCCTTTAGTAAACCTGCCCCAAAGCCTTACACGTTTCTTGCCAATAAGCACTTAATCATAGGCTGTACAAAGACACATATCGGTATACCAAATATGGTTGACACCTGCTCTGGCGTTAAATATTTTGTTTGCGATTTTATAACATACATTGTGAATGTTCGCAAAAGCCATTTGTTCACAAACATTGCTAGGAAGTCACTGAGGTCTGTAATTGAACAAAAAGGACGCAAACATGTTCACTAATGTTCAAAAGATGTTTATAATGTTTGCAAAAGACAAGTCTTGTTGATTGTATAAATGTTTATTGTATTAATTAAGAAAATCATGTTCTTATTAGTGATGGGCGAATTTATTAGACAGGTGCGAATTCGCGGTGAATTAGCGTGATTCGCCGCCAGCAAATAAATTCACGAAATGCCCACGGAAATTTGCGGCAAAAATTCACCGGCATCAAAAAAAAAATTTCCGTCTGAAAAAACAGACACAGGCGTCAAAAACGGGCGCCGGCGTAAAAAACGAGACGCCCGCGCCGTTTTGCGAATTTTTTGCCGTTTTGCGGGATATTCGCAAATTTTTCGGCGAAGCGAAATGGCACAAATTCGCCCATCACTAGTTCTTATTTCAATTTCCATGTTTTTCATATTAAATTAAAATATTGTTTACTTACAAAAGAAACTGAACAAGTAATCTTAACATGCACGATTTCCTAAGCAAAAGATCTATTTGTACATACATGCCTGGCACAATGTAAACAAAATCTTTTAATTTTACGGTTCTGTAATAAAAACGAAATGTTTTGTATGTGATATATACACTTGTCATTTAGGACCAAGCCTAGCTACTTCTATAGCTAAGGGGATAGCAGAAGCTACAAATACATGAAATTTATAATTCTGTCAGTTAACCAGATAGAAATGGTAATTTTAAGAAAAAAAAAGCCACAAAGCTTACTGACCTGTTTAAAGTATCTAGTATTTCAAGGTTTATATTTTTGGCATTCACTGCGCACAAACATTGTTGCTGCTCTCTGTATTGTAACCCTGAGGACTGAATCTACAATTTCAGCCTGAAGGTTGTCCAGACCAATTCAGAGTCAAGGAAGAGACTAATGTGTAAATGCCAGGGAGAAATTGCTATTCATAAGCATTCCTTAAAGGGCAAATCTTATTTCCTTTTTGAATCCCACTGTACATCTATTTGCTTCTCGTAGACGCAGCATTAAGGGGCATGGGGCAGATTTCATGCTAGAGAAAAGAAAGGTCTATTTGTACAGCTGATTTTATTAATTTTTGTGTCCATGAAAAACTCTATGAGCTAATATCATGCATAATATAGGCGATGATGAATAAAGAACATGTATTGGCTTTTCAGGATAATGGGAATTATCACAACAATGAAAATGTAATATAAGCTTCATCATACTGAAATAAGAAACTTTATAAATATAATCAATAAAAAAATTCTATCTCCCTCTCAGCATCTGTCTCTTCATGCATGAGTCTGGAGTCTGGTTTTGAAGGACACATCTCACATAATCTTTGTGGTTGCACCTAAATGGGTGTATTTAAAATCACCAGAAACCCTGTCTTTCTACATGCAGGATTTGTACCAAAGTCCGTTATTTTGTTTGTGCTGGAATCAGTTGTTTCAGTTAGCTCTAACTGAAGACCTGTGCATCCAGGCCAATGGTCCCCTAGTTACTCCGCTGCTGAAAATTGTACTAAAATTAGAATATTTGATTTTTTTATTCATTTATTTCCAATTCAAAGGCTTTATTTCTTAATTACTAGTACAATAAAGCATACACATCTAGCATACTGCTTGAAGCTATAATATGGCCTGAATATGACCATCTGTGAATTTTATCTCTTTGAGAAAACTTTCAGTAGAAATAGAAAAGGGTTCCTTTTGAAACATTTAGGGGGTTATCTACTAAGCTGAAATTCCCTGAAATCCGAAAAATTTGTGATTTTTTTTAAAAATAGTCTTAAAAAAATCAAGAATTTTTCGGAATTTATTAAACCCAGAGGGCTAAAAATCCCGAATATAAAAACACCTCATCTCAAACCTGTCAAGGTTGCATAAAAGTCAATGGAAACAGTCCTATTGATTTTTGGTTGTATCTGGGGTTTCGGGCAATTTCACGATGTTTTCGGAGCTTTCGGGTGAAAACTCCAAAAAATTCGGAGTTTTCGGGGAAAATTCACGAAAAAATCATGAAAATCTGAGCTTTTCCCGCAAAGGTAATGTTCGGGAAAATTTAATAATAAATAAGCGTTAAAAACCCAGGCGGGTTAGATCAGAGTTTGTAACAGTCGATATTGAGATAAATTCGGACCTTGATAAATAACCCCCTTAGTTTCATGAATGCAATGCAGACCACAGAAACTTAAAAATAGGATAGGGACCCCTGACTTATATACAACCTCGGCAGGTCTGAGATGGCGGAATTTTGGATTCTGGCTTTCTGCTGCATCGGTCTTTCATAAATCTGGAAAAATTTGTGTTATTAAAAAAAAATTAAAAATTACAGTTTAGTAAATAACCCCCTAAATAAACCCAATTGGCTGCTTATGGCTCCAATAAGCATTAAGTATATCTCAGTTGGGAACACGTAAAAGGTACTGTTTTATTATTATTACAGAGAAAAACGAAAATTTTTAAAAATATAGATTATTTGATGTTAGTGGAGTCTATTGGAAATGGCCGTTCTGGAATCCAGAGCTTTCTGGATACTAGGTTTCTAGATAACAGATCCCATACATGTACTACAGGTATATTACTATGAAGATTTTCATTCATCCAGGACATGGTATATCTAGTATAGGTCAATCTAAAAACAACTGGACTTGCTGAGTATGAGTAGTGAAACGTCTTCATTGATTACTCAGCAAGTCCAGTTGTTTTTAGATTGACCTATACTAGACATGTACTATATGTTAGTACAGGGTGCCACCCATTTTTGTTTAACCATATAAAAATTTGTACAGTTGTAAAGTGATCTAATATTTTTGGCATTGAGGTTGCTGTATGCAATTCAGTCTTTCTTACATCATTTCATTTTGAAATGCATTCACAGCCTGGGAGGGGCTTATTTAGCACTGTATGTGCAATTATAATAATGGTTACATTGATGTAATTTTTCTGTAAACGGTTAAGTTTTAGTACGTTTTCCTGAATTACAGGTGTAGCAACCGAGTTTCCCTGTGGTGTCCACACGCTGGGAACTGTATGTATTGCGATTCATAGCTGAGAATTATATACATTGTCAGTCAATTTCGTTGTGTATTGCAAGTTCCTATGTGCGTTTTTTCTCTAAATGACATTTTTTTCTATGCACTTTTCTTTAGAATCAGGATTTAAGCATTTTAAAGTTGATGGTTCATGCAAGGGCTAAAAGCTGAATGGTGGCAACTCTCTATCTATGGTGCGAAATAGTGGAGACATTTGTTAAAAAAAATGGCAGGATTGGTGGTGGGGTGTCAGTATCAAATTCATAGAAAAAATATATAATAGGATTCTAGTCTCTAAAGGGCCTGTCAAGAAGGGCCCATGGTTTCTGGGATAAAGCCCCAGTTCAACAGGATATATATGTCCAAAAACTAAAAAGTTATCCCAAAACTCTATATTATATTAAAATATGTTTTTTTTCAAAAATCCGCCTAATGGAATATCATGAGGTCTGTATGCCTATCTTTTTAACATGATTTTTGAATAAAGACATATTTTAATATAATATAGAGTTTTGGGATAACTTTTTTTCGCTTTGGAAGTATGAAATTCAGACTTGACGTTACTTACGGTAACGACAGTTTTGTTTTCCTGTCCACTAACTTATGCAATTCATATGGTGAATATAAATGATGTCAATGTATTTTATATAATTCTTATGCTTTTACACATTTCCCTGTCCTTTTATTTTGACATTTGACATGCCTCTCGCTCAAGTTTCTTCATCCTAGTTCTGTGTTACCTGCATGAAAACTCTTTTTCTCAATGCTCTTTCTTCGGCATTTTATTATCTTTCATGCTTTCCTTTTTCAGTCCTGGTTTGTTCCCCTGTTTTTTGTGCTCTGCATTTTGGTTGCTTTCTGTTCTGCTTTTATCTCATTATTAGTATTTCTTATTTTGTCCTTTACTATTGTAGCGCTATAGTAAACTGACTTGTGCTAGGGCAGTTTAAGCTACTTTCCTTGGTGGGCACAGATGAGCTCTCTTTCTCAGGGGTAAGCCCTCGCAGCGGGGTGGAGGCAAGGGTGTAGTGTAACTGTAACCTGATGCGATAGCATAATGATGGGCGCCAGTAGTTCTTTAACAGTTGAACAAAGAACAGTATCTATTGAACAATAGCACAGAGATCATTTAGCACATTGATCCACAATGGAGCATAGAACATACACAGCAGCATAAAGGAAGCATATACTCACAGCACGTATAGGCTGAATCCCCACAGGCTAGGGAATATACAGCAGAGAGTAAGTTGACAGCATGTGATGGGTATTGCCCAGTTTTCAGGATATATTCCAGTGGCAGACTAGGGGAACTCCTGACATCCCTATCTCAACACTTGGTTCCTTACTCTGGGTCAGTAATACCCTGGGATCTTAATCCCTCTAATCTCCTCGGCGGAGCCTTGAGCTGCTCAACTAAATAACCTCTCTATCACTCCTAGAGCGATCTATAAAACGAGTATAGCTGTCTAATTACTAGGGCCAAGGCGCCTAGGGTCAGCACTACCCATTCCCTTCCAGCCTGCTTGGTTGGGCTAAAGCAATGGACCCAGAGCACATGGTTCCTAAACCTTTTATACTCTGGCACAGTGCCATCTGGTGTACACTGTGTGAACTGCAGGGGTTACATAAGCACAAGGTCCCCATAAGGACCCACTGAGGTGTCCATATTACTAGGGATGTGCCTGTCTGTAAAGTGTAAGGGTGTCTAAGATTTTCACATCCCTACACTATATTCGTCGAGGCCTATTTATTGATGGTCAAATTTTAGCGGTATTAGAGAAACTACGATTAAACTCCTGTATAACTAAGGATGCCATGGAAGCTGTTAAAAGACTCAAACACTGTATGCAAAAGCCACTAATGAAAAAAAATTCCAAAGATCTTTAAAGGGGTTATTTACTAAAATCCAAAAATTTCTCACTATTTTCTTAAAACCACTTTGACTAAACTCCAGTGCAAATTTTTACTTTATTTATTAATAAATTTACTTGAAACAGTTTTGTGCAGAAAAAGACTCGATAAAACCGCACAAAAAAATCAAATTTAACACCCGAAAACTCAGATTTTTGCCATTTTCCCATTTAAAGTCCAAATAGATTTAAAAAATGGTCCAATAGTTTCAGAGCAGCTTCCATTAACTTCTATGGGAACAGTTTTTACTGTTTTGTATCAGCGGTTTTCTACTGTAAATCTCAAATTTTTTGCGTTTTAGAGAAATAATAAAAAAAATCCACAACCACTAATTTTTAGAGAAAAAAATATGATTTGTTGGAAAAAATACATTTTTTGGACATTTATGGGGGAGTGTAATATGTTTGATTAGCGCAAAAAAAAAATTTGCAAACATGATTGCGAACATTTAAATGGCTTTTGCTAACATGCGCAGTGTATGTAATAAAATTACATACATCTCAAAGTGTTTTTTGCAACAAAATACTTAACGAAGCTCCAGAGCTGGTGTTAGCGCTAACCTTTGCTTATCGATAATGTACAATGATTTTACATGGCGAGCAGTGCTGAACGTTCGCAAAATACCATTTTAAATAACACTTTGGTTTTTAATCATATTTCCCCCTTCATTTTCTGTTTCATATCAACTTTCTTCCTAAGTATTTTACTCGCAATAACTACAGTATTTTTTTCTGTTAACAGTGTTCCATATGTTATTTAGTTGAAAATGTAATAAGTGCCATTACAATGGAAAATGGGGCAAAAGTAGACATAAATGGAACAAATTTGGTATATCTTTTATGTCACAATATAAAGAAAATTGTCCCCACAATTGTTTTGTTTTTATTGACACTGTTCCATTTTGGTCTGATAATTCTGATTTCTTCCATAATCTAGTTGCAAATCAGAGTGATGTTAAAAGGACAACCTGACCAAAATTTTAAAATGTCACATATCAGTAAATCACAGGAGAAAGTGCAATTTAAAGCATTTTGTGATAGTGCTTCTTAGATATTGTCCTTGTATCTTGAAAGGGAAATAAGCCTTCATTTAACTATTGGAAAACAATTTTTAGGATTTTCTTTCTTACCAGAAAAAGCAAAAACAAAAAGTAATCATTTCCTGTTGTTGCACGGTGCTAGAAATGTCATAACCTTTAGCTGCTGTGTATCTAAATGTTATAAACCTCAGCATGTGATCTTTCACAAAATTGCTCCCAGTGCTGTTGGCATATAGGGTAATATTCCTACGTGGCTCTGTAAGCAGGTTTTTTTTTTTTCATTTATTTTTAGTTACCATATGAAGATACATGGAAATCACTTTTTGTTTCTCAATTTTACATTTTTAACATGTAACTGTTACTGCATTTTATCAAATGGGAAATACAAAGGGGCAGATTTATCAAGGGTGTTCCAGGTAATTTTTTGGATACTTCGATCATCGAATAGGATACTGCGACTTCGAATTTACTTTGAATTCGATTCGAAGTAAAATAGTTTGAATATTCGAATATTCGATAATCGAAGTACTGCCTCTTTAAAAAAACTTTGACTTCCATAGTTTTGCGCTGGTTTTCACTTAATATGATGATATATTTGCGATTTTGCTGTGAATTCTGGTCACAGTTTTTTACCTTCAGGATTCCCGATAGTTTGGGGCTGTTTTGCGCTGGTTTTCACTCAATATGATGATATATTTGCGATTTTGCTGTGAATGAGTGAGAAAAAGCAGAGTTTCAGTAAATAATCCCCCTTAGACAACTTTCTCTAGGTCAACTAAAACTTATGTACGATTTACTTGGGCAAAAATGTTAATTTGGGAGTACAACGTAGCAATCGATTGGAGAGTGTATAAACAGAAGTCATACAGAAGCTGATATCAATTACAGATATAACTGCACTGAACTACTGAGCAACAAGACAAGATGTGTCTCTAATGTAATTTAGCTGAAATTCTGATCTTGCTGTGGATTATAGCTAGAAAACGATATGTGCCGGAGCAGGAGATCAAGGTTATTAAAATAGATATCTGCATGTTATTGTGAACAGGCACTTGTGAGAACATCATTTGGAAGAGAAATTAGTTAAGAAGAGGCTTGTACTACTTTGACTGTTACTCCTATTGTTTTAAGAGATATCATTCCAACTGATTTGTAGTAATACATTATTATTCTTATTATGAAAAAAAATCTCATCTGTCTTTGTCCTTGCTCTAGTCAGAGACTTTGGGAAAATGTGATTGCTGATGTATAAAGTAATTATAATTTTATGTTCTCCTTCAGTATTTGTCTGCCAATTTGCTCTAAGTTGTTACCAGTTCTTTTGGTTCTTTTGGGCCCAGGTACATCAGACCTCTCTTCCAACAAGCTATACCCCATGTTCGAATGTAATATCTTTGTAATAGGACATAAATCTGGAAAAGTAAGAAAGACTAAAAAAAAAATCCACAATATAATGTTCATAATTAGACAATTATAGCTTATTTTATTGGCTCAAAAATAATGGATTTTCCAGTGACAATTCTTAAAACATACATGAACAAATTTTCAAATGGGCAATCTTTTATTCCACTGGCAAATGTGTGACTATATACTTCCACAGGTTTGCAGGAGCTACACTATATTAGAAACATGCAAACAAAATAGTTCACATCCTTTATATTTTTTCCTTTAACAACATATTACTTTTCTCCAAGTGACTAGTGAAACCATATACACGATGGGCCAAATTTATTGTAATTTGAAATTGCTTTTTATCCTCAGCTTGAGAAATAGTTTCTGAACTTGAATTTTTGAGATTTCTCAAGTGAAATGAAATCTTAAACATTTTGAAAATAAGCCAATAGTAAATGTATTTCCAACATTCAAGCTACTTTATTTTTCTATTTTTTTTTTAAGTATTCAGATTTAAAAAATTGCCCGTTATCATTGCTATTGCTAGTGGAAATAAAGTCTATTACTAATTAAACAAGGTTGCATCCGTATGTTCAATTATAATAAGATATGTAATCCATTCAGTATACATTTTCCTTGCTAAATAGTATCAAATTTTAGGCATGGGTCAACTTTTTTTTTATTGTACTTTTTTCAGCTGTGGGTTGTTTTCCATAAAGGATCATTACACAGGAAAAAGTGGCGTAAAGTAAATGTACCAAATGTATGCCATCCATTGCCACTCAGCTGTTTGTTCAATGCCGTTCCATTTGTACTTCTGCCTTTCCTATGTTTTTCTGTTTGGCGGGGAGAAATTAGGGTAAAAACTGAGAAATCTGGTTTAGTAACAACACCTTAAGGGAAGGCAGACCATCTGTAGTTAATGAAGGATTTGAGGTGAATTAATGAATGGCCTGGGGTTACTGAAGCTAGAGTAGAAGGGTGAATCAGTTCATGCTGAGCACATAAGTCTTTCTGACAAAACTGGTAGCTACAGGGAACTGATATTCCTTATTTGACTGCTGTTTGCTCAATGGTGTACTCGTTTAACACTGTGTGAAGAAAATATAGGTCATATGGAAATTATTATTAATATTATTAGCCTTGAGAAGAGAAAGGGAAGGTAGAACAAAATGTAATGATATATTGCTAAGGGATTTTCCTCTGGTTTTGCTTTGTCCATATTTGATGAGTTGGAGGAGAGTTAACAGTATAGTACTTGGTGCAGCAACTGCCCTAATAACCAACATTACATTTGTTGATACAGTATATATGGAAAGATCATCCTCTTATATATTTTTTTATATTGTTGTGGAGCACAAATATGTTCTGCACCTCTGTTGCTACAAAAATTACACTTTTAGTTTGTAATCAGATAAGAAGGGCAGTTTCTAGAGCCCATCTTTATCCGCACTGTAGCTACTGTCAAGTAAAATCCACATCTTTCAGTTGTGGGCACGTTCTGATGGTACAAGTTTTAGTTCATAAACAGCTCAATGGCCCATTTAGCCAACCCTGAAGACCTTGCTGAACGTTTGTGCCCTACAAAATGGATCGTCCATTTAATGATTTTTTCCAAAACGTAATCACAAAAAGTCTTGAATAAACCCGACCAAACATTGACATTTTTTACCGCAAGAATGTTTATACTAAAAAGCTTGTGGCAGAAAAATACATTCACCTTAATTGATAAAAAAATACACCTCCTATTTAACTTCAGTATCAGCTAGCCAGGTTTTTCATCTGAATTTTTATGGGGTTTTTTTTAAATTGATAAATCCCAAAAATGTTAAAAATATAGAATTTTACAGAAATGTGGTAATGATCTGGCCAAATTAGCTACACGTATACAAATGAGGGCATTGATTAATGCACATTCCCTGGATCCCTGTTTCATTAGTAATTTAGTATCTGTACTTTACTTTCACTAATGAAGCCGCTGCAATGGCACAAGCTCCATGTTTTTTAATTGTTGATTAATTGTATTACATTGAATTCAAAATAAAATGTTATGGATTGACTCCCCCACACATCGAGCATAGGACATGTTACCCCACATGTGGTTCAACATAGGGCCATATTTTGAGCTGGTATCTAATGTTCTGGAAAACAATGTATCTGGAAACAATGTGTTTGTCACAAATTATAATTCATGAATGATTCAAATTGCCTGAAAGTTTGCAAGTAATTTGGCTTTGGTTTTATCTTGCTCCCTTACTCTTGGCTGATTATCTACCAGAACCAAAGGTGCATAAATGGTGTTGCTTCTTTTATAACACAGTTTTTGAATTTTATGGCAAAGTAATAGCTTCAAACTTGCAGAAGACTGGGACAAAATGTGTTACATTTATAGTAATAGATGTCTTTGGCAAGGCTCATTGATTTGGCAAAGAGAGGCAGCTGGTTCTACCCTGTGTTATGGCTGGTTCTGCTGCTCATTCTGCCCTATGAGGTTACTAAGACGTGTGGCTAGGAAAACAATGACAGTTATTTGACAGTAGATTTTGTGTGGTTCTCAGTTTATGATCTGAAATAAAGCAAAACATATGTGTTGTACTGTATAAGTCAGAAATTAAGTCAAATTAAGAGCATTTGAACCTTTGCCCTTTTTATATGATATAACTGGAGTGGTCTTGACTGTATAACTATTGTGCTAATTAAGTGCAAGCATCTTGTCTGTGGACGGGGGGGGGGGTTGAATACTTAGTATGAAGGCATGACTAGCTGCCAACATCCAGTGGCAGAGCTGCTTATAATTTCTTGTGTGTGCTGTGGTGCAACAATGGAGCATGCCTGGAGATCCAGATATTAGTTTTACCTACACAAAGGGTTTTTCCTTTAACATAGCTAGTACATGGAGAGAATATAATATGTCTCAACATTTTCACCAGGTCCAGTAGCCCCCTAGCAACCAATGAGCAGGTAGCATTTATGGTTCACCCAACAATGACCCCTTGATTTGTTGTTGTGCGTTAATAGACCTGATGTGGATATTTTATATTCAGTTACATTGACCCCTTCTGTAGCTCTGTAATTTCATACATTCTGTAATTCTCTAGAGCCAAGAAACTGAAGGTCAACCAGTGGTATCTAATTTGAGCATCATAACAACGAATATTACCGTATGATTGATAAAATACCAAATACAGTAGTCCCTTTATGTATTCCCTGAATACAGCAGTTGGTGCTCTATCATCCTCATAATTTGTGCACAATAATATGTAATAAATTGTTTCTTATCAAATCTCTTTTAATTACCTGTAAACTCTTTAATTAATCAACCTCCTTCATGATTAAATCATGTCTACTTTTCTTCTATTACCTGTATCTGATCAAATCTCTGTAATATCCTGCTTTAAAGGGAAATATTAGTATAGCTTCCCAAAGGTTTAATACAGGTCAGTATTTTTTTCTTTGATGATTCGTTGTCAATTCTAGATGCCTATAAATTTGATGCATTAAATCTCTCCTAGATGAAACGTGAAGCAATATGTGAATATGAATTTATGCTGACTGTACTATTATTTATAATAGTTGTGCTCTTTAATGAACACAATTTATAACAAAGTTTTTGTAGGAATATTTCTGACCATATGACCGTAACTGCTTGTTCTTCAAGTAATATTCTAAATAATAAAAACAACATGTAAAAATGTGTGCAATATATCCTTTCTATTGGTTGCCTATTTAGTTAACGGCAATTTTTTGAAGAATGGTATTGATTGAATCACACTGACATCTTAGCTTCTGACCACATTTACACCATAATACAGAGATTTATTTTTGTGGCTCTTTTGAATTGGATACATGCTATAAGCAACTGGTTGGTAGTCCGCCTTGACCACTAAGTAGAAGGAAAAATTAAAGTAAACCTCTGATTGACTGTTAAATGTTATTGCAGTGGTGCAGAATCACCCGGTGATCCTGATATCATGACATTAGTCTAGCATACAAAGTGTTTGGATGTCATGTCATATTTAATAGGTCTGTGTAAACATTGGATAAAATATCTTGGAGGGCACCACCATGGATACTGAGCTTGAACTGGACAACCTACATGCCTCCAAGGGCATAGCACTGCTCTATATACAGAACTTTGCTTATTTGCCCTAAATATAGGCTTTTACTTACTAGGGTTGATAAATGATATACTATCCACTAAAGCAGCTAGAATTCAGAAACTAGGGGAGCTGCTGACAGTTTTACAAGGTCTGAGAGGGACTCTTGTGATCCAGATTCACTAGAGCTGCAATCCCACTCTCTGCCTCTCAACCTGATGAGACACGTACCACTTTTGACCGTTACTATTTCCTTGTAACTATTGTATATACTTGGAACTAATTGTTATCCACTCCTTGTACAATGCTGTATATTGATCTGACACTAATGATGGGCGAATTTATTCGCCAGGCGCGAATTCACGCGATTCGCCACCAGCGAATAAATTCACAAAACGCCCGTGAAAATTCGCAGCAACAATTTTTTTTCGAAAAAACTGACGACGGCGTCAAAAACTATTTCGCAACTTTTTTGCCGTTTCGCGAATTTCGCTCGAAACGGCGCAAATTCGCCCATGACTATCTGACACCAATCCAATGCTACTGTTATTAATCTTGATTGTTTACTTTGTTTTGCTAAAACAAAGAAAACTAACCATTAGACAAAAACATAGACTGTCTGCCTATTACACTTTAGAGTCAGTTTGTGGGGATTGTAATAAATATGTTAGTGCTCTAAAAATACATGTCAAAGTGGATCTGTCACCCAGACGCAAAAAGCCGTATTATAAAAGTCCTTTTCAAATTAAACATAA
Organism: Xenopus petersii; assembly: GCA_038501925.1. Classification (NCBI taxonomy): domain Eukaryota; kingdom Metazoa; phylum Chordata; class Amphibia; order Anura; family Pipidae; genus Xenopus; species Xenopus petersii. Next base: position 156,155,726 of record CM076675.1, read on the forward strand.
AATGTTGTAAGCTCATTTAAAAATCTCAGCTGTCAATCAAATATTCTATGCCCCTCCTCTATGCCTTAGGCATAAAGGCGGGACAGACAATTACTTTCACTTTCCATTCAGCACTTCCTATGTCACTGCTCTCCCCATATAACCCTGTTCTCTTCACTGTTTAATTGTGTAGCCAGTGCATGGGGATGGACATTGGGTCCCCCATTCTGGTGCACAAACAAAATTCTGAGATTATGCAAGGCTTGCCTTAAAGGGATACTGTCATGGGAAAAAAAAATTCAGAATGAATCAGTTAATAGTGCTGCTCCAGCAGAATTCTGCACTGAAATCCATTTCTCAAAAGAGCAAACAGATTTGTTTAAATTCAATTTTGAAATCTGACATGGGGCTAGACATATTGTCAATTTCCCAGCTGCCCCAAGTCATGTGATGAACTTCAATAACTCTTTACTGCTGTACTGCAAGTTAGAGTGATATCACCCCCTCCCTTTTCCCCCCAGGAGCCAAACAAAAGAAGAATGGGAAGGTAACCAGATAGCAGCTCCTTAACACAAGATAACAACTGCCTTGGTAGATCTAAGAACAACACAGTAAAAACCCATGTTCCACTGAGACACATTCAGTTACATTGAGAAGGAAAAACAGCAGCCTGCCAGAAAGCATTTCTCTCCTAAAGTGCAGACACAAGTTACATGACTGGGGGCAGCTGGGAAATTGACAAAATGTCTAGCCCCATGTCAGATTTCAAAATTGAATATAAAACAATCTGTTTGCTCTTTTGAGAAATGGATTTCAGTGCAGAATTCTGCTGGAGTAGCACTATTAACTGATGCGTTTTGAAAAATACATGTTTTCCGATGACAGGATCCCTTTAATAACAGTGTCCACAAAAGATACAAATAATTTATATAGTGTAATTAAAGTTCATTTTGATTGACTAATGTGATAAACTAGGGTTTCGAATATTTTTTGGGGTAATAATAATGTTAATAATAATAAATGTAAGTTGTGGGCTATATATTAAAATGAGATGCATCAGTACTGCTCTAATAACTGCATTTTTTAGTGTCCCTCGATTTTCAAACTATCGGTTAACCTTATTTTAGCCGGCCATTGACTCCTTTATCTGCCCACTGCACCAGTAATAAAATGTAAATGGGGGGGGTTAAGTCCCAAGGCAAAAAATAAAATATGTAAATCATTGTGACCAGTGGTCCTCCAAGTGAAGACTGCTAAGAATAAAACATTTTTACTTTCACAAAGCATATTTTGAAGCCAAATATGTTTTTTCTGCTTGTGTGCCCAGAGCAAATGCCCACTCTACTTTTCCCTTTCATTCACATATCCTCTGTAAAATATACATGCTACTGTAAATCCAGTTACACATATAACTTTGCAACAATCATACTTAAATGATTGCAAATAATAGCTGTTAAACATTCTATGGCCTGTATAATTCAGCTTCTATTTTCTTGGTTCCATACAACGCACACATTCATTTCAATCCAGTCATTAAGAGATGGTTCCCGTTCCTTTGCTTAGTTTCAAGTGATGCATTACGAGTGATTTGTAGCAACTAAAAGGAGTAAATTAGATCTCATTTAATCATTTGTCTTTTTCAGGATATTCAATACTTCAAGCAATTATGGAAAAAGCAGGACAAAATGGATGGCAAGTTAGTGCAATATGTGTAGAAAATTTTAATGATGCCAGCTACAGACGCCTGTTAGAAGACTTGGATCGAAGACAGGAAAACAAGTTTGTAATAGATTGTGAAGTTGAAAGACTTCAGAACATTCTAGAACAGGTAATTATTGTTGTTTTTAACTTGTTCTGGCAGTAATGCAGGATCAGGGGAGCCAATGTTGAGCTGAAAATCCTTAGGGCTTCTTTATCAAAAGGATGAGCACAAGTAAACCCAGACCTAAAGTAAAAAAAATAATGATGCTGATTTTGCATATTAATTATTTGAAGAAGCATCTTTTTTTCCAGCACATTTCTTCACTAAAAATATGTGAAAATGAAATGATGAACAAGACCTACTACAGCCCACCAAAGAACCTAACATCTCACACTTTTATGGGAATTAAATATATAATACTGTAGGCATTATATTGGCGTATGGTAGAAATAGGAAAGGGTTGATGGGAGTTGTTCATGGCTTGAGTCGACCAGGAACTTCTCAGGTACTCTGGCACACAAATTCAACCCATAAGAAAAATAATGAAAATACACATTATATTATAACGCTCTTACATAACCTCTTGTCTGTAATAATAAAGGAATGCCATTTTCTTTGTAAAGTTGGTTTTCCAGTGAATTAAAATTACAGTTAAATTCCAAAACACTTACAACTTGTAGATATTGTAAAATGTAAAACTGTTTGGGGTATCTAATTTAATTAACACCTAAGGACCAATAGCTCAACAACAGAACTGCATACTGGTAAGTGCTGAGATAAACTGTGGGCTGTGCTGTATTAAGAATTTGACTTGGAAATAGTTGGCAGTATTTTTGACTTTGGACATCATTTGAACTCCCCTGATCTAAATACATAGGAAAAGTTCAAATATTTACTATGTCATAATTTTGGATGGCTTTCCAGGCAGTGTAAAACCATTTCAACCAAGAAAAAAAAAGTCATATTTCATGTCACTCTATTACAGGCTCTCCCATAAAATCTCCTGACTCCATTGAATTGTATATATGTTTGGAGCAATATGGTTTGTGTTCTGGTTTCCTTCAACCTAATCAGTTGGTATTAGACAGAGAAAAGGCAATTGGACGATGAATTGTTATTCTTCTGTGCTTTAAATGGTGCTTTTTCTTTTGAACAAAAATGTCTCTTGGAATAGTAAGCTAGTCATGGCTGTGTAGGGATTATGGAAGGTGTAATTCAGTAATATCCAGACAGTTGTTTCAAATTGATGCACAAGGGGCCAGATTTTTTATTCCTCTAGGTGCAAATGCTAGATCGCTAAAGGATGCAAGAGCACACTCCTTAGTGCTCACTTACCGAGGACTTGCACCCATGGGGGATGTTGCTTTCTGCAACAAGTATCAGATCAAAAATCAGGAGGCATTATGAGGCACAGTCTACGGGTGATTGGGATTTCACATTTCATAGCACCCTGTCCTGACGGCATTTTTAAGTGTAAATCCTGCCAATAGATGGCGCTAGAGTGCAATTTTTCAGTAAATTGCTTCTGCTGCACTAAGGCAATTGCACTCTAGCACCATCTAGAGACAGGAATTAGCCCAAAAATTACACAGTGCAGAAGCATGTGAAATCTCAATGGCTTCATCTGTATATGCTTCCCCCTCCTCACCAATACAGGTCTAACACAATCAGAGCTATATTTTAGGGGCAACCACAGATCTATGTGCTCTGAACCAAAGCTCAGAGGATTGTAACCATTCTGGGTAAAGCACAAAATGCAACCGCCCAAAAGTTTACAACACAGTACATAAGTGCCCAAAAGGGAGTGCTTTCCTAAATTACTGCTTCCTATTATTTTCTGTTTCAGTCTTTCTTTTTAAATAAATAAATAATTTTAAAAATTTAAAAAAAAAAACTAAAACACAGAATGTGATAAGCATAAACTTCAAATAAGCATTGTCATTATTTGTAGAATAATTCATCTATGGTGATTATTATCATTTTCATTCTTGACTGTAAATAGAATATTTTCTTTTTTTTTGCACCATAAACCTATTTATTACAACGTACCATCTGTAGCTGACGTCTTGGTTTTAATTTTTGTAGAAAAAAAGTGTCGCACGGATAAATAATAATTAGTGAATGAAAAAAGGTCACAAGCATTATTAGTGATTTAATGGTAATCTTGTTGATTAATTAAACATACAATTAGGGTGTGCATTACTGAAATAGGGGAAACAGAAACATTACCGTACCTAAGTATGTTAATTTAACTATAATTATAGTTCTCAGAAAAGTGTTTTTTTTTTTTTTTTGCAAACAATGTTTTTACTTTAATTTCCAAATATAGCAAAGTATTATCATCTGCTTCTGATAAAATTGCCTATATTTCCATGTTTATTGACAGTCATCATGTGTCTCTCCCAAGGATGCAAAAATTACCCATTTTAATTACTGGCTGCAATGGAACTTTTAAAGGATTATTTGCAACCACCAAAGAACAGATGTGGCCGTGCAAAGTTAGCTACAGTTGTACAAATATATGCCATTCATTAAAAGAACTTGTTTCCTTTACACTTCCACATAATTGTGCTTGGCTCAGCTAAGTCTGTGTGGCCATCCTTGAAGCTATTGCCACCTTTAAGGTGGTGAGAGCTCCAAGGTACCAACACTGGCCAGCTTCAATGGACACAGCAGACTTGTGCTTAAAGATTCAGACACAGACATAATTTTTAGAACGAGCATCAAGATATTATGGTCAGTGGAGTAACTACATATTACTTGGCCCCACAGCAAATTATTTTTCAGGCCCCCAAAAAGTTTACAGGTTGACTTGTTTTACCAATATTTATTGAAACTGTATATAAATTTGGGCCTCATGGGGCCCCTATACCTCCTGGGCCCCCCTGCAGCTGCAGGGTCTGCTTCCTCTATAGTTACGCCCCTGATTATGGTAATATAGCCCATTTTGCATTGAAGCACATGCGTAACTGCACAAGATTTAATGCATTGCTTCGCAGCTCTGTGCTGTCAACACACATAGCCTTTACTTACCTATAAAGTCCCTCAAATGTGCACCTCCTCCTCATTATCCATGATAATTGCATGCACAGCATTGGAGTATAGGGTATTATAAGTGCATATGCTCAACATGGTTGTGGAACCTTGAGGAACTAAGTTTAGTTGTAAGTGGTGCATATTTGTCAGAGATACCTCTGACAAAATTGTTGGCAATGCCTTAAAAGTAATGTACTTGCACGTCAACACAAATTGGACGCAATTGTGCTGAAAGTCTGGGTGCGATTTTCTCTGTGTTTTTCATGTCACATGTGCAGTCCAGGCCTGGACTGGCAATTTTTGCGTTCTGGCAAATGCCAGAGGGGCTGCTGTATGGTTCCATAGAAAGTTACCATATAGTGGGCTGGTAGGGGGATGATTGGCCTGGTAAATGGGTTATTTGGGCCTCTGTGTACTTGGAATGGCAGGGCCTATTTTGACTCCCAGTCCAGGCCTGTGCACAATATACTGTTGATGCAATTGAACAGCCCCCAGTGGAATCCCAGGAGCTTCCATTAAGTTTGGAGGTGGTGGTAGCTCCAGGGTTCCTCTGCATCAATAGGAGCAAGAAAGTGGCACCAAGAGCAAGTTTGCAAAAGATCAAGGAGCACTTTTTGACACAAGTTTGTACTGTAAATCACCCCTAGTGCCTTTTATTGCAAATTTGGATAATTATAGGTAATGTCTAGAATTTCTGCCATTAAAAGGGTTGCCACATTTTCCCTTCCTGAAAGCCAGATTTGGGGGGGGGGGGGGCAGGTCAGTGGCATCACAGGGGTGGGGCTATGAAGTGGCGATTGGCTGATTGTCAAAGTAATCTGGGCAGCCCTTCTGAAAAATTTGCTGTGTGGGTCAAAACTGACAGGTGGCAACCCTAGCCATAAAACATCAACCTCCCTCAATCTGGATCGAAATCTGCTCTATTTGCAGCCACACTATTCCTGGTTATGCCCAGACCATGTCCTTGCTCTGGACATAAATACAGGTGTCTTCCCGATAACATATGGCATAATTTAATATTAATAATGCCATCCTTATTTCTGTAACTTCTAGGAAATCGATAGGGTTCCTTAGACTCTAAAAACACAACATGTAAATCATCTTTAAATACAGATTCAAACAATTAATGTGCGTACTAGACACAAGCAGAAGTGAAAAATTGAAATGTTGAACGCCTACAAGGCTCTAATCAGTGTTTCCCCAGAGGCCATTGTAGTTGAAGGTTACCATGGAAACCACAGATGCTAGAAATGAGGAAGCGGCTGGGGGTAGCGACAGAAAAGGGAATGTTCCGGAGGAATCATTTTTTAATTGTGCTGAGCTTATTTATTTATTTATTTTTTTAATAGTTTCCATATTTTCACTTTCTAAAGCATAAAATAAAGAGATGAATTAAAAGAAGAGTTTCATTAATAAAGAACTGTCAGAGCTATTGTTTTATTCCCCCGCTAAGTACTGAATGCAGTAAGAGGTCGCCATCATGTGATCTGTGCAGGACAGCGTTAAAGACAACCGAGTTAAAAATCGACTTTTTAAAATTGATTTGTATACATTGAATGAAAAAGAATTGGGAAAAGTAAATCACAGACATAATTAAGGGAGTTTTTTGGTTTTATTTTTAAAGAAAGTGCTGGATTTGTTTTCTTTGAATAGAAAGATATATGTAATTGACAGTCGGCTGTGGGATAAATGGCAGCCAGCTCGGCTAGAATTAATTTACCTAATAGAAAAGCTTTTTTTTTGTTTTTTTTATATATAATGACCAGCAAACTATGGATATGTCTCATAAAAGTTCACAGCAGGATAGTGAGTTTGTTCTCCTTGATGCTATGGCATTAATTAAACACCACAAATAGTCCACATTTTTTCAGATTTAAATTCATTTTAACTCAGGTTAAATAGCAGATAACAGATAACACCATTATGTTCTACAGAGTTTCCTGCTGTGTAACCTGAGCCTTCTCTCCTTTAAATTGCTGCCCCCATTGCTACACAGCAGTTCAGTTAGATAAACAGTATTTTTTCTGAAGCAAACATTCTTATATGTTCATTATGTTAAAACTTTAAAACACTTTAGTTTTTTGATGTTACTGTTCCTTTAAAAAGGAAAACAGAGAAATGTTTTGATGTTGCTCTGCTTAGGAAAGAGACCAGAAGCCTTATATGCGCTTTTCCAATTCCTTCCTGAGCAGAGCAACATCATGTTGTATGTCAGCAGCCTTTCATCTGCAACTGTGTGCTGATGAGAATGGAGAGGTGGAGCTTTTAAAATACAGTAACTTCAAAAAATCTAACTGTTGCCCCACACTGGTAAAACTATTGTGTTTGCTTCAAAAAAACTTTTATTGTCTATCTAAATGAACTGCTGAGTAGCAACAGGGGCAGTCATTCAATAGAGAGAAGGCTCAGGTTACACAGCAGATAAGCTCTGTAAAACATATCGGTGTTATCTGTTATCCACTATTTAACCTGTGCCTTTTAGCCCTATCTAAATGTCAACCTTTGCTACACAGCAGCTTGTTTATATAGTAGTGTTTCAAAAGCAAACAGATCAGTTTTACCAGTGAAGGGCAACATTACATGATATTTTAATTTCTTTAAAACACTTTCATGTTTTGGTGTTACTGTTCCTTTAAAGGAGAAACAAATCCCTTATTAAACAAACCCCTACCCCTTACCCCACATAGACCCACCTCCCTCCTCCCCCCTAGCCTAGCTGCTACCCCTAACCCCCTAACTTTTCACTTACCCCTCGGTGCAGATTCAGGGATCGGAGTTCATGGCAGCCATCTTCCGGGTCTTCGTGTCTTCTTTCGTCAATTTCCATAAATTTTGGTGCATGCCCAGTTGTCGCAAACCGGGAAATTCCTCCAACTGTGCATGCGCCGCTCCGCTGGTCTCATTGTCAGATTATCGAAAACCCGGAAGATGGCTGCCGAATGGTAAGTAAAAAGTTAGGGGCATTTGCCCAGGGTAGCAGCTAGTCTGGGGGGGAGGAGGAGGGAGGGGGTTATATGTAGGGTAGAGGTTTTTTTTAATAAGGGGCTTGTTTCTCCTTTAAAGGGCATGTAAAATCTAAAATAGAATAAGGCTAGAAATGCTGTGTTTTGTATACTAAACATAAACATGAACTTACTGCACCACAAGCCTAATCAAACAAATAATTTATGCTTTCAAAGTTGACTACTGGGGGTCATCATCTTGTAACTTTGTTAAACATCTTTGCAAGACTAAGACTGTGCACATGCTCAGTGTGGTCTGGGCTGCTGGATCATCATTAACAAAGCTGCTTGAGTTCTGCATGGCTGGAAAATAATGTGGGGGCTCCCCCTGCTGTTCATAAGTATGATTGTTTCCCTGCTCAGCAGTTAGGGACCGTCTGACAATTCCTATCCACAGCAGTAAATGAAGGGAGAATTTCACTGCATACAGTCAGGTTTCTTATAAAAACTGTACACATTTTTCAATTAAAAAATATTGGAGATAGGTTTCTTTTTCATCAAAGAAAGTAAAAATGGGATTTTATTTTTTGCCTTTACATGCCCTTTAATTAGGACTCTACTTTTTTCATTTTTCATTTTAGAATATTGTATCCCTTTAAGCACCCTTCCTAATATCACATCTGTCACTTTAATCCCTTCAATTCGACCATTGCTACATAGAAAGAATCCGTTAAGAATGGCTATGCTTGGGAATAGAAGGTTCATCTCATCCATCTATGACAGGCCACAATGTAAAAATAATTATGAATTCCCTTTTGGCAGCGGAACTACTACAAATATTCATTTAGCAACGATTCTTTGGCTGCTGGTTTAAAAACAATACAAGGTTCCCGGAGGTCTCAGCAGCACCAAACAAATAGGTGCTTACGTGTTAAAATGTTATTTTCACTTTTTTCAAAGGTTAAAATATTAAATGGAAATAAACTCATTAGAAACAAATGCAGGTGCTATTCCCTGTGCAGCAAGCTAAGCATTTCAGATATTTCATTTTGCACAGACCATTAGCTCCGTAGGTGAACAAAAGGAGCCGCATGTATTTCCATGGCAATGTAACTGTTTTGTGATTTTTATCTGCGCAAAATCCCCCGTTCCACTGATATCCATCTGATTTATTCATGAGCTTAGTTTTAGACCACAAATAATATGGGTTCATATTTTAAATGTCACATTTTCCCCATTTCTTTGAGGAATACATTCAGTACAGCTTTTTTCATCTCACGTCTGTGAGATCTCCTTGAACTGTGTAAAGATGAGGCATTGTTTCAACTTGTTTCTTTTATAGACAGAATACACCAGGTTTATAGGGAGGGTTTATTGTGTCATTTAGTTGCCATTAAACAGACAGGGACATAGAAATGATCAGTGTATTGTGTGCACAGAGTATTACTGGCACTAGAAAAGGAGCATATTTTTTAAGGGTAAATTCTCCATAACTATATATATATATATAGAAAATATGGGGTTTTCATAAAAATACCCTTCTTAAGAGAAGATGTTGATAGAGAATGATAATTGTCTTGGCAGAGATGTTTTCCATAGATGACTAGAGTATAGCACAATGGTTCCCAAATGGTGGGGCTAAGAAGTGGCTGCTGAGCTACAAAAAGAGGAAACACTATAGGGGTCTTTTATTGCTAATTTCCCAGCAGTCAATTGTGCATAAAAATATCCATTAAATGTAAATACGTCAAAGGGTGCTCTTTACACTTACATCTAGTTGTGCTTGGTGTCAGGCAGTACGTCCTGCATCCTGTTCTGAATTGAGAGCTGCTGAGCCTATTGAGGCAAAGGAATGCTAGAGATACCACCACGTTAGATCCAGGCAGTAGTTCATGGGTTCCTTTAGCACCCAGGCTTGGCTTTACAAATGGGGCACTCCTAGGCCATCTCCACTCATCACCCCCATGCCTCCCCCTCCTTGTCCCCCTCCCATTCCTTGTCCCTCTCCTCTTCCTTGTCCCCCTTCACCCTTCCCTCTCCCCTTCCTTGTCCCCCTTCTTTTGCTCGTTTCCTTTCCCCTTCCACCTCTCTCTTACCTTTCTTTCCCCTCCCTGTCTGCGTCAACTTCCCTGTTACCCTCCCCTTCCCATCCATGTCATCCTCTGCTTGTGCCTGGACGTATAGGCGCATGCGCACATCTTGAAATATGTGCATATGCGATTGCGCAACTTGTTGAATGCGGCTGGGCTGCATACCATCCCTGAATTCCTGCCACCCTAGGCCCAGGCCTTTGTGGCCTTGCCACAAATCCGGGCCTGTTAGCACCCTGCATCAATAGGCGCAGCTCATTTGCATCTAAAGAATTGGGTGCACGTGCCCCTTTCAAGCCAGACACTAGAAATGATGACAACCAAACATGAAAAAGTTCAGTGCAATTGGCAGTGTTCTGAAAGCCTTGGATTTGGACCCTCTTATTGCATAACAGTGTTACATAGAATAAGAAAATACTCATGATTAGTGATGGGCGAATAAATTCGGCAGGCATAGATTTGCGGCAAATTTCTGTGTTTCGCGCCCACTAATGTTTTCACCAAACTGCATAAAAAATGTGCCATTGTCAAAATTATCCGGACGCCCATTGACTTTAATGCATTTGGACAAAATAGTCATGCGTCACTCACATCAAAAGTTATCACATGTCAAAATGATTTTGACGCCCATTGAGTTCAATGCGTTTTGTAAAATTTCGCCATTTCTCGAATTTCGCCCATCACTACTCATGGTTCAATAATTCAGCCATTGTTTAAAGAATATCTAAACCAAGAAATTATTGCTCACAGCAAATATCAGACTAACTGATCGCCCCAATATCCGCAGCTAGTCTTCACATGCCACCCCAAGTCACTGCCCTGGGGCCCATTAGGAGAGCATCAGCACAGTTTGGGAACACTGGGCTATTGGGTTTAGGGAACTATTTATAAAACAAATGAAACATATCGTGTATTCCAGTGAACATGGGGTAACATCGGAAAAGGTGCTGCATTGTAAATAAAGTGAAAAAGTATAGTATGACTTGAGTTAATGATGATAAAATACCATATAAGCAATAAGCTATCTAAACCCTTCATTCTAATTCATGCATGCTTATCAACATTTTATATTCTATGTATTTACTCACCCCCAAAATAATAATATTTAAGAAAGCCAGTCTTCTTCAAAGATCTGCACATTTGAAATCTCATGGAAAAAAATTGTATAGAAAAAGTATTTGTGTGTTGGTGGTATCCTGAATACACAGTAGGTTTATGGATCAGTGTGTTTGCTTTGTAATACTCATTATATTCACACAGTATGAGACCTATAGGTGATGTGGGTGAGATCTGAGATAAATTTCCCATTGGGCTCCAAAGGTGACTTGGTGTCAAAGACGTGGGAGTTTATTTTTTGGAACTCTGGTGATGCTTAATTATATTTTAAAGAAACTGCTCAGCCTAACAATTATGGAGGAATTTAGTCATAAATAAAAAGACATACTGGTGTGCTTGCTGATGTTCTTCTCCAGGACTGTGTATGGGGCTGCCTGGGATTGAGTTATGAGTTATTGGGAAAGCTGGAAACATTTTTGATAGTGTTCCAAGCAGGGTGATGGAGCTCTGGTGCAATGGAGACAAGAAGTGAGGTTTGGAGGCAGCAGGATCAGCATCTCCACTGGCTTATGAATACTTCCATGACCAAAGGACGCTGATCCTGTTGCCTTCAAACTGTTGCTCTTGGGATCCCAGAGGATCTCACTGAACATGATTGGAAAGAGGCATTATAATGTATGAATTCCATATTTGCAGCATTGAACATTTACATATTTATGTCTGGTTATCAATTACTGTATATTTTTAGCTAAAATAGAGGTTTTTGTTAATGCTTTAATGATCATGTTTCCTGCTGAGGGACTACTTAAACATTTATATTCAGTTATTTTTATAGATTACCTGCCATTGATTAGGTTGTTCTTGTTCAGGCTGCCTGGCTTATACTTGCACTTCTTATAATTGATGGCCATTAGTATATGTTTGTAATGAAAGCACAAACAATTCATTTGCATTATAAACATATTGGCAAAGCTCTGCTTTTATACCAGGCACAAATTCCAGCTTTCTGTTATTTTCCTTTTATACTCAATTTTGCTTTCAAGGCTCTCCATATCCCTAAAATCTGCCAGATTTCTTTTGCCATACTTTTATACTTATTTCTTAACATGAGGAACAAGCTTTGTTCAATGAGAAAAAAAGAAAATGGTATATTCAATCAACTCTAGGAACAAGCAACACTTTAGCCAGAAAGAGACAAAATGACTTCTAAAACCCATTGCAGCTTTGGCTGTGTTTAAAGGGGAAAAAGTTTTACAAAAACAATTGTAACTGTTAAGTCTCCTTCCTTTCTCTTATTAAGCAGCAGTTCTGCCATGCTTTGTGGTTGAGATTCGCAGGGCTCAGAAATCCTATGTGAAAATAATTATTTTATATAGCTGCAGGATTTTGAGCCTTTATCTAGGATAATAAGCAGATTGAGATAAGGGAGCTTAGCAGTATACAGGGAAACAATCCCACAGTAGTTTCAAAATGAACCTGAAATACATACACAGAGAATCAGATATATATAAATGAGCCCTACAGGCACTGATTAAAGGGTAACCCAAAATCATAAATCAAAAAGAACACGGCATTGTCAGGTACAAGGGAGCCATATACTTATTGTCTGGCAGTGATTATAGCAACCTTAGGTCTCCCAGTGCTCCAGGGATACTAGTTTGACTAGTTTCTGCCTGTCCAGTATTTAGTGCTGCTGAAAAGTTATGGGCAAATTAGTCCAGCTTCGCTTCGCTGAAAAATTCACAAATTTACTGCGAAATTCGCAAAACATAAAAAATTTGCAAAACATAATTTTGACTCACGTCAGTTTCGACGCCCAATTTTTATACGCGTGCCTAATTTGTCCAAATCCATTAAAGTCATGGGCATCTGAAATTTGACGCGCTGCAATTTTTATGACGCATAGCAATTTATTCGCTGGTGGCGAAACGCAGAAATTCACTGCGAATTTGCCCCATTACTACTGCTGAATGCTGGTAGAGCAGATTACAGAATGAAACATAACTATTGGCACTCCATTCCGGAAACAAACAAAAGTGATAAAAAAAGTTAAAAAAAATCTTTTCCCACCAACGGGTACCATTGACTTCTACTAAACCCTACTTATCAAGCCAAAGCTTCAAGACACCAAAACATTAAAAGGGGTTATGAAGAAATTAAATTAGTACAAATAATATCAAATGATAGTAAAAAGGGCAAAATCACACATTACCTGGTGTGTGAAATATTGGTAACTGAAATAATGCATCCCAACTCATTATAGAGATGAAAAAGCATGCTCAACAATCCAATCTAAATTGGCAGCAGGAAAACCAGTAAAAGAAAAAAGCTGAATGCAAAGTGCAACCAAGATTTTAAGTTGAATAATTAATAGCTAGTGTTTAAATAATAGATATTTTGGAATATTGAGTGAAAAAAAATACAGTTATCTACAAAAACTGAGTTAATAGTTGTAAAAGTTGGCACCCTGAATCTAGAACCAATGCCAAGCACTCTTGTCTCGGCTCATGCTTCTGCCTGTAGCAGCCAACTTTGGCCTCAGGAGGAGCCCTCAGCTACTCAGATGCCGTCAGGTCTTAAAACGAGAGGTGCAAGGCGAAAGGTTCTAAACAAGCGAATGGGCACAACTGTAAGCAAAGTCTTTTGGGCAGAAAGTCGTGGTACAAGGTGTAAGACAGAATCGTAGTCAGGACAGGCTGGGTCGAAGCAGGCAGAGAATAAGCGAAGTCAGGCAGGCAAGGGTGAAAACCAGAAGATCAATCAGAAGGGGTTTAGCAGAAGAGGTAGTCGGTATACAGGCGAGGGTCAGGATCCAGAGGTCAGAATAGTCAAAAGCCAGGCAGGGGTCACAACAGGAATCAAACAGGTTCAAAACAGAATAGCACAAGCTCAAGTATCACCAGGAACAAACTCCTATAACGGGCAGTGTGCAAAAAGAAAACGTCCATGCCGTCCCCCCACTAGACCACCAGGGTGAGTTTTTATTACAATAGTACTTAGCAGTTTGGAGGCTGTGTAGTAATCAGAGGACAATAACTAAATATGACTTTTTAGAGTTCTACTATGACATCTGTTGTTTGTATGTGCTATAACTGTATGATTTATGGAGCTTCTTATTTTTAAAATTATGTTTGCATGTGATACTGACACAATCCGCTGTTTTAGAATTACCAGCATGTTCAGGTTGGTGGTAGCTTCACGGTTTGCTAGCACTTGCACTCGACTCAATGAGAAAAAATTGTTTAACATGAATTGAATTGAGTCTGTCCTGAATTGAGCTCCTATGTGCTCATGCAGGTGTCAACAGGAATCAGTTGTTATTCCCTTTAAAAGCAAACATTAATTCTTTGCCATAGGTTACTAGAATTGATGCACACTTTGAGAATGTTATGCTCTGAGGCATGTAGAGGGCACCCATGACTATAAGATGTACTGTATACACACAGCCTTTACTGTAGGAAGCAGGCATACTCACAAAGTTGCAATGAACAAAGGCACACTGTACTGACAGCTTCTTGCAGGAAAGCAGGTTTACAGACCCGGCAATGGTTGCCGACTAAAGGATATCAGTTATACAATGCAAAATATTTCTGCAGATTCTCTTTGTCTCTCTCTAACTGCTTCTCTCACACACTCTCAATGTTCCACTCCTGAAGCCTTCAGGACTTTTTTCATGTAGGGATTGTGGCATTAGCTGTACAGGGGGTCTCTCTCTCTCAATCCCTCTCCACCCACGCTTCTCACATACAGGCCCCCAAGCAGTGTAGTGTTATGTTTTGGGTAGCCGAGGATGAGTAGAGTATAACAGTGCTTTATTAGCAGATTCATGTAGCCATTACACAACAGTAAGCTTTCACTTTTAAGCTGACAGGAAGTATGCACAGTATGTCTTGAGCACAGTGACATCTACAGGCCATTTGTATAAACATCCCATATTCCCCCTATAGTAGGAAAGCATTTGGGCCAATGTAATCAACAACAACAATGTATCTTAAAGCAATAATATACATTATTGACATCACATAGTCCTGGGTCCATGCAGGTAGTTTTCTGATTCTCTCAGTATGCCTTATAGGTTCACTTTATTCAGGCCTATTGCAGTTGGCATTAGGAGTAGGAAAATGTAATTCATCAAATGGAGCTTCTCCAAAGTCATATCTTACAGGAGCAAGACGGCTTGCATTTCATTTGCGTCCATCAGACAGTTCATATGAGTATGGTTCTCGCTGGCATCTCACTTCAAGTGGTGTAGTAAATTTAGATTGTTCTTGTTTCAGTATTCCTGGTTTCCTAATTCTGACTAAAGATCCAGGCTGAAAGTGCACTTCTCTGGCACCACGTTTTCTGTCAGTATAAGTCTTGCATTTGGCTTGTTGACGTTTCACAATGTCAGCAGTAGTTGATTTTGTAGGCACAGTATGTTGTGGAAGTTTGATGTCTGCAACATGTAACTTAGCGCATATCTGCCTGCCATGTAATAATTCAGCAGGAGATGATTGAGTTGTTGCATGATTGAGTTGTTGGTGCTCTGTAGTTATGTAGTTTTCCAAGATTTCCCAGTAAGATTTGCTGTCTGTAGTGCTTCTTTCAGACTTCTGTTGAATCGCTCGATTTCTCCATTTGCTTGTGGGTAATACACTGAAGATTTCCTATGCACAATATTCCTCTCTCTCAGAAAGAATTCAAACTCATATGAGACACACTGTGGTCCGTTGTCTGATATTAACTACTTTGGATTACCTTCTCTGCTAAAGACTGTAGACAGAAATGTTATTACTGTAGCAGGTGCGGGCCGTGCAGCCCCCCCCCCCGTACGTGCGAATTTACTTTGCGGCTGCAGCCGACTACATCCGGCTGCAACGCACGTGATCTGCCGGGGGGGCCCAAATTTCTGATGATTTGTGGCGATTTGCAGGGCATAATCGTTGGCTTCTGAAAGGTTCTGTGCAGGCTAGTGATGTCACATTGTCTGATGTCACTTCTGTGTCTGCAAAAATTGGGATCTCCAAAAGTAAGTAATAAAAAGTAATGACTCTGCAGGGTCACTGACTTCAGCAACCAAAAACAGATTGATTATGAAGCTTGAATGGTATTCTTATTCAGGCCCTCTGCTATTCATCTTCTATTCTGACATCCTAACTGCTGCCTGGTTTCTAGGGTAATTAATCCTGTTTCCCTGAATGGTTGCCACTTGTCTCGATGTCAGTAAGAGAGCACAACATCTCTCATTATTATCCAATTAATTTCTTTTTTTACTGTTTTCTGCATTCCTACCCTTTGATGTGTGAAATGATTCAATTATGATGTTTACATTAACCATATAAAGCACTGCTTCATCCTTAGCCATTTTTGTTATCTGTAAATCTGTATAGCAGCTTTAACGGTTCCATTTCGTTGATTGATCGTTCGCAGCTCGCTTTATCCTGCACTGACATATTTTCTTAACTTTGAAGCAGTCACAACACAGCATGACTTTCAAATGCATTAATCAAGTGGCACAATATGCAAAAGTGGGACATTATGGGGGAAACCTTGTGCTACAACAGATTTTAATTTAGATTCCTAAATGAAATGCAAATAAGCTGACTTTTTCAACTCCATTTCTAAAATATGAATTTAACAAATACAGAGCAAGAAAATACATCTTCAGTTTTTTATGATCCCCACTGCCTCCTGTACTTATAGCCTTTTAAATGAATATATTTATCCGGGATGTCTATCATTTCTAATCTGGTGTTGATTTAGAGAAAGGTGAGAAGGCCTGGAACTGAGGAAAGACTCTGCAGTCTGACCCTACTGTTAAACACTTGAAATGTGTTTTCACAAGTATTACTTATGTTTTTGTTTTCTATTACTTACTATGTAAAACGTTGGGCTCTAATGTTGGGTAATCAGACCTGACTTGCATCCCACAGGTGTTCAGTTGGGTTGAGGCCAACTTTCCAGCTCCGTATTTGGCCTCAGCTTAAGGTTGGACATCCTTATACAGTATAATATCTTCATCAAAACATTTCTTTTTTGAGAGACTCACCACTTGAATGAGGAGGCTCAGGTGCTCTGCTCCAAGCCTTCAGCATAAGGGAATGGACATCACCATATTGTTTGCAGGGTAGGCACTCAAAGAGCAATCCTCCAGGCAGTCATAGAAAAAACAGGTCTTTATTAAAGTACAAGTGTGGATCGTGTTATCACAACACTTAATCATAGGCTTGTGAGCCTAACCTCAAACAGTGGCAACTGCATTTTATTGTCATAGTCCCTTATTATCACCCAAACCACTTGTCGTGTATCGCCCATTGCGAACAAGGTATGACCCATAATTGGCCAGAAATGACATAGTGAGAAATTAAGTAAGGGGAAAAAAAACAGAAAAAAGTAAGGACAGCATGTTCCCTAAAATTCAGTGTAAAGCATCTCAATGATAATACTATTGATGTTTCTGGAACTAGAAAATATCAAAAAAATTAGCAAATCATATCAGTATTAAAGGATCAATGATGCATATATGAGTGTGTCCCTTTACAGAAAGTAAACTGTAGATGGCAAGACATTCATATGGGCTATATATCAAGTCACACCAGCAGTAAGTCAAAAATATAACAGTGTGTGTGTGTGTGTGTGTGTGTGTGTGTGTACAGTATATATTTATATTTCCCAATTTGGTGAATAAAAAAACTCTTCTCCAAGTTGAATTCCAATCTGTGCGTTGCACCCTAATGCATGGTTTCCCACTGAAGGGCCTCGCTCATTGTAGGGGCCCAGGGTATTGCTCTTTTTGTACTTTTATTAAACTGACTCTAGAGTGTTTTTGATTTTAAGGGGCAGATTTACTAAGCTCGAGTGAATGGTTCGAATTTCAAAAAGTTCGAATTTCGAAGTAAATGTTTGGGTACTTCGACCATCGAATAGGCTATATTCGACCATTCGACTTCGATTCGAAACGATTCGAAGTAAAAATGGTTTGACTATTCGACCATTCGATAATCGAAGTACTGTCTCTTTAAAAAAAACTTCAACTTCATACTTGGCCAAATTAAAGCTATCGAAGTGCAATGTTAGCCTATGGGGACCTTCCAGAGCACTTTTCTACATTTTTTTTGGTCGAATAGAAATCCTTCGATCGATCGCAAAAAATCGTTCGATCTAACGATTTTTATTCGACCGCAGGATTGCCAAATTTGTTGAAGTCGATATTCTAATTTGAAGTTTTTAAATTCAATGGTCGAATTTCAAAGTTTTTTGTACGTCGAAATTCGACCCTTGATAAATCTGCTCCTAAGCTTCCCATTTCTGCAGAAAAGAGTTGTTGGACAGTTGAGCAGTTCCCCTTTGGTTCAAAGCTACACCAGCCACATGTTCTTGCCTTCCTATAGGGTAATTATTACAGTTTGGGAACTTGGTTACTGTTATATCTTACACCTATTTCTTTTTAATGCTCCATATTTGTTGCTATGCATCTGAATAGTAAAATTGTACCTTGTTTTTTGTTTTCACTAGATTGTCAGTGTTGGAAAACATGTGAAAGGCTACCACTATATCATTGCAAACCTGGTGAGTGTGATCTTCATGTTTCTTCAACCCAACCCCATAAGAGTAAGGGTGTCCACCTTTATCAGTACACTAATTAGGTTCATGATGTGTTGCATTAAAGGAGATGTAAACCCAAAATTAAAATATTGCCTAAAATAATACTATACATTTATTATACAATTTCTATGGCTAAATGTATTTGTAAATGTGGTTGATATGAAAAGCAGTATCTTTCTGTTTTTGTTCTTTGCTGTGAGCCTGTGAAGAATCCTTTAAGACTGATTTTGGCTACATTGGGGCAATCAAATAAATTGAAGATAAAACCACCACTAAATAAGCCATTGATTTTTTTTTTTTTTAATTTTAAAAGGCACATCTTTCCCCTTTAAACTTATATTTAGTTCTATGAATACCCCACAATTAAAAAATGTAGATATATGGGTCCTGTTATTGCCTCCCTTTTCCATCTATGATTTATTGAAGCAAGATGAATTGCTTTGCTGCAGAACTGAGCACGACAAGATAAAAGACTGCACATTATTTTATGTTAATTACGACTAACTGTCCCTTTGAAGGAGCGTGCTGCTCAGATTCCTCCATTCTCATCCAAAGTCTGCTTCACTTGGTAATTAATATTTGTTGCCTCGTCGGATCCCTGCATTAAAAATTTTCCGTATTTCTTTTGACCTTCAGTCAAGGAGTAGCTTAGTTAACCAGGCAGCTTTAGTCTGTATAAATTATGCTCCTTGAGTCTGTGATTATGCTTCGCTAATAAATGGGAGACCTAAAATTCTGGAGAAGTGGGTGCTTATGATTCCACACATGCTTGGGCTTCTAAACAAGTATGAAGTTATCTAGTGAGGGAAAGCTAATCTAAGCTTCATTTTTAGTTCACTTTTAATTTCATCTTGTTTGAGATATTGTTTACTTTATTTCACTGAGACAAATGATATGACTAAAGGAAGTTGAAGGACAACTGAAGTAGCTAGAAATGTTGTACATTAAGTTTTGTGCTTTTGTACCAGCCCAAGGCAACCACAGCCCTTTAGCAGTAAAGATCTGTGTCTCCAAAGATGCCCCAGTAGCTCCCCATCTTCTTTTCTGCTGATTCACTGCACATGCTCTGTGCTGCTGTCACTTACTGAGCTTAGGGAGCCACTCACAATATACAGTACACATAGAATAGAACTGTCACAATATAAGGCTGATTAGTAATTAATACAGAAAATTACTATATGGCACGGCAGAAACCAGTGCAATTAGCATCAGAATTTAATAATCAGCCCTGTAGCATCAGCTTATATTACAGGGGAAGCTCATTTTCTGCTGGATAATTAGTGACGAGCCCTAAGCTTAGCTTCTCAACAGCTGCTCAGAGCCCACTGAGCATGTGAGTGTCACAGACACTTTCCAAGATGGTGACACCCTGTGACAGGTTTGAAGTCCTGGATCATTGCTGCTATTGACAAGCTGAAACTTTAGGCTGGTGCAATTCAAGTTCAGTATATAAAACATGGCATTTTTAACCACAGTCATTTTTTAGGGTTTAGGGGTCCGTTTACTAAAGTGCGTTAAAAATATTCGCACAAAATATAGACAGAATTTTCGCCAAATATGTTATCGCCAGTTTACTAACCTGCGGTAAATATAAATTTGCGAGTTTTCTTGCGCAAGAATAATTGTTCGCCAGTTATCGCATTCACTGAAAATAACGCTACGTATACATTAACGACTGGTTTACTAAACAGCGAAATATGCTAAAGACAAAATTAACGCCAGAATATTCGCAAACTTTTACCGCCACTTATGTAGTGGCGTAAAAGTATTTTTTTCACCAGAAAATTCTCAAGGGCCAGGAAATATCCCATAATACTAGTTTTTTTATACCCATCATTCTTTGCTGACAGGAGAGAGATCTGTAGCTATTGCTGACAGGATGTTTTGGCTTCTGCTTCTATCTGTTGCAACAGCAGCGTGTTCAGCTCAGAGGCGTATTATTGGCAGCGGGCATCACAGTCGTGATCACAGTCAGGATTCGTCAGCCTCTACGCTTTTTTGGTTTCATTGTGATTGGCTACATTAAACTGTGCATTTCTATAAAGCAAAGAGATTGACTGGTATGATTTCTTGTTCCTATGATTCTATTGGCACTCTGGTAATGTTTCTGGATGGTATAATTATCAGTTAATAAAGTTTATGAGTTTTGAAGGTGCATTTCTGGCCATAAATGTCACAGTAAAAATTGCCATAATAACCGCCATAAAAGAAGACTATTTTATAGCATAAATATTCGCAAAAACTTAATTTTTCGCCAGAAAATTCGCAACTCGCTAAAATTACCGCTAACGTAAGCTGGTTCCTTAACGTAGTTACCGCAAGTGATCGCAATGACTTCTGAGCGCATCGCTGTTTAGTAAACTTAGTCGCTGCGAATATTCTGGCGTAAAAATATTCTCAGCGATAACATGCGGAAACTTAAAGTCAGATTTACCGCACTTTAGTAAACGGACCCCATAGTTCTCCTTTAAGAACTACGTACTCTAAAGCAATAACCATTTCCAGGTCCAGAAATAGGGGTAGGTAGGAAATGCAGCTTACTAGGGTGCAACTGGGGGAAGGAGATGGAATTAAAAAATGTACTGAATGATACACTTAGCTCTGGCCTTAGTTGATTCTGTATTAATTTGAGTTCCTAAATGGTCAAGCAGGAGTGGCCTGTGTCTGAGGGAGCGAGTGGGTCTGGGTTAGCCAGTGGAAGATGAGCATGGTGGGTGGAGAGCAAGAGCGAGAACAAGAGGTACATCTTTCTTTGACACCTGTACCTCTTGAACAACCTCTGACCATACCCAGCCTTCCTTTAGCAAGAAGTATCTGATAATTGCAGTGCCATAGGGCAGTTTATTGATAATATTGATACTTACTTGACAAAATACTTTGGGACTAGTGATGGGCGAATTTATTCGCCAGGCACGAATTCGCGGCGAATTTGCGCGATTCACGGTCAGCGAATAAATTCGCAAAACGCCCTCTTTCGCAGATTTTTTGCTGTTTCGCAAATTTCGCACGAAATTTGCAAATTTTTCGGCGAAGCGAAACGGCGCAAATTCGCCCATCACTATTTGGGACTATTTAAAGGAAAACTATACACCCAAACAGTGTAGGTCTATATTAAAAAGCTCAACATAAAACAGCTCATATGTAAAACCCTGCTTCATGTAAATAAACCATTTTCATAATAATAATATACTTTTTTAGTAGTATGTGCCATTGGGTAATCCTAAAAAGAAAATTTATATTTTAAGAAATAAGAGCTGCCCCCTTGATTTGTATGCATTTTTTTTTTTTTGCACAAATCAATTCTCACCAAAACAAAATGCGGGATGACAATCTAGCGCAGATTCACAAAAATGTTTGGCCACTCACGAAAATATACATTTTTCCTCAAATCTGTATAAGGTGAAAAAAATCACAGATCCCTACTCAATTATCAATTTGTTAAAGGGATTCTGTCATGATCTTTATGGTGTAGTTTATATTTCTAAATTACACTGTTTACACTGCAAATAATTCACTCTACAATATAAAATTTCATTCCTGAACCAGCAAGTGTATTTTGTTTTAGTTGTAATATTGGTGTGTAGGTGCATCTCAGGTCATTTTGCCTGGTCATGTGCTTTCAGAAAGATCCAGCACTTTAGGATGGAACTGCTTTCTGGCAGGCTCAATGTAACTGAATGTGTTTCAGTGAGACCTGGATTTTACTATTGAGTGCTGTTCGTAGATCTACCAGGCAGCTGTTATCTTGTGTTAGGGAGCTGCTGTTTGGTTACCTTCCCATTGTTCTGTTGTCAGGCTGCTGGCGGGGGAGTGGGTGATATCACTCCAACTTGCAATACAGCAGTAAAGAGTGACTGAAGTTTATCAGAGCACAAGTCACATTACTTGGGGCAGCTGGGAAACTGGCAATATGTCTAGCCCATACAATATTGAAGTGCTCTACCTCTGTATATATCCTTTTGGAATCAGGTGCTCAGCAGTAAAATACCCTACCTGCCACAGGTTAGGGAATTCACATACAAAGTCCACAGCACTGCGGCACACTGACAAAGTGAATACATTTATATTTACTGGCTCTGATTCAAGTAGACAAAGGCAACATTTCGGGCCTTACAGGGCTCTTTATCAAGGCTTGCTAAATCCGACCCTTGATAAATCTGCCGCTAAGAATGGAAGAGATACAGTAATAAAGCTTAGATGAGTTAAATCTAGTTAAACAGATTCACCAAACTCATAAAATGCATTTATTTTTGGAATTGGAACATTCAGTGTGACAGACAATTATATGTGGATGGGAAATTGCTGTTAAACTTCTAGAGGAAACATGGCTAATTCATTAAAGAAATCTGTAAATGTGCAAAAATCTTTATATGCTGTATATTGAGATTTAATAAACATTGCTCTAAATGATGTGCCTACAACCATATATGTTCTTCCTTTTAAGGGATTCAAGGATATTTCACTTGACCGGTTTATGCATGGGGGGGCCAATGTCACTGGATTTCAGCTGGTCGACTTTAATACCCCAATTGTAAATGAACTAATGCAGCGATGGAAAACGCTAGACCAAAGGGAGTACCCAGGATCAGATTCCCCTCCCAAGGTAATTTGTCTTGTTTACTGATATCACTTGCACAGAATTTGAGAGAATCCACTGCAGGCTACACAAATGGCTAAAAACATTATATTTCAAATAATTTCCATATCCACTAAACATCAAGGAGCCCCATAGCCCAACAAGACCTTGTATAGCAGCCTCCACTGAAACATAGAGCTCAATTGTATAAATGACATTATTGCTGTTGAAACAAACACACAACGGGTTATTTACTAAAATTAGAACATTTCTCATTATTTTATTAAAACCACTTGGACCAAACTCGGGTGCACATTTTTACCTTAGTTATCAATAAATGAAAAAATCTGCTGCAGGAGAGACACAATAAAATTGTGATTTTTTCCGATTTTAGGCCTGAAATCTTTTCATATTATCAACCAAAACAACAAATTCTTTGGATTATCGTACAAAACCCAGCACAGATCATGAAATCTTTCAATTATAAATGGGACATCTGCCATTGACTTCTACATGACCTCGCCGGTGTAACTTCGCTAGCGAAGGAGATAGATTCTAGCGGTACTTCGCTCCCTAACGTCTGCCAAATTGGCGCTCTGGCGAATGGACGTAACTACGCAAATTCAATAAGATGCGGATTTAACTTATCGTTACCTCTTGTGCCAGACTTGCCTTTGCCACCACAGACCAGGCAAAGTGCAATAGAGTAGATAGGACTTTCTTCAAAAAATAGTTGAAATCCCAAAAAACGCTGGCGACTTTTCATTTATCAGGGTGATAGGCTGCAAAAGATCGTAGATTTTTTCTGGGGTACCCGGCTTCCCCCCTACATTTCCTAACATATGGCACATAAACTATACACTGGGCTCATGTGTAGGGCAATATAATAACTCTATTTTATTTTATTAAGCTTCCCTGGGCTTGTGTAGTGTAATGTATTTGCTGCAACATATACGTACATTCAACTTTAACTTCCCGCTGTATGCAAATGAGGCAACGCTAGCGCAACTTCGCTTGCCGCAGTAACAATAGCAACGTTCGCCAACGTTCAGCGCCCTGGACGCAACTATGGATTTTTTTTTTTGTCCTGGCAAATCTACGCCTGGTGGAAGTGTTATGATGTGAGCGAAGCCGTCGCTGGCAAACTTTCGGAAGTTAGTAAATTTGCCCCTAGGGGTTTAATAAATCACGAAAAATGTTAGTTTTTTTCCCACTAAAAAATTGTATTTTCCCCTTTAAAATGCCAACCAGAAAAAAATCTGACTTTAATAAATAACCCCAGTAGTATTTATGAGAATGGGATTACAATCAATTATCGGGGAGGTTAACCTTTGTATTTGCAGGCTTTAATTTTACAGTTCTTTTTTTCTTTTACACAGTAAGCTAGGTTGAAAAAGACACATGTCCATCAAGTTCAACCTCTGCCAGTTGATCCAGATGAAGGCAAAAAAACCCTATTTGAAGCCTTTCCAATTTGCCTCAGAGGGGGAGAAAAAATTCCTTTCTGACTCCAAGATGGCAATCGGATTAGTCCCTGGATAAACAATGTATCTGCCTGTATCACTGATACGGGGAGAGAATTCCACAGTTTGCAATAAATGAATATCACAAGCAGTTAATCTGCATTGGAGTGCTCTCCTTTTTCTCATCTTTATGCTGATATTTTGGATGCTTGGTACATCCATCAATAAAGGATTGACGCAGTCACCACAAGTGGTAAGAGGCTGTGTGCACCAAATTGTTTATAGAGAATTCCACATCTTCACAGCTCTCACTGTAAAAAAAAAACCCTTACGAATATTTAGCCGGAACCTCTTTTCTTCTAATCGGAATGGGTGACCTTGTGTCAGCTGGAAAGACCTACTGGTAAATAAAGCATTAGCGAGATTATTATATGATCCCCTTATATATTTATAAATAGTTATCACCCCTTAATCGCCTCTTATCCAGTGTGAACATCCCCAATTTGGCCAGTCTTTTCTCATAGCTAAGATTTTCCCATAACGTTTACCAGCTTAGTTGCCCTTCTCTGTACCCTCTATAATACAATAATGTCCTGTTTGAGTGATGGAGACCAAAACTGTACTGTCACGGCCGGCACCCAATACCAGAACAGGTGCCAAGTACCCTGGTCTCGGCTTGGCTTCACCAGTAATGTGACCACCGTTGGGCTTCGGGAGGAGCCCTCAGCTTACTTGGGTGCCACCTGGACTTAACGAGGGGTACAAGGCGATATGTTCAGGCTAGCAGAGGGGCACGGCAGGTAGATAGTCTTTTGGGCCGAAGGTCATGGTACAAATGGAGCAGGCAAGAGAATCGTCAGACAGGCAGGGTCGAGGCAGGCAGATATCAAGAATCGGCAGGCAGGCAAGGGTCAAACCGGGTAA
Organism: Xenopus petersii; assembly: GCA_038501925.1. NCBI lineage: Eukaryota > Metazoa > Chordata > Amphibia > Anura > Pipidae > Xenopus > Xenopus petersii. The sequence continues at coordinate 156,181,081 of CM076675.1, forward strand.
TCAAACAGATGGGGTCAGGCAGAAAGAGTAGTCGTGATGCAGGCAAAGGTCAGGATTCGGATATCAGAATAGTCAGGAACAGGCAGGGATCAAAACCGGAATAACAGATACAAGTTTCACAGGAACAGACAGCACAAGGCTTCAGGAACCACCAGAATCAAGATTCTATCACGGCACTGGCTGTGAGCAAGAATGGGCCTTAAATACCTCCAAATTTCGCGCCAAAACATGCGCCAATGCGCGCTGGCGTAATCATAAGCCCCTCCTCCCTTGAATCAATGCCCCTTGTAATACAGCTCAAGACCTTGATGCTGCTGACTGGCATTGCTTGCTACAGCCAAGTTTATCATTTACAAGGACTCCAAGGTCCTTTTCCATTATGGATTTGCCTAGTGCAGTCCCATTAAGCGTATAAGTGGCTTGGATATTTTTATATTCCAGGTACATGACTTTATATTTATCAAAATTGAATCTCACCAGTTTGTCAAGATCCTGTTGAAATTAATTCCATCCTGGATGGAATTAATTGGTCTGCATACTTTTGTGTCATCTGCAAACACTGATACATTCTTACAATACCCACCCAAATTCATTAATGAACAAATTAAATAAAAATGGACCCAATACCAAGCATTGAGGAACTCCAATAAGAACCTTACTCCAAGTAGAGAATGTCCCATTAACAAGCACCCTCTGTACCCGATCCTGTAGCCAGTTTCCTATCCATGTGCAAGAGACTTCATTAAGTCCAACAGACCTTAGTTTAGAAAGCAGTCATTTGTGGGGAACAGTATCTAATGCTTTGGCAAAAGCCAAATAGATCACATCTACTGCTTTCCCGCTGTCTAGCATCTTACTTACATAATTTGAGAGTAGCAACACCCTCAACCAGCATATTTTTACTATTAATATACTTAAAAAACTTTTTGGGGTTAGTCTTAGCCTCTGCCACAATGCAGCCTTCATTTCCTTTCTTTGCCTTCCAGATTGCTAATTTACAACATTTATTATAGTGTTTATATTCATTAAATGCAGCTTCTCTCCCCACAGACTAGGGGGCAGATTTATCAAGGTTCGAATTTCGAAGTGCAAAAAACTTTGAAATTCGACCATCGAATAGGCTAATTCAGCATTCGAAGTCAAATTCGTAGGATTTTAAAGATCGTACGATCGAACAATTTGAACAATTTAATCGTATGATTTTACTTAGACTTCTAAAAACTTAGCCAAATCTCGGCTATAGGTTTTAGGAGGTCCCCATTGGCTAACATAGCAATACAGCAGGTTTAAGGTAGTGAAGTGTCGAAATCGAAGTTTTTTAAAAGAGACAGTACTTCGATTATCAAATGGTCGAATAGTTGAAGCATTTTCACTTCAAATTGAAGTAGAAGTCGAATTTGGTCTATTCAATGGTCGAAGTACCCAAAAATTACTTCGAAATTCGAAGTTTTTGAATTTGAATATTCACTTTAAATTCACTTCGATCCTTAGTAAATGTGCCCCTTATAGTTTTTAAATACCTTTCTCTTCTTTCCTACTAACTTCTATACTTCTATATTAAGCTATGTAAATAGGGTAATTCTTGGTGCTTCTACATTTACTTCTTAAGGGAATAAATTGAGAACAGTAACACTTTAAAATATCATTATATATCATTATATTCATTAAATGCAGCTTCTGTCCCCACAGACTTATAGTTTTTAAATACCTTTCTCTTCTTTCCTACTAACTTCTATACTTCTATATTAAGCTATGTAAATAGCTTCTACATTTACTTCTTAAGGGAATAAATTGAGAACAGTGACACTATAAAATATAATTTTAAATGACAACCACTGTTCTGTGTTTTTAGTTGAAAACATACTGCCCCAATCTATGCTGTGAAGGGCAGCCCTCAAGGCACTAAAATGAGCTTTTCTGAAATTCGGGGTTTTTGTTGCCCCAGGGTGCACTGAGAAACAGCCTGCTCCATACATGCCAGTTCAGAGCTGTCCTCCCCAGCATCTTCAGCCAAACTCATGAATCTGTTGCTTTGGCCAAGCTGTGGATCAACTTATCTCCCTTATTAGCCTCCCCTGCCCTTTCTCCAGAAAAATGGAAATCACAGAAAAATACAAAGTAGAACAAAAGACCAGATGCACATTGTATTAGAATCCTGCTCTCTATAACTCTAAGATTTATTATTTATTATTGCCCTGCATGTGGAGTTTCATGCCGAAAAACAGTTGGAAATCATAATAATAACTTATGCAAACTTACAAAGATTAGCAAGTTTTTTTTGGCACAAAACCCTGTATGATTAGTAAACTCATTCAGGGTTTCTTTATGACTGCAGGAGAATGAAAGCTAGGGCAATCATAAATGGGCCCCTAAAATACATTTGCAGGTGAACAGACCCTTTAAATGAGCAATAATGTTCATTGCAACTTGGTTGGAGGTCCCTTAGTAGCTACTTACAATCAGAAACTGTCAGGGGGCCTAATGGATCCCAGCGGGAGAAGTCTGGACCAAGGAGGAAGCACAGAGCCAAAAGTCCAGATCGCAGTTGCCAAAGGGTTAAACAGGAGACTTGGTCAGGATACAGGCGAAGGTTCACAAGGCAGGCAGCAAAGGGTCAAAATCAGAGTCAAAGCAGAGGTCAAAGTCCAGGAATCAAAATAGCAATAATATAACGCACCCAGGTACACTCAGGAATCAGGACCTATAATTGGTCATTGAACCGGCGTCCTGGGATTCTTTTATTTTTATTTTGAGTTAGGTGCCGGCTTGTGTGATGTCATCGCGCCGGCATCCTGACTCTGACATAGCTGCGCCAGCGCTACCCACATGGTAGCTATGGGTGTCGCCATCTTTGCTTCGGCGCAGAAGAGGAAAGACGTGTCGTCGGATGCTCGTGACAGAAACATAAATCCACATCTATTTTTCTGGAGTCACCCATATTATTACACCTGGTGCTGGGTGGAACAAGGGTCATGGACTGTAGGGAACAGGGCATGGTCTGGACGGCAGATAAGGGAAGGTTAACTTCTGTGGATATCAGAAGAATTATGAACAGCACTTTAGTATGCAGTTCATTTTACTTAAATTTTTGGTTTCAAAATAAAAATGGTGCATAATATATTTTCTCAGATACAGAGATGTCAGCATTCCACTGGTATTTCAGTTTTTTTCATTTTGCGCCTAGGCCCCAATAAGGGTTTCCATGCCGTCTTGTGTCCCTGTCACACCCCAATCTCAACCAAAGCCCGGTATATTAATCAAAGACACTCCCAGGAGTTCTATGATGTTTGTAAGCTTTTTGTTTGGATATACATCTGGCTTAGCAAGCAGTAGTCTGAGAGGGTTAATTACTAAAACCCAAATTTTTCTGGTCAGGGTTTTAAAGGGTAAAACACCAACATTTCATGGAAAAAATCAACTAAATTTTTTTGAGCTTTATTATACCCCGAGGCTGCAATACTCCATCTCAAACCTGTCGAGGTCATGTAGAAGTCAATGGCAGATGTCCCCTTTACAATTGGAAGCTGTCATGATCTGCACCGGGTTTCATAATCCGAATAATTTGTGGTTTTTGCGTGATTATCCAAAAACTTCATATGATTTGAATTTCTTCACAAATATAGTCTTATCCCGTACAAAATTTTTTAAGTTATTTTATTTATAAATAAAATTGTAGATCGGAGTTTGGTTGAATTTGTTTTAATAAAATGAAATTTCTGCTTAAAGTAAATAACCCCCTAAAAGTTGGGAGTTTAAATAAAACCTTTTAGAATGATCTTCATCAAATATAAGATCCCTGTACTGTGTTAAAGGAATGCAATTGTGACAACCTATCATTTCACATTTTTTGTTTTTCTTATTTACTCTTGAAGTATACCTCAGCACTGACATATGATGGAGTGCTTGTGATGGCTGAAGCTTTCCGTACTTTACGAAGACAAAAAAATGACCTCTCAAGAAGAGGAAATGCAGGGGACTGTCTCGCTAACCCTGCTGCTCCCTGGGGTCAGGGGATTGACATGGAGAGAACACTGAAACAGGTGAGGATTTAATATATACAATATAACAAGAAATTTGAAAATGCACCACCCACTGACTTATATAAAACTTGCTAAGTTTTAGATGCCCCATTTTGTCATTAGAAATTTGGAGTTTTTTATATTGATAAATCTAAAATTCAAGTTAGTAAAACTTCAAGACATTTTTATCAAATCACTGAAAAAACACTTTACTAACAATAAAAAATGTATTTTTTCTACCAACTTCGAAAAATTTGTAGTTTTGGTATATTTCCTAAAAGCTCTAAAAAAAAGTGTAAAACCCATAAAAACTTCTAATGCAAAAATTCCCGAAGTAAAAGTTGTTGAGGTCCTGCAGTCAGTGAGAGCAGTGCTGATCTTATTGGACCAATTTTAATCAATTTGGACTTTTAGAGGAATATCTATTTTTTAGCACAGCGTTCAGTGCTTTTTTTCATTCAGAATTTTTGTATTTTTATCTTTCAATAAATTCCATGACATTCATGGTTTTAGAGAATATAAGTTTAGTCATGGTTTCAAACGTCTCTAAAACCACTAAAATGAAAATGTTGATGTAGTTTCCACCTCTCATTGGGGCACATATACTAAAGTATGAATTTTCTCTTCATCTAACTTCCCCGCAGTTCATCTAATTTCATCAAGTGTATTTTTATAACATCTCATATTTACAAAAAATTGTGATTCACTTTTTTAAGAGAAATGTGGTGACTTTTCTCCTGGCGTAAATTCTCTGTGAAAATTCACCGGTATATTTTCCCCATACAATAATAGTGGTCAAAATTCTCTAGAAAATATTCTGTAGAGAATTTTCACCATGGACAAAATTAGCATGGAATGGGAAATGTTGATAATGAGATTTAAAACTTGCTGCTCTATCTTTATAATGGTATTTCGCCAGCCTGAACATGGAGAAATTTGTCTTGGCAAAAATATGCTCTGGTGCACTTAGTGAATTGGAGAATTCTCACTGGAGAAAGTTCACCTGGAGAAGAGAGGTGAATTGACACCAATGCCCTGCAAAACTAATTATCCAAAACTTGTTGTATTCTCCTTTTATTAAATTGGCGATATTGAGGGGAATCTTATTTTTATTGAAACTACTCATTACAAATTTGCACTTTCACCCTATATTAAATTTGCACCATTGTACCCAAAAGTAGTTCTTTTTGATCCTCCCTTAATAAACAGTGAGATTTTGCCTGGTTCAATGAAATCTGTTTTATACTTCTCTATGGCATTTATTATTTCTAGAGCTAAACAAGGCATTTAGGGAAACTGAAGCTTCTCCATCTTTGGTCCTTGTGAGGTAGAATATTAGATTATCTGTATACTACCCCTTATCACCCTTTATTTGTGACTGTTTTGTTAACAAGAGCCCATCATTATTATTTATGTACTGGGAATCTACTTATTTACCTTGCAAGGACCAGACACGGAATAGCTTCAAAGTCCCTCTTTACTTTGTTTAACTCAATAAGTATGTTCAACCCAAGCCCTATTCATTGAACTATATTCAGTGCACGTCTGTTTAAATGTAAATATGGGTACCTCAAAACTCTATTCTGATGTGTTCAGCACACGTGTTCTGTGATAATATTATAAATTATTTGTATAATTTTTTTTAGGTTCGCATTCAGGGTTTAACCGGAAACATACAGTTTGACCACTATGGACGCAGAGTGAACTATACTATGGATGTTTTAGAGTTGAAAAGTAACGGCCTTAGGAAGGTAATTTTATTGTACCTGCATGCTTTAAATTTTTATTTATTTATTGTTTATTTATTATTATTATTATTATTTATTATTATTTATTTATTGTTTATTGTTAAAATTAAATAGCCTTTGTATCAGTCTTGAAATAAACCACCACATTTTGTGGCAAATAAAATGGGACATAAGATAAGAATATAAAACCATTGTTCAAGAACTGTTTGATACAATGGTCCAGTCTGTAGACTGGGCCTAGTGTTCAAAAGTTGACAAAGGTGCAAATAAGGAGCACAGAGACTGGTCCTAGAATAAGAGTTTGAGGTATAACTTTCAACTAGAATGTATGCACAATTCTTGCCAAAGTCAACACCTTTTCTTATAGCTATTTTGGTCAAGTGAGTAATTTGCAAATCCACCCCAGTGGATGTACCACAGAATAGAGCCTGCTACTTGTTGAGTAATGGATACAATAGGTACTGTTGGATGTAATCAAAAAGGCCACAATAGCTGGCAAGAGCAAATGGTAACAAGCAAAGTTTAAATTATAGGGTAAATGGGTATTTATTGGCAGGTTTACTAATTGCTAATACTATGGCTTATAATGTATCTCTACTGTTCTTTTATACAAAAATTGCATTAATCGATTGGAACAATTAATTAATTTAAAACATTTTAACTGGCCATTTTTAAATTCAGATTCTTAAGATTTTGGGGGAATTTGATAGACCTTGAAAATTTGAGTTTAGAAAACTAAAATGCATAAAATGTAAAGATCTGCTTTTTTCTTAAATCATGATATAAAATGTTACAACATGCTACAATTTCTTTTTTTTGACATTCTTTTAAACAACTGAATATTAATGTTGTCCAAGAAATGTATGTTTATGTGTTTACTCAACTGTAAACAAGCACTGGATGTGGATCTAAGCTGCTTTAGCCATATCACATGGAATCTATTTTAATTTGATCCATATTTGCACTATAAATCAGTATATAGCAAAGAAATCAACAAGACATTTTTAAAATAACTGTAGGTCCAACAATACAAAGATGTCCAGGTCTGCTATTAATCTACCACTGTGTTCTCCTATGTCTTTTTATTCCTTCCAACATCTTATTGAAATTATAAAGTGCAACCAATTGCAGTAAGCTTTTTGATGCATTCTTTTCATGGATTTGTGCTATGTTTGCTGTTGTACAATATGTTTGCTCTCATCAGGTATCAGTGGGGTTGTTAATAATGGGCACTAGGGTTCCCATTCCCCTAGAAAGTGCTCTTTTGGCAGTTCAGTAGCTTAAATAGCATTCCCACTATCCATCAAGGTGGTTAATTCAATATCAGGTGTTGGGGAAGGACTTTAAGTTACCAATATTGCCATCCCCTTGCTATTTGCATGTCTGTTGGAGTTCCTTTTAAGGGGAGAGAGATCATGAGATCAATAATAGAAGACAAGTAAAGGAATGGAAGGACAGGACATCAGGGCAGCACAGAAGTTGGAAAAAACAGAATGGGAGAACAAAGGAGGCAGAAAACAGTACTCTATTGTCTTCTCCATCTTTGTATAGAGCAGGGGTCCACAAACTTTTTTTTATCTGTGAGCCACATTTAAATGTAAAAAAAAGTTGGGGAGGAACATAAACATGAAAAAGTTCTGCTGGGGTGCCTAATAAGGGCTGTACTAACAAAAAAAATCTGCAAAGAAGCAAGGTGTCTGGAAGCCATGTAGTGATTGCATTCATAATGCAGGAGACTTAAATGAATACTGCAAAATGGTTAATGCATCTTTAACATTTTTTATAATATTTTTTATTTTATTTTTGCTATGTTAAATTGCTAAATAGAAATGCTAGGGTGACGCTGCCCCAGCCCAGTTTTGCCTTTTGTGTGTGTGTATATATATATATATATATATATATTATATCTGCTCATAGCTGTGTCTGTAAGTGATTGGAAGGGACAATATCAGGCAGGTGGCAGATGAGAATGACTATTAACATCTATAAAGAGAGATGGGAATGGCAGAATTGCTAGAGACTGGAACAAACTGCTCTATGGCAGAGCTATAGCAATACTGCAATCAATAACACTGAACTGCTGTATCCATAATACAAAAGCAAGCCAAAATCTAAATAAATGTAAGTGGCACAGCTGTATCCCAGCTCTCTGCTCTGACATTAATGAACATGTCCTTTCCACCATCCAGCCTCTCAAACAGCTTGGCACGTTGAAGGCCCTTGGGCAATATGGTATTTCCTAAGCAGCCTTGACGTTGACCAGGTGTTTTTATGAATGTTGACAGTTCTTCTCATTTACAACACTCACATCCTGTTTGTGAATTAGATAAGTAACATCCCTAAGAGACTCATGTAGTGTGCTGTAACATTAAATAATAGCTTTGCTGATTCAGATTTATTAATAGGGGTTCAAGGTGGCAAATTATTTCATCAGGTAAATTTTGCATTAATGTTACTGATACCTTGAACTCGATTAGTTCTGTATAAGCAGGTTTTTGTTATTTTACTGACTAAACTGCTTATGGTACTCTCTCATGATATTATTGAGGTGCCATATTGGATGGGGGTGCTGACAGTTTGGGATTATATAAATAAAGCATGAATGCACACCTTTACTAAAATTCATAATGACGTATGATGTATGCAATCTATCTATGTAATGTAGTAAAATTGCAATGGTCTAGTAACCTAATTTTGAGGAAAGATTAAAAAAAAGTATCTCATAAAAACTAAGCAGAATTCTATGGGGATATCTAGAAACTAATTATGAGAGAGGGTTTTCTCATACAATTGAATATGGCCCTTTCTTAGTTACTACTAACGTAAAGGTACCGCAAGCTTTGTTTTGAAATCACACAGTGCATCTCATCAGGACACTCATTTCATGTCATCTGTGATGACATATGATGATAATGATCTATTTGAATTCAGTGGCATAGAGGGACATGATGAGCCTCCTTTGACTAATGTCTAGGGGGTTGCTCCATCCCTAGGAGTTTACTGTTTACAAATCTTCCAAAAAATGTAGCAAAGATCATAGAATAACTAAAAATATAGAATTTGGTAAAGAAATAAAATTCTACTGAAAATCAATTATTTTGAAATAATTTTGCCAGTAAAATTAGGTTTTTATACTCTGAATTTCACTGGTAATGATCCATCATTATTCATCAATGAATTTTGTATAGAGAGAAGTGTAAAAGAAGAAGTATTAAGGAAGAAGTACCGGTATGTTCAAAATGCATCAGGTTTAATGGTTACTAAACATGAAAACAGTTTTATTAACAGACGACATGCAAAATATTGAAGATGCATGATAACTTCTTGCATATTTCCTACTTCAGTGCTTTGTAATACAAGCACTAATTATAGATCACCCTAATAAAATGTTAAGAGGGAAATTCTACTAGCATGCATTAGATTTTTTCTAATTTTTTTGTGGCACATGGGGCAGAAATTTTCTTTTGTAGCTGTGCAGAAACCAATACTGCCCTCCCTTTTTTGAATAGGAAACAAACCTCAGGTCTGGTGCTGGTTCTTTACTTAAAGTGTTAAGGCTGACAACTAGTACCAGCACTTTAACTGAAAGGAGGGTGGCAGAGGGGGTTTCAGGCCATTCTTCACCAGTTGAAATATACTGGTAGATATATACCACGTGTGACACAAGCTTTATTATAGAGTTTCTAATGGAAACCCTACTACATACCAGCTGGGATTCCTTTAACTTTATTATTAAAGCAATAGTTCATTTCAGAATTGGCTTTTAGTAAGATGTAGATAGCAGCAGTCTAAGACACTTTGCAATTAGTGTTAAGATTTTTTTGTGGTCTTTGAAATACTTACATTTTTGTAATTCCAAATGCTCTCTGACTTAATTACTGTAAGAACAAGGCAGCCATTTGCAAAATCAGTAGGAAAGGGTGAGAAAAGAAAGACAAGCAGTTAAAAATAGTTTAAAGCTGGAAGAAAAAAGAAAAAAGTAAATTGCTTGTACTTAGATTTAATTCTGCTATTCCTCTCCCTGGGAGTTAGAATGTATGTAGATTTTCCTTGCAGTCTTCGGAGTGAAGTTAGAGGGATATGGAGCTGATGCTATTGGACCGCTTTAAAACAATCCAGACTTTTAGAGGTTTTTGAATTTTTTTGCTAGGAATTATACGAAAATCTTGAATTTTTGGAGGTTTTTGAGGTATTGGTATTTTTTACGGCATTGTTCACTGATTTTTTCCGTTCATATTTTTTATATTCGGATCTTTTCATAAATTCAATGACAATCGTGGTTTTAGAATGTGACTTTAGTCATGGTTTAAAAAACCTCTAAAACCACTAAAGTCCGATTTTTAATAAATAAGTCTCCAAGCCTCTGCGTATTTGATATGCCTCTGCTTTTAGAAAAGCAAGAATGTTTCTTAATTAAATATATTATATGAGATGCCTATCACCAAAAATATAAAAATCTGTGGTGGGGAGACAGAGGTGTGATGGCATGGGGTCCAACTTGTGATGGGGTCTGCCAGGAAGATGCTTGTATGGGGGTTCATGGGGGTAGGCACAGCAGATTGTGAATCAATATGCAGTTTGTTGCTAATTTTGAATGCATAGATAAGATAAATAATGTATTATTTATTCTCTAGAAATTGATAGCCATATCCTTTTAATAATCAAACACTTGGGGCCAGATTCAATTCAGTGTGAAAAAGTTATTTCATGCTTTATGATGTGAAAACTCATGGACGAGTCAATTCGAGGAAAAAAAACTTTTCTCCTAATTCAGTTCAAGTTTTTTCCTCATAGACTTCAATTGAGTTTTCACATGATAAAAATGGAGAACAGTTGTTCTGAATTGCATCTCAAATTGAATCTTGTCCATGAGTTTTCACATGATAAATCTTTTTTTACTGAATTAACTCTGGCCCTTTATGAACTCAGGATCCATGAAAGCATTTATTTGCATTGGTGGAAATTGTTTAATGTTTTCCAGTAAATTTAAGGTATAATTTTGCAGATTATCTGGTAAACCACAGGTGTTAGCATTCCTATACATTGTTAGGCCTAACTAGTGGTACTGTATAAGAGAAAAAATAATGGCACAGAAATGTGTATTTGTGGCACTCTGTAAATAGTAATGTGTTAAAGTCTTGAACAGGAATGATGAAAGAAACTTGGACTACTACTGTTATCCTTCAACACTCACCAATAATGTAAAAACCTGCTATAGGGGTCTATCGTGTCAAATGTTATTACTAATACTGCTGTTATATTAATAAAGGGCATATGCACCCAGGAGCAGTAGAAATAATGTCAGCCAGTATCACCTCCACTTTCTCAGCAGCAAAAATGAAAGCCCATTCAGGCAATCAGCCTTAGAGAATGCTAGATAGTGTTATTATCATTTACATTTTGTTTGCTCTTCCTTTTTGTTCAGAGTCTTTGTAGGGAAGTCCCTGCAAAATATTTGTTTTGTATTTTAGAGATAGTAGCTGAGTTGGTATTGTATTTATGTGTAACAAAATCATTTCAATACATTGACTCTTGGAACTTAGCAACGGAAAGTTAAACTCACAAACAAGAGCATGTAAAACTTTTTAGGTTGTTATGGCTACAACAACAGAACATACACTTCCAATAATTGCTTGTGTGGATTGTGCTTTTATGGAAAATACTTGCTATTACACCTCACAGGGGCTGATTTACTAATGTCTGTATTGTTTACTTTTCCCTGAATAATTTTTTCTATCATGGATAATACTAATTACTCAAAATCACCAAAATGTTGTCATTTATTTAATGAAAAAAAGAATGAAAAAGACCACAAAAAAACTGTCAAGGTCATGTAAACGTCAGTGGGATTTTCCAGTTGTAAAATCTTTATTTCAAGCTTTTAGAGGATTTTTTGATTTATATTTGCATGAAAAATTAGAGGATTTCAAGGTTTTCGTATTAGTATTTGGCTTAGTTAAACATTTGTAATATTTGTTTGTGTTTTTTACATTGGACAATAAAATGAGCATTCACTCCTGAAGCCAACCAGTCGGGTAAAACTTGATTTTATTCCATATTGCTAGCAATATGGAATAAAATAAAGTTTTACCAGACCGGTTGGCTTCAGGAGTGAGTGCTCATTATGCTGTCATTTGTATCTCACCCCAAAATACGGGTTCAGGGTGCTGCACCCAAATCACCGGAGGATATCTGAGAGTGTAGTAATCTATTGTTTGACATATTCACTGTCGATGTGTGCAGACGTGAATAACCTGTGGTTTATACACCCAGGTCAATTTTTCACATTGGGTGAGCCACATTTTGAAACGTTAAGTTTTACTGCTTGAATTGAGATGCTTTTCCCATTTTCTATGTACTTTTTACATTTGGGCTGTTTTAATAAATAACTTTGCATTTGTGGTTTTAGAGAAAATGAGCGAGTTTGTGGTTTCTTCTAAAATCAGAATGTTGATAAGTAGGCCTTGGGTAGTGTAATATTTGACCGTCATAAACAAAGAATTAATACACAGAAGTAAATCAGAGTGATAGTAAGGCTGAAAACATTTTTACTTTCACTCAGGGGGTTATTTATTAAGGGGAAGACACATATTTACACGTATTATACATAATTACACGTATGTTTTTTTAATTAATACTGGGGGGTTATTATATTTAGCTTTAGTAGGACATATACTGTAATAATAAATACTTTTTGCACCTAACCATGGAGCAATTTAAAGAGTTAGAATATTTTAGTACTCAAATATTACTTGTACTCCATTATTAATTTACCAGTTAAGAAGGCGTTAAGAGAATTATTTGTATATTTTTATGTATATTGTTTAATATTAATTTTTATAATATTTTATTGTTAATTGTTGGGAGGGAATTGTGCTTTTAAATATTGTGTGTATTTAAAGTTTCATACTGCCTATGAAGAGCCATTCAGGTATTAAATGTATAAGGTTATAGACTGTGTGGTTTGTATGTTTTAAAATCATGCTATAATAAAGATTTTTGTAACTTTAGGGTAAGGTCACACTGAGCATTTCGGGGAGATTTAGTCGCCTGGCGACTAATCGCCTCATCTTTGCGGCGACCTCATGACGCAACTGCAGGCGACTTCGGAAAACCAATCGCCGCATGTGATTAGCGTCTGCAATTTTTCATTTTAGCCAGCGCAGAGTGAGGGAAGGCGTTTGGGGAGATTGGTCACCGCAAAGATGAGGCGATTAATTGCCAGGCGACTAAATCTCCCCGAAACGCTCAGTGTGACCTTACCCGTAGAAGCTCAGAAGTAATCTTTACATATGCATTGCTGAACCCAATATAATCGATATATCTATCATGTGTGTCCCCCACCCACTTATTGTTAATGTCTGTCCAAGTGTTTGTACTGGTTTTGAAGATCATACTGTTTGTATTCTCTTTCAGTCAACTATATAGTGCTGAAATACCGGTTAATATGTTAACCCATAAAATTATACTAATAGTAAAATTAAGTAGATCTTTAAATCATTTAGGGTTTATCTTCAATTGTTTTCAGATTGGTTACTGGAATGATATGGATAAATTGGTCTTAATTCAACATGAACCAGCCTTCAAAAATGATTCTTCAGGTATTGAGAACAGGACTGTTGTTGTCACCACAATATTGGTAAGTTTCTTTTTAAGAAAAATTAATTTTCTTTCATTTTGCTTTTCAAAAACACTTGACGAAATGAAATATCTGCCTGGCAGACAAAAAAGGTCAACTTATATAAATTAAGAAAAGTAAATAACTTATAGATTTTTGTCTGGGCAAACACAACATTATAAGGAATGTCAAATTGTGTTCTATAAAATACAGCTTAGAATAATTGAAAATGTATTTAGAACATTTTTATATAATGTAGGTTCCCCCGGGGAGAGGGGCTGTTTGTGAGAATTTGTTTTTTTACAAAATCAGCATTGTTGGTTTAAGATATTTCATATTAGCTAAGCCACTCTTGCAGTTCATTTAATGTATTCACAGCTATGTTTTTAATTTGTTCAGGACATAAACACTTTTGTTTATCTTCAGATTCAGCACTGTGTAAAATTACAGTAGTTTTCTTTATAATTTGTCTTCATCATGCCACCACAATATGTAATAGAAATTTTTAGCTACAGAACAGTGCTAGAATTTTATCTTTCAATACAGGAAACTCAAGATAAACCTTTTTTTCCTATAATGGAACTAAATCACCCACTTTAACAAACAGTAATATTAAGGATATTTTTTATTCTCAAAAGTCAAACATGCCCTTTAAATTTTACTGTCAAATTAGTCTGATAGAGGATGACCTTTACCTATCTGGACATAGGAATTTTACACTTCACTGCCCTGAACTTTTCACCGGCCTTGTTACACTTGACTTTCATTAACAAAGAAATTCGAAATGTACTGTGATGATATGAAAATAGAGGAATTTTTCCCTGTATTTTATGGCTGTAGCTATTAAAACATTTTCTTATCAACAATTAACTTTAGGGGGCCGATTTATCAAGGGTCAAATTTCGAGGTAATGGGAGTTTTTTTAAACTCCCATCAACTTGAAATTCAAATTAAAAAAGACCAACCAAAATTTATCAAAAAAATAAATAAATTTTTTCACTTCGAGTGAATAGGCTGTATTCAATAGTTTGAAATTGAATTGAATTCGGAATGTATTCAATCTAATTTGATTCTAAGTATTTTTTTTAAAAAAACTTGGATTTGTCAAAGTCCACCAAATGACTCCAGATAGGTTCTAGGAGGTCCCCCATAGGCTAAAACAACAATTCGGCAGATTTCAGATAGCGAATAGTCGATGTCGAATTTTTAAAGAGACATGATAAATTTCTATATTCCAATCTTTTAATTTTTTTCAAATTCGAATTGAATTTGGACTATTCCCTAGTCCAAGTACATTAAATTAGTTTGAAATTCAAACTTAAAAATGTGATTTTTTAATTCTACCCTTGATAAATATGTCCCTAGATGTGTCCATTTCCTTTTAAGGTTTATGAAGGTTTATGAAAACATGAAATGCTTGCATTTTTCATTGCATGGTATATAAATATATATTAAAAAAAAAAACAACAATATGGCAGTGTAGAATCTATGTAAGCTGCATTATTTTCCTAAAAGATTCCATTATGGGAAATTATGCTTCAGTACAGTCCTCCTCTTTGCAGCCTCTCATGAAGAATCCTATTTTAAGAAATTGATCAAGAAAGAAAGGATTTTCAAGATCGAGCGACCATTCCTATGGCTCAAGTATAAATCAGCAATGTAGTCATATTAATAAACTTTTTCAATATGCTATGTGGGTTACTATCCTGAATTGATAATCACCCCATCCCCCCAAGCCTAAAAACCTGAAAACATGCCTTGAGAGCATAATTCATTAGGTAGCTCAGATGGCAAGAATATCTATTCCATAAAGCTGAAATTCCCATCCTGTCTTTTATGAGTGAGCATTAAGGCTTCAATGCATGTATAGCATTATACATTTGAAAAATCTGCTAATTGTTCATGTGCATAAAAAACAAGTCAGATAAATGCAAATGGTGTATGGCTTGCTTGCTCAGCTTAAAGTATTTCTGCAATGCGTACTGTTAGTTCAGTCTCGTTTGAAGGGTTTCCTTTAATCAACTGTGAAATTCTTTAATACAAGCACTCAAAACCTTGTCATATTTCAAGAGGCTACAGTAGACTCTGGCAGCAGTACATTGATACGATGCTAATGCAGCAAAACTGCTGAACAGGAAAATGCATAAGAATAACAGGTATTTACAAATGTGCATTTTCAAATATTTGATTTCGGTGATAAATCTACTCGATTTCGAAGATGACTTGTACAACCTACCCAGATATGTTCAACACTTACAGATATTTATTACATGCTAATTGCCATGTGTTTCTTCATTTCTTTAAATATGCAGTGTAGCCATCTTTCTTTATCCAAAATTATATCCTCACAGCCTGCAGAACTGTATTTCAAGCTATGTATGTCAGTGCAGGAACTGGCTGTGACGTGTCTTGAGCTTTAATATGTATGTACCGCAGGCCATTTTTTTAGCCTTTTAGTAAACTGCTTATACAGTATATGGGTTCTGTACATGTGGATTTATAAGTCAATTTATTTGCAAAAGTTTAGCTCTGTAAAAAGTAATCTTTCTAAATTTATGTATGATTTGTGTATGACTTACAATATTGTAAACTGTTGTCTACGCCTGAAGTACAGGGGAGGGAAGACAGCGTTTCAATGCCTCTATTAAAGTTCTCATATTTTGTATATTTTGGTTTGCCTCTTAATAAAGCTTACTATTTAAAGACATATCCAATCATGTTTTCTATTTTTTGACATGTTCCTGAAACCTCACAGCTGAATTGTACACTCTGTGCTTATGAAGGTAAATCATATGTTTTATGTAAAGTTTGGAGTTGGTTAATTGTTATTCTTAGAAGTTAATGTAGTTTGTGTAACCAGCATTCAATTATGTTTCTTTTCTTTATTTTGGTTTGATTAATGTTACTGTACTTAAACAAAGGGAGACGTAAACTAAGGAAATACTGGAGCTTTTACATTTGTAGACCAGAAATACATCTATATCTGCTGCAGCTTATATAACAAAATGAAACTTTCAACAGGCAAAAGTATGCTCCGCTGTTGAGTGGTGTGCAACACCAAGTAGCAGGGAGGTAAGTTAAGACACAGCACATATTTATAAAGGCCAGCCATGAAATATATACATGCATGTATTGATATCAAAGTTCTCCTAGACATGCATTGAAGAAAGAGCACATTATGCTTGTGGTATACACCTTCAATTATCTTTGTATATAACATTTATAGGGCAAACCTATCTGAATTTGGGTCTGGCTTTAATTTTTCTTACAGAAGATAGAGGCAAGGGAGAGACAATCAAATACAAATTAATATGATATCGCTCAGCTCCAATGTATCAATTATAGATTACAAATTATATAAAGAAAATATATATTATGTTAAGAAAATGTTCACTTAATAATTTTTGGCGAAGGAGCTCTCTTCTTAAAGGGCATGTAAAGTCTAAAATAGAATAAGGCTAGAAATGCTATATTTTGTATACTAAATATAAACATGAACTTACGACACCACAAGCCTAATCAAACAAATAATTTATGCTTTCAAAGTTGGCTACAGGGGGTCACCATCTTGTAACTTTGTTAAACATCTTTGCAAGACTAACACTATGCACATGCTCAGTGTGGTCTGGGCTGCTTAGGGATCGTCATAAACAAAGCTGCTTGAGTTCTGCATGGCTGGGAAGTAAGGCGGGGGCTACCCCTGCTGTTCATAAGTATGATTGTTTTCCTGCTCAGCAGTTAGGGACCGTCTGACAATTCCTATCCACAGCAGTAAGTGAAGGGAGAATTTCACTGCATACAGTCAGGTTTCTTATAAAAACGGTACATGTTTTTAAATTAAAGTATATTGGAGATAGGTTTCTTTTTCATTAAAGAAAGTAAAAATGGGATTTTATCTTTTTGCCTTTACATGCCCTTTAAGAAGTATATATATATATATATATATTTTTTTTTTCATGTATACATATTATACACGCTCACCCTGTTTTTACGGTGACCTGGGTGTATATACCCCAGGTCTTGTGCTTCTGGATAACCAAATGTTAACAGTCACGGATCAAATAAGGGAGGTGCCGCACTCACCGAGTTGAACGAGTGGTCCACGTGCATCTCCCCGAACCCGTAGCTTAGGGGAAGACCTTGTAGTGCAGGAAAAAATCAGAAAGCAATCCGGACACCACTCGGAAGAATAAAGTTTATTTCAATGTGTGTTGTGTGTTTTCAACACATTGAAATAAACTTCAACATTTTATTCTTACGAGTGGTGTCCAAAGTGCTTGCTGATTTTTTCCTGAGCTACAAGTGAGAGAGAATCTCTCCTGACAGGGATGTCCTTTCCTCATTAATTTTTCTATTGTTGCCAAGGAGATTAATTTCTATTCGTGACAACAGGGAGCAGTAATTCCCTTACTATTGAGAAGAAGGCGTTGTTTCTAACAGCTCCAGTGCTTTTCTCTATGACACTGGATTTTACATTGAAGATATCTGTTTAAATTACAGTTTCAACTCCTTGAAAATGTAGTGCAATTCTTAAGACATAACATGGCTTTTAATTTAGGTTCTTTCCCCTAGCTATACAGGCACCGTGAAGCATTCCAAGTTCAAACAAACTGCAATATGTAGCTTTTCACTAAATGAATGCTACACTTTATTCTGTAATTCCTAAGATCAGTAGATCTCAATCTGTTGGGCTAACCACCCTTGTTTGGACCAGTGAAGGTGGTATAATAAGTATAATAGTAAGCTGTTAGAATAAATAGAAATTCAAAATATTATAATTATAAATCACCGTACGGGGATTTGTCCAAATGTTGAATTAGATAGGACAGCCCTAAACCAAAATGTCTAAAAACCTTTGACTTAAAAATCAATGATGTTGTATATTTAACGCATGCTATTTGGCGTGCTATTGTAATTGAAGAATATCGCACGTTTAGGAGCCTCTACAGTAGGAAGTTAAAGATAGAAAAGACAATGTTTCAATTTATTCCAATATCAAAAAATGTAATGAACAAAATTACAGACCTTTATACAATAAAATGATGATTGAAGAGGAAAAACATTCCTATTCATGGATCATATTTTCCATAAATGTCTGTCATATAGGATGAAGTTGAATAGTAACTTACCAGTTTGTAGATGCTTTCTATCTTATCAAACACTGGCGCTAGAGCACCACAGATGATCAACTAACATGAATACCTACATATTCACTATCTACCATCGGGACATGAGTGATTAAATCAGTGATCACTTCAATTTTACATGCTGTTTCATTTTTGTAGACATATTGTTTAGAGTTGGTCTGATCAATCTTATCAGTTGGATCTACATAAAATAGGTTCCCCTTAGTTAACATAAAATATACTGCAAAGGAAATACAAATTTGCAAAATGAACAACAATAACAAGCATTTTGCAGTTAACTCCCATTCGGCGATTAGTGAACAAACCAGTGATTGCTTAAAATTTTACATGCCCTTTGTAGACATATTGTATCCAATCGATCTGATCAGTTGGATCTAAATAAAAAAGGTTTTCCATAGTTTACGCAAACGAAAGATACATTTTTTAAATTAATTATAATAATGAGCATTTTCCAATATATTATTGATATTGAGACCGAATTTACATTGTTTTTGCATTCAGATTTCTAGGTGGGGATTTTTTCTGTTGCAAAAACTTGACTTTCTGTGGCAGAAACTTTTATTGCACTAGCCCAGACTTAAAAAACATACAAGGGGTTATTTAGTAAAGTCTGGTCTGATTTTTAAAGGGGAAATTTTTTTTCCCCCGATGGTGTTAAAAGTCTGAATTAAAAAGTACTCCAACTCAGACCTGCCGAGTTCATGTAGAAGTCAATGGCAGATGTCCCGTTGACATTTTGAAAATATGCTGATCTGCACTGGGTTTCGTTCAATAATCCTAAAATTAAGTCGTTTTGGGTGTCAAATCCAAAAAAGACTCAGGTTTCGGTTGTCATATCCGAAAAAGTCACAGTTTTTTTGTGACATCTGAAAAAAAACATATGCTTTGGATTTTTTCACGATTTTATTGAGGCTTTTCCCACACAAGAAATTTTCATGAAAATTTATTGATAAATAGTGGGAAAACATACGTGCGGATTTGGTTGGAGTAGTTTTCAGAAAATGGTGAGAAAATTTGGGATTTTGAAAAATAACCCCCCTAGTGTATGATCTATTATTTACATCTTCCTTTTAACTTTCCCTACCTTCTCCTTTTATCATTATGTGTGTTTACTCTGTCAACCCTCTCTTATTCCTGTCTTTTTCCTGTGTAAAACACATTTCACTGGTATACTCTATTTCTCTCAGTTACCTCAACTTCTCTTTTTTTCCTTTATAACCTCTTTCCCTTTCCCCACATTTCTTCTATAGTATTCTAATCATTAGATTAGACTGGCTATGCTGATCAGCCAAGCAGGAAAGTATTTTGCCCTTGGGCACACAAGCAGCTAGCATGCAATCAAGTAAGAATATAATTCCTTTAGAGAACTTAGATGTAAATGATTATATCATGTTAACAGGGAGACCTGCCACTTTGTATTAGCTTATTTTAGGTGTTTCTAACAAGCTGAAGCATCCTTAACAAACTTATTTGAAGTGGTATGCCTCCCCGCTTATCTCAAAAATGCATCACTGGTGCATTCCTATACACCATAGATAAAGGGGTATACAGTATTTATCAAAGAGTGAAGTTAATAGTGAAGTTCCACCACTAGAGTGAAATTCCGCCACTCTCCATTCATTTCTATGGGTTTTTTATAGGCGTATTTACCAAAGGGTGAACTTTCACTTTGACCCATTTATAAATACGCCTTTCAAAATCCCATAGAAATGAATTGAGAGCTGCGGAATTTCACTCTAGTGGTGGAACTACACTCTTTGATAAATTTACCCCAAAGTATCCATTCTTCACTCTTAACAGTTTTATATAACCCAGAAAACCATGAAGAAGGCAGACAGATTGTTCTTTGTGAGCCAAACCAGTGTTAGAATAATCACATGAAAAGTACATGGGTCCTCCCTGAAAGCGCATGTGTTTTTTTTTTAACTCATCTAATAAAACATGTAGGGATCTGTTTTGGTCCACCAAGAAGAATGTGTGTGATGCCACCCCAATAGTATAGTGTACCCACAAAGAAGAAAGAACCAATATTTGTATTCCATAAAATCACTGGTAGAGCATTTCTGTGACCACAGTTTAGTGTCCCTCAGGTTTACAATAGTAAACCGAGCTTGAACAGTGACAAATGATTTATGTTTAACTTCTGCATATACATTTTGGCTGAATGTTTGATATAGAGCAACAACAGCTGGACATTTACCATTTAAAAAGAAGCTTTCTGTCCAGAGAACGCATACCCATGCCATGACATCTTTGTACAATATTTACATATACTTGTTAATTCCTTTGGCCAGTCATCCTAAAACAACCTTTCTTGATGTGATTCACAATCTATATTATGATATAAGTATATGCATTCTGTTCTTTGTTTTATAACCAACAAATCAACTTATTCAAGCAAGTTGCTTAAAAAGTTCACAGAATCGTCCAACTGTGTGCATTTCTTCCGCCTGTGAGTTTGTATTCACCATAATAATCATACAAACAGACCCATGAAATAGGTTTTGTGGAAAGTGCGTTTTAACTCACAAATATTATCTAGCCGAGTCTTTAGTTGCATGTAATTTATACAAGGATAAAAGAGAAACCAAAAAATGAGGAGTATCTCTGTTGGAATCAGATACAACTAAGAATCTATTCACATGAAAGCTATAAAAATTATGCATTGTACATAATATAGAATTTAAATATCTGTATGAGATACAAAAAAAATTAATTATGCCTTCAGGATTATATTATTTGTAATTTGTTGTTTAAAGAGTACTGTTAACTACTGTTAGGAATCAAAATATTTCCTTCCTCCTTATGGTGTTTTTTTTTCTCCTTCATTGTACACTATTGTGCTCTAAAGTTAATTTTACAAGTATGCGATACAGCATATGCATCTTTTGCTTAGAAATAATATTGATATGTAATTATGAAGAATTACTTCTGAATGCAGCAAAAATGAGCAGTTTGTATTTTACAAAAATACTGAATACGTACGTTTTAGCGCGTAATGTTTTGTATCCAATGGCCAACTCAGTGGAATGGCAGTCAACTGTGACATTGGGTAATTTCATAAGTAAGATACACAAGAGTGTCTAGGGAGAGAGACTTCCTCATACATCTTCATCAGTCTTCTTGGCAACAGGCTGGTGTTGCCTCAAAGATTGATTTTTCTTAGTGTGACTGCAAACCTCTGGAACAGCACCCCATACTGTACACTTGTGTAGATATATTTTTGGTAGCTTTTGAAATAATCAATTGCTTTTGAGCCAACCTCAATTTTATTGGAATAGCACTAGTGACACAAATTTTAGGAATATGAATGTACCAACGCTTCAAGACAATATAGAACAAAATAGTATCTAATAATAGTAATCAGTAAGATGTCCTTTATATTTTTGTAGCTTTATTTGTTTTCATTTATTTTGCCACCCAAAGTCTTTCTGTCAATTAGCAAAGTGTGTGCCATTCTTAGAAAATAGCCCAGGGACCATGCCATTGTCATGAACAGTAACACCAAAAAACAAAAGTGTTTTAAAGTAAAGAAAATATAATATAGTGTTGCTCTGCACTGGTAAAACTGGTGAGTTTGTTTCAGAAAAACTACTATAGTTTATATAAACAAGCTGCTATGTAGCCATGGGGGCAGTTGTTCATGCTGGAAAATGGAGAGAAGGCACAGAATACACAGCAGATAACAGATAAACTCTGTAGTATACAATGGAGTTCTTCAGAACTTATCTGTTATCTACTGTGTTATCTACTGTGTACTATACTTGAATGGCTGCCCCCATGGCTGGTTTTATCAGTGCAGGACGATACTACATTATATTGTCATTCATTAAAAACACTCATTTTTTGGTGTTCATTTTAAATGGAAATACATAAATCAGTGAATACATAGAATATGCATTGTGTATGAATATTCTTAAAACGGGATATATTTGGTCCGGCAGAATATCTTATAATGGCATCGATTTCTTAGCAGTTAGGAGACATAGACAGGAGGGTACATTCATAGATCCAGGAACCATACCAAAAGGCAGAGATAGGAAGAAAGGATTTCTTTTAAAGATTTTGGAAATAAAATTTGCAGAACGGGACATTCCTTCAGAGAAACAGATATGATCTAGCATCACAACTTTAATACAAACACAAATCACCAAGGGTAGCCTTATTAGAACTTTATTACGGATCAAAATTCTACTGCCTCCAATAGCTGAAGCAATAGCAAACTAATGTGGTCTTGTGGATACAATACAGTGCCTATTTACTAACATTCTAATGTCTGTTTTTTAATGAATCTCTCAAAATGCATGTGTTTTTATCTATTTCTCTAAAAGCCTAAAAATATGAGATTTATCTAGTGTAAAAACCACAAAAAAGTCTAATACAAAAATTTGCCAAGTAAAAGTTGATCCCATTGGACCATTTTTAGTCAATTCTTTCATGGTTTTCACACTTGATAAATGCCAAATTTTAGAGCCTTCTAGGAAAATACATCTTTCATGATTTCTGGGAAAACATTGCAATTCGATTGTTAGTAAATGGACCCCTTGGAGGTTTTCTAATTTTTTTTGTTAGCAATTGCCCAAAAAAGTTAAAGTTTTAGAGGTTTTCATAATTTTAATTTGGATTGTTCAGTGGTTTTTATTTTCATATCTATTAATAAAATTCATGACATTCGTGGTTTGGAGAAAGTGATTTTATTTGAGTCTCAAAAAAATTAGACTGGGATAAATGGGCCTCTCGATTTCCAAAACATTCATTAAGCAAAAGATTGTTGAAAACCATATATAGGGGGTTATTTATTAAAGTCTATTTTTTCCTGGTTTCAAAGGAGAAAACTATTTTTTTAGAATAAAAACTCGAATGCTGCCCTGATGCTGCTAAAAGTTAGAATAAAAAAGTACTCATTCTCAAGCCTGCGCAGGTCATATAAAAGTCAATGGCAGATGTCCCATTTACAATTGCGCTGGGTTTCATACAATAATCTGAATAATCAGAGGCACATTTGTCAAGGGTCAAATTTCAAATTCATGTTGTTGCCACAAAAGTGGTAACAGGCAGGACATTTATTTTTTTCACAGCACAAATCTTTAATACTAGAAATAAATGTGCACACAGACACTGAATGGTTGAATGAAGTGCCTTAAGAATCAGCTACACAGACGACGGAATTGCTGCAGAGAATTAGTTTAACATTATATGAATTCATCTTTTATTTATAAGATATTCCATGCTGTTAAAAGGAGAACTGCTTTGAACTGATCCATCTTGGAACTGTTAACATTTACAGCCTTTTATTTTATCTTTTAAAATGGAGATGGAAGCGCTTAATCCAGCTCACAACTCAAACCTTGACTTCTTGTGATCCATCATAAACTAACACACAAAGTAAATGCGCCAGCTACTCAGTATTACATTGATGGACTTCAGTTAGACAGGTTTAATGCTACTTTTGACAACTTGTTCATAGGATGGCCTTTTACCTTTTGTGTTTGTTTGGTTCATAGGAAGGTAATGTTTTTTTTTTTTTCATCTTGGCCACGTTTCTCTGAAGTCAGAGACTCAAGCAGTAACTAGGACTAGAGTTCTGTCATAGTTGCACACATCAAGAGAGTCTTTAGGGTGGAAATTAAAGCCGTCTCAGCAAATACTAGATGTTAGGGGCAGATATATTAATTTTTTTGTGTTTATATTTTGTTGTGATTCAAATACATTTTTGACCATGTTTTTTTCTGCAATCATGTTTTTTTTAATAACTCTTGGTAGGTTTTAGATTAAACATGTCTACAAAAATACCACCAGATGAAAGATTTGGCAAAAGCAAGAACGGTAAGAACAATCAGTCTAGAACCAGTGCAATCAAGTTCCAAAACTGATTTTAGTCTTAATACATCCCACCCATTATAAACTGTTATACAAGTTGCTGCTGGTGGTGTGGTTGGGTGATAGTAAGAATGAGTATGAGTTTGTGCTCATTCCTATACAATGTTGTGCAATGTGTTGTGTTCATTTGTAAAATAAATAACAGTCTAAAACTGTAATGTTCTATTTTCTCCTAAATCTAAATATGGTGTTCAGTTGCTTTTCTTTGTTGTATGATGCTGTGATTTTAAAACAAATTTATATTTTCTTTTATGGTCCTCAAATACATATATCATGATAACAGTGTTTGTTTAATCTTTGTTAATTTGTTGTATGATTTATTATAATCTTCTTGTATGTATTTTATGTTACAAGTATTTCATTGTAATAAATATCCATTCACAGTTAATGTATATTGTCCTAAGAATTAAACTGAGAACCATGTATTTTTATGTAATGTGTTAACACGTTATTACCCAGAAAACAGTGTACATTTTAAGTGCATCCAATTTATTTTAATGTGGCCATTGTCCAAATAACCTCTAACACCACTGGAGAACTTCTTCCTAGTCACATAGTTCATTGTGGGTTCTTTCCTTCAAGATGTCCTCTTCTCATTATAGGAAGCCCCTTATGTAATGTACAAGAAAAATCATGAGCTGCTGGAAGGAAATGATAAGTTTGAAGGATATTGTGTAGATCTGGCTTATGAAATTGCAAAACACATTGGTATCAAGTATAAAATTGCCATTGTCCCTGATGGAAAATATGGAGCAAGGGATTCAGAAACAAAAATCTGGAATGGGATGGTGGGAGAGCTTGTATACGGGGTAAGAATATTATATTTAAAATAACATATACAAAAATTTTAATTTGGCTCATTCCTTCAGCACATTTAGGACAGTGTGTTGTACTATAAAATCTGTTTTTATTTACATATATTATGTCACTGTATACTTCTTACTATTAACAACAAGATAGTGTTATTTTTTGCCATTTATAATTGGTCAGTTGAGTTCATGCAATAAATGCAAAATGTTTTCTAAACTTTGGAATGCAAGTATTAATGACTACCGTGCTTGTTTGAGATAGGCTGGACATTCTTTGACAGTTATGTTATATACATTTGTTTAATTTTATTAATCTATTTTGTATATTTCAATGTAGGGTTGTTAATTAATGCTCAAGCCTTCAGGATCGAACATTCATCTACTAAAACCATGCACAAATTCCTAAACTCTCATGTGGTTTCTTCACCCAAAACCTGAAGAAAAAAAAAATAACCACAAAAATAAAAACCTTGGCAGGTTTTAGTTGGCGAGTTTTTAATTTTTGTAAAACCTGCTCAGGGAAAAAGAAACAATTGGCAGGAAGCCAAGGTATTCAAATGCAGAAATCCTGCAAGAGTTTAGGAACTCGCACGTGGTTTTAGTAGCCGAATGCCTTGAGTCCAAAGGCTCAAGCATTATTAAATTGCCCACTTATTGTTACATTCATACACTTTCATTAAAAAATACAGACTTTACAGATTTACATGAACAAGCCAGTTTTTATATGCCAATAATCTGTGTTTTTAGTTTTATGAAGGTATGCATATGAATCCTATGAGCCCATTAAACAGACAGCACCTTACTTTTTTTGTTGTGAAATATAGACTTTAATAGACGTTTGGGGGAATGTAATAAAAGTCGCAAAGAGCAAAACAGTTTGCACAAATAAGAATATAAATTTGCATTTCGCAATGATATACTCTTCCTTAAACTTTTATTGCATTGCGAATTTTAATAGTGCATTGCCTACTTTTTAGAAGTGCTTGAAGATGTAATATTTTGGGGCAAACATAACTTTTTCAGTAAGAAGTTTTATTACATTCACTGCGCACTGGCGCAAACTATAAAATTTGCAAACTTTCTTCCCCTGTCGGAAGTGGTAACTAAACAGTTTCCGGGTTCACAAAAGCTATATTAAATTCACACAAAGGCAAAATTGTTTGCACAAAAGCATAGATTTTCGCATTGCCAATATTTTTTCCGTTACCGACTTTTATTACATTCCCTCAATTGATTTTTAACTTTGAAAGGGGGGGGCTCAAGCAGGTGAATTAAGACATTGAATACATTAATGTACAATAACCTACATAAATACACATTCTTTCTTACAGAAGGCAGAGATTGCTGTTGCCCCTTTGACCATCACATTGGTTCGAGAAGAGGTCATTGATTTTTCAAAGCCGTTTATGAGTTTAGGGATTTCTATTATGATTAAGAAGCCCCAGAAGTCAAAACCAGGAGTCTTCTCGTTTTTGGACCCTTTGGCTTATGAGATCTGGATGTGCATAGTTTTTGCTTACATTGGTGTCAGTGTAGTCCTTTTTCTAGTAAGCAGATTTAGTCCCTATGAATGGCACACAGAGGAACCAGAAGATGGAAAAGAAGGACCGAGTGATCAGCCTCCAAATGAATTTGGCATATTTAATAGTCTTTGGTTCTCCCTTGGAGCCTTCATGCAACAAGGATGTGATATATCACCTAGGTTAGTATGTCAAATTTGTTAGACTGTTACAGAGTCACATAATGTTTGTATACTCAACAGCAACCATAGAAGACTGCACAATGACATTCATAAATTAGAGGAAATTAGCTGAGCTGAGAGCTGAAAAGTAATTGAGATGTTTAGGGGCAAATTTATCAAGGGTCGAATTGAAAAAACTTCGACATTCGAATTCACAAAGACCAACCGAAATTAAGTCAAAGGTTTTTTTTGTTAAGTAGGTCCGTTTTCGATTGAATAGGTCCATATTCGGCCGAATTCGAATCAAATCAATAGTGCATTCGATCGAATACGATTTGAAGGTTTTAGAGTCCACCAATTGACTGCAAATAGGATCTAGGAGGTCCCCCATAGGCTAAAACAGCAATTTGTCAGGTTTTAGATGGTGAATGGTCGAAGTCGAATTCTTACAGAGACAGTACATGATAAGTTTCGATATTCAAATTTTTTTCAAATTCAAATCGAATTTGGACTATTCCCTAGTCGAAGTACACAAAAAATAGCTCGAAATTCAAGTTTTTTTTCATTCAAAAATTCACCATAAATCTGCCCGTAAATATCTGGACTTTGCTGAATCATGTCATGGTATTAATCATGTTAAATGTCAATGAAGGGTTGTTAAAGATTGATGTGCAGTACAGATGCAGATCATTGGTATTGTTCTATATAATTATGCAACAGAGAAGTAACCCAGATAACAGAAATGTTTGGTTATTACCCTGTATGAACTTGAATATCAATGCAGTTTTTCAAAATATTAAAACAAATGCTCTTGCCCTTTATTAAGTATTTTTCATCAACATAAAAATTTTATGAGAACGTGGGAAATTTTTGCTAGTTTGAGATAATTTTAGATTGCATAGTTAATTAGCTGCCAATATCAGAAACTATTGTTTTCTTTGTTTCCTACGACAGAAAAGGAAAAATTGATTTTGTTACAATTATTAAATGCATGTAGTGCTAAAGGCTTTGGAATGTTTGTCTGTATTGCTCTTTCAAAGGAAATAAAAGTAACTAACCCACTTATTGGCAAATTAAAAAAGCTAAGAAGAATTTCATGTTCGATTACTCTATAAATTAAAAAAATATATTAAAAAAAAAATACTTCTTTACATAGTTACTATTTAGCAAATACATGTTTACTAAATAACTAGGGTACAATGGCAATTTTATTAAATATCTACACAAAAATTACTATTTTGTTATTTATTAAATTGCTGGTTAATGGATTTTTACTTAAAAGCTTCAAAACATTTTGCTTTCAAATATATATTAACATATTTATGTTTAGATCTCTGTCAGGTCGCATCGTTGGAGGAGTGTGGTGGTTCTTTACACTCATAATTATCTCATCTTATACTGCAAATCTGGCTGCTTTCCTAACGGTTGAGAGAATGGTGTCTCCAATAGAGAGTGCAGAAGACCTTGCTAAACAAACAGAAATTGCATATGGAACACTCGACGCTGGATCAACAAAAGAATTCTTTAAAGTAAATTTTAAGTTGTTTTGAAAATGTGTGCACCCACAAATACTCAAGAATTTGTGATAGTCTGAATTAAAATCCTGTGTAAAAATAGTACAGTAATTCTGTATTGTAATTGCAGCAAATATAATAGCAAAAAAAACACCAACAAAATAGATCAGGCATTTTCATATCAGGTTTTTGTTAAAATAGCTCTAAAAGCAGTTTTTAGATGTAATTAAGGAAACTATTAGTGAATGTTGGGGGACAACTATAAACAATTATAACAAATTTAGCAAGTTTTGAAGACTTTTGAGACTTTCCCGATTTCTTTACCATTTTCCAACTTTCATGAACCATGAAAGCATAAAACAAAGGGACCATCTGCTATTGACTTTTACATGATTTCGACAGGTTTTAGCTGGAGTATTTTCGGATTAAAATTTTTTCAGCTTTGATGTATAATAAATCTAGAAAGTTTTTTCTGTAAAAAAACTCGAGTTTTTCCCCTTTAAAGAAAAAAATTTAGTAATCAACCCCTGTAGTCATTATTATGAATTAAGAGAGCATCCTCATGTTAAATGAATGTGCCTTCTTTCATAGTAAATACAGTATATGGCCATAACAAAAATGGCTGTTACAAAAGAAAATGTGCATGTTATTTAAATGATCAGTAGCTTTATACGGGTACTGTGTACACTGTATTAGATAGCTATTAGTTTCCCTTTGGCTTCGCACGTAGCACCTTTTGCAAATCCTATCCAAAGCATTTGTTAATGCTTCCTTTCTTTGGGTAAATCCTGACCTTTATCTGTTCTTTCATTATTACCATGTCTTGGTTTTATTGTTTCCTCATTGCTATCTCTCTCCTTTCTCCATATACTGTATCTGCCACCCACCTTTTTATTCTTTCTTTCTTATTGACCTTATATTGTGTTCTTTGTTATCTCTTCCATCCACGTATTTCTCTCTCTCTTCTATCAATAGAAACTGTAGCCATAGGGGGTTATTTATCAAAGTCCAAATTTATCTCAATAGTTTCTGCTACAAACTCCAATCAAATCTGCTCTGGTTCTTTATGCTTATTTATTATTACATTTATCCAAAATATTTGCTTTGTGGGAAAAAAATCAGATTTTCATGATTTTTTCAGATTTTTCATCCAATTTTCACAATTTTTTCAGATTTTTCACACGAAAAACCATAATTTCCCGCGAAAACTCCAACAACTTTGGGGTATTGCACTAAACCCAGTGCACAGCAAAAAATCATTGGGACTTCTCCCACTGATTTATGTGCAACCTTGACAAGTTTGAGATGCCGGATTTTCTGATTCAGACTTTTCCATCCACAGAGTTTAATAAATTTCTGACAAATTTGTGATTTTTTAAAAGTCTGATTTTATTAAAAATAATGATGAATTTTTCTTGATTTTTGCATTCAAAATGTAGTAAATAACCCCCATAATGTCTACATATTGTCTGTCATAATAACATTTCCCCAGTTGAAAAGTAATACTATGGGGGATATTTACTAAAATCCAATTTATCTCATAATTTATTTTAAAAAAAACACACCCAAACTCCTATGCTCGATTTTCACTTATTTTTATTAATAAAAAAAACTTGATTTAGTTCATCATTTAGTTTTCATACAAAAACTCGATAAAATCAACCAAAAACACATAGGGGCACATTTACTATGGGTCGAATATTAACCCTCGATATTCGACCATCGAAGTTAAATCCTTCGACTTCGAATATCGAAGTCGAAGGATTTACCGCAATTTGTTCGATTGAAGGAAAAATCGTTCCATCGAACGATTAAATCCTTCGAATCGAACGATTTGAAGGATTTTAATCCATCGATCAGAAATTGCTAGGAAAGCCTATGAGGACCTTCCCCATAGGCTAACATTGGTGCTCGGTAGGTTTTAGGCGGCAAAGTAGGTGGTCAAAGTTTTTTTTAAAGAGACAGTACTTTGACTATCCCATGGTCGAATAGTCGAACGATTTTTAGTTTGCATCGTTCGATTCAAAGTCGTAGTCGAAGGTTGAAGTAGCCAATTCGATGGTCGAAGTAGCCAAAAAAATACTCCGAAATTCAAAGTATTTTTCATTCTAATCCTTCACTCGAGCTAAGTAAATGTGCCCTGAATAGCTTGAATTTTCATGGCTTTTTCCTGAATTCCTCTAATTTTTTGGGATTTTTTCCCGAATCACTCAATTTTTTTGAGACTTTGCTCAAAAAACCTGAAAAAGTCGGATTTTCTGGCAAAAGTCTTGAAGACCCTGATAACTTCAATTTCTGATAGGTGCCTCTCCCATTGACTTATACAGGACATCAACAGATCTGAGATGGTGGATTTTCAGACTTTTTGCAGCATTAGGATATAATAAATCTAAAAAAAATTAGCTTTTTTTAGTGAAAAAACTAATTTTTCTTTGAGTTTCTAACATTTAGGAGCATATTTATCAAGGGTCGAATTTCGAATTGAAAAACTTTGAAATTTGAATTCAAAAAGACCAACCGTAATTAAGTCAAAGTTTTTTTGCCGAATAGGTCAGTTTTAGATCAAATAGGTCTGTATTCTGCCAAATTTGAAGGAATAGCGCATTAGATCAAATTTGATTCAAAGTTTTTACCCAAAAAAACTTTGATTTTTCAAATTCCATCAATTTACTCCAATTAGGTTCTAGGAGGTCCCCCATAGGCTAAAACAGTAATTTTGCAGTTTTTAGATGGTGAATGGTCAAAGTCAAATTTTTAAAAAGACAGTACACGATAAATTTTTCAATATTTTAGAATTTTCTGATTTTTTTCAAATTCAAATCAAATTTGGACTATTCCCTAGTCGAAGTCAGGGCCGCTTCTGCCATGAGGCAAGGTGAAACCCTTGCCTCAGGCGGCAGCGAGCGGCCAGTTACAAGGGGCGGCAAAAAGCCGCCTCTTGTAACTTTAAGAGCCGAACTTCCGGGTTTTAATCCGGAAATTCGGCTCAGCTAGTGCAAAGAGCGCTATAGCGCTCAATGCACTAGCGATACTGCCCCCTGAAACCCGCTCCGACGCTAATTTTTAAGCGCGGAGCGGGAGAGGAGGGGGGCGGCATCTGGGCTGCTGCCTCAGGCGGCAGCAGCCCCAGGATCGGCGCTGGTCGAAGTACACAAAAAATAGCTCGAAATTCTAATTTTTTTCACTCCAAAACTCACCTCCACCTTTGATAAATCTGCCCCTTAGACTTTAATAAATACATTTATTTTTACTTTCCTGGAGACAATCCATCTAATTTTCAAGCAAATGCTTATTATTTTTTTTAAAGAAATGACCAGAAATCTAACAGAATATATAGACCTAACCCATCTAGCAGTATCTACTTAAAGAATGTATAACGTCTGTTGGATTCTTCCAGAATAAATTTCTATTCTTTTATGTTAGGATGCCTTTCTTCAGGCAGTAGCTATCAAATCTTATCCTACTTCAGAGGCCAGTTTATAGTGAATTCTTCAAGGAAATTTGATGTGCACAGTATATCCCATGACAGATTGGGTATTAATCAGGGTCAGCAACTGTCTATTAAATATTCTAATAATGTATCTGCTTGTGAAACAAAAGTAGATACAATTTTATTTGCTGAGGAACTTTGTCATATATGTTGGTAAACCAGTTTGGTTCTCTAGCTTCGCCAGTTTTCTCCTGCTATTAGAAGTACGATTGTCCAAACTATTCAAATTGCAGTATTTCACAATACATAGATTGAATCTACCATTCAGTGACTAGTGAAGTGTTTTCAAGAAAATTCTGAAAAGTCCAGTTGCTTTAGACCTAATTCTACTGTATAATATGACTTGGGTGAATATATACATATATGTTTATATATTGAATTATGTACACCACCCAGTTTTAAAATATATAAAGATTATGGGGCAGATTTATCAAAGGTCGAATTTCGAGGGTTAAAAAACCCTTGAATTCGACCCTCGATGTAAAATCCTTTGAATTAGAAGGATTTTAGCGCAAAAGGTTCGATCGAACGATTGAATAAAAATCGTTCGATCGTTCGATAAAATCCTTTGAATCTAACGATTCGAACGATTTTAAGTGATCGATCGAATGATTTTTATTCGATCAAAAAAAACTTAGAAAAGTGCTCTGTAAGGTCCCCATAGCCTAACATTGCACTTCGGTAGCTTTAATGTGGCAAAGTATCAAGTCAAAGTTTTTTTTTTAAAGAGACAGTACTTTGATTATCGAATGGTCAAATAGTCGAACGATTTCTACTTTGAACCGTTTGAATCATTCGATTCGATCGAATTTGACCAATTCGATGGTCGAAGTACCCAAAAAATACTTTGAAATTCGAAAATTTTTGCATTCGAACCATTCACTTGAGTTTAGTAAATCTGCCCCTAAATGTCACCAAGGCGTTCCAAGACCATATTAAAGCCAAAGACATATTATATGTTATTGTATACATTATTTATTGTAGGATGCAATTTCACTCATGATACAAATCACTAAGAACTGATTTTAACTAGTGAAATTACTAAGGGTATAATTTATAGGCTATTCATGGCTCTTGTTTATTATTATATGCTCATCAATTATGTTTAGCTAACACAAAACCCTATACTCTTTAAGTAAAGAAATCTCTTTTTTGGCAGAGATCTAAAATTGCTGTGTATGAAAAGATGTGGACCTATATGAAATCTGCAGAGCCATCGGTTTTCACAAAAACAACAGCAGAAGGGGTAGCTCGTGTTCGGAAATCCAAGGGCAAGTTTGCCTTTCTTCTGGAGTCCACCATGAATGAGTACATCGAGCAGAGAAAGCCTTGTGACACAATGAAAGTTGGAGGAAATCTGGATTCCAAAGGATATGGAGTTGCAACCCCAAAGCATTCTCAATTAAGGTGGGTGGAATAGTATAACAATATTATATGTGTTGTTATAGTATTCCACCTTCCCTGATGTCCCTAAGAATTTTTTTATTTTTTGTGCGTGTGTTGTGCGTACTGTCTGTGAAAATGGTATGTTCCTTTACTATTCTTCATTTCATTCTTTATGCAGATAGCAGGTAACAGTTTCAGACCTGTTTAGGGTGTCTTGTTTTAAGACCATATAAAGACAAGCAAGTGTAATACACTTATTTTCTGTAAATGTCTTGAACTATAAAATGTTTTAAACTACAGTTTATTACATGCACAGCTCCTCTTTGTCGCATGCACACATTGTTACAGTTCATTTGGCATCTTTGCCATGGATACAGTAGGGATGCACCAAATCCACTATTTTGGAATCGGCTGAACCCCTGAATCCTTTGTGAAAGCTTCAGCTGAATACCGAACCGAATCCAAACCCTAATTTGCATATGCAAATCAGAGAGGGGGAAGGAGAAAGCAGAATTTTTTTTTAACTTCCTTGTTTTGTTGTGAAAAGTCACAAGATTACCGAATACCGAACCTAATCCTGGATTCGGCGCATCCCTTGTATACAGCCACTTAAGAGATCAGTACCCTGTAAGTCAAGTAATGTCCATTGGGCCAAAACAGACAGACCATTTCCCCTCAGATCAAAAGCCTTAATCAGACTGAAGCTTCAGTTATGCTATAATATTAGAATGCTTCAATTTGTTAATTCCCATTTTATGAACAAAATGCTGCGTTTTCTTAAATTTTATCTTTATGTTTTTTTTTATCTGACATCTCAGGCATTCCCAGGCTACAGCTGTAGTAAGAGAATTTAGGAAAGTAGACAAAGCACAAAACAGGAAAAGCCAATGTCCAGGTGCTTCCAAAAATAACAAATGACAAATGGAAATTATACACAAGTAGGTAACCAGGTGACAGGCAGCTGCAGCCATCTCCTAAAAAGATTATTTTTCAAAGGAAGAGCCCTAATCTTGCTCTAAAATGACTGCAATTGGCCTTGCCACAGGAAACACTAGAGTAAAATATATTTCCTGAGACAGAACATAACCACAAAAATGTGCCTTTTTTATGTTTGTTAAAACAAAA
The DNA here is from genome assembly GCA_038501925.1 of Xenopus petersii. Lineage (NCBI taxonomy): Eukaryota > Metazoa > Chordata > Amphibia > Anura > Pipidae > Xenopus > Xenopus petersii. The sequence goes on from CM076675.1 coordinate 156,215,498, forward strand.
AAAAGTATTATTATATGATGTATAGTTAATTGCTTACTCAGTTAGTTTTACTTTTTTCAGTAGCATATTCCCATTAACTATTACTTGATTATCAAATCTACATGTCTTTGTAATATGGATTTTATATATGACTAATGAAATGTGTAAGCCCATTTTTGAATAGGGAGTTAAAAAGGGGAATAGCATGCAAGGTATATTTGTTGCAGTATACTCCTTAAGGAGAAAAGTCACAATAATAAAGCCATATGTCTACCCTGTGCTATAATATACTACAGTGCCAATGAGTGAGTGTCACTCAAATAGAGTCTATACTCAGTCAGTGGCACTACAGTGCATCATTGGTGTTGTGAGTTCACATTGTGAAGAAAAGAAAGTGTTTATCAGCTGGTAAGGGCTTAGTGATCACTTTGAATATCCCTGAGTTGCCCAGAGCAATCAGGCTACCCAAAATGCCAACAATAAGCCATACATTTAAATCATCTATATATTACAGTAGGTGCTGAATTATTTTTATAAAGCAGTAACAAAAATATCATTGCATAGGATGAATGTATCCAGACTAAGCTGTTACACTCACTTGCTTTTAAATGGCCTTCCACATATTTCTTAAACCACACTGTTTGACTTGTTCATAGGGTAGTCGCCTAAACATCCACATTTTTTTGTTTGCTGTTAATTTACATTTAGGGGGTTATTTACTAAAATCCAAATGCAAAAATTGGATTTTTTTTTCTATAAAATCGGACTTTTAAAAAATCACGAATCTATTAAACTCAGAGGATGGAAAAGTCAAAATCTGTAAATCCAGCATTTCAGACCTGTCGAGGTTGCATATAGGTCAATGGGAGAAGTTCCAATGATTTTTTGAAGTGTGATGGGTTTCGTGCAATATCCCAAAGTTTTCATGGGTTTTTCGGGTGAAAATTCCAAAAAAATTGGATGAAAAAATCTGAAAAACTCGTGAAAATCTAATTTTGTTTCCCGCAAAGCAAATTTTCGGGAAAATGTAATAAGCGTAAAAACTCTGAGTGGATTTGATCGGAGTTTGTAGTAGAAAATATTGAGATAAATTCGGACTTTGATAAATAACCCCCTTAATCTCTCCTCCACCTTTCTTAAATTCCATTTTGCTATTGTGCTGTGAAATCGTGTATGGTTATGGCTTTTATCACGGCTAAAGAACCCTCTCTACTTGCCATTTCTCCGTCTATGAACACATTATTATTCATCAGCTCGGGTCTTCATTTAGCAATTGTAAATTCAACTTTGTAGAGAATGAAACATGATTTTCTGCCAACATTAATTTTATTTTAGAGTTTACGAGCCTGGGATTATATTTTCAGGAGGCATAAAACTATTAAAAGTCTGTGTCATTCTTCTTGACACCAAAATGTCCTAGAAAAGGCCTGGGACCATAAGCTGGTTTATAACTTATATAGCAGAAAAATTGCTTAAAAGAAAATATTTAATAACTACATTCCTGGGATCTTAGAAAGGGACATTCTTAAGGAAGTCTGATCCTCTGTATGTAAAGAGGTATGTATAACCATCAGTTATAATAAAAAAACTGGGTCTATATACTTGACACAATGAGCAAAATCACTATTTTCTGAATACATGCATTATCTTGCACATTGGGACCCTTCAGTGAGTTTTACATGGTCAATGTTGCATTTTTTATACTGAATTTAATTACATCTCCATTACCCATACTATAATCTAATTTTTTTATATTTTTAGGCACAGGCTTAATGTTTTACAGGTTAGAAACACTTTCACAAGAATAGTTTGCCTGAAAAGGTGCAATATTTTGTAGAGTTATTCTCTGGGGGGAAATGAGTTACAGAAATGTTAAATAACTTTTGTGCCTGTCAACGGAGTCTTTCCTACGTAACCAACTTTAAAAAAATCATCTTCTAGACAAGAAGGACCTGAACCAAACAGAACACTAGGGGCAGATTTATCAACATACAAATTCCGTTTTTTTACCACGATTTAAGTCTTTTGCAGCAAAAAAAAATCAAGGCTGATATTATTTTTGTTGTTATTAATTCTGAATATTTTAACTTATTCAGCTCAAAAAAAATTAAAATAAAAATTGCAGTAAAAGTAGGGGTATTTTACAATTATAGAGTTTTTCTAAATACATCAGAATGATGCAGACTTGTTGAAAATGATGAGCACAATGTCATTTTAAAGTGTTTGAGTTGTTTTTATGTGTTTAAATGATTAAGTTTTTGAAATTCAAGTTTTTTTGTGAAAGCATATGTAATCCAGATTTTTAAGTTTTTTTTAAATATGGAAAAAACTTGAAAACACAAAAATTCTATTCAGTTTTGATGAATCTAGCTTCGTTTGTTTCATAACACAGTACAAAAAGAGCCTGTACTTTTCTTTTATCCTACAGTATGTGGGGTCCACAATAGTTATATAGCTTATACAAAGGATCAACATTCCCAATTATGTTCAACTGTAACCTTTATTGATACAACATGGTGCAGCATCTCAATAAAGATCACAGTTGAACATAATTGGTAATGCTGATCCTTTAAAAAATATATATATGTATGTTTTATAAATAAAAAAGAGGACTTCTCAGTTCACCCCTATGGATGGAATGTGACTTCCTCAACCTCACATTCACTACCAGAGACCTGGATGTTTGAGGGTACTATGAAGTAACTTGGCTGTCCCTTGCACTGCACTCTTCCGGGCAGAGTTTTTTTCATGTTGTTCCTGAGATCTAAATACTATCTGTATAGGATCCATTATCCTGAAACCCATTATCCAGAATGATCCATATTATGGAAAGGCTGTATCCCATAGACTCAATTTTATCCATATAATCCAAATTTTTAAAAATTATTTCCCTTTTCTGTGTAATAATAAAACACTACCTTTTCTCTGTCCCAACTAAGATATAATTAATCCTTATTGGAAGCAGAACCAGCCCATTGGGTTTATTTAAGATTTACATGATTTTCTAGTAGACTTAAGGTACGAAAATCCAAATAATGGACAATAGGTCCCATACCTGTACTTTAAATTTGGAGAAAATGACATATGATTTTCAGCAAATATAAATTTTATTCTAGAGTTTACAAGCCAGTTTACGAGCCTGGGATTATATTTTTAGGGGGCATAAAACTATTAAAAGTCTGTAATTTCTCTTTACACCAAAATGTCCCAGAAATGGCCTGGGTAAAATATAGCTTACACTGCAGCTTTTTGCAAATTTTGGCACATTGCTGGGATCTTTGAAAGGGATATTCTTATGAAAGCCTGATCCTCTGTATGCAAGAGGTATGTATAACAATCTGTAATAATACAATTCCCTTCTAATGCTAACAAACTATATCTATAAAATTAGCAAAATCAACATATTGAAAAATATGTATTACCTTAAACTCTGGGTCTCTTCAGCTTTACATAGTCAGTGTGGACTATTCACCACCTAAAACCTGCTGAATTGCTGTTTAAGTCAATGGGAGAGGTCCAGGGATCAATTTGGAGTTGTTTGCAGCCTTCCTGACATTCAAGTTGTTTTCATAGAAAAAACTCAAATTGAGTTTTTAAAATTCAAATCAAATTAGATTCAAATTCGATCCGATTTTTCAGGTCGATTCCATTCATCTGAGTTTAAAAAAATTAAATCTTTTTTTAATAAATTTCGATTGGTTGAGTTTCAAATTTGTGGGATTTTAGCAGAGTTTTTAAAAACTCACATGAATTTGAAATTTGACCTTTGATAAATGAGCCTCTATTTGTAGTGTTTATAATGCTTTTCATTGTCTTTTTGTTTTTTTCAAACATGCTGATGCTGGTTTTAAGTTCTTAAAAATGGCATTGTATAAGGCATATTAGGATAGTTGTTCTATCTCCACATATCCAATTAAATGTCTTTTTGATTTTCACTTAGCTTTAAGCAGTGGCGTAACTAGATATTACAGGGTTACTGGGCCCACAGCAAATTATTTTTCAGCCCCTCAAAATGTTTAGAGGTTGACTTGTTTTACCAATATTAATTGAACCAGATATGAATTTGGTAAGGCCTCATGGGGCCCCTATACTTCTTGGGGCCCCCTGCAGCCACAGGGTCTGCTTCCTCTATAATTAAGCCCCTGGCTTTAAGTTTAGATATATGTATTTCTTGTACTTTTTTCATTTTGTTATCCATCACTTAGGGGCACATTTACTAAGCTTGAGTGAAGGATCGAAGTAAAAAAACTTCGAATTTCAAAGTTTTTTTGGGGTACTTCCACCATTGAATACACTACTACGACCTTCGACTATGACTTCGATTCGAACGATTCAAACTAAAAATCTTTGACTATTCGACCATTCGATAGTCGAAGTACCGTCTCTTTAAAAAAAACTTTGACTACCTACTTCGGCACTTTAAACCTACCGAGCTACAATGTTAGCCTATGGAGACCTTCCCCATAAGCTTTGTAAGCTTTTTTTGATCGAAGGAAAATCGTTCCATCGATGGATTAAAATCCTTCGAATCGTTTTTTTCGTTCGATCGAAGTATTTGCGGTAAATCCTTCGACTTCAATATTCGACCCTTAGTAAATGTGCCCCTTAATATCCTAGTTTGGATGTTTAAAGGCTTATTCTACTTACTAGTGCAGTCATTACTAGGAAAAATCTTAACATCCTATCTATTGTTCTGAATATATTATATTTTTAATTCTAGACGGGTAAAGTCAACTGTAAAATGCTCTAGGGCTGCAATATGCATAAGATACATTTTAAATAATGAAAAAAACAAAAAATTGGAAAGGACACATTAACATCCTCAAGTGTAGTAAGCAAAGTGTAATTTCAAGCCCAATTGCCATGCTTTTTTTCCCACAATGAAGCCTTTTCCCCCAGAATTCCAATCCCAAGAAATTAAACCTAGGTAGTTCATGGGATATGCTTCCCCTGTGATCTTTTTTTTATCAGAGCCTTAAATCAAAAATTGCAATGTAACAATGAATTTGTTACAGTTCTTTTTTTTTTTTTTTGGAATACGAATGAGAGGTTTGTTTAGCATGTGACGCAAGATCATATCCGAAGTTTCGTCCCTTTTCCTAACATTTCCCAAAGCAATGCAGTTTCTTACAAGATATGTTTTATCGTTTCAAGAAATGCTGTTAACCTGGCAGTTTTAAAACTGAATGAACAAGGCCTGTTGGACAAATTGAAAAACAAATGGTGGTACGACAAAGGCGAATGTGGCAGCGGGGGAGGTGACTCCAAGGTTAGCCTCAATGTCACCACAGCGGGTAAACAGTATGTAAAGTAACCAGTGCATCTGCTGGGGTGCCATCTCTGATCTGATATCTACATACAGTGAAAATGTGAGAAGAAAAATGTTCATTTGCTTGTAAAAGATGCTAGCAGTTACTGTCAAAGCAAAAGTATTTGCATACATACTAAATAGATATAGAAAAATATCAGAATACATTTTTCATTATTTTTTTCTTTTACCATGACCACAACTACAAAACATTTAATTGAAATGCAATTATATAAAAGAACCTTTGAATTCTATGTTTAACGTTCCAAAACTGCACACATTGTTATGCAGATTTCTACCATTTGTATTGTATATCTGTTGGACAGATTTATCCACTTTTTACCACAATTTGAGTTTTGCTAATGCAAAATTGTGATTCTGAGTTTCCAAAACTAGAGACTTATTAAACACAAAAAAATTTGAATATAAAATGTTGGCATCAAAAAGTCAGTGAGTTCATAGAGAAGTCAATGGGCAGAACTCAAGCTATTTTTCAATTCAAGTTTTAAACATGAATTTTTAAATTTAGTAGACTCATTGAGAATGATGAGTTAGTGATGAGTTTTTTGATAGTATTATATGCAATCAAGTGTTTGAAAGTTTTTTAATAAGTAGGCACACATTCGAGATTGTGATGTTTTTTATTAAAAAAAACCTTTAAAATTAAAAAAAAGTTTGAAATAAGTTTGCAACATTGTATAACAAATTCCAAACCTAAATAATTATTTGTTTTTTTGAGTGGAACCGCAATATTCAATATTTCTGTTATACATTATTATTTGGTGCCATCATTTTAATCCACATAATAACCGAAAATTAACTCATTCAGTCTAAGTAAACATATATGTAAACTTTTTTGTTATTTTGTCACAAAGTTTTTCAAAATTTAAATTGTATAGTAACCCAGTTTTGTAAAAGCACTATACTATGAAACAATGTTTTTGAAATATTTTAAGCCAATAATTTTGGGTTCACAGTAACTGCAGCTATGTTATTTAAAAATCGACCCCAGCAGTATGTGCCTGTTACATAAAGCGATGGAGCAGGTCCCAGATGTATGTCCATATCTAAACCTGGGCCATTAAGACGTGGCATCCACTGTGGCCTTTGCTCTGTCACTTTGCAATGCGATTCTATGTAGTTTTACTTGAATAACATAAAATAACATATATAATGTTATTTATGTTATTTTCCACGTGAAGAACTCCTGTAAACCTTGCCGTATTGAAACTCAGTGAGGCAGGCGTCTTAGACAAGCTGAAAAACAAATGGTGGTACGATAAAGGTGAATGTGGACCCAAGGACTCTGGAAGTAAGGTCAGTCGCTGCAGTTTGGGACCTACTGTTGTGTGCTCGAGCAGTTAAACAATCTAATGAATGTAAACTCAGATTTATCTTAAAAAGATTGTTTAGTTCAATTTTTCGAATCTTAGCAAAAGTTTTGCTTCAAAAATTCATCCCTTAGATCATGTTAAATAAGCAGAGATTATTTTAATTTTGAACATGTTTGCATTTATAAGCAATTAAATAAGCGATACAAATAAGTTACAATTATGAGCAATATATAAAAAACTTACAGCAATATAAATATATAAATATAGTGAATAAAGTACCCCCTCTTGTAAATTATAAGGATATTATAAGTTACCGAGGACTTTCATGACCATATAAAGGTCATGAAACTCCGAGGTAACCTCTAATATCCTCATATTTTGCAACTGGGGGTACTTTATTTATTATAATACACAAATTTCAGCGAGTCATGTGACAGAATTAACATCAGAACTCACCGTTTATAACTGATGACATCGGAACTCACCGTTTATAAGGATATAATTTACAAGATATTCATGGCTTTTGTGTATTTTTTATATATATATATATATATATATATATATATATATATATATATATATATATATAATACACAAAAGCCATGAATATCTTGTAAATTATATCCTTATAAACGGTGACTAGTGATGTCATCAGTTATAACCAGTGAGAAGTGATGTCATTTTTGTCACATGACTCTCTAAAACTTGTGTATTATAATAAATAAAGTACCCCTTGTTGGAAAATAGGAGGCCTTCGGCCTCGTGCTTTTATATGGTCATGGAACACCTCAGTGATTTATAATATCCTTATATTTTACAATAGGGGGTACTTTATTCACTATATATATATATATATATATATATATATATATATATATATATATATATACATCAAACAGTGTTCAGTAAAGAAATTTGTAGCAATCTTAGTGAAAGTGTTTAAAGGAAAAGTTTAAAAAATTCATGATGAGCAAATGTGATGAGCAAATGTGTGGCATTTTACATCACCGAAAAATGCATGAATCCACAGAAAAAAATTAAAAAACTGTGAATAAGGGAAGGCTTAATTATATTATTGTTAATGAGTTTTTAGCTCTGCAATAGCATATATATTGCTCTACCTTGTTAGTGAACCTCCTTTACACTATACTTCCTATGCTACTGTTTTCCATAGAAAAAGTCACAACAGATTGATTGAAAATAAATTATATCATTTCAACCCTGACAAGGGCTTTTGGGTCTCACAGTGAGCAGGCAAGCAGAAGAGGCTGCCTGTGCAACTCCATATATAGGTAGACGGGCTTAATTCCCACTGGTTGATGTGGAAGGAGAATATGACTTCAAGTGATACTGACACTAAAAAACTACTTTTTAAAATGTGAATGTTCATTAAAGGGCAGATTTACATATGGTCGAATATCGACGGTTAATTAACCCTCGATATTCGACTGCCGAATGTAAATCCTTCGACTTCGAATATCAAAGTCAAAGGATTTGCCGCAAATAGTTTGATCGAACAATTAAATCCTTAGAATCGAACGATTTGAAGGATTTTAATCAATCAATTGAACGATTTTTCTACAACCAAAAATAACTTAGAAAGCCTATGGGGACCTTCCCCATAGGCTAACATTGAGCTTCGGTAGGTTTAAGATGGCGAAGTAGGGGTTCGAAGTTTTTTTTAAAGAGACAGTACTTCAACTATCGAATGGACAAATATTTGAACGATTTTTAGTTCGAACCGTTCGATTCAAAGTCGTAGTCGAAGGTTGAAGTAGCCAATTTGATTGTCGAAGTAGCCAAAAAAAATTTCTAAATTAGAAGTTTTTTTTATTCTATTCCTTCACTTGAGCAAAGTAAATGGGCCCCTAAAAGTTACCTATAGGTCATGTTGATTGTTTTTTGCTGAGAGGTTTGTTTTTGTAAGTATATTGTCACTTGAAGTTCCTAAACCTGACTGTTTTGCCAACCTGACTGTTTTGCCAACCTGACTGTTTTGCCAACCTGACTATCCCATCTCAGCCTGTCAGTTAAAGTTTCTAATTCTAACAGACTCCTGCTGCACATATATGGCAGCCCCCTCTTAGAGGAACATGGGGCATCAGACAGGAGGGGGCAGATTTATTAAGCTCAAGTGAATAATTTGAATGCAAAAATATTTGAATTTTTTGGGTACTTTGACCATCGAATTGGTCAAATTCAATCGAATTCTATTGAATCGAATGATTCGAACGATTCGAAGTAAAAATCATTTGACTATTCGACCATTCGATAATCGAAGTACTGTCTCTTTAAAAAAAACTTTGACTTCATACTTCTCCACTTGAAACCTGCCGAAGTGCAATGTTAGCTTATGGGGACCTTCCAGAGCACGTTTCTAAGCTTTTTTTGATCGAATAAATCGATCACGTAAAATCGTTTCAATCGTTCGTTTCAAACAATTTCATTGTTTGATTGAACAATTTTATTTGATCGTATGATCGAAGCATTTGCGCTAAAATCCTTCAAATTCGATATTCGAAGGATTTTACTTCGAGGGTCAATTCGAGGGTTTTTTTAACCCTCGAAATTCAACCCTTGATAAATCTGCCCCGTAATGTAAAGCATCCTAAAAATACTTAATGGCAAAGTTATAAGTTGCTTTCAAAGGCAATATTATCATAGATGTAAAAAAGAGTTTAATGTCTGTTGTCAGTGTCTCTTTAAGTAGGGTGTTTTCATGCATTTTGTCAAATGTTAGCATGTTTTCCCCTTCAAAATGGGCCACATGGCAAAAAAATGTCACCGCTGGTAAAATACAGAATTTCGCTGTAAAATAAAATTTTGCTCATCACTAGTCAGAATGTGTAGCACTATTGTGACCACTTAAAGGAACAATAACACCAAAAACTGAAAGTGTTTTAAAGTAATGAAAATATCATGTACTGCACTGGTAAAACTGGTGTGTTTGCTTCAGAAACACTGCTATAGTTCATATAAACAAGCTGCTGAGTAGCAATGGCAAAAATTGAAAAACGGCTATATGGCACAGGATAAATAATGGATAACAGATAGCATTATGTTCTACAGAGCTTATCTGCTATCTGCTGTGTAACTTGCGCCTTTTCTCCTTTGAATGGCTGCCCCAATGGCTACACAGCAGTTTATTTATATAAATAGTAACGTTTCTGAAGCAAACACACCAGTTTTACGAGTGCAGGGCAACACTGCATTATATTTTTATTACTTTAAAACAATTTCATTTTTTGATGTTACTGGTCCTTTAAGCACAAACATTGTGTTAAAAAGTATGTAATACAAGCTTATAGAGTTATTCAGATTTGGAAAAGATCCTTTCTTTACTATATTGTGAAGTGTTTATATAATAATAAATAGTATTTAAAAAAAATTCTAATGATTAAAAAGAGTTGTTAGATATTAGGAAGAAGGCAAAGTTCATTCTCATAAAACAGAATAATCATTTGTAGGATATAATACTTAACACAAGCGGATGTAATGAAATATATGTAAATTATAAGCAACTTTAAAACATGCATAAATTGTTTTTTTTTAATTGATTTTATATGTAATTTCAATTGAAACAGAATTTGTCTGTCCCTGTCTGCTCTGCTAAAACAATGTAGCAGAGCCAAGACTCAAAATGCCTTGCATGCTTGTGCACAGGACTGTTAATCAGCTTGAATCTAGTCTATTGTTTAACACTCAGAAACAGCAGTGAATAGCAAGACAAATATCTTTTTTTTTTTTCATAGCAATTACATTTACAATTATAAACACATTGAACATTTCCAATGAATGTTTATTGGAAAGTGTGTTAGAATTATATCTTACATTGGGCAAATGTCATTTTTGGGTATATGATCCCTTTAATAAAAATATATGTTTGTGGTTTCAGTTTTAACTTTTTTTTAATAAAATCAAATAAATCCCAAAAATAAAAATTCTTCATACTAAGGTGCCTATTTATGATTGCTCAAGATTTTCCTGCAACAACCTTTTGTAACAAAGGAAAACATTAGCCCTTAAAGGACAAGGAAAGTCTAAAATAGAATAAGGCTAGAAATGCTGTATTTTGTATACTAAACATAAGCATGAACTTACTGCACCACAATTCTAATCAAACAAATAATTTATGCTTTCAAAGTTGGCCACAGGGGGCTGTCATCTTGTAACTTTATTAAACATCTTTGCAAGACTAAGACTGTGCACATGCTCAGTGTGGTCTGGGCTGCTTAAGGTTCATCATAAACAAAGCTGCTTGAGTTCTGCATGGCTGGGAAGTAAGGCGGGGGCTCCCCCTGCTGTTCATAAGTATGATTGTTTCCCTGCTCAGCAGTTAGGGACCGTCTGACAATTCCTATCCACAGCAGTAAATGAAGGGAGAATTTGACTGCATACAGTCAGGTTTCTTATAAAAACGGTACACATTTTTTAATTAGTATATTGGAGATAGGTTTCTTTTTCATTCAAGAAAGTAAAAATGGGATTTTATTTTTTTGCCTTTCCTTGTCCTTTAAGGTGGTGGCACATGGGGAGATTAGTAGCCAAATGACAAATCTTCTCTACTGCAGGCGACTATTCTCCCCAAATGCCTTCCAACAGGCAGGAATGCAAATCGCCAGCAGGATGGAATACGTATTACTTTATTTTCTGAAGTCGCCCAAAGAGGCAACTTCGGGCGATCTCAGAAAACCGAAGCAATACCTATGCCATCCCGAGGTGATTTGTCGCTTGGCCTATTAATCTCTCCATGTGCCACCACCCTTAAGAGCTTCTAAAGTTTTTCATTGTTTCAAAACATTGTTTGGGGAAAAATACAGATTATGAAGCTTTTTTGGCTCAAAACTCAGTGTGAGTATGGTAACTTACGGAAGGTTTTGCTGTTGATTGCTCAAGCCAAGAGACTCAAGCAATCATAAATAGGCCCCTTATAAAGTAGAATAATACATTTTACCATGTATTAAGGATCATATATGAAAATTAAGAACATGCTATGCAATACCTTGAGACAAATGGAATTGTATAACTACATGGTGTCCTCTAGTTTGAGGCAGTGAGGTCAGGTAACAGCATTATCTTTTTGTACAAAGATGTAATTATTCCGCAAATAAATAGTACTGTCTACAGCTCATCAAAATAAGCATATATTTCCAAAGTATATATAAAATGTTAAATTTGAGACATTGATTGAAAATCACAAAAATACAAGCCACATTTGCAGTGTACAGTTAACAGAGGTAACAATGTTTTTACTGTTGGCGAGTGACTGATTACGTTCTAAAGTACTGGTAACACAAATAAATTGAATTTATGCTAGCAGAGGTGTAGATGATTTTAAAGTTATGCTGTTGTTTAAATGTATATATAGACAGCCAAAAAGTAGCACAATTATTTGTTCTCATTTTCCCTTATTTTTGTATGGGATTGTTAATTTTAAGCAGTGTTGTGCTAATTGTTTTTATCTTGTATTTGTAGGACAAGACGAGTGCATTAAGCCTGAGCAACGTTGCGGGAGTTTTCTACATTCTGGTTGGAGGCCTGGGCTTGGCAATGCTGGTGGCTTTGATAGAGTTCTGTTACAAGTCAAGGGCAGAGGCGAAACGAATGAAGGTGGCAAAGAGTGCACAGAATTTTAAAACAACTTCCTCGCAGAATACCCAGAATTTAGCAACTTATAGAGAAGGTTACAACGTATATGGAACCGAGAGTGTTAAGATTTAGGGGTAGGACCTAGGGTCTACTACAGTGAGTGGGTAATGCAATGTGCAACGCAGTGTCGTGACCGTCTGTCTAGTGGTTCTGCTTGCTGCTGAAAAAAGCTTTTTATTGGAATAAGTCAGTGCTCGGTGGTTCTGTATTTTCTTGGCTGCAGAGGTCCAGTGTACAGTGTTGCCAATAGACATCTGCATTGTTTCTATAGACAAAAAGAGGCTTAAATAGAGCTACGAACATTCCATAGATACATTTATATCTCAAAAATGTACATTCACAATTTTAGACCTATTTTTATAATCAAATATATTTAATATAAAAAGATTTTTATATGTAATATGTTATTGATTTTATAATGCAATTGATATATTTAGTCCTTTTTTTACATTTCAAGAAAAACTTTATTTTAGTATTTTTAGTATTGACATTTGTATATGTTTCCCACCATTCATTTCCAGCATTGTTATGTGGCTCCTGAATATAGAAATCTGCCCTTCCAAACTTTCAATTTTGTTTACAATCCAGATCCTAGCCCCGGAATTTACAGCAAACAATAGCGAAACAATATAGACACTTTACAATGCACAATAATATACATTTCCCATTTTTGCAAAGTACAGGTATGGGTTCCCTTATCCGGAAACCCGTTATCCAGAAAGCTCCGAATTACGGGAAGATCGTCTGCCATATACTCCATTATAATGAAATAATCCAAATTTTTAAAAATGATTTCCTTTTTCTCTGTAATAATAAAACAGTAGCTTGTACTTGATCCAAACTAAGATATAATTAATCCTTATGGAAGCACAACCAGCATATTGGGCTTATTTAATGTTTACATTATTTTTTTAGTAGACTTAAGACTTGAAGATCCAAATTACGGAAAGCCCCCTTATCCGGAAAGCCCCAAGTCCCGAGCATTCTGGATAACAGTTCCTATACCTGTACTATGAAAATGTAATTAAATCATTAACCCATAAATGCTGCCCAACAAAGCTAATACATGTCTGTGTAAAAATAGTACATTAATAATTTGTATTTTAACACAGTATAGAAAATGTGCTATAGGGTTTGTTTTTTTAATGCAAACAGAAAAAAGACAATATATGTGTGTCTATCTTGACCTGATTTGAAGAACTGCACAGATTTTTCTTTAAACTTAAGAATAAAGGTCAGTTGAGACATAAATTCATCCTAAAGCCCAATGAATATAAGATGTGGTTCCAAGCAGAATACCATTTTCGATATGGGGGCATCATATACCAGTAGTTCAATTGTGATATGGCCACTCAAGAGTAACACACAGTAGCACAGTTTTATAGAAGGTCCTTGTATTACCATTCTCTGGATGCTCCATCAATGCCACCCACTATAAGTATCCTAATATAAAGTAGAAAATGTGAATCAAGAAACAATGCAGAATAATTGCTATTTATGCTATTCACAAATAAAACTTAAATTGCAGTTATTCTGCCCTAGTCCTTGATCCGCAATCTCTATTTTATGTAAAGGTTCTCTATGGCACAGAACTTGCAAAGCTTATTCTAAATAGTGTGTGTGTGTCTGTGTGTGTGTGTTGTTAATGAAATAATGGATGCTTTTATGGGCCAAATTACCACATTTTATATTTAGAATGGGTTAAATTTTCAAACCCATGTATATTTTGGCACAACACTATGACAAGAGGGACTAAAAGTGAAAACCTTTTGTGATGATGGATTTTGTCTTGCTCAATAGAATTGCACTGTTACAAGATGCCAACCTTGGCAGAAACATAATTTGAGGCTGAAATAAACATATATACAAAAAGGAAATGTCAATTTAATATACAACCATACATCTATTGTCTGTAGCCTAGTAGTTATCATAGGGTTGACTCATTCATGGCATTATTATGACCACCATTCATACTTGGCCATTCTAAGTAAAAATGTTGAATTATTATACACTGTTGATATACGAATTTGTCAAATATAGGCAAGGATTTGCAAGGTAATCTGCCCTTTGTCTTCCACATTGAAGAACAAATTCTTAGTTATTTACTTCTAATAAATGCACAATTTAAGAATTCAAAGTTGGATCGAATTCTTCCTTTTTTAAAAGAATGCATTCAACGTGTGGTAGATGCACACATGTATATATCCCCTGTAACATACGTTGATGCATCTTGGTGGATCAAACATGGCCCACACCAACCAGTCAATGAATAGACACTTTTTCAGCCAGCTGCAGGTACAAAAATGAAAGCAATAATTAGATTGGTTGCCACGGTTTATAACCCGGATGCAAATTACCAAATTAGAGAAAAGCAACATCAATAATTTCAGGTTTTAAATCCCACACTTTTATTACATTTAGCCATATAATGTGTTACCTTTCTTAAATGTATTCTGTACCTTGACATCCATACTGAAATAACACATAAAAACCTATATATATTACAGTATTGGTACCTTTGTGCATGTTTATATTTACAGTATATGTACCTTTTTGCTGGATATTCAATTTAGATTTATTACCTATCTACCTATATTATACATGTTGGACAAAACCATAGGTATGGATATTATTCATTTCAAAAATGGCATACAACCATATTGGCCTTTGTTGTTACCCAGATATGATAAGATAAAACATCTACATTATTTTGCTTGATTTTGTTTATATTTCACATTGGCCCCTCTTTTGTGAAAATGTTATTTATTATGGCCCTTGTTTAATAGACAGTTATGATTGAATATATAGGCAGGTAGTCACAGTGGAAGATAGTAAAGTGGATTGTAGCGGGAAGACCTAGGACACATGTCCAAAAAATTCAAAGAAAAATCAAGTTCTGCAAAGTTCTTTGTTAATTAGATTTAAGTGATGTTGACTTTTATTTGGCATATTATTTACGTTAGAATATTCTTAATTGTCTTGTCATATTATGCAACATATATATAGATTTATTCTGACCCGGAGAATTGCAGCAGACAGAATTTCTTGGTCTCATATACCCAAGTGTAAATCATGAAAATTTCTTAACTGTTCCATTATTCGCAGCATGAGTCACAGGCTGGCACAGAAACCACTAAAGCAGTCAACACCAATCCCTTGATGCTCTGCCAATTTCGGCTTGGCTTAGACATTTTAAATATATGAGGAAAATGTTATTATTATATGCAGGCATTTAACATTTTTTAATAGGTGATTGGTGTTTTAATAATGACTGAATGAAAACAAGTTTTCATTATTGAATATCATTGCATGGCCTTTCATCTCCTGGGTGTCAGTAGGTGCCAAACTTATTGTAACGGAAGCCAGCCAGGAGTCCATTATGATAATTCATATGCTAGCTCGGCAGTTATCATCATTAACCTGATGCATGACCAGTTTTAAAGGGAAAGGGTACCCAAAATAATATAATTTTACTATATTACAGTACATTAGTATACTGATTTTATATTAAGCCATGAATGGTAACGTATATTCCTGTCCACAGATCTGGTTTCTTTACAGCTCACTAAATTCAGGTTTTAGTTAACCTTTCCCTTTAACCAGTTCCATTTAAAGGAAGGCAAGTGTTCCACGTGTTCTTGCCTAAAACATGCTACTGGCATCATTTCCATTCTGCAACAAAGCATTGTGATTCTTTACCTTAAGCGTTGTGTTGCTGTGTTTACGTTCCAGGTGAAGAAAGTGCAAGGTTGTTGCAGATCATCAAAAACAGGGCTGTTCTCCTTCAGTATACATTACTGTAAAAGTATGTTGGTTTTCTAAAGTTTATGATCACTGCAGCATTTCAGTTCATTTCTGTTGAATTTACACACACGGCAGGCCGCTTTTCTTTGTTTTTTTTGTTTTTTCACCGAGACTGCTTGATCGTGAGTTTGTGCTTTGATGTGTGACTCAGACATTCAAATTTGACCATTTCAAAGGACAGCTTGTCTCTGTCTGGTTTGATTATAAACTCATAGCCATGTCTTTAGATTAACATACTTATCCTTTTTATATCATAGCTCATCATGGAAATGTATATATTTATGGTTTTATTGTTAATCATGAAAGGTTAAATTCAGAACCAGCAGCCCTTGTACAATACTATCTTATCTTGTTGTATGGGAAAGCTTGGTCCATAGAGTAAACCTTCAGTAAAATATTATTTATTAAGGATTAACAATCAGTCAACTACATCATGACCCTAGATATTACAATTAAAGTTCAAATGACCAGTAACACAAATAATGACTAATTTAGTTTTGTTCATGTAAAGCTAATTTCTTTATATTAGAAGTCTTGTTTTTTTTCAATATGGTACCAGCCTTTATATTCTGTTTTGACAAAGACCTATCAGTCTACTGTGTTGAATGGAGCCTCTAATAATGCATATTTATGACCCCAAAAAACACAAATTAGAGAACACTTACACAGTAGGTCAGAAGAGGGGACACCTACAAAACTCTTTGTGCACACCCTTCACAAATCCAAATTGAGGCAGAATTCTATTTAAATGTGTGTCCTGGCCTATTTTGGAATGAAAGAATCTGTGGGCTCTGAGGGCAGGACAAGATGCACATTTGAAAAACATGGTGCTTTG
Organism: Xenopus petersii; assembly: GCA_038501925.1. Taxonomy (NCBI): domain Eukaryota; kingdom Metazoa; phylum Chordata; class Amphibia; order Anura; family Pipidae; genus Xenopus; species Xenopus petersii. Next base: position 156,232,407 of record CM076675.1, read on the forward strand.
TACCATTATTTTTGCACTTTATACCCTGCCCTGCAGGTAGAAAATTAGCTCTCAAGGGACATATTTATAACTTTAAATAAAATATAAGACCAATAAAAATATAGACCAAATATCACTACATCTACTCTGTGTCTTATATAAAATGTAGTAATAACGCTATTTATAAAGAAGTGGCTTGAAATGCACATTGAGTACCCATATTACATTGTCACATTAATTTCAATTATTTATTCTAAGCACTGGTCTGGTGTAAATAAATTACATCTATATATATATATATGGTCATTAGCTATTTTTATTGATCTTATTTTGAACTCATTGAACTCAGATTATGTAGTTTTGTTCCAAGCGTATTTTGATTTTCCAATTTTCTGTTGTAATTTGAACATTTTCAATAGTAAGTTATTGTGCTCCTCTATTTCAAACCAGCTACCATTAGTAGCTGACAATTTCTATCTATTTTAATGTATTGTTTAATGTTTTCAACCGTCCAGAGTGGTACCATGTGGCAATTGGCATAAATTTTTCTTTTTAGTAGGTTATGCATTATTTTATATACGTAGTATTATTCTGAAACATTATCTAGTATAGGTCAATCTAAAAACAACTGGACTTGCTGAGTAATCAATGAAGACGTTTCACTACTCATCCGAGCAGCTTCTTCAGTTCAACTGACTGGTGTGGGAAGTTCTCGGCATATAAACTCTTCCACTAATCCATTTACAATGGCACATTGTAACTCTTCAAAGAGAAGCTACTCGGATGAGTAGTGAAATGTCTTCATTGATTACTCAGCAAGTCCAGTTGTTTTTAGATTGACCTATACTAGATATACTATGACCTGGATGAATGAAAATCTTCATAGTCATTCTGAAACATTGTTGTTGCAGTCTTTTATTAAATTAGCTGCAGTGTATTGCGTCAAGAACTTCATGATATTTTACCTTAGTATTTTTTCGGGCCTTTTTGAAATGGATGGAGATCATTTTTTCCCACACACTAGGGTTATCAACATTTAAATTTGAGTTTTTACCACAATTCTGTTTTCATTCAGCAAAAATAGCAGCTTTAAGTTTCTGAAACTTGAATTTTCAAGATTTATTACACACAAAAAAATGTTGCCATCTAAAGGCTGGTGAGCTTTTTTAATAAACAATGGAGCTTTGGTATGCTAATGAAAAGGTTAAATGCATTAAATGAGTTAAGATGACTTAAGATAACACAGTTTCTTCAATTACCCCTGAGTCATGACGCATTTAACTCACAAATCCAAGTGGCTTCATCTGTAAGTAAACAGTCAAGGTTTTACCAATAATTTTTATTCATAGGTGTGAAATTGAAATACTTGTTTACATTTCTGCACACAACTGTAGAATTCATAATTATGATTACACTAAAAAGCCAAGTTGCTTTATAAGACTACAAAGTCCTCTGACCTTGGAGGCACATTTATCAAAGGTCCAATTTTGAATTCAAGTGAGTTTTTAAAAACTCCCCTAAACTCCCATAAATTTGACCAATCAAATTTATTTAAAAAATCTAATTTTTAAAGCTTGGATGAATTAAATTTAACCAAAAACCTGAAGCAAATTGTATTAAATCGATTTGAGTTTTTTTGTCCAAAATAACTTGAATGACAGGAATGCTGCAAACAACGCCAGCATTTCGGCAGGTTTTAGGTGGCAAATAGTCAAATTTAAATTCTTAAAGGGCCAGAGTATGATAAATTCGAATATCAAATTTGACGGTTTTGACCATAAAAAAATTGGAAAATTCAAATATTGAATTTTCAATTCAACTCTTGAAAAATCTGCCCCTTGGACTATCAATTTTTGAATACATATATATATAATGTTTTGTTTTTACTATAGATCATTTTCAAGGGAAAGTATCACCAGAATTAATAAATTAATTGACCTTAATTTGTCATAACAAAGTTTCCAGAATTCTTAAAAAATAAATGAAGGCAGAATTAGGAAATTCCTTGATCTGGTTTTTATCAGAAAGAAGATATTGTTTTCAGACTTATCCAATACAATTCCAAAGACACAGTTGCTAGTTTTTTGTGATAGATTTTGGAGTATTTTCTTATCTTCCTTTATAAATAGGCATAATAAGCAAAAAAAAAACCTGATATGAAAGATTGTACTGTAATTATTTTCCATTTTGGCTTATCACCCAAACTGCTATTTTTTTCTCAAAAATAAAAAAAGCTCAGAAATAATCATTACATGTGTGGTCAAGCTTAAATCCCCAAAGCCTTTAATTTTTCCACCTATATTTCATGGGGTATCCAACACTTTCCTTTTAATTGCAAACATAATTGAGAGAAATGCAAATGGGACAGAACCATAACACCAAGTTATTAGACCCTCAGCAGAATCTTTAGGGCACACAAAACTCCGGGAAGATGTCCAATCTACAAAATTGCAGATTGATCAGGGCAGCACTGGATTATCTACAGTGCATTGCTGCATACCCTAGCACTCACTGGGTGTGCTATCCTTATTATATATCTGAAAGGGGAATAATGCTTTCTGGGATTTTGATGCTTATCCACTAATTTGGTTTATTTACTAATATTTTATAGTTTTATAGTAAAAACCAGCATCAAACATCCCAGAACTCATGTTAAAAACATGTTCAAATGGTTAAAGGAACAGCTGCCATTGACTTTTACATAAATTCAACAGGTTTTAGATGGTGTATTTGTGGAGTCAGACTTTTAGGAGCAGATTGATCACCACAGCTGACCACAGAATGCATCCATGCTCTTATGGGATTTTTAGAATTGGATTTACAGTATCAATGGAGCTTACCATTTGATAAATATGCTTTTAAAAATCCAATAGGAATAAAAAGTGAGTGAATTTTATTGAGTTCTAAATTCACACTTTGATCAATCTGCCCCCTAGGGAATAAGACATCTTGAAAATGTTGAGTCTTTTTTTCTCTATAAATTAAAAAGTTTTTTCACTACAAAATACTCAACTAGAAATAATTAGTTTTAATAAATAACCCCCTTTGTATATCAGTTTTTGTGTTTTATGGGCAGAATTATTTTTCGTTAAAAATCACTATAGGTAAGAGTAGGCAGGGGAAGTAGGTGTCAACGTAGTAAGGAAATACAAATATAAAGGAAGAATTGTGTCATTTTTTTGCAATTACTGTTGCAATCACAGTTTTCTAAATCATTTTCTCCTTTCAGCTTTGAGAAATTGCTCCTTTCAATTATGTGACATTTAAAGGTTCCCTTGCATGAGTTACTTGACATAGTTCTCAAAACATGTATATTGTAGTAGATTTTCATTGGACAGAATCCAATACACGACTGTGTTTTTGCTGCATGACCCATTTTTGGCTCCGCTTTAGTTCATGGATGGATTAACTGATATTCTACTAGTAGAAGAGAAGCAGCAGCTTCCAGACAATTTATTTGCAAGTGAATGTGTTAATCTATTATGAATAATAATGCAAGTGACTTTCTAAGCATGAAAAAGAGTGTTTTTACTATATAACATACCATTTGATGGGAATATTTGAAAATTCTATATCCAAATCAAGACCTTTATAAAGCAACATATTTTATATTATATTTCATATAAAGTCATCAGGTGATCTTATGTCAAAGACTGTATATTATTGTAAATGAGTCCATTGTAGCAGATAAGTATCTGCTTGTGTTAAATACGTTCATGCATAACCAATCGTATGAATTCCATGCTGTCAGATAATAGTACATTATGTAACTGCACATTTGAATGTGTGTGTTTGTGGAGAAAGAAATTGATGGGCCTACTTTTCAGCCCTCCCAAGTAACAGTTTAAAAGCCAGGGTTTATTTTATCAGGTCTACTGATTTTTAAATGACATGACATTTTTGTTGCAGGTTTAATGTGTGGTTTTATGTTATTGCTCCCTATTTCCACATTGCAGCAAAGCTGTTGGGGATAGTAGTGCTGTTAGTCATAGTATATAGAAACAGTAAAACCTCAATTATGTATCCCTTGATTTTGGATTTCCCACATAAAATGTGGGTTCTACTGTATTTATAATTCTTATCCCAGTGTATTAAATTAGTATAAGACTTATAACATTTGGCTAAAAAAAGAAGCTTACACCACGGAACCCATGAATTATTATACATATGTCCAGGAAAATTCACTGCATCCAATGCAAAAAGTCTCTGTGGCAAATTCACTAAGATTCGTGAACTTCACTGCACTTCGCCGCACTTCACCACACTTCGCCAGGCGTAGTTTCGCCAGCACTCCGCAAATTCACTAAAATCCGAAGTTGCGCACAGGGGTAGCATAAACGTGGCCATAGACACACAGATAATATTGTACGAAACGAATTTTCGTCCGATATTCGTTGTGTGTATGGTGAAAAAGAGCCGACTGATATCGGCAGAAGACTTGGATATCGGTCGGCTCGTCGATCGGGCTGGACGGAAAATTTTGATCGGGTGCCTTTGAAGGAACCCAAACATCGCCCATTGTTAGTGCTGAATCGTCAGATACAGGTAGAATTCTATTGTTTCTTCCCGTATATCTACCTGTATATCTGACGATTCAGCTCTACACGTGTGTATTGAAACGAACGATCTTTCTTGGGAAGATCTTTTCCAAGAAAATCGTAATTGTTACGTCTATGGCCACCTTAAAGAGATACTGACACCTGAAATTAAACTTTTTTTTACATCTATTATAATATTGGCTTTGCAAGCTACTTCTAACTTTGCCATAAAGTATTTGCATGATGCTTTTACATTACCTGTCTGATCCCCCATGTTCCTGTATGAGGGGGCTGCCATATTTGTGCAGCAGGAGTCCGTTAGCATTACAAACTGTAACTAACAGATGGGACAGTCTGGTTGGCAAAGTCAGAGTGTCAGAGTGTCAGAGAGTCAGGCTTAGGAACTTCAACTAACAATTATATACAAAAACAATCCTCCCAGCAAAAAATGATCAACATGACCTATAGGTAACATTTAATGTACATTCATATGCTAAAATTCATTTTTTAGTGTCAGTATCACTTTAAGGCTGCAAAGTCGCGCTAGCGTTGATTCGCTAAGCGAACCAAAGTTACACTAGCGATGGTTAATTTGCATACGGCGCCAAATTCAAATTTCAATGGAGGAATACGTAGAATCACTACAAATGCATACAATTTTTTTTTGCCCTACACATGTGCCCACTGTATAGTTAAGTTGCCATGAGTTAGGAAATGTAGGGGGGAAGGAGGGGAACCCCAAAAAGATTTTCGATCTTTTTCAGCCTATCACCCATAATATAGAAAAAATGCCAGTGTTTTTTGGGACTATCTACTCTATTGCGCTTCGCCTGGTCTGAGGTGCGAAGGTAGCGTAAAAGGTAGCATTCAGAAAAATGCGCGCGTTAGTGAATTTGCGTAATTACGTCCGTAGCGAAAATTCGCCAGGCGTAAGGGTGCGAAGTAACATTAGCGAATTTACGCCAGCGTTCGTTAGTGAATTTATGTAGTTACCTCTGTAGCGAAAATTCGCCAGGCGTAAGGGTGTGAAGTAACACTACCAAGTTTACGCCAGCGTTCGTTAGTGAATTTGCAAAGTAACGAAAATGCCCAACGTAGCGAGTTGACACTAGCGTTAGGCGCTTCGGAGCTTAGTGAATTTGCCCCTCTGAGTCCGAGAGACTCCAGACTCCAGGATATCAGAAATGTATTAATCATTTGACGGGGTAATTTAGACAAACAGGGTTGGTCCAGTGTGGACTTTTGCAGAATGGGCTTGACACAGGCCTGTTTAAATACCGAGGGGAAAGTAGCAGAAGTAATTGAATAAGTACTGGAGTCAGGACTGGGGAGCACACCGTTTAGTAGAGGTGATGGTATGGGATCAAGTTGTTGATGGAGAGGAAAGGATACATTTTGAAACATAAGATCAAAAGAGTTGAAAAGGGGGAAAGAGGAGATTTAAGAAGAATGAGAATATTGGTATCTGAAGGGTGGGAAAATTGTTTGTGGATAGAATCAACTTTGCTTTTCAAAAAGTCCTGAAGGGTGTTCAGATGTTAAAGTTACATTTGTAGAGGAATGAAACAGTTGAATATTGAAAACAAGCGTCGTGGGTTGGATTTATTATTATTTATCAATGTACTATAGTACTGTTGTTTAACCTGGGAAAGGGCAGTACCAAGGCAAGTCATAAGAAATATATAGAGGAGGAAGTCAGCTTTTGTACACGATTTCCTCCACATGTGCTCTGCCACTCGCATACAGATAAGCAGAAATCACATCTCAGAGTTCATCCAGGGATGGGGATTGTGGGCTTGTGGCATGGGTATTGATAGCAGCAGACAGAACGGAGTTGTAGGTATTTCCCAGTGAATCAGGATCAGAGGAAGTACTGATGGAGCAGAAGCTAGAACTGGGGGAATCAGATAGAGCAGTTATAGCAACAGTGTGGGTGTTACGAACCAGAATTTTTGGTTCCAGGTTAACAGAGGGGGGAGTGTGGGAAATGTGAAAAGAGATAAGATGGTGATCAGAAAGTAGAAAAGGATCACTTTTAAATGCAGAAAGATGTAGGGTTTTTGTTAATTTGTTAAAAGAAGTTCTCCATCTTTTAATAGAAAATAACTGATTTCAGAAGATCTGAATTTAAGAAAAGGATGTCAAAACTGAATTGAAATTTTTTATCAATAGGAAAAATACCTTTGCGGTGAACTGTAAAACAGTCATTAATGTTTGAGCAGAGTAGTATTATTATAGCATTATAAATATGGAGATTCCCATTTTTATGCAGCATCGATACCAGAGTTACAGTACATAGGGATTTAGCATGAATCAGATAAGATCTATGTCTGTTATATGTGTTATACCAGGAGTCTTCACCGAGTAGATCAATGCATAAATCACAAAGCACCTTAGGAGCATACCTAACATAAATAAACATTGTTGGGCTTTATTAACACTGGACAAATTTGCACTGGGCAGTAACCCATATCAACCAATCAGAGACTAGTTTTTCAGCCAACTATAGGTAGAATGATAAAAGCATCTCACTGGTTGCCAATAGTTACTGCCAAGGTACAATTTTGCCATTGTTGATAAATGACATCCAGTATGTGTCCCTGGATTATCAAGAATGTTTCAGAAACATTTACAAATGTTGCTCTTAGCCTAATGTCACATGGGCCATTTTCTCTGTGGATTGAAAACCCTTTGTAGAGAAACCACCAATGTGATCTTAGCATCTAGTGTGTGTTTCTCTGGCCAAAATTCACCATATCTGTGCACCATATCTGGTGGATTTCATTCCTGCAGTGCTCACTATCACAGAGCAGTTTGTACTGTATTGGCGCCATGTGTGTGCTAGCCTTAGATTATAATCTATTACAATTCAGGCTAGTATGAAGTAGTAGTAGGAAGCCTGTAATTAAATTCAGACTTATTAGTAGTGATGGGCGAATTTATTCGCCAGGCACAAATTCGTGGCAAATCGTCGGCGACGTCCAAAAAACGTACGCCGGCGTTAAAAACGGGCGTCGGCGTCAAAAACGAGACACCCGCGCAGTTTCGAAAAATTTTCACCGTTTTGCAAATTTCCAACAAAATTCGTGAAAAATTCGCCCATCACTACTTATTAGATTTGCTACTTGGTAAAACAAAGGGATTTTTATGGTTTACTTTTTATTTCTAAATTACACTGCTAATAAGTCACTCTACAATATAAAATGTAATTCCTGAACCAAGAGTGTATTTTGTTTTATTTGTAATATTGGTGTGTAGGCACCATCTCAGGTCATTTTTCCTGGTCATATGTTTTCAGAAAGAGCCAGCACTTTAGGATGGAACTGCTTTCTGGCAGACTGTAGTTTCTCCTACTCCATGTAACTGAATGTGTCGTAGTGGGACCTATTGATTGTTGTTCTTAGATCTACCAGGCAGCTATTATCTTGTGTTAGGGAGCTGTTATCTGGTAACCTTCCCATTGTTCTGTTGTTGGGCTGCTGGGGGGGGAGGGAGGTGGGTGAAATCACTCCAACTTGCAGTACAGCAGTAAAGAGTGACTGAAGTTTATCAGAGCACAAGTCAAATGACTAAAGGCACCTGGGAAACTAACGATATGTCTAGTCCCATGTTAGATTTCAAAATTAAATATAAAAAAAATCAGTTTGCTCCGTTGAGAAATTAATTTCAGCTCAGAATTTTACTGGAGCAGCACTATTAACTGAAGCATTTTGAAAAAAACATTTTCTCCCATGACAGTATCCCTTTAAGAACTTCTTTGAGACAGCTATTGTTTCTCCCTCTCTCATTGTACGTCAATACAACTCAAATCGTGCTCCCTAGCCCAATCAAATGGTAGAAATGAGACTAGCACCCAAGTAGGAAAAAGCAGGGTTTTTCCTGCTTGGGTGCTATTCTCACTTTTATCAATGCAAACAAATCCTTCAGCAGAGGTCATTGTTCTGTTTATAAGTTGCTGATTGGCTGCTGGGGGGTGGGAGGGAGGGGGTTGATATCACCCAACTTGCAGTGTAGTAGTAAAGAGTGACTGATTTTTATCAAAGCACAAGTCACATGACTTGGGGCCCTTGGAAAATGGACATAATGGCTAGCCCCATGACATACTTCAAAATGTAGTGAAAAAAATCAGTTTGATCTTTTATTAAATGGATTTCCATGCAGAATTCTGCTGGAGCAGCACTATTAACTGACGAGTTTTGAGCAAAACATGTTTTCCTGCAACAGTATCAGTAACAGTCATGCTTGAATTAAAGTGATGGGGAAAAAAAATTCATTGACTTTTGTAGGCTTTATTCCATTACATGGTGTTAAGCAGACTTCTAGCTAAAATCTATACTGCTTATATACTAACAGGTGTTAAACTGCACCAGTGCAGTTGCCACTAGCAACTAATTAGATCTTACTTTTCAATTCCTAAATTGTAGTATACTTAAAAAACTGATTTGGAAATGCAGAGAATTGTTACAAATAAGTTTATGTAGAACTGTAAAATAGTGAATGCAAATGTACTGTAATCATTGTGAGTAGATATAGAGCTTGATACCTGCTTAGAAGATAAAAACAAGGTTGCAGTTATGGGGTGCTCGTACCCTTTGCAATCAAGCCCCCTAAAGTATAAATTAATAATTTGTTCTTAAAGAAGAACTAAATCCTAAAAATGAATAGGGCTAGTTAGCCAATAAGGTATCACCTTTATACCACTTTGCTATATTTTAATTTCAAACGGGTTGCTCTGTAACTTCTGTAATATAAGCTGATACGACAAGGCTGACTATTAAATTCTGATGCTAATTGCACTGGTTTCTGTGCTGCGATGTAGTAATTATCTGTATTAATTACTAATCAGCCTTATATTGTGACATTTCTATTCTATGTGTACCGTATATTGTGAGTGGGTCCATAAGCTCAGTAAGTGACAGCAGCACAGAGCATGTGCAGTGAATCAGCAGAAAAGAAGATGGGGAGCTACTGGGGCATCTTTGGTGACACAGATCTAAGGGCTGTGGTTGCCTTGGCCTGGTACAGATGCCAAAAACATAATGTACAACGTTTCTAGCTACTTCTTTAGTTAGGCTTTAGTTCTTCTTTAATAGGTAGCATGTTCTATAATATTCAGTTCCTTAAAAATACATGATCAGATTTCAGATCTACAGACTTAACATAAGGGAACTACCACACTTCTCATATCAAAATGTAGCCATGCCTCAATTACATGGGAAAAATATATTTGGCAGCTCAATTTGTTTGACTGGATGAGATGCCATGCAGTCTGCAAGTATAGTCCTCTAAGGTGGCCATACACACACAGATATACAGATGGAAAGATGTTTCCTTTATAAAAATCAATGTGTCAGAAAATGAGGAATATATTTTGTCTTCACTGTCATAGGCTTTTCAGGGAAAAAATATTCATGTTTAAGACTCTGTTGATAGCAATTTAATCTTATTTATTGTGATTTATTTTTCAGTAACAAGAAAGGCCTTTCTTACAAATGATGTTTACACTATATATATTTGAATTAGTTTTGAAACCTATATACTGTATGCCCCAAGAGCTTACTATTTTATTAAATTAGATTTTCTTAATTTAAGGGGCAGATTTATCAAGGGTCGAGGGAATTTTCGAAGTAAAAAAATTCGAAATTCAAAGTCATTTTTTGGATACTTCGACCATCGAATAGGATACTACGACTTCGAATTTACTTCAAATTCAATTTGAAGTAAAAATCGTTCGAATATTCGATAATCTAAGTACTGTCTCTTTAAAAAAAACTTTGACTTCAATACTTCGCCAAATTAAACCTGCCGAAAGTGCTATGTTAGCCTATGACGACCTTCTACAACCATTTACTAAGTCTTTACACATCGAAGTAAAATCGTTTGATTGTATGCTAAAATCATTCGATCCAATCGATTTAATCGTACGATCAAACAATTTTACTTTGACCGTTTGATGGCCAAATTCGGTGAAAAATCCTTCAACTTCGATATTCGGTATTTTTACCTCGAAATTTGACCCTTGATAAATCTGCCCCTAAATGTACATTTATATATACTGCCTTTATTAGCAATCAGCTAATATATATATATATATATATATATATATATATATATTATATATATATATATATATATATATATATATATATATATATATATATATAAAACAGAAGCAGAATGTTCTGGTAAAATATACTATGTTCTACAAAAATTAAATCTAAAGTGGCCAGGGGTAAACTATTCCTGTTTAAGACTGAGTGTTCTGTTGATAACCCTAATCTCATTCGCTGTGATTTATTTTCCAATAACTAGAAAGGCCCTTCTCTCAAGTGGTGTTTACACTATAGGGATATGATGTATTTGAATTAGTTTACAAACCTATATATGCACTAACTCGGTTAATTATTTTTTTATTTTTATTCATTTAAATAAACATTTATATAATTATCTAATAGATTTATAAAAACGCATGCATTAAAATATCTAATAGATAGAATAATATACAAGCAGAATTTTCTAATAAAATATACTACGTTCTTCCAAAATTATATCTAAAGTGATCATTTTATTTAACGTGTATCCCTTATACATGTGAAATGCAGATGTCTAATGTAAATATAAGTCTGTTGGTGTTTTCCTGTGAAGTTCTTTTGAGAAAACAGATATTATAATATATTTTATTCCTTTCTTTCTATGTCCTGCTTATTTAGCTGACCTTTTCTGAAGCCATAAGAAATAAAGCCAGATTATCCATAACGGGGAGCATAGGAGAAAATGGCCGTGTCTTGACTCCCGACTGTCCGAGGGCCGTACACACTGGAACTGCATTAAGACAAAGTTCAGGATTGGCTGTAATTGCAACGGACCTACCATAAAAACCAAATAATTTATTGAGTGCCTTAAATAAACACTGGTGGTGAGTGATTGGAATACAGCACAGACTGTGACTTACAACATGGGAAAATCACTGATGACCTAGTAATATTATTGAGAACGGGAAGTACGTCCAAATGCGCCAAACTACATCAGCAACAATGTGTGCATGAGTTCTGCTCGGAAACCCAAACTCAGATTTTATATCAGGAAAAATGCATAATTTAGTTTTATGGGGGGGAGGGGAGGGTTGGGACAGAGTGTATTACCAACAACAAATTTATTTCAAGGAACAAATACATAAAAAGACTCATCAATTAGCTCACAAAACTGTGAAGACCATGATCAGAATGGACTATACTTTATGTTTTAACAAAGATGGAAAATAGCTATAGAAGTCAATGACATTACTAACCGATATCTCAAAAAACTCCATACATAAAATGGATAAAAATCCAATTGTTTAAATAGATCTCTTAAGAAAAAACTGTGATAAAATGAATAAACATGTAAATCCTGTGAAAAATAAATTATTTACATTTTTCTTTGGAAAAAAGAAAGAATATGACATGCTTGCTTTTTAACTGATGTAAATGAAATTAGAGTACAACACAATTAACTTTTCTAATCATCTTAGAAAACAATTTCATTGCAATAGGTACAATTTCCTTCACTGTAATAAAAAAAAACAAATCAGAAACTATTTTTAAAAAAGATTTGTGGGTCGCCTTTTCAATTCTATTTATACCCATTCTATGTTCTACTCGTATGTAAATCTTAAACTCCGTGGGCAGATCAAAAACGTGTTGCATAAAGATATGTTAGCAAGTCCACACAGGCTATGGGCTATTCCGAAAATAAATAATGTTTTTGTACCCACCAAAAAGAATCAAATAAAAACACTGCCTGAAAATATGATGAAAAATGGAGACAATTGGAATGGTGTTTCGAAGCCTCAGAGGGAAGCAAGGTGTGTTACTGAATTTGAGAAGGTGTGTTACTGAATAAGGCATGTCCGAAGTGGAGATAAAATTATAATTTGACAAATCAGGGTTTTTTTTATAATCACTGTTATTTGTTTGATACACCGTTGCCATCTTTCTGTTTATCTGTACTGTAAATCTATCATATTTTTTGACTGTAATACACATTTATTCCCTGCTATGCCATGTACTTTAACACAAAGATGTTGTATTGTTGAAGGTTGTGTGATGTTTTCATTTAAGGAAAAAAAGCTCAAGGTCCCCTAAAACAAAATACACTTTTTGCAACTTTGGTGTTTTGGTTGTTTTGAATGTTAATGATGTTGAGGTTTCCGAATCTCATAAAAAGTATCCACTTTTTTTTGGTGCCACAAATCTCATATTTTTGTGTTTCAGTGTTTGTAAATAAAACAGAAATCCAGAATTCTGTTAAACTGAAAGGAAAAACAGTCAGCTGAGTGTGCTTATTCTGTAAGACATTCAAAACTGCACTTGAAACTGAATAAAATAGGACAGTTTATAAGAAAAAAAGAAGCAAAGAAAATGGGACTTGGATAATCAATTTTTCTGAAATTATTTTGTATGGAAATTAGAGATGCAAGAAATTAACTATTTTGAAACTAGGCAAATTAGGTAAAAGTGTTCACAAAAGATTTGGCTGAAACATGAACCCTAATTTATATATGCAAATTGGCATAAAGAAGGGAGGGTAGAATCCAAGCACTACACATGCTAAAAAATTTTTTGCAAATTCCATAACACAGTTGAGTCAACATAAACCCCTATGGGGTTAATATTTGATATGGCCTCTGCCTAATTCTGCTGGAAAAGGCTTGGACTGGTCGTATCCCAAACTTAATCTGGGATACGGTGTATCCTTAAATGAAATTGACAGAGAAAATATATATAAGCATCAAGTTAATGCATCATATTATTACAGGTATGGGATCTTTTAGCCATAAATTTGTTATATTTTCAATAACAAAAATATTTTCCCAAACTGTCATATTTAAATAAACAATTCTTAATTTTTGACTGCTAATGCCATATTTATTCCAACACGTAGTCACGCTTCACATTGCAGGCAGCCTGTTTGTAAACTCTGGATAATAGATGTCATACCTGTACAGAGTAATTACACATTATTGGTAACAAATACTTTTGCATTTACTTTAAAGCAAAAACTCAATACAAGAAAAATAGGAAAAATAGGAGGAACAATTAACTGTTGTAATTGGTTTGTCTAATACATGGTAGTCTGTTCTCCATACATTCCATGTCATGGGTTTTATTTGTATCCACGTGAATACATATATAATCTATGCTACTTTATTTTTATTAGTGGAACCCCATATGTTGGGTACTACTTACTTTATATCTTGTACATACAGTAGATAATATTTTTGTTATGAAAATGTGTAGTAGTGACAACGTGTATCATTATATGATTGTGTCTTTTAGCCTATACCACTGCAAGAATTCAAGACAAAATACTCCTGTGTAAGATTCTGTCTGTTCCACCTAGACTGCCTGCTGTATGTTCTTCTGAATGATGACAAATAACCTTTGGGTGATCATAATAACACCTTGTAGTTAATAATTCTTTCTAGTCCTGGTGATGGTTTGCTACAACAGTGCTAGTCACCACATAACATAAAAACCAAGCCATCTCTTGTTCTAAGATGCAACCGTACCAGCGTAAACCATAAAATGTCTGGAAATAAGTGGCTCAGCAATAAAACAATCCCTTCTTTGCAAAGCTATATTATTACTGTAGATAGCCTCCTCTAGTTCCTTTCAGATGGAGCTGTTTAAATATTATTTTTAAGGGTAAGGGATCATAACAACAAGGGGCAGATGTATCAAGTGTCGAATTTCGAGGGTTTAAATCCCTTGAAATTTGACTGGGGAATAGAATCAAATAGGGAATTCGGGCAAATTTATGCGCTGGCGAATAGTCGAATGGGCGAATATTCGCCCGGTGAATAGTCGAGCGATCGAATATTCGATCGAAGGATTTTCATTCGATCGAATGCCTTTGATCAAAAACTTAGAAAAAAAGCCTATGGGACTTTCCCATAGGCTTTTAAAGCAATTCGGTAGGTTTAATCTGGCAGTCGAATGATTTTTAAAAGAGACAGTACTTTGACTATTGAATGGGCGAATAGTCGCAACGTTTTTTCGCTAAATCTATTCGACTCATTTTACTCAGGTGAATTTACGCCAATTCGATAGTCGAGGAGAACAAAGAACTCCTCGAAATTCAAGTTTTTTTCCCTCTATTCATTCACCCGAGCTTAGTGAATGTTGGGTCTCCTACTACTATAGAAAAATTTGTTTTCATCTACTCTTATGATTTGTTGGTGTGCTATCATATTGAATATCATACAGTATCACCTCTCAAAATAAAATTTGCAATAGGTGCATGAAAAAAGGAGTTGAAAAGGCAAAAATAAAAAAAAATAGGTATCATAGAGTAGACAAGGAATAAAGTGAAACAGGAGACCAATATCCAAACATTGTATAAACCCTCACTTTTTATATTTTAATTCATACTCATAATATTTAAATTAAGGTAGTGATGTAAGCAGCAGTGTTATTAATTTCATTTTTATTTTGTGGTCAGGCCTTTGAAATTAGTGGGCTACTATTGTTTTACCACTCAGTGGCGGATGCCCATAAGGTCTGCTTCCTGGGGACCATAATTCCAAGGGCACCCAGTGTGACTAGATGAGTCAGTGCTGGGACACAATGAGGAGTAGGATCTGGTTTGGGGTTAGAGGGAATAAGACACAGCCCAGGGCCCAAAGAACATGAATCCACCCCTGCAATATATGTGAAGAAATTGGTGGAGAGAAAAATATAGATGAACCAATATGGGTGATCAGTAGATCACCATTGAAATAAAGCTTGCTGCTGTATGACAGACCTTTCTGTTCACAGTATCATAGCTGAGGTTATCATAGTAGTCATTTAATTTATTTTAAAATAATGATGTGCATATAAGAAAAGCTTTAGGAACCAATCTAACTGACCCATTTATTCAGTAAGCCAGTTCAATATTTCATGAATTTTGATCAACATTTCTCATTGGGGAAGATTAACTAAACATCATCGTTTATAAACATCATTAAATTGATTCAGAAATGTATCTGCACAGAGATCAGGCCGTATTGCTGGTTGCACCCCAAAGTGATGGGCACTTTGAAGCTAACCTTTCAAATCTAATACTTGCTGAAATAAGAATGGCTTTAAATTATGAGAGGTTATTTTGTATAGAAAAGATGATATCTAAACCTAGTCACTAGAAGGAATGAGAAGGAAATAGAGAACAGGGCACAGCAGCATTAGAACCAAAGAATACCCTCTGAATGTTCGGAAAAAGTGCGCCATAATCTCAGCATCCCTCCCTGCAGAGTTCACAGCGGCAAGTGCATAAGAGGGTATTTATTCTTTGGTTTAATGTATTACAAGTTGCCTGTATTGTATTTTCTGCATGTTTCCCTGATGAAGATCCCTTACATGGGTTGAAATGCGTTTTTTTTTTTAAAGCAAGCATTATTAAATAAAAGATTTGCTATTTTTCTAATATAGGTGTGCCCTGTCCTCTATTTTCTTATCTAATTTATATACTATGGGTTCTGACAGGTTTTTGAATAATATATCATTAATACTAAAAGGAATGAGGCAGGATGTTTCACTAACTCGTTAAAAATGTATTGTGCTGAAGTGCTGGATAACATGACTGACTTTATTCTCAAATATGAACGTATCTCATCAGCGCATCTAGCATTGGGTAAAATATGTTTAACCTCCAAATACTTTGCAGATTTTCATGTCTACGTCTGTTATTATGGACACACTTCAAGCTGTGTTTATTGATAGAGCAGCTCCTTGATGTCTGAATTACTCTCATCTGTCCACTTATATTGAATAACTGGTTTGAAGATAATGAAGCCAGACTGTGCAGTTTAACACTTTTAAAGACAAACAGATGGAGATGTAAAAAAAAAGTTTTAATCTAGAATATAAAAAAATTTAATATTGAACCAACTATATCTGTAGTATTTTGATTTCTATTCATGTTGTTCCTTCTAACCCCCACTGAAACTACGCAGCCTGGTGCCAATGTCAGTAGTAAATGTCCCTCTGACCATATAATATAAAGATATTCTTTGTGTCCTCATGTGGGCACACACTATATTGCACATGCCAACTGTAGCAAATAATGAGATAGTAGTTACTGTTTAACCACTAAGGAAAAATATATACCAGTGGAACCAGTAATTGCATGCACTTACCTCTTTTAAACATGATTGAAATGACATTTATGCTTTGTTCTTGGGCACTGAAAAGCTAATTTCTCCATGCTGTTGTATATTATTGTTTACTTTGCAAAATCATAGGTTTGTTTGCCTTTTTGGGGTTTCCTACAAGACACCAGAGGTCCCATTCTATCATTGCACTTGGAAAGGTTTTCAACCAGGTTAATAACAATAGTCAATATTTTCAATATTCAGTCATCCTTTGTTGTAACTAAGTGGCATATTTATCAAGGGTCAAATTTCGAATTGAAAACACTTCGATATTCGAATTCAAAAAGACCAACCAATTTTTTGGTTGAATAGGTCCATTTTCGATCGATATTTGGATTGACTCCACATAGGTTCTAGGAGGTCCCCCATAGGCTAAAACAGCATATTGGCAAGTTTTAGATGGCGAATGGTTGAAGTCAATAAATTTCGATATTCTAATTTTCAAATTATTTCAAATTTGAATCAAATTTGGACTATTCCCTAGTTGAAGTACTCAAAAATAGCTTGAAATTCTAATTGTTTTCATTCGAAAATTCACCTCGACCTTTGATAAATCTGCCCCTTAAAGTCTTTTCCATATATTCTAAATGATTTGTGTATTTTTTAACCTCAACTAAAATGCTACTTTAAAACAAAGGGGATTTTTTTCCCATTATAAAGGGACAATCAAATTTAGTTGTACAACATAATTTGAAGAACTGCATGCTTAAAAATGGATGTAATGGTCCGTAGGAGTTGTTCCAGGCCCTGGATATAGGAAAGCAAACTTACCCTATCCAAATATTTAAAGATGGCAGATGCACAGGAAGGAAATGAACACAACAAATAATGGAACATATTGCCTTTATTATACCATTTTCACAAATATGTTGCAAGATTTGTGCCTTAAAAAAGGCAAAAAAATAAACTCCCATTTTTACTTTCGTTAATGAAAAAGAAATCTATCTCCAATGTACTTTAATTAAAAAATGTGTTTTTTCATTTTATTTGCTCTGACTGCTGAGGATAGGAAACCTAGCTGTCCCTAGCTGATCTAAAGGGAAACAATCATACTTTAAAACAGCAGGGGGAAGCACCCCCACCTTAATTCCCAAAACTCGAGCAGCTCTTTTTGTTTCCCTGGAGAGCAGCCAGCAACCATGTTGAGATTCGAATCCGCAGACCCAGTGAAGTCTGCATATTCTGATTATTAATCAGTCTTGCAGTGTGGCTTCTATGGCAGTTATTATTTGACTTGTGTTGTTTTGATAATTTATCACGATCCCTAAGCTTAACCTCCCAACAGAAGCCCAGACCACACTGAGCATGTGCATAGTCTTGGTCTTGCAAAGGTGGTTTAACAAAGTTACAAGATGATGACCCCCTGTGGCCAACTTTGAAAGCATACATCATTTGTTTTATTAGGCTTCTGGTGTAGTAAGTTCATGTTTATGTTCAGTATACAAAATACAGCATTTCTGACATTATTCTATTTTAGACTTTACTTCCCCTTTAATGATTATTTAGTCCCAAAGTACAAAACGTGCAAAATAAATATCCTCTGCAATTAGCTTTAGA
Source organism: Xenopus petersii (assembly GCA_038501925.1). NCBI lineage: Eukaryota > Metazoa > Chordata > Amphibia > Anura > Pipidae > Xenopus > Xenopus petersii. The sequence goes on from CM076675.1 coordinate 156,250,653, forward strand.
AACGTCACGTGTTTTCATTACACTCAGAAATATAACTCATTACTTGCTACATATATAGTGAATAAAGTACCCCCTCTTGTAAAATATAAAGATATTATAAGTTACCGAGGAGTTTCATGAAAACATGGAACTCTGAGGAACTCTGAGGTAACTTCTAATATCCTCATATTTTGCAACTGGGGGTACTTTATTTTGACGCCCATTCATTTCAATGCATTTCGCGAATTCTTCACTGTTCGCAATTTTTTTTCTGAGTTTTGGAGATTTGCTCATCACTAGACCTAATCAAAACTTCCATCACTTCCTGTTTGATGGTGGATGGTGGGTTGCAGATAAGGAAGTTGCGGGTCTGGGTCGGGTAGCGGATCAAAGTGGGTAAATATGCGGGTCCGGGTCTTAGAAATTGGTTCCGCGCAGGACTCTAGTTTATTCACCGTACTCTTGATAATCTTGATATTTTGTAGGTTTTATATGGGTGAAAGGCTGAGCCTGATTGACATATGCCTTTTTTCTTCCCAAGTTAATGTAACTGTCCTTGACATTACTCATCAATAGTGGCCCAAAATCTGCTCACTCAACAAGCAGCCCCCATTTAGCAGGGGAAGCCAAAATAATAGGCATTTGTGCACACCCATCATTTAGGGGCAGATTTATTAAATATGTAGTCATATGGAAGTCAAAGTTTGTTGGTTGATTTGAGGGTTTTTATCCAAAAAACGCAATCAATTTGTGTTTTTGGGACATAAACTCAATCAATTCGAGCTTTTCGGGACATGAACTCGATCATTACAGTTTTTTTCCTGTCGTTTTTACAGTATTTTTAATATTCAGATTTTTTTCATAAATACCCAAACATTCGAAAATCGAGTTTATCCGAGGTAAAGAAAAACCCTGCACATATTTAACAAATTTGATTCTTGATAAATATGCCCCTTAAACATAGCATGATTTTATGATTGGTTATTTGGGTTGGGACTATATTGGACCAACCTTGGACTAACTATTCATCTTTGGATATATTTTTCATATGTTGAAACCTTGCTGATAGATTGTATTATCTTTTGAAAAGCACCTTCTGAACTGTGTTGTAGTCTGACTTCTATGGGACCTCAACTGCATTTACTTGGAGAAGTTTTATATTAAGTTTTTTTGTGTTTTTTACACTTAGGGGCAGATTTATCAAGGACTGAATTAAAAATTTGAATTTTCAAATCAGATTTTCAAGTTTATTTTAGGGGGACTAGGGACTAGTTCATAGATAAAATTGAGTCTATCGGTGAAATTTACTAACGGGCGAAGTGGCGCCAGCGTGACGTCATTTTGGCACTTCGCCGACTTAAAGTCAAAGTCAAAAGTCAAAGTAAACTTTATTGTCATCTCAGCAGTATACAAATATACAGTGAGACGAGACGACATGGCTCCAGCTAGTACATATCACAAAAAGGCACTTAAAAATACACAATAAATATGTAAACATGAAATGTGCAATATATTGGCAGAAATTGGATATATACATGTGTAAACCTTTAGAATTGTGCAAATAAATTAACGGTTCACAAAGTTAAGTTCACAGTTGAGGTGTGTCTGGAATGTAGTGGGAGGGCAGGCAGTGAGTTGAGGAGTCTGATCGCTTGTGGAAAAAAGCTTTCACGCAGCTTACTAACAGTAGCTGGTGTAATTTCGCCAAGGAGATAGACTCTGGCGCAACTTCGCACTCTTACACCAGGCGAATTTTCGGTCTGGCAAAAGAGTGTTACTATGCATATTCACTAAGTTTTTGATTTTAGTGACCGTTACCTAGACTGATAGACTGAAAAAGATCATACATTTTCCCCCCTACATTTGCTAACATATGGCAACTAAACTATACTGTGGACACGTGTAGGGCAATATAACAACTTTATATCATTTTATTAAGGTTCCCTGGCCTTGTGTAGTGTAATGTATTTGCAGCAGCATATACGGCCATTGTACTTTAAAGGAAAACTATACCCCCCAAACAATGTAGGTCTCTATTAAAAGATACTGAGTAAAACAGCTCATGTGTAAAACCCTGCTTCATGTAAATGAACCATTATCATAATAATATACTTTATTAGTAGTATGTGCCATTGGGTAATCATAAATAGAAAATTGCCATTTTAAAAAATAAGGGCAGTCCCCTGAGATCGTAGGATTCACTGTGCACACATACAAACCACATGTAAGGTCACATGAGCCAATTAACCGACTGAGTTCTGCCTTTTGCTTCCTCACTTCTTCCTGTTACAGTTAGTGTTGTAGTATTTCTGGTCAGGTGATCTGTGAGGCAGCACAGATAGAGTCATGAAATGGTGGTTCAAGGCAAGAGATGTAAAAGGGCAATATTTATGTAAATATATATTCCAGTTTGGTAATATTCTTTAATATGTCATTCAATTTGATATAAACTATCTGTTGCTTAAGTATTCATTTTGGGGGTATAGTTTTCCTTTAACTGCACGCCATATGCTAATTAGCCAACGCTAGCGTAACTTTGAACTTCTGAGTGTAATTTCGCTGGCGTAATTTCACCAGCGTTCGGTACCCTGTGCGCAACTTCAGATCTTCGTGAATAGGCGTTGTCCAGGCGAATTTTCGTGTTGCAATGTGCGCGAAGCCAGCGCTGTCGGATTTTTGCCGGTTAGTGAATTTGCCCCTATGTGAGACAATCTTTCTGTAATTTCACTTGATGCTAAAGTTCACGCAACCTGTTGCTCTATCCCTTTATGCCATACCCTTTTTAAAAAATGTAAATAAGATGGTATGGTGTTATAGAGGGGGATAAAAAAAATGAAGCATAAGAGGCAAGAAAGGATATCGAAACAAAGAGCAAAGTGAAATAAAAGGTAAATGGAGAGCTAAGCATCAGAAGCATACTGTGGGGTTCTTATACTGTATAACCATTACCCAATTTTAAAATATTAGATTTTTTTTTTAAAAAAAAAATTGGACCAATTGCTTCCCAAATAACTGAACTAATGGGCACAAATTACAAAAACAAAGTATTACTGAATTGATTATATAGCCTACAAGTAGATCTGAAAGACAATTCTCCAGTCAGTCAATATATGATCAAATAGGATACAGTGTATATCACAAAATACTGCAGATATCACTAGAGGATCAAATTGTATTGCAGCTCTCCAATCTTTTATTTATTTTATGAAAATTACTCTTTATCTGAGTGATAGCTAGTTTAATTCCATTTTATTTTGCACCTTTAAATGAAAATTCTAAAAGTGCATCTCAAAAACTGATAGTATATTCAAAATGTCATGTTACCTTCCATACTTTCACGAATACAACTCCTCTGGGAGAATATATTTGTAAGCCAAATCAATACAGCTATAACTCAAGCTGTCCCTATTAATTAGGCCGCATGGCTCATTGGTAGGTAAATAGATGCAAGTTACAATGTGAAAGTTGTTTGCACTTTATAAAGATTTGTTAGAGTATATATTCATAAATCAGCCTTGAGATTACAGGCTGAATGTTTATTTTTCAAAATGTTATGACCTCGTTTTATAATCAGTTTTTCCTCCCTGTCCTTCTAGTTCACTGCAGAATACAGTGATTGAAAAACAAAAAAAATAACATACTTAGCTAGCCAAATAACCGGCATCACCTGTTTGTGAATCCAAGTACAGTATGGCACAAATCAGAGTTATTATTTAGGGAAAGTCATCTTGTGAAACTCATAAAAACATACCAACGGAGCTCAGCAATAAATAGCTATGTTATAAAATGGCCCAAAAATCTCTAGGTATGGTAAAACATTCTACAGAATAAATATAGCATTCTAGCTTGCACTATTGCGCTAATCTATTGGCAATAAAATGCCTCCGTAGCTTTCCTTCTCCTTTAACCACTACCACTACTAATCTACTCTCACTTTTTATTTGCATTGCTTGGGGTCTGGGATTTCAGGCTAAGGGATCTTTCTGTAATTTGGATGACCACATCTTAAGTCTGCTAAAAACATTTATAGTTGAATAAACCCAATACAATGATTTTGCCACCAATTTTTTTTTATTACATAGTAAAAGAATTCCATTGAAATAATTATTTTCTTAAAATAGACTTTATGGACATGGCCATCTAGTAATTCAGAGCTTTCTGGATCATGGGTTACTGGGTTAGGGTTCCCATTTGCATACCAGCAAATGTCCTCCTGATAGACCTCATGCTCACCATGCTCCATGCAAACAACTACTACTACTACTACTAGTTCACAGGAAGCCTAGTCTCAAGTGGATCTGGAACCAGTGATCATTGTTTGTGTTGGGGGCAGATACAATTATTGCCTTAAGCTGGCCATAGACGCAACGATCCGATCGTACCAATTGTGGATTCGTACAATTTTCGGACCGTTTGTGGAGAGTCCCGACATTTTTCGTCCGGCAGAGATCGGTCGTTTGGTCGATCGGACAGGTTAGGAAATTTCTGTCGGCTGCCGATAATATCTCTGCGTGTATTGCCGATCGTACGATTTTCAGTGGGAGACTTTCACTAGCTTTGTCAGACATAACTATCGTACGATTGCTGTTAGAGGTAGTACATTGGCTGATCTGTGCTTTATTTGATCCTTATGGTTATAATGGAGGGTCGGGAGATGGGAAAGTCCGATCGTACGTTGATTCGTACGATCAGATCTTTGCGTCTATGGCCAGCTTTACCTTGTGTAACAATCACACCAATTTGGTATTAAAATATATAAAAAAACCATACAAAGTATAATTCATGGCACAATTAAGCAATTATGCACCAATATGTTGGTAACCTTAGAGATGTGCATTGTATTATAATAATGAGGTTTTAGCTTGGATGGATAGAGGAAGATACCTACAAGAAACTGAGACAGGGTTGAATATTGGGATGTATTTGGGAGGAACTATGGTGGCAAGGACTTTAGATATTTTCTGAGGAATCCTGTTGTGAATATCTGAAAGAAATTCTTCTCAATTACGGTCAACTAATGTATGTCTATCCTGCGCATTGTAATTTTTTTCTTTTTGCCAACTTGAAGTCATCAGCCTAGAAAGGTTCTGTATCATTGCCAGACATTTTCAGGCATTACACTTTTTAATGTATTGGATCTTTAATGAAAATGTGTTCAATACTGATTGAATGTTTTGAAGTTTTCAACATTCACATGGGGTTAGATTTACCAAAATGTAATCTTCAAGTTATTTTCCCATTCGAAACAATGTGAAAACTCAAAATTGTAAAATGTGTGCTTATTAAAAAAACTTTAATCTCAAATCACTGCTTGTGCAAAAACATGAAAAGAAATGTAAAATCACATTCTACCCATCATTTACAATGAGCCTGCCAAATTTAGAATTTAGTCTTGAAAACTTAAATTTAAAAATTTACCAATACAGTACAACTCCTATTGACTTATACATGAAATCTCCAGCTTTTAGATGTCAATTTTTATATAAATTGAGTTCTTTCTGCTAAATGGATTTTAAAAATGTGTTTTCATATTTGCAAATTTTGCCACAAATAACTCAAATCAAAAAGTTGAAATCAAGGGGCAAATTTATCAAGGGTTGAATTAAGAGTTGATGGGAGTTTTCAAAAACTCCTATAAACTCGAAATTTGAAAAAAAAAATAGAAATCAGGTGAATAGGATCGACCGGCAAAGTCAAATTCGAATCGAATTTGATTTGAGTTTTTTTCACAAAAAAAATTGATTATCAAAAGCCACCAAACAACTCCAAATTGATTGTAGGAGGTCCCTTATAGGCTAAAACAGCAATTCGGTTTTAGGTGGCGAATATTCAAGTTTGAATTCTTAAATGGACAGTCCATCATAAATTTCAAAATTAGATTTTTTTTTTTTTTTTTAACTCAAATCAAATTTGGACTATTCCCTCCTAGTCGAATTACACTAAAATAAACCCGAAATTCGAATTAAAAAAATTCTAATTGTCAATTCGACCCTTCATAAATCTGCCCCCAAATGTTGATAAATCTGCACCACAAATGTTTCATTACATGATCAAATATAAAATACAAACTGTACAGATCAAAAATGATCTACTATTGGTATGGGTTGAGGAAGCAACCAGACCCTCTACAGAATGGGAGCTTAAAAGGGCACATCCCATAGCACATATTTTATTACTTGATTAAATATAAAATGATTAAAAGAGGATATTTATATCAAATATTAATTTTTTTGTGAGGAAAGTTAAAGAATCGTATTTGAAGTGAATTCTTATGAGAAATTCTTATATTTATACTGTGTGAGTGTGAGTATACACTTATAAACACATATATGAGAATCTCCAGCATGCTACAGTATGAGTCCTTTTTAGCTTTAAAACCTACATTTGTGCATCTTTGTTGGCACTGGTACTGTTGAGCAGTGTATGATAGGTGGTAGGCACGATTTAGTGAGCTTTTCCACTAACTTTAAGATGCCACCAGGAAATGCCTTGAGTGCCATCTACCAAAAATTTAGTTGTGAATTTCTACGCCTAAAAACCTCCTTTCCTATGATTTCTTGCAAAATGATACAATTTTCTTCAAATGGTTAGAGGACGGCACGGTGCTCCAGAATTAGTTGTAAGGTTACTCACCAAACAGTGAAAGTGCTCCGGGTGCACCAGCCCCAGACCCCCAGCTTTGGGGAGCGGTACAGCAGAAGATAAAGAAGCAGGGCTGACCAGCACTCAAACGGATCCACAAGACCAGAGATATTCAGTTAAAAGATAAATTTATTGGTAGAAAAATTAAAAATATAGCTTCATCTCCATCCACCCTATGTGTTTCACACCCTTCAGTGAGCCCATGACTAAGCACCCTGAGGGGTGTGAAACGCGTAGGGTGGATGGAGATGAAGCTATATTTTTAATTTTTCTACCAATAAATTTATCTTTTAACTGACTATCTCTGGTCTTGTGGATCCATTTGAGTGCCCTGCCCTGCTTCTTTATCTTCTGCGAATAGGTCATAGGAGGTCCTCCATAGGCTAAAACAGCAATTCGGCAGGTTTTAGATGGCGAATGGTTGAAGTCAAATTTTTAAAGAGACAATACATGATTCAATACATGAAATTTCGATATTCAAATTCTAATCGAATTTGGACTATTCCCTAGTCAAAGTACACAAAAAATAGCTCGAATTTTTTTCATTCGAAAATCCACCTCAACCTTTGATAAATCTGCCCCTTGATATCCAGGCTGCTGACTGGTGAAAGCAATTAAAGCAAAAAAATCAGCACAAAAGGATATTTATTAACTATTATTTTAAAGTAACGGTTGTAAATGTAAGTACTGTGGTTTCATTTTTATAGGTTTTTTTTCTGCCTTGGGTGCTAAATAGCAAAGTTGGGTGTGCTACTGTGCTTACAGCAAGTTTGACACAAACTGCTTTACTTTGCAGTTAGTTTTCCCTCAGTTTGAGGGGGTAGCTTTGATTAGTTGCACCTGAACAGACAGTATAAATAGAACCAGATGGGGCAGATCTCTAGTAGCGGTGGGGAGGAGAGCAGAGTCAGGCCTAAACATCAGTTGATCAGTTGATCAAAGAACAGAGCTACGGACCTAGAGCAGCAGGGGGGGATAGTTAGTAGAAAAATATGGACTATAGGAAATGATCCATATCTCCTGTGTCATAGGATTCACATCCTTATAACTTACATATTGGTTATGAGGAGGGCACATGCTTCCTAATGATACCAAACAGGGCCTATCATAAAACATTTTAATATGTTTGTCCTTGTGCTCTAACAAACTTATTGCTCATATTAATGCTTGTGCCTAAGTGTATGAACTCTTTGTGTGTGTGGAAAGGGAATGTTGCATGTTTATATGTTGAATAACTAGTACGGCTAGCAGGAAAGTGTGTTTGAATGTAAATAAACCCTTTGGCTGCTGGAGTGCTTGTTGAAGTATTAGGACCTTAGCCTGGCTAACTTCCATAGGAGAGAGTGTTTGATGCATTGTTGCAGTAAGAGTTATTACTAGGGATGGGCGAATCTTTTCGCTTTGTTGACTTGTATGGCGCACATAGACTTGTGTGGTGTTGAGCGTCAAAATAAAAAGACGCGCATCAAAAAAATTTCGCTACGCGACAACATTTTTTTGACGCCCTTTCACCGGCGGTGAATTTTTGGCAAAACAAAACGGGTCAAATTCGCCCATCCCCAGTTATTACCTGTTATAGAGGGCAGGGGAATGGTCATATTAGGTTTCTATCGCCTGTTACAGATAGATGGTGCCCCGAATTAATTTTCTGGATGTTAGTATGTTTTGGGGTGTCTGATGTTAGCCTAACCTGTGTGTAAGGTGATAAATCCAAGAGTAAAGTGTGATTGAAAGACCTGTTTTCATGAAAATGAGGGTAGACTGTCAAGGTTGCGGTTTTCTCTGGAAAAAAGGTGCTTGAGAGGGGACATGATTACACTTTACAAGTACATTAAAGGACTTTATAGACAAATAGCAGGGGAATAGAGGCCACCCCTTCAGACTAAAAGAAAGAACTTTAATTTAAAGCAACACAGGTGGTTCTTCTCAGTGAGGACAGTGAGGTTGTGGAATACACTGCTGGAAGATTCTGTTAATGCCTTTAAGAAGGGCTTGGATGATTTTTTGGCCAAGCATAATATCCAAGGCTATTGTGATACTAAAACATATAGTTAGGGGCACATTTACTTAGGGTCGAAGTAAAATCCTTCCACTTCGAATATCGAATTCGAAGGATTTACCGCATTTCCTGCGATCGAAACTATCGAAGGAGCATAGGCTAACATTGATGCTCATATCAAAAAATGATATAAGTCCCAGAGCTTCTTCAAGTAAAAAATATTAATTTATTGTAGTACATATTTAAAAAACATATAACTGGTACATACTACCCCCCATATCCCACCTTACGCGTTTCGCACCCTCCGGCGCTTAGTCATAGGTGTAGGATAGGTGTAGGAGTCCCGAAGGCTTGGTTGAATAATTATATGGACTCCCGATCTTGTATAGAATCATAACATTGATGCTCGGTAGGTTTTAGGTGGCAAAGTAGGTGGTCAAAGTTTTTTTTAAAGACACAGTACTTCGACTATCGAATGGTCGAATAGTCGAACGATTTTTAGTTCGAATCGTTCGATTCAAAGTCGAAGGTCGAAGTAGCCAATTCGATGGTCGAAGTAGCCAAAAAAATACTTTGAAATTCGAAGTATTTTTTATTCTATCCCTTCACTTGAGCTAAGTAAATGTGCCCCTTAGTATATGAGCATATTTAGGATATGTCAGTGTATGGAGGGGTCAGTGTGTGTATGTATGGATGCTGGGTTTTATTTGAAGGGGTTGAACTTGATAGACTTTGGTCTTTTTTCAACCCGATCTGACTGTGTAACTATGTACTATATCTGCTGGAATTATTTTTAAAAAAGTAGAGTAAACTACGTCATCACATCACACAGTAACGAAACATGCTATGTGCTGTGAAATGCATTAAAATCCTAATCCTGGCATCTAATATGTTTGCTTAGTTTTATCTATTTACAAGTGTAATTATACTATCTATAATTAAACCGTGGTTCCATAATGATATTATTACAACACCCAAAGTGAGGCTGCCTGTTACTGTACCATCTATTTTGTGTACTTTGGAAATGCTTCCTACAAGAAATGAATTAGGCTGATAGCCTTGCAAAGCATTTGGGACAAACAGTATGGAGCCCAGTACAAGCAATGGAAAATTGCTTAATCTAGTTCATTATTTATGATAATGGAATAAATGTTATACATGCAGTGGCTCGTGGGTAATTTGAAGGCACTCATTATTTTGCACACACTAACAAATTAACATCTGCATTACATTATTTAGTACAGCTCTCTCAAATGACTACCTTGAATATTACAAGATTTGATGGCACATCTTGCTAATTTCTTCCATACTACAGCAACACACAAAAATGCATAAGAATGTCAGAATTATCGTTAAAGGGATACTGTCATGGGAAAAAAATTTTTTTTTCAAAATGAATCAGTTAATAGTGCTGCTCCAGTAGAATTCTGCACTGAAATCCATTTCTCAAAAGAGCAAACAGATTTTTATATATTACATTTTGAAATCTGACATGGGGATAGACATTTTGTCAATTTCCCAGCTGCCCAAAGTCATGTGACTTGTGCCTGCACTTTAGGAGAGAAATGCTTTCTGGCAGGCTGCTGTTTTTCCTTCTCAATGTAACTGAATGTGTCTCAGTGGGACATGGGTTTTTACTATTTGAGTGTTGTTCTTAGATCTACCAGGCAGCTGTTATCTTGTGTTAGGGAGCTGTTATCTGGTTACCTTCCCATTGTTCTTTTGTTTGGCTGCTGGAGGGAAAAAGGAAGGAGGTTGATATCACTCAAACTTGCAGTACAACAGTGATTGAAGTTTATCAGAGCACAAGTCACGTGACTTGGGGCAGCTGGGAAATTGACAATATGTCTAGCCCCATGTCAGATTTCAAAATTGAATATAAAAAAATATGTTTCTTCTTTTGAGAAATGGATTTCAGTGCAGAATTCTACTGGAGCAGCACTATTAACTGATTCATTTTGGGAAAAAAATGTATTCCCATGACAGTATCCCTTTAATAGTATTTGAGCTGAAAAAAAAAACTGGTGCAACCCATCACTAAAATAGTATTTCCTGTCTGCCTTTAGCCTCAATAGTCTGTCCTGCCTCCAAAACACAACGGATTGGAGGTTTAACATTGTAGTAGTAATACCAGTAGTCGTGCTTACTTGCTAAAATGCCATTCAAAATATACAGTGTCTTTACTTATAAAATGTCTAAGTACGATTTGATTTAAAGTGGTCCAATAAGATCAGTGCAGCTCCCTCTGACTTCTATAGCACATTGACAACTTTTACTTGGCAAAGTTTGGCATTAATGGTTTTGTGGGTTTTTTCACTTGATACATTTTGAATTTTTTTAGAACTTTTTAGAAATATAAATTTGGGTTTTTTGCCTTCCTCTGGATCAACTGGCAGATAGGTAGTTAATATATAAAAAAAAAAAGTTGAACTTGATGGACATGTGTCTTTTTTCAACCTTACTTACTATGCTACTATGTATAGGAAAACCACATATTTTTCAATATTTGTGGAAACAATTACAATTCAATTGTTAGTAAATGGGCCCCTAAGAGCCGAAGCTGGGAGTTTTGTTCGAAAGGAACTATGAAAACTTGATTGGGAACGGCCACTTTTATTAGTACATGTTTCTATTCCATCTGTCACAGGGAGGGTCAATAAAAGCCCTGAATAGGAGAGAGGAAAATGTTTTGTCCACTTGAACCCAATAGGCTGGCTTCATTTTAGGAAAATGATGAAGACTGCATGATGAGGCTGTACGTAACAAGAAAGGGGCAACCACTTTGTAAGTCATTTAATAGGGAGCAGGTACTCAGGAGAATTCAAAAATGTAGTAGCGAGTAATAATAGTAGGGAAGCATTATTTTAGTATTCGACCAAACCCTGAATCCTTTGTGAAAGATTTGGCCAAGTAAAGAACCGAATCAGAATCCCAATTTGCATATGTAAGAAGGGTTAATTAGAACTATGGGGCTGGCCCACTAGGGGGGTCACAGTATAAATTGGGGGGCTTTGCCTGAAGGCCAGTTAGGAAAAGATTTGGGAAGAATGTCTTCTTGCTTTGCAAGATACTATTGGAAACATATCTTGGACGGTTAAGTGATTTAGTACTTCTAGCTCTTACTGCATAGTTGGGGGAATGTAATATTGGTCGATAACGCAAAAATCTATCTCAAATTATTTACAATGCGCAAAAAGGTTTGCAAAGCCGACAAATTTGCCACTCATCCAACAAGTAGAAGTGGCTAAGTGTGGGTTAGTTATAGGCTCAATTCTCCAGTATACACCCCTGCCACAGGTGTAATCGCAATAAGCAAAAGGAAACAGGAACTGTGAAAGAGCCAATGAAGCAGTGCTAGCTGCAAAAAGTGTTTATTCCAACAACATGTTTCGGGCACACAGGCCAAGGGCCTGTGTGCCCGAAACATGTTGTTGGAATAAACACTTTTTGCAGCTAGCACTGCTTCATTGGCTCTTTCACAGTTCCTGTTTCCTTTTGCTTATTGAAATTTGCCACTCATGCGACAGTAGGAGAGTGATTGTGAATAATATAGTTTGCGATAATATGCAGTGTATGAAATAAAACGTCTTAAAGAAACAGTTCAGTGTGAAAATAAAAACTGGGTAAATAGATAGGCTATGTAAAATAAAAAATGTTTCTAATATAGTTAGTTAGCCAAAAATGTAATGTATAAAGGCTGGAGTGACTGGATGTGTAACATAATAGCCAGAACATTACTTGCTTTTCAGCTCTCTAACTCTGAGTTAGTCAGTGACTTAAAGGGGGGGCACATGGGACATAACTGTTCAGTGAGTTTGTAATTGATCCTCAGCATTCAGCTCAGATTCAAAAGCAACAGATATGACCCATGTGGCACCCCCCCAAGTCTCTGATTGGTTGCTGCCTGGAAACCACGGTAACCAATCAGTGGAAACCTAGAGAGCTGAAAAGCAGGAAGTAGTGTTCTGGCTATTATGTTACACATCCAGTCACTCCAGCCGTTATACATCACATTTTTGCCTAACTATATTAGAAACATTATTTATTTTGCACAGCCTGTCTATTTACCAAGTTTTTATTTTTACACTGAACAATTCCTTTAACGAAAATGTTTTAAATTTGCTCCAAAGTTTATGACATCTTCAAGGAGGTGTTAAAGGTTTGGTTGCGCAAATAAAGTCCAGAGACTCTGCAGTTCACTCCCTTTGCCGGTTAGAAATATATGTGATCACCTCCTATGTGTAAGTAATGGATACTCACAAATGTTTAATTGCATCACTAGCATAAAAGTGCAGTTGCTCCTCCAATGTAAGGCATCACTCGGTTTCTAAAGGATGTGCTAAAATTATGTAAAAACTTCTTTAATAAATACTTAAATACAAATTGCACTCACATATGTGTGCTTAAAATAAGCATGTAATCAGTCCGTCTGTGGGTTGCCCAAATCCGCGCTCTCCAATAGATGTTAGTTGCCTGGCGTTGTTTGTATGGCACGTGATGTTGGTCTCACCCAGATGACGTCACTTCTAGCCAACGCGTTTCGTCTATGCGACTTCCTCAAGGCTTCAGAACTCTTACTGCGCAAGTGTGCCTTTTGTGGACGAGCAGTAACCATGGTAGCGCGTGCTTACCCCTTCCTACTTCTAGATCGCACGCGTCTCCTACGTATTTGACATATACATAAACGGAGCTTCTCTACTACCCCGGAAAACACATCCCACAGTCTCCCTCCGATACAATACAAACCAAACTGTCATAGATCTCTCAGCAGTAACCATGGCAATGCGTGCCTACCACTTTCTACTTCTAGGCTACATGCGTCTCCATGGCAACCAGCATGGTATACTTTATATAATTTACATATATATATACATAAACAGAGATTTTCTACTGCATTGTATTTTTAAAAACACATCCTATAGTTTCCTTCTAAAAATATTATCGATCTTTCAGCTTATTTCCAGCCATATAACACTTCTCATAAAGTTAAAGGTTTGCAATGCACAATTACAATTTGCAATGCAATAAAAACCTAATGAATAATATTACATTACAGCATGCAAATTTTTATTCTTATTTGTGCACAAATTTGTTCTCTGTGAATTTTATAACATTTCTCCCAATGAATGGAGTCACACTAAGGGGGTTATTTATCAAAGTCCTAATTTATCTTATTATTTTCTGAAAAAAACTCTGACCAAATCCACATGGGTTTTTTGGGCTTATTTATTAATACACTTTCCCGGATATTTTGTTTGCGGGAAAAATTCCGAAAAAAATTTCACCCCAAAAACTTTGGGGTATTGCCAAAAACCCAGCGTACATCAAAAAATTATTGGGACTTCTCCCATTGACTTATATGCAACCTCGACAGCTCTGAGATGCCGGATTTTCAGATTCAGACTTTTCCATCCTCCGGATTTAAAAAATTCTGAAAAATTTGTGTTTTTTTTTAAAAAAAAAAAAAATTGTTGTCATTTTTTGCATTCGGAGTTTAGTAAATAACCCCCTTAGTGTGTATGGGGTGCTGTCTGCAGAAGAGTGGTGGAGGTGAGGTATTCAGAATACCTGTCTCTCTGTAAAAGTACAAAAGCAGAATGGCGCCAGGGCAAAATGTAGAAAATGTAGAAGGACATTTGCAAAATATACAATCACAGTATTTGTAATAATTTTTCATATATATTATATACATGGCTGTGGGAATAACCGCACCATACGTCACTACTGACGGTTACCTAACAACGCGGTTTGGTGCCAACACTTATTTATGGTGGCTGTATGGGGCTCTGGTTGTTTGTGTCTTTACTCCTGACGAATATCCTTGTGTGGGATCGAAACGTTGATATAAATAGAATCCTACTGATTTAACACTAAATCCTGAGAGTGCCGTGATCATATTTGTATTGCTCCATATCTTGTTTGCTGGCACCCGGGTCGTGACAGTGCTAACGGTGTGCATCTTCAGGACTTGCAAATATATATATATATATATATATATATATATATATATCTATATATATATATATATATATATAGATATATATATATATATATATATATATAGATATATAGATATATATATATATATGGGAACCATTGGATCAAGAGGAGAGAATATGGCAGACATGAATAATGAATAACTTCATAAAACAAAGCACATGGGGAATTCATTGGAGCATCACCTTGTGAATAACATATCTGAAAATGATACTCCCCTTAATGCATTTGATGGCACAATGGCAAAGTTGCTTTGTACTTTTTTCTCTCATTCATTTCTATGGGGACCAATGCCAGGGTGCGCAGTAGAATAATAAAAAAAGTAACAGCATAGTAAATTAAACGGCTCTTATTTTAAAAGAACATTTTGTTACATTAACGAAATATGGGTTTCAGCTCCCTCACATTCGCAAATTTATAATAATGGAAACTGCACAGGGTGATTTAAGCAGCAATTCTCTCTTCAACTTTAATACGCTTTAAAATATGCCTATACATATTATGTATGCAAGTACCATTGTTTTGCTCAGGAATAAAAACAATATATTGCTTTCTAAATCCATTGTTGTTTAGTATAACTGCCCTTTAATTCACCATTCAGTCAAACTCTAGTTATATATCAAGGGAAAAGATTCAGTACTACAATACATGACATTTGACCCCAGAGAAAAATGATAATGAAGCTTTTATCTCTCCTGAACATGTAAAAATAAAATAGATATTTTGAAAAAAAAACCCCGAAATGAACTGCACATGCAAAACAACTCAGTGATTCACAAATGATCCTTAATAAGATCTGTAGTTAGAATTATTTATTGATTTTTTTAACTCTTTCCTCATCTTTTCCTCATTGGCAAAGCTGTTATCATCATCACAAATTCCACAGATGAAAAAAAATACGTTCAATACTAAATCGTCAAATACGCGGTATATAGGTCATCCGTATGACAATCAATATTTTCTAATGTATGGGTTTCATTACATTTAAAGATAATCTAATTTAGTCCGTTCTGAAGAAAATGGTGAGTTCTGGAGAAAAGGTTTAGAAACAAAATCAGATAAGGATAATAACCAAAGGCTGAGTTGATATTACTGTATTAATGAAAGGTCGCAGACTGGATGAGGGCTCGGTCAATCACAACTGGAACAGCCAGATTATTGGCTAGGTATGGGGAGGGATATACCTCTTAAAGGTGAACTAAACCCTAAAAATGAATATGGCTTAAAATACCATATTTTATATAATGAACGTATTGCTCCAGCCTAAAGTTTCAGCTTGTCAATAGCAGCAATGATCCAGGACTTCAAACTTGTCACAGGGGGTCACCATCTTGGAAAGTGTCTGTGACACTCACATGCTCAGTGGGCTCTGAGCAGCTGTTGAGAAGCTAAGCTTAGGGCTCATCACTAATTATCCAGCAGAAAATAAGCTTCCCCTGTAATATAAACTGATGCTACAGGGCTGATTATTAAATTCTGATGCTAATTGCACTGGTTTCTGAGCTGCCATGTAGTAATTATCTGTATTAATTACTAATCAGCCTTATATTGTGACATTTCTATTCTATGTGTACTGTATATTGTGAGTGGCTCCCTAAGCTCAGTAAGTGACAGCAGCACAGAGCATGTGAATCAGCAGAAAAGAAGATGGGGAGCTACTGGGGCATCTTTGGAGACACATATCTTTACTGCTAAAGGGCTGTGGTTGCCTTGGGCTGGTACAGAAAAACAAAACATAATGTACAACATTTTTAGATACTTTAGTTAGTTCTCCTTTATGGTGGCCATACACTATTAGATCCATGAGGACGCCAAACGAGTGGATCTTAACCCAATATGCCCATCAATGGCTGGGTGATATTGGGTGATTCTGAACGTACGGCCCTTGGGCCATTACAATGCTGCGAATGGGAGCCGACAGGTCGCAGGACGCATTAACTAGCCTTGTGGTCCTTGATCGAAGAAAAAAAATCAAGCTTGCTCGATCGATATCTGGCCAATTTTTGGACCCGTCGAGAGCCCCCACACGCAGCTTTAATCTGCATGTGTATGGCCATCTTAAGAGTGCCTACAGAATCCATGTACAAGATTCATTACAGCCAATGGGGTGTTGAAGAAAGGTAAAAATACACTTTTCCACTACACAGACTACCTTCTAATTAATTCCAATGAGGAATATTTAAATAGACTGCCATTGTCTGGTGTGTTAATTATGAATCCATGAAAACTATCTTCGAAGCTAGCCATACATGGGCTGACCATAGTATTCAACCGATTAGGCCACGGGCCATAATGTTCATCATGTGATGACATACCTCTTGTCTGGCCAGATGACCAGCTTGGACAATCTCCCTAAATGTTATATGGTGGACTCTAAAATTCACAAATTGGATTTTTGATAAATAGGCCCTATTTATCAAAAATCCAATTTGTGAATTTTAGAGTTTTCTCAATTTTTATTTGATAAAACATTTTAATGTAAAAAAACTTGATTAAATAAAACCATGAAAAAAACTTGATTGCATTGAATTCGTATTCTACTCATTTTCAGTAGGTCTGCAAGCTCTCAAACTTATTAAAAAAAAACTTGCTTAAATTATGCCTAGGACAGCCCTCATTGACCTCTACAGAAACTCTAAAGATTTTAGCTTTTGGAAGTTTTACATTGGAGTTTTTTCAATATTGAACATTCAATTTTTGTTAAACCAAAATTGGATTAAATGGATTATTGGATTGAATTTCTTATTGGATTAGATTCTCTACCTACAAAAATACCCATAATATTGAAATTTGAGTAATGTAAGTAAGTAAAATACTGCCTTATTTTCTAAAAAAAATATTTTTAAGGACAGGTTGGTTTATGTTGATATAAATTATGATCATATCATGAATTTATCCTTTAAACCACAATAAAAACATATTGAATTAAGTTATTTCAGACAAACCATATCTACCCAAATCAAATATAACGCCATAACCTCTAAACGGTTATTTTCTGAAATATTTTACATGAACTTTTTAAATCTAACTTTGCTTTGAATATTTTTATTATATTGCAAAAACCCATTCCTCCTTGAACTTGCACATGTTTAAAGTCTTTTTTGACAAGTTTTTTTTTAACTTATTACAAATACTTCTGTAGAATGTGAACATTTGAAGGATCTGTTAAAGTTTATTCATCTCCACAACCTAAATTCACGTTTCCTTTCATCTGATACACCAGCACATGTGACTTATGAAACAATTTAATTTTAAAGGAAAATATAAGTAGGGTTTAACTTCCTTTTATTTCTGCAGCAGTGTATGAGTGTTTATAGACAATGCGAATGGTATTATTCTGTTCTATGAAAAGATATTTTGTCAAGCTACTCTCTATTGTAAACATTGTGTAGACTGCACACTGCACCTTAACTTTTTTCCAGCATTGGACATGAATGAAAATGTTATCCAAATTTTCATATTAAGGGGTCCGTTTACTAAAGTGCGTTAAAAATATTCGCACAATATATAGACAGAATTTTCGCCAAATATGTTATCGCCAGTTTACTAACCTGCGGTAAATATTAATTTGCGAATTTTCTTGTGCAAGAATAATTGTTCGCCAGTTATCGCATTCGCTGAAAATAATGCTACGCCCGGTTTACTAAACAGTGAAATATGCTAAAGACAAAACTAACGCCAGAATATTCGCAAACTTTTACCGCCACCTATGTAGTGGCGTAAAAGTATTTTTTTCGCCAGAAAATTCTCAAGGGGCAGGAAATATCCCATAATACTGTTTTTTTTTACCCATCATTCTTTGCTGACAGGAGCGAGATCTGCAGCTATTGCTGACAGGATGTTTTAGCTTCTGCTTCTATCTGTTGCAACATCAGCAGTTTCAGCTCAGAGGTGTATTATTGGCAGTGGGCATCACAGTCCAAGGATTCGTCAGCCTCTATGCTTTTTTGGTTTCATTGTGATTGGCTACATTAAACTGTGCATTTCTATGAAGCAAAGAGATTGACTGGTATCATTTCTTGTTCCTATGATTCTATTGGCAGAAGGGTTTATATCCAAACTTTTGGCTCGCCAGGCCACATTGGAAAAAGATGAAATTGTCTGGGGCCACACATGAAATACACAAACACGTTTGATTTGTAAAAGTAAAGGAAATACAGAGAAAATAACTACAATGCCAGTTGGATAACCAGATGGAGCTATATACTGGAATATGGGACACCTGGATATTAAATAGACGTATTATTATATTATTACTAACTGGGCAATGGACAGAGTCCCCCTCCTCCTATTTCCTCGGGAACCAATCATTTCAAGCTGGGCCACATTCATTTGCATCCTGAGACACCCCTGGTTTATATGATGCAGACATGTTTGATTGGTGTTACTCTGGTGATGTTGTTGGATGGTATAATCATCAGTCAATAAAGTTTATGAGTTTTGAAGATGCATTTCTGGCCATAAATGTCACAGTAAAAATTGCCATAATAACCGCCATAAAACAAGACTATTTTATAGCATAAATATTCGCAAAAACTTAATTTTTCGCCAGAAAATTCGCAACTCGCTAAAATTACCGCTAACGTAAGCTGGTTCCCTTAACGTAGTTACCGCAAGTGATCGCAATGACTTCTGAGCGCATCGCTGTTTAGTAAACTTAGTCGCTGCGAATATTCTGGCGTAAAAATATTCTCAGCGATAACATGCGGAAACTTAAAGTCAGATTTACCGCACTTTAGTAAACGGACCCCTAAGGGGCAAAAAAAAGATTCCAACCCTCATGTCCAATTTCTCTTGCCATAGCAATTGTAGATTAGGATGATGTAACAGCAAATATTTATTTATTTATTATTTTATATCACGCCACAATCCTTTTAAGAGAATTGTTTACCAAAGTAAAGTTGAATAATTTCTGGGGAATTGTAAATAAGATTAAGCAATTACAGTATGAGGCAAGAGAAATTGGACACGAGGGTTGGAATCCCTTTAAAGGTTTACAACTTGGTAACGTTTTTAATTCAATTGGAAGTTTTTTAAAACAAATTGGTGTTTTCTTGTTCATGGTCTTGATTGTACTTCTTACATTGTATGCATTTTATAAACTAATTATTTGCATTATTGCTAGGAGTACTACATCAAAACCTACCAATATTTATCGTGTTAGAATCGAAGAACCTGATTGTGTTGAATGTAAAGTTCTTTACGAAAATGTTAATCTGGACGATTCTGTTTATGACTCCTACTTATAAATATGCACATCTTGTATTTTCTTTCTAGATTCCGCTTATAACCATGTGGAGACTATTACCTCTACTATTCCTTTTTCAATTATGTGATGGTGATGATTTTAAAGGAACGCTATATATTGATAATTCCAAAACACTACGCGAAGCTGATCATTCTTGCTTGACTCTTCCATTTACATATGGTGGTCTGTTCTACATCTCTATTCAAAGGAATTCAAAGAAACGGTTTACTGGCACTTGCTTTCATAAGAATTAAATAATTAATTGGAAGTGTAAATATTCTAAATCTTTATCTATTGGATTTCTTACGTCTAAGAACTACACTTGGGACGCCACCTCAGCAGATGCTTTTTCAACTCATGAATTTAACGCATCTTTCTTAAATAACACTGGAGCTTGGATTAAGAGACTTGATTTTTCTAAAAAGAATATTTCTAAATACATGGCATGTAATCTTTTGGGTGTTGGTAGAATTAGATATGTAATACTTCATGTTACATCTTTTCAACTGAAGTAGTTTGTGTAGTTAGGCAAATAACAAGATTGGGATGGATTAGGAATTCTCCAGCATGTAGTTGTGTTAATTCTGCTGGTCAAGACTGAGTTCTTGGTTTTGAAGACAGGCCTAGCCCCTCTTCAGAGCATAGTAGTCTCAATATGGTTAGTTGCATTTAGGTGATTAAGGTTTTAGTTCAGTATTAGTTTTGGTCATGGGTGTGACCAAATGGGGGGAATGATAAGGTAGCCTTTATTTTTAATCACATATATACTATATCTATATATGCCTGTATACCACTTTAAGCTAAGTCTCTTTCTTGAATAATATTCTATAATATTCTAGGTCAGCATGACATGAGTAGAAAGTCCCCAAACTTTCATCAGGCTATTAGCAAACATCCCCTAGTTAATTATACCTCAATCAAGGACTAAACCCATGAGACAGAACTAGGTGAACGGTCATGTCAAACTTGTTGTTTCTAAACCTAAATACTCTTCTCTAATTGGTTATGGTGGGAAACCACCCTAACCCACCTTAAAGCATAATCATTAACTAATTCTGTATGTACTCCACCTATAAATAAACGGTCTGTCCACCAATAAGGTAGAACAGAACAAAAAAGACTCCTGGTCTGCGTCTGTTCTCTTGCATGCAATCATCCTGCAGCTGACATCCCTTCTTGTACTTATGGATGACCCTAACATTACCTCCGAAATTGCGCCAGCGACGGCTTCGCTGACATCACAACACTTCGCCAGGCGTAGATTTGCCAGGACAATGCTAATTCACGAAAATCCGAAGTTGCGTCCAGGGTACCGAACGCTTGCAAAGTTGCGCCAGCGATAATACGATAAGAAGTTTGAAGTTATGCTAGCAATGCCTAATTAGCATACGGCGTGAAGTTAAAGTACAATGGACTTATATGTTGCAGTAACTACATTACACTACACAAGCCCGGGAAACCTTAATAAAATAAAATAGAGTTGTTATATTGCCCTACGCATGTGCCCACTGTATTTAGTAGTTTATGTGCCATATGTTAGGAAATGTAGGGGGGGAAGGAGGGTACCCCAGAAAAATGTACAATCTTTTTCAGCCTATCACCCTGTAAAAAGTAAAAGACGCCAGTATTTTTTGTCAACTATTTTTTGACCAAGTCCTACCAAAGTTAGAGGCTGAAAACAATGTCAGCTGCTAAGCAAGTGATGCTTGTGATTAGTAAGGGAACTACTCCTTGACACAAAATCTTGGAAAGGATTTGCAAACATGAAAGGCTTTCAGGTAGGAAAATACCCAATCACAGCCTTGTTTGTCATGCTTGTGTTGCTTCCCACCTCTTTTTGCATTTAAATGTGACTCACAGGTAAAAAGGGTTGGGGACCCCTGGACTTAAAACCTTGAATACCTCGAATTTATTGAGTTTTTGAGAGAAAACCAGCAGTAAACACCCAATACTCCCAAAATCCGTGAAGGTTAAAAACATCTTCAAATGGTTAAAGAGAGAGCTGCCATTGACTATTACATGATTTCAACAGGTTTTAGATTGAGTATTTTCAGATTCCATAATGCCTGTTTATTCTGGTAATGTTTGAAAATGGATAGAAAACAGTAAAGAAGTGGTGGTCAGTGGTACTGTCTAGAGCAGGGGTCTTCAAACCTTTTTTTATCCATGAGCCACATGTACCAAAAAAGTTGGAGAGCAACATAATCATACAAAATGTTTCTTGGGGTGCAAAATCTGGTATATGATTGGCAATTCAAAGCCCCTGTGTGGACTGGCAGCCTTCATATGACTGTTTGTCAGTACATCTGGTTTTATGCAACTAAAACTTGCCTCCAAGCCTGGAATTCCAAAAGAAGCACCTGCTTTGAGGCCATTGGGAGCAACATAGAAGGGCTTGTAGCATCTAGAGCAGTGGTCCCCAACCAGCAATATGTTGCTCAATAACCCCTTGTATGCTGCTCCCATTGGCATCAAAGCAGGTGCTTACTTTTGAATTCCTGGCTTGAAAGCAAGTTTTGGTTGCATAAAAACCAGGTGTACTGCTAATCAGAGCCTCCTGTAGGCTACCAGTCCACATAGGGGCTACCAAACTGCCAATGACAGCCCTTATTTGACATCCCCATGGACTTTTCCATGCTTGTGTTGCTCTCTCACTCTTTTTTACATTTAAATGTGGCTCACAAGTAAAAAAAAGGTTGGGGACCCCTGATCTAGAGCTTAGTTGTCAGTGGTATATTCTTTTCTGGAAGCAGGGATCTTTGTAGGGTGCCATGTTGCTTTGTATTTGGTTCAGTTTAATTCATTTAGTTCATAAATTAATTGGCTATGGGCTATGTAATTTTAATCTTGTTTAAAGATGAAGCTATATCCAGGATGGGGCATCTTTGCAGCAGGATCCAGAAAACTGGCAATCTGGACAGCTTCTCCTATAAGGCTGCATTTCATTCAACCATTTTCTGCACAGCTCTTTCTTACTAGAAGAGATTTTCTTGCGAGAGAGCAAGCTTTTCAGCGTAATAATACTGCCACCCTGTGGAAGGCATTCAGATAGATATCTTTTTTTAGTCTAACCTGTATTATATAAAATATGCCATACAGTGGTGTGAAAAACAATTTGCCCCCTTCCTGATTTCTTATTCTTTTGCATGTTTGTCACACTTAAATGTTTCTGCTCATCGAAAACCGTTAACTATTAGTCAAAGATAACATAATTGAACACTAAATGCAGTTTTTAAATGAAGGTTTACGTTATTAAGGGAGAAAAAAAACTCAAAATCTACATGGGCCTGTGTGAAAAAGTGATTGCCCTCCTTGTTAAAAAATAACTTAACTGTGGTTTATCACACCTGAGTTCAATTTCAAAGGTTATAAAGCCATTTCTAAAGCTTTTGGACTCCAGCGAACCACAGTGGGAGCCATTATCCACAAATGGCAAAAACATGGAACAGTGGTGAACCTTCCCAGGAGTGGCCGGCCGACCAAAATTACCCCAAGAGCGCAGAGACAACTCATCCGAGAGGCCACAAAAGACCCCAGGACAACATCTAAAGAACTGCAGGCCTCACTTGCCTCAATTAAGGTCAGTGTTCACGACTCCACCATAAGAAAGAGACTGGGCAAAAACGGCCTGCATGGCAGATTTCCAAGGTGCAAACCACTTTTAAGCAAAAAGAACATTAAGGCTCGTCTCAATTTTGCTAAAAAACATCTCAATGATTGCCAAGACTTTTGGGAAAATACCTTGTGGACCAACGAGACAAAAGTTGAACTTTTTGGAAGGTGCGCGTCCCGTTACATCTGGCGTAAAAGTAACACAGCATTTCAGAAAAAGAACATGATACCAACAGTAAAATATGGTGGTGGTAGTGTGATGGTCTGGGGTTGTTTTGCTGCTTCAGGACCTGGAAGACTTGCTGTGATAGATGGAACCATGAATTCTACTGTCTACCAAAAAATCCTGAAGGAGAATGTCCGGCCATCTGTTCGCCAACTCAAGCTGAAGCGATCTTGGGTGCTGCAGCAGGACAATGACCCAAAACACACCAGCAAATCCACCTCTGAATGGCTGAAGAAAAACAAAATGAAGACTTTGGAGTGGCCTAGTCAAAGTCCTGACCTGAATCCTATTGAGATGTTGTGGCATGACCTTAAAAAGGCGGTTCATGCTAGAAAACCCTCAAATAAAGCTGAATTACAACAATTCTGCAAAGATGAGTGGGCCAAAATTCCTCCAGAGCGATGTAAAAGACTCGTTGCAAGTTATCGCAAACGCTTGATTGCAGTTATTGCTGCTAAGGGTGGCCCAACCAGTTATTAGGTTCAGGGGGCAATTACTTTTTCACACATGAAAATGTAGATTTGGATTTCTTTTCTCCCTAAATAATAAAAACCCCCATTTAAAAACTGCATTTTGTGTTTACTTGTGTTATCTTTGACTAATAGTTAAATGTGTTTGATGATCAGAAACATTTTGTGTGACAAACATGCAAAAGAATAAGAAATCAGGAAGGGGGCAAATAGTTTTTCACACCACTGTAGTTGATTGTTTTGGTCCTTTTCCTAATTTTGGCTCTATAAATTGCAGGCGTCTCATCTGTAAATGGATTAGATATAAATTGATCTTTTTTATGAAGGTCAGTTTCTCTAACAAATAGACTTCAAACTGCTCTTGCCATTTTTAACTCAGTCAACAATGTTTGTATTCCATTGTTTGTCCTATCAGTTTGGCTAATCGATGGCTTATTTTTGCAGGTAGGTTTAACTTATCAATTTATTTCACAATTCACAAAACTATCAGTATCCTGTGATCTATGGCTTGTTTCATTCACTGGTAAAGTCCAAAAATAACATACTTTTTTTTTTTTTTTGAAAGGGATCCTGTCATCGGAAAACATGTTTTTTTCAAAATGCATCTGTTAATAGTGCTACTCCAGCAGAATTCTGCACTGAAATCCATTTCTCAAAAGAGCAAACAGATTTTTTTATATTCAATTTTGAAATCTGACATGGGGCTAGACATTTTGTCAATTTTACAGCTGCCCCGGTCATGTGACTTGTGCCTGCACAATGCTTTTTGGCAGGCTGCTGTTTTTCCTTCTCAATGTAACGGACGGAGTCTCAGTGGGACGTTGGTTTTTACTATTGAGTGTTGTTCTTAGATCTACCAGGCAGCTGTTATCTTGTGTTAGGGAGCTATTATCTGGTTACCTTCCTATTGTTCTTTGTTTGGCTGCTGGGGGGGGGGGGAAACTTGCAGTACAGCAGTAAAGAGTGATTGAAGATTATCAGAGCACAAATCACATGACTTGGGGCAGCTGGGAAATTGACAATATGTCTAGCCCCATGTCAGATTTCAAAATTGAATATAAAAAAATATGTTTTTTGAGAAATGGATTTCAGTGCAGAATTCTGCTGGAGCAGCAGTATGTTTTAAAAAAAAACATGTTTTCCAATGACAGGATCCCTTAAAGGCCTCCAACATTACTGTGCACCATTGTTAAAGGGATACTGTCATGGGAACACATAGTTTTTTTCAAAACGCATGAGATAATAGTGCTACTCCAGCAGAATTCTGCACTGAAATCCATTTCTCAAAAGAGCAAACAGATTTTTTTTTTTATTCTATTTTGAAATCTGACATGGGGCTAGAATTTTATTTTTCCCCCATGACAGTATCCCTTTAATGTCCATATTTCAAAATGAGAATTATAAAGTTTCCAAGTAAAGGTGGCCATAGACACGCGGATCCGCGATTCGTACGATTTTCGGATCATGTGTGGGGTGTGCCAACATCTTTCGTCTGGCGGAGATCGGTCGTTTGGTCGAATGTGGTCCATGGCTGATGAATCCTCAAAGGTTCGCCCTGTGATCCAATTGCTGGCTTGATGTTAGGATTAGTCCAGTTTAGATCTGTGACCATCTTAAATTGGATGAACAAACTATAAAAATTGTACTCACAGGACTATTTACCTGGGACACACAGAATTGACATAGAACTGCAAGACCATTGTTGTTGTTTTTTTTAACATTGATAGCTTTTTATATTATTGACCATATAATGGCTTGATGTTCAGGTTAAGATAAGGTTGGAGGCCTTAAACATGTTTTTTTCAAAATGCTACTCCAGCAGAATTCTGAACTGAAATCCATTTTTCAAAAGAGCAAACAGATTTTTTTATATTCAATTTTGAAATCTGACATGGGGCTAGACATTCTGTTTATTTCCCAGCTGCCCCTGGTCATGTGACTTGTGCCTGCACAATGCTTTCTGGCAGGCTGCTGTTTTTCCTTCTCAATGTAACGGAAGGAGTCTCAGTGGGACGTTGGTTTTTACTATTGAGTGTTGTTCTTAGATCTACCAGGCAGCTGTTATCTTGTGTTAGGGAGCTATTATCTGGTTACCTTCCCATTGTTTGGCTGCTGGGGGGGGGGGGAACTTGCAGTACAGCAGTAAAGAGTGATTGAAGATTATCAGAGCACAAGTCACATGACTTGGGGCAGCTGGGAAATTGTCAATATGTCTAGCCCCATGTCAGATTTCAAAATTGAATAAAAAAAAATCTGTTTGCTCTTTTGAGAAATGGATTTCAGTGCAGAATTCTGCTGGAGTAGCACTATTATCTCATGCGTTTTGAAAAAAACTATGTGTTCCCATGACGGTATCCCTTTAACATTGGTGCACAGTAATGTTGGAGGCCTTAAAGGGATCCGGTCATCGGAAAACATGTTTTTTTTCAAAACATACTGCTGCTCCAACAGAATTCTGCACATGGGGCTAGAAATTTTTTTTCCCCCATGACAGTATCCCTTTAATGTCCATATTTCAAAATGAGAATTATAAAGTTTCCAAGGAAAGGTGGCCATAGACACACGGATCCTCGATTCGTACGATTTTCGGATCGTGTGTGGGGTGTGCCAACATCTTTCGTCCGACGGAGATCGGTCGTTTGGTCGATCGGTCAGGTTTGATTTTGACCCGACGGATCCCGCCGGAGCCCACGGCACATTGTAATCGGATCGTTCGGCCATACGGCCGAACAATCAGATTACCCCCGATATAGCCATGTTTGTTAATGGCATATCGGGGAAAGATCCGGTAGTTTGGCGATGTGGCCAAACGAGCGGATCTTTGCGTCTATGGCCACCTTAACACTTTATGGGGAGGGGCCATCTGCAGTTTTTAGCAAGTGGACTGTTTTGACTCTTGATTCATCCCTGCACATCCCAACAATTGCCAGCATATTTGCTACAACAACCATTAGATAACAGTGTGCCACTTATGCTGGCCAAGTCTGATTGCAGCGCCTTGGGTAATTTGATCAGTGGCCCTAGGGCTGAACAAAAGACAATACACAGCATGGCCACCTCTCTATTATCTATTATAAGAGCTCCAACAATCAGAACACCAGAAAGAGGAGCTGCAGCTTCCCCAGATGCTGTGTAATAAATAAAGGAGACTTCCAGCGACTAGATAAAAAAATAAAAAAACACTGTCTTTGCACACTGATGTTACTTTTTTATTTCTATGAATCAAGTTCTAGATATACACTGTAGTTATTGTTTTTTTTTTTTAAGAACACTAGACATTAATATACTCTTTTCTACATGTACAATGATAACAAAACACTAACAGGTGGTTGTGCATAAAATAAACATACGGAGATTATTCTTGGGTGTGAGTATATTATCATCATTAATATGCAAGTCACTAGGTACAGCTTCCAATAAGCAATTGTCCCACCTTAGCTACAAAATCGGAAAACAAAGAGTGTAAGGGCACACACAACCAAGCTTCAGCAACACAATATCTCATGGGCAGATACTTTTATACAGTTTTATACATACATGTGCATTGTAGACGCTCACAGAGTTACTGCTCTAGTTGACGTAAATGTATGTTCGAGAGAGAGGTTACGCACGTTGTCACTTTTTTTGTTTTCTTTAAATTGCTTTTGAAGTGTGCACATCAATTACAGACGATTTCATGTTAGTCGTTGGCATGTCACACTACACATGAGAAAAGATTCACAGCCTGGAAAGTTCTAAATGGTCATTTACCAATATTCACAAAGTTACTTTGAGATATTCAGTTTCCAGTGAACAAAAAAAAATATACATATAATTACCATGTGGAACACTGCACCCGTTACAGATCGTTATGACATTCATGTAAAATGAATATATGTCACAATAAATTGTGCAATAAAGATCCACCGTCACGGTGAAATAATCCACTATAGCAAAAGGTCTCCATCCAGTTTATTCTGATCTTTACAGAACAAAGATTATAATTAGAAGAAAAAAAAATGCAAATAGCTTTTGTAAAAAAAGTGTTCTAGATCTCAGTATTGGTACCAAGTTTAAGGGGCAGGTTTATCAAAGGTCGAAGTGAAAAATTTAATTAAAAAAAGTCCAAAATCTAATGCGAATTTGGAAAAAATTTGAATATTGAAATTTATCATGTACGGTCTCTTTAAAAATTCGCCATCTAAAACCTTCCGAATTGCTGTTTTAGCCTTTGGGGGACCTCCTAAAACCTATTTGGAGTCAATTGGTGGACTTTGAAAAATCAAAGTTTTTATTTTTTTGGAAAAACTTTGAATCGAATTCGATTGAACGCAATGTTACTACAATTCATATTCAATAGGGATGCACCGAATCTACTATCTACTATTTTGGATTCGGCCGAACCCCCGAATCCTTTCCGAAAGATTCGGCCAAACTGAATCCTAATTTGCATATGCAAATAAGGGGTGGGAAGGAGAAACAATTTTTTACTTCCTTATTTTGTGACAAAAAGTCACATGATTTCCCTCCCCAACCCTAATTTGCATATGCAAAATAGGATTTGGATTCGGCCGAATCCAAATCCTGTTGAAAACGGCCAAATCCTGCCCGAATCCCCGATTTGGTGTATCCCTAGTATTCAATCAAAAACTGACTTATTCGCCCGTTCATTCGAGTTTCAAAGTTATGGGAGTTAAAAAAAAAAAACTCCTATTACTTCGGAATTCGACCCTTGATAAATCTGCCCCTTAATATCAGGTGACTTATCAAGCATAAAAATTTAATGAAAAACTCAGCCACCTAAAACCTGTTGAGATTTTTATGTCAACAGTGTAATTTTCATTTAACTTTCAATTTGAATTTTTTCTTAAATATGCCAGCGATCATATTGCTAAGATAGCTGAATGTTTTTGAAAAATTAATAAAACAGCCTTTAAGAATTCCATTTTGATTTGACTACAAAAGATGGTCCAAATTTTGCAAAAGAAAAAAAACAAGATCTGCCTGAATGCTGAAGGGAATTGTAAACTAAACTGATGTGTACACACACACACACACACACACACACACACACACACACACACACACACACACACAGTGATGCAATTTTTTTTTTTTTTTTTACTCGAATACATTCGAATGTACAAATGTATCATGAATGGGAGGTTATTTATAAAAAAAAATTCAAACGTTTAAAATTCGATCTAATGAGAAGGATTCGAAAATTTGTTTCGTATTCATATTGAATACGACCAAAACTCATCAAATTTTCCTTCCAAAACAACTTGAATGTCAGGAAGGCTATTAACAAATTCAAATGGGTCAATAGACCTTTGCCATTGAATTCGGCAGGTTTTAAGTGGCGAATATCAAATTAGAACGGTTTCCATGGTTGAGGTGTGATAAATCTCTAGGGATGCACCGAATCCACTGTTTTGGATTCGGCCGAACCCTTCGCGAGAGATTCGGCCGAACCGAATCCTAATTTGCATATGCAAATTAGGGGTGGGAAGGGGAATACATTTTTTACTTCCTTGTTTTCCTTGACATTTCTGAGCTGCTTTTGGGTTCACCTCTTTTGAATTAGTACCTCACACTGCTTATTATTGTTTTCTTAAAGGTGTACACTCCCCGTTCTAATTATCCAATATATATGGTCATGAAAAAAAGGCAAAAGGTTTGCTTGACTTTATCTAGCAGAAACAGATTGTTTCTAAAACAATAGACCACCCCTGCTCTAATCAATTTTAAAAAAAATGCTACATAAAATAACTACCTGTAAGGCAAATACAGCCATGTGTACCTCTTTTTTTATGTCCCTAATTGTTCTTCCTTCGTTGTGCAGATAATTTTGGTTTTATCTGAAATTCAAATAGTAGAGGCACAATGTGAATAAACAATTTTAGTATTTCGCATTTTTTTTCTGCACTAGGGTCACATTAACAATATTTCCAAAATACAATTACAATTTCCCTTTAAAAGGGCTGAAACTTATTAAATTAAAATTATTTAAAAATACGGTAACATAAAATTGTAAATCTCTTCTTCTGTGTTTAGAGATCAACAGCAGATTATTAAGAGTTGCTGTGAATATGTTTGGTACGAGCAACTGCATGACTGAACTTTTCTGTGCATTGTGAATGGAAGATTAAAAATATCAGTCTCTTTAATTTACTTGCCAGTACTCAAAAGAAAATTGCACTTTTGAAAAAAGGTAGATTTTTGGCGACACCAGGATGCAAAAAAGACTGATCCCAAACATAACAATTGTAAAAAAAAAAAAGTAAAACAATGTCAAGAACAAGAGTCAATTTTAAGCAAAAGCTTCTCAAACCTGTCAGCAATACTTAAAATCAAGGTTGACTGACAAATCTCAGTATCTACGGAGCTGTATGACTGTAAGCCATTGAGGAAAAAAGTAGAATACTTCAAAATGTTATCAAAGAGCACCAAAGAACAAACTAAGCTATCGTTTTTAAAATGTTTTACTAAACATAAAAAGAAAATATTAACATTGATATAAAAATACTTTACAGATTAACAACACTTTGTTCAGTGATGCAGTTTGAAAGCAAAGACAGTAAGAAGAAAGCGTTCTTAAGAACCTGGCACTAACGTACTCGTTTTCTCTTTTATCCCATCAAAAGTTGTCTCACTATGGATTTTGGAGTCCCGTAGGTCACAAGCTACGCAGCTCGCTGTGCAGTGAGTGAAGGCCAAGTGAAGGGAGTCCTACAAAAATGAGTTCAAGTTAAAACAGATGGAACACTGATACAGAGAAGCAAGGCCCTACACAGGGCCGTTACACTTGTACAAAGTCTTTTCTTAAAACATTGGTTCCTCTAGCACTAAAAATACCTGTGTGGGATGCAAAACAGTCTAAATTCTAACAGTCTCACAAACCGCTAATTAATGCAGGCACATTGAAGAATTCAGAATCACCATTTGGCTGAATGTTGTCAAGCCTTCTGCTGAGAACAGACAAGGAACACACCAGAGGGTGGTCCTGCTGGTCAGTAGAAGAGCAAGATCTACAGACAGAGGAACAGACACAAAGCTAAAGCTGTTTCACTAGAAAGCTAAACATTATAAAGCTGTGTGTCTACTTCACTGCAGATGACCCTCTCTTTGAATTCGAAGGCGTTCTTTCTCTACCTGCAAGCGCTCCTTTTCTATGTGAAGCTTCTCAAATTCGAATTTCAGAAGCTGCAGCCTCTCTTTCTCCAACTGCAAATGCTCCCGTTCCAGCTTTAATTTT
Organism: Xenopus petersii; assembly: GCA_038501925.1. Taxonomy (NCBI): domain Eukaryota; kingdom Metazoa; phylum Chordata; class Amphibia; order Anura; family Pipidae; genus Xenopus; species Xenopus petersii. The sequence goes on from CM076675.1 coordinate 156,282,063, forward strand.
TCTGCTTCTATGTCCAGTGGTTGCAAAACAGTCTTTTCCGGCTGAGCAAAATCATTCTCTAGATTTGGTTTCTCCACATGCATAACCTGGAGTCGCAGTTTTTCTCTTTCGATTTGCAGTCTCTCTTTTTCCAGCTGCAGCCTTTCGTGTTCCATATCTAAGTGCCGTAACCTTTCTCTTTCAATTTGCAGTCTCTCTTTTTCTACTTGAAGACGCTCTGCTTCGATACTTAAACGCTGCCGCTCTAGCTCCAGTTTCTGCTTCTCTAAGGTTACGAGCAGATGGGAATCTTTGTAAGGTATTCGTGCTATGGAGCTCAAGGTGCCAAACTCCTCAATTCTAGGAAATTCTTCAGGAAGGTCACTCTCTTCTCTGGAGTCAGGAAGAACGGTAGATAACATTTCGTCTTCTTCTTCTTCTTCTTCTTCAATCTCAAACTACCAAAGTAAAACATTGGGAAAAAGCAGTTATTTGCAAACAAATAACCAGTTACAACTTTCTGTTTCTAAAATCCTTGCCTCCTACGCTCTCCAGAGACACCTCTGGAATCTTCATTGAAGAGCTATATAACATGTAGGTAAGTAGGATCTCCATCTAGCCATAAAGGTGGCCATACACAGGCTGAACAACAGACTTGGCCTTGCCTTTCCAGACTGAGTCAGCAGCTTATTGGCTCATGTATGGGGCCCAACAATGGGCTTGTTGATTGATATCTGCCTGAAAATACCAATCAGGTGGGTATGATTTTCCACACAAACGACTGGATCAGTCCAATATAGACCAACTAGTGGGTGGTCAAATCAGGCCCACTTCCAGTTGTTTGGAGACGTCACCAAACAAGCTGATCTAGCAATGTGTGGGCAGCTTTAGTCTACATCTTAAGATGAACAGTAAGGCAAATAAAGAAATCACAATGTACTCAAGAACACTGGGAGAAACCAGGAGTAGCAATGGTTGCTTCTTCCAATGGCATAACCCTGAAAACTGACTTACACAGACACGGCTTATCAGCACAGCCAACATTATAATGTAACACAGTTATAAGCACGCTGTTTATTATATATATATATATATATATATATATATATATATATATATATATATATATATATATATATATATATATATAGCGTTAGAATTTTTACACTTCAATGGGCCAAAATACATCTAAAAATATATGTATAAGCAAAGTCAAATAGATTAAGGATCACATACCTGTTCGTCACTAGGTGTCTTGTTATACAGAATTCTATTTTGCCGGGCATTGAGTTGAATCCCCAGGCAGGGATGAGACACTCGTTTCTTCCAATTCGGACCCTGAAAAAAGTCAGACGAGTTCATCATTTGGAGTTTTGCTTTCAAAGAAAGAAATAATAGTTAAATATGATATATATGATATGACCCGTATAAAACTACAGCTTAACTTCTAACTTGTAGTGGTCAGATGAAAACGAGTTGCTATGGGTGCAATATAGAATCTATGTTAATAAGTTAGCTGCATAGTGTTCAGTAACTGCTTTTGCTCTTTGCTGTGAAAGTGAAAGGACCGGTAACATAAAAAAAAAAAAAAATTAAATTAAATTTGTTTGTATATAACGAAAAAACCACCACGCATTTAACTTTAAAACCGCAAAGTCTTCATTAAGAAATAACTCACCGATACTCCGCTTCCACTCCTCTTCAGAAAAGGCGACAGAGCAATGTTTTACAAACAAATTTTATTTAAATTTTTTTTTTTTGATGTTACTGGTCCTGGTGATAATTTAATGAAGTAGCCATTGGAATTACAATAAATGCAGCATGAATATAATATTTAATAGTTAGCATGTTAACAAGGAAAGCAGGTCTTTGTATGTGTGTGTGTAAATATATGTTTGTTCATTCTTAACCATTTCCTTGCTGCACATTTGAGCACTACATGGACTGCAAGCTGCCAGGCAACTGAAGATTTCTCACTAACCTCAATATAACCCAGATATGTAGAATCTACGTTGCTGGCATGTTGGTACTTCTGCGTTGGTGTCATAGATTCTACAACCTGTTGCACGGAAAGGGTTAAAAGTGAACATTCTGTTTCTTGTTTGCCGTATACGCTGTCATGATGTAAATTTTACACAGGAATAACAAAAATAAAAAAAATCTAGGCTGAAGATGTATATTACCTTTCATCGTCTCAATATACTTTATATTAGACATACTGTGGTTCATTTATAAATTCTGGGCAAATTTGAACCTGGGCAGTAACCCAAAGGAACCAATCAGTGACTGGCATTTTACAGGCAGCTGCAGGTGGAAGAATGAAAGCAAACATTTGATTGGTTGCCATAGATTACTGCCCCGGTGCAGATTTGCCCAGTGTTTATAAATGAGCTCCACCGTGTTAGCATAATTTCTTTCCAACAATCCCACTATCTCAGCACTACTGATTGACACCAAACGACCTAGTACCGTATATACTCGAGTATAAGCCGTCCTGAGTATAAGCCGAGGTACCTCATTTTACCTCCAAAAACTGGGAAAGCTTATTGACTCGAGTATAAGCAGAGGGTGAGAAATGCAGCAGCTTCTGGTAAGTTTCAATCAAAAAATTGAGGGTTTCAGCTCCCATTGGAGGTGCCGGCATCTTGTTTTTGGATGCCGGCGACTATTCTTGGACGCCGGCGACTATTCTTGTGCGCCGGCGACTATTCTTGTGCGCCGGCGACTATTCTTAGACGCCCGCGACCGTTTTTGCGATTGACCCGAGTATAAACCGAGGTAGAGTTTTTCAGCATATTTTGGGGGCTGAAAATCTCGGCTTATACTCTAGTATATACGGTAATTTATAGTAAAAACCCTTATTTGAGAAGCAACTGTTAAATCTCAGCACACTGCTAAGGCGACTCCTTTATATGTCTTTACATTTGCTACCTATATATGGAATACTTATGTATAAATGACATACTAAAACATATTCAGTTGCAGCTTTACATATATTGTTTTTAATACACAAAAGTGAAATAGTAAAAACATATACAGGTATGGGATACATTATCCGGAAACCCGATATCCAGAAAACTTTCAAATTAATAAGTCTCCCATAGATTCTATTATAATCAAATAATCCAAATGTTAAAAAATTGTTTCCTTTTTCTCTGTAATATTAAAACAGTAGTTTGTACTTGATCCCAACTATGATATAATTAATCCTTATTGGAAGCAAAACCAGCCAATTGGGTTTATTTAATGTTCACGTGATTTTCTAGTAGACTTAAGGTATGAAGATCCAAATTACTGGTGAGACTCGTTTCCATGTTTTCACTAATTCAAACAAATTCCAAAATAAATAACAGTCTTGAAAGTATAGAAAGGTAAATAAAGTGCCTATAGAAGGAGTGAGGGGAATACAAACTCCTTACCTCAAAACTCTGTGGGTCGTCTTCTTCTTCTTTAATTTCATTCATGGATTCACTTGCTTCTCGCACATCGGTCACATTTTTCCACTCCAAGCTCGATTCACTTGTTAACACGCTCGGTTTGTCATCAGTATCATCATTTATCGAGTCATCTAAATCTGACAAGGGCAAGTGAAAGGTAGAACCTCCTAGTTTGAGATCTGCGTTGAGACGCTTTCTTTTCACTAGGGCTCTCCAGTCCAGGTACCTTCTTTTTACTTCTGTTCCTGTTCTTTGCTCCCCTTCTCCAAGGGCGTTCACACACTCAGCGATTTCTTCCCACGATTTGCGCTTCATCTCGTTAATGGTCGTGTTCAGTTGCTTCGAGAAAATTATATCTCTCCGTTTCTTAATTTCCTTCAGCAACGTTTGCGTTTCTTGAACGCTAAAATTGCTTTTTCTCTTTCTTTTCAATTGCTTCATAATTGAAGGCTGAACAATGATCTTTTTGTAAGCTCCCGATATGTCAATGTAAGTCCTCAGTGGAGGATTGACCAGCGGCAGCGGCTTCCTCCTATTGAATTTGGCCAGTTTCTATTCGTAAAGTTTCTCTTTTTAAACAGAAATCTGAAGGCAAAAGAAAATGTTTTAGTTAACACGAGGTTATGCCAACCTAATACATTGCAACTTTTTGGGTGCTGAACCAAACAATCCAATACCAATACTGCAACTGCATCAAGGTAATTTGGAGCAGGGTTATCAAAGCCAAAATTTAAGATTTTTATAGTCCATGGCTGCTTCAGGAGTTCCACTTTTTCTCCATCTCCTTACAAGTAGACATGATGATAGATGGTAGACTGTCAATCTGGGGTTGTTTTCTCTTGCGAGGGGACATGATTACACTTTACAAGGACATTATAGACAAACAGCAGGGGACCTTTTTACCCATAAAAAGGATCACCGTACCAGAGGCCTCCCCTTCAGACTAGAAGAAAAGAACTTTAATTTGAAGCAACGTAGGGGGTTCTTCAAAGTGAGTTTGGGGAATGCACTGCCGGGTAATGTTGTGATGGCGATTCTGTTAATGCTTTTAAAAGTGGCTTGGGTGATTTCTTGGACAGGAATAATATCCAAGGCTATTGTGAGACTAAATTCTATAGTTAGTATAGATATGGGTATATATAATTTATGTGAGGGTATGGACGGACATGTGTATGGATGCTGGGTTTCATTTGGAGGGGTTGAACTTGATGGACTTATTTTTCTTTTCAACCCGATTTAACTATGTAACTATAAACATATGGTATTGTTATGCCACACAGAAGCTTTATGCAATGAGACGACAAGAAAAATAGGGCACATTACCTTGCTCCATAAAGGTGGCACCTTAGGATGCCTACATGTGCGCAACTCACAGTACAAGTGCCACCTGCATTTGTCATCTATCAGCAAAAAAATAAGGAAGCTTACCATGTTATAACTTATTTTACAATTTAGATGTAATATGTTATTGGCTCCCACATGTAAAAAGTTAGATGGAGCGGATTTAAAGGAACAGTAACACCAAAAACTGAAAGTGTTTAAAGTAATGAAAATATCATGTAGTGTTGCCCTGCACTGGTAAAACGGATGTGTTTGCTTCAGAAACACTACTATAGTTCATATAAACAAGCTGCTGAGTAGCAATGGCGGAAATTGAAAATCGGCTAAATGGCACAGGATAGATAATGGATAACAGAAAGCATTATGTTCTACAGAGCTTATCTGCTGTGTAACTTGAGCCTTTTCTCCTTTGAATGGCTGCCCCCATGGCTACACAGCAGCTTATTTACATAAACAATAGTAATGTTTCTGAAGCAAACACATCAGTTTTACTAGTGCAGGGCAACACTGCCTTATATTTTTTTTACTTTAAAACAATTTAATTTTTTGATGTTACTGGTCCTTTAAAGGAAGCTGTAGCAGGAAATTACAGGGATGTCACGGACAAAATCCAAGTTACAAACTGGTTTAGATTGGGCCATTTCAACTATGGACACATCTGGCACAGGCCACGCTACTCATTTCTATGGTAAAATGGGTGTTTGCTGTGTTCGTACCAAAAGGCCATTGTCATCAACAGTGATTGTTTTCTAGATGTATCGTTTGTTCTGCTAGCTGGAATTCATTCATTATTTTTACATCTGATTTTTTGTTTTAAATATAACATTTCCATTTCAAAATCAAATTTGATTTTCGTTTTCACTACAACCTTTAGACACTTTACAAAATCACTTTTCTACTGAACAGGAGCCAACATAAGCCAACTAAACCCCTTCAGAGAGTTCACGTTTATTGTCCCTTGTGTGGGCCTTCCTAGTGAATTGCCCAACTCACATCTGGCAGATTAGAAAGTCCTGTTGAGAACATCCCATTGATATAGTCCAATACGCCAGATCTGGCACTGCACATGGGTGGCCAAAATTAGGGACGGTTCCTCTTATTTTGTGACCTTGAGCAGATCTGTACCTGTACGACCAGCTAAATAGTAATGGTACATGGGGTAGTCTATCATCCATATGAAATTGCTTTTTGGACAGCAAACAAAACGCCCCAAAAATTTTTTCCATATAAGGACAGTGTCGTCTGCTTGAAAGTCGATTTTACACAGGGGGCAAAATGTCCCATGTGTCATTAGCCTAAAGGACAGGCTGCGCACAGAATTTTTGGAATCCAGACCAAAAGCACTTCAATAAGAATACTACTATAAGTATATTTTATAAGGTAAAACTGAACCCCTTGCAAGGGATCTTTGGCTTCAGGCCACCACAAGAGGATGAAAAATGCAGAGAATGTCCATTTTTCCCCCTGCTTTTGGATGCAAGCCATTTTGTCAGCCTGATTAAATTACTCCATCTTGTATTAACGGCAAACAGTGAACTCTGAGGGACCTGACAGTGACTACTGTAGCTGAATGGAGTTGAAGCAGTCATTTTTCCAGGCATCCCAAGTAGCCCCGAGGATTTTGTCACAACGAGAAACCCAAAAGATTATTTTTCACTTAAATCACAAATACTACATTTGGGTAAATGAATGTCAAAACGACTCACCCCAGCCACTAATATGGGTAACAAGCCTTTTCCACAAACTATACAGTATAAAATGTCTCTATTATAGAGAATCGTAACATGCAACTTAAAGGATAGTTTTGTATTAAGAAGCAATCAGTTTGGTTAAGTCATACCTGTCAAGCAAATAAAATTGGTATTTATGCTAAAAAAACTAATTGAAATAATCAGTAGATTATTTTTTGTGGCAAAGTATGATTAACTTTAACATTTTTAAAAAGGTTTTGGCACTTTTGCAATTACATAGGAAAATTGAATGAAATTAAAGGAGACCAAAAGCCACAGACAAAAGGTAGTATTCCTGGAGAGCCCTCCCTCTATCCTTCAGAACCACACCAGTATCCCCTCCAAATCCGACCCGTTTTCCTTACCTGTTGAGAAAGAGCTGAGCAAAACAGTGGGGTTGGCAGGTGCCATCTTCTCCAACACTGATCATAGCTGTTCATATCAAGGGACCAGCTGGGCAGACCTATGTCCGACACAGACCCACTGAACCACTCTGCTCCTTTCCCATACCCGATTCCAAACCCTACCTACAAGTTGCTAACTTCTAACCCAATCCTGTGAGAGGCAGGGGAATGAGAGCCTGCAATTTACCCAGGTACCCGAGAGTTGCTTGTGCAATCAAGGTAATGGGAACTTTCCCCAGAAACCTGACTGCTTTGTGGGTATTCCACAGGTAACTGACCCAATGCAGGGGTCTACTCTATGCAGACGATTGGGAGGGGGTGGGGAATAAGCAGTGCGGTTTGGGAAGAGGGCTCTTCAGAATTAATACCTTTCATCTGTGACTTTTGTTCTCATTTTGTTCGCCTTCCTTTCTCTTACAAAGGAACAACTGTCATGCTTTACGACTGGGATTCGTTATAACAACTATGTGGTCCCGAATCCCATCTAAAATGCTCTAGTTATATCAGTGCAGGATTTTGAACTCTTAACAGTGCTTGACAATTGCAAGTTAAAGGGATACTGTCATGGGAAAAAAAAAAATTTCAAATCAGTTAATCAGTTAATAGTGCTGCTCCAGCAGAATTCTGCACTGAAATCCATTTCTCAAAAGAGCAAACAGATTTTTTTATATTCAATTTTGAAATCTGACATGGGGCTAGACATATTGTCAATTTCCCAGCTGCCCCAAGGCATGTGACTTGTGCTCTGATAAACTTCAATCACTCTTTACTGCTGTACTGCAAGTTAGAGTGATATCACCCCCTCCCTTTTTCCCCCCAGCAGCCAAACAAAAGAACAATGGGAAGGTAACCAGATAGCAGCTCCCTAACACAAGATAACAGCTGCCTGGTAGATCTAAGAACAACACTCAATAGTAAAAACCCATGTCCCACTGAGACACATTTAGTTACACTGAGAAAGAAAAACAGCAGCCTGCCAGAAAGCATTTCTCTCCTAAAGTCCAGGCACAAGTCACATGACTGGGGGCAGGTGGGAAATTGACAAAATGTCTAGCCCGATGTCAGATTTCAAAATTGAATATAAAAAAATTTGTTTGCTCGTTTGAGAAATGGATTTCAGTGCAGAATTCTGCTAGAGTAGCACTATTAACTGATTCATTTTGAATTTTTTTTTTCCCATGACAGTATCCCTTTAAAGATAGGGCTTGACAGCAATTTTAAACTACATGATCCAGAAAAGAATCAGTGTAAAGGCCATACACAGAGATCGGCTCGTTTGGCGATTTTGCCAAATGAGCGGATCTCTCCTCACTATGCCCACCTTGAGGTTGGCAATATTGGGCTGTTCTGATAGTGGGCCCTAGGGCCAACGAACGGATCAGAACGGGTGGTCACAACGTGGTCAACAGAACAGATGCAGTCTGCGATCCGACTGGATTTTTACCCCTGCCTGATTGACATCTGGCCGACTCTCGGCCAGATATCGATCGTGGAAGCCCACCGGAGGGCCCCACGCATGGGCCAATAAGCTGGTGACGCAGTCTGTCAGCAGCTTTTATCGGCCCGTGTATGGCCACCTTAAAAATCTGTATAATTGCTATAAGCAAATAGTAAAAACCAAGTTCAAAAATCCTGAAACAGAAAAAAGAATGATAAAGGACAGCTCAGCAAATTCACCAAGCCATTCATCAAGGAATATTTATTTGCTGAATGCCAGGAATCTATATATTGAACGTGGAAAGCTTCTCACTAGAGATTCAATCCAGTGAAAAAAAAAAAAAAAAAGATGGCAAATTCCAAGATTGGGATATCTTGAAGTGAAAGAGTCGACCTGTCTCTGGCTGTTGCCGCTGCAAACGAGTAACACAAAGGATCCCATTTATAGCACTGGGCTAGGAATAGAGACTGCTCCATGCCGACACCATTGACTTTTCAGCCCTATAAGCTCAACTTTGGCACAAAGAACAGAACAAGTCACTCACAAGGTGTGTGCCTGCCCCACTCTTCACTATATATAAATGATAAAACGTATACCAATGAATACAATCAGAGTAAAATGATTAGGCTTCATTGTGAAACGAACAAAGGATCAGTAGTTCTTTGTATCCCCACGGCTACGGCCATATGGTGTAATAGTTCAGCTGGTTACAGTATAATTACAGCCAAAGCATGCAGAACATTGCAAGCAGACTCCCTTGCTCTCCATGAGGAGACACAAAGGGCAATGTGTTGTATGTGCTACAGATAAAACACCGATGTGCAAGTGTGTGGCCAAGCGCCGGCACTGCAGCACAGACAGAGCGAACGTGGAGCCGACAGAAATGCTAAAAGTAGTAAATGGAGCCCCTGCAGACTGTAAATGCTGCAACAGTGAAGGGATTTCCACCTCTAACTACACACACCAAATACACTTGCACAGCTACTTACAACATGAATTGCTATTAAACTGTGGAGATATTAACACATGGCAGGTGACTGCAACCTCAGAACTGTGGGATTATTTACTAACAGACATTTAAGTTAAACTCCCAACAACCTGCCCAAAGATTTGGGCTCAGGGATGCCAGTTGTTCTACTGGTGTAAAATTGGTCTTGCAGAAGAGAAGGCCATATTGTATTAAGGACAGGAGTTACTAAAATGGCATTGTATTTCTTACTTGCTTTAAATCAGGGGGGGGGGAGGGAATAAGCCACCCTATCAGCTGTTGCCAAGGTACAACTCCCTGCATCACTGAATTGTAATGAACAGGTTGCTTGCTAGGATTCCTTTCCTACAATTGGATGCATATAAAACGCACACGGCTCACTCGGTTGCATAGAAACCAAAGTGCCGTGCAGCATACGTAGGAAGAAATTGCCACTCATCCGTGCCGCATTGGCATGATATAGGTGCCACCGAGCCTGGGCCGTCTCTAGAGCTGGCGGGCCTGTTATTTATATAAAGCGAGAGGCATTATAAGGTTGCACAGCAGTGATATTAAATGGTAGCAACCCCTTAGTATGGGCATCTGATAGTTGCACCCCCATACCTCCCAACATTTTGGAAGTAAAAAGAGGGACAAAAAATGTTTTCCGCACACAGCACAGCAATTTTTTGACCACACCCCTTTCTGTGGCCACACCCCCTAATTACCATGTTTGTTTTACAAAATTTGGCAGGTTATGAAAGTTTGAAAATATTTCTCCTTATCTAAACTGTGTTTTTGTGTCTCAAAAGTATCTTATTTGCACCTGTTACCTGTTCTGGGCTCTCTGCTAAAAGCCAATTAAGTGAGAAACTTTGTTTCTTTTTCTGGCTGTTCAGTGCAGAGAAAAGAGGGACTTTCCAGTACAAACGAGGGACTGCGGGTTGAGCTGTCAAAAGAGGGACTGTCCCTCCGAAAAAGGGACAGTTGGGAGGTATGCACCCCTTATACCAGAGTTGCCAGGTCTAATTTTCAAAACCAGCCAAAGTCAGCTACAAAACCAGCCAAAAACTAGCCAAGAGGCACTTCAAGCGTAGCACAAAAATAGCAAAATATATGCAATGAGAAAAAAAAAAAAGTCTAAAAATAAATTAATATATGTAAAAATATGCCTTTTTCAAATTGTCACTGTTTCACAAATTTTTCCATGAAGAATAATGGGACAGATTTGGGACCAGGGGTGTAACTACAGAGAGGGGACCAGGAGGTATAGTGGGCCCATTAGGCCCTAATACATATACAGTCTGACCAATCTGTCAAATTATCGTGAAGTTAGTGGGATTTGAACGATCGCACATCTTACGTTTTTTCGTCCGGCGGAAAATTGATCAGCCGGGTTAAAAAATCTTATCGGTCCCAGTGCAATCTATGTATGTCTGCAGGGCCAAGCAGGCAGCTCCCCTTCAGTTTTGCTGCCAATATCACCTGAAATGGTCTTTTTAGTTGAGGGACACATCGTACATTTAAAAAAATCAGTTCGAGATAATCGTGGACTCACAATGACGATTAGATCTTTTAAAAATCTTTACCTCTATGGCCAGCTTTACAGCCCCTATGCCTTCCCCACATCACGTCTTACTATACACAATATCTCCGTGTTTCAGCCCCTCATCTTGCCTTACTATAAGCACTAAGTAACAGTTACAACCCCTATGCCTAATTTGGCCTTACTAGAAGTTCTGTCCCAGTGTTACAGCCCCTATTCCTTCCCACATCACGTCTTACTATACACACTATCCCCTTGTTTCAGCCCCTCATCTTGCCTTACTATAAGCACTAAGTCACAGTTACAACCCCTACTCCTCATCTCGCCTTACTATACAAACTATCCCCTTGTTTCAGCCCCTCATCTTGCCTTACTATAAGCACTAAGTCACAGTTACAACCCCTACTCCTCATCTCGCCTTACTATACAAACTATCCCCTTGTTTCAGCCCCTCATCTTGCCTTACTATAAGCACTAAGTCACAGTTACAACCCCTACTCCTCATTGTTTCCTACTATAAGCACTATCCCAGTGTTACCGCCCCTACCCCTGATCTTGCCTTACTGTAGACACTATCCCATAGTTACCACTCCTTTACCAACAAAGAGGAACATTTGCTGGGCCCTTACCCTTGTAGTTACCCATGCGCTTTGGGGACAGTGGTACCACTTACCCTAATAAAAGAAATAAAGGCACCTGAGATCACCATGTAAATGTTGGGGCTGTAGTAATTTCCCCCCCAACAACAGGTTCTCCAACCTCCAGCAGCCGTGCCCATTTGTACCTGAACTGAGCTCCTGTACAACTACAGCTCCCACCTGCTGCTCCATCTCTCAGCTATGCAACTACAAGTCCCAGCAGCCCCCAGCGAGCAAACTAAAGGCAAGGGATGCTGGGAGCTGTAGTTGTGGAACAGTTTCATGACTAGAGGCAGCAGGAAGTTTCCCGCAGGCAGAGAGACATTGCTGAGACTGCTGTTGGCAACGAGCCCCGGGCAGAGACTCTTTGTTAGGAGCTTCCCCCGACGTGTGATCCCCTGTGAGGCGGCGGAGGCAGCAGAGAGAGAGCTGTGAATGCCAGGCAAGATGGCGGCGCGAAAGGCCAAGAACTGCGGCCCCCGCCTCAGGACAGCACAGCGGCCGCGGGTTGGAGGAAACAGGAGACTGGAGTAAGGGCTCTTACCTGCCGCGTCTGCTCCTACTCACAGTCGCCGCCGCTGGGCGCGCTTCTCCTCCCGAGGCTCCGACAGCAGCAGAGTAGGGACCGCCAGTAGCAGCAACAGCCCGGCACTAACTGGGAGTAGGGAGTGAGGAGCGGGGGGCACCGGACACTCGGAGGAGAGAAAGGGGGAGACTCGGGGCTGCGCCACTCAGCCTGTAGGAAGGGGGGAGAGCCAGACTGTACGAGCAGACATGCGGGGGAGGAGGAGGCAGGGCACTGGGAGAGAGAGAGGGCCAGGCATAGACTTACTACAGGGAGGAGGGAATCATGGGATGTGTAAGGAAAGGCAGACACAAAGGGGCTGCTGCTGTGCACACAAAGGACATAGAGTGAGGGGGGGGGCACAGCCGCCGGGAGTCTCACGTGTCTGGGGGATAGGTGCTCGCTGGGCACAATAGAGTCACCTGAGCCGCTACTAGGGGTTTGTAAATAACGGTGTGAGTTGATTAACCCAATTAACTGCCCCCAGGGCACTTAGTATCTCCCCCTGGCACGGAGGTACCCTCCCTTTTATATACAGGCACTTAGTATCTCCCTCTGGCACCCCTCCACTTCATTAATTACCTGGGCACTTAGTATCTTCCCCTAGCACCCCCCTCCCTTTTATATGTGGGAACATAATATTTCCCCTGGCACCCCTTCCCTTTCATTAATCATCTGGGCACTTACTCAGACTCAGACACCCCATCTCTTCATTAATACCCAAGTCACTTAATTGAGTCCCTCAATATTTATTACACCTAAGTCTGGTACCCCTCCATTTTCATTCATAACCTGGGCACCTCGTATCTCCTCTGGCACCCCTACCTTTTCATTAATTCCCACGTCACTTAGTATCTCCCCTGGCATCCTTCACTTTTGATTAATAAACAGGGCACTAAATATCTCCCCTGGCACCGCTCCATTTTCATAAATCTGCCCTTGCACCATACTCTTTTTATTAATACCAAGGCCCTTAAAATATCCCCTGGCAGCCCTTCTTTTTTTGAATAATACTATGGGCACTTTGTATCCGCACTGAACCCCCTCCTCCCCTCCTCATTAATACTCTTAGCTCTTGCTATTCAATCTGGCAACCCTCCCTCCTTTTCATTAATACCCAGAACATTTAGTATCTCCCATGGCAGCCCTCAATTTTCATTAATAACCTGGCACCCCTCTATTTTCATTTATTATCCAAAGCACATGTCTCACTTTAATTTTAATAACCAGGGCAGTAAGTTTTTCTCCTTTTCATATATCACTCAAGGCAATTTGTATTTCCTGTATCCCCCACCTTTTCTTTACTATCTGGGGCAAATAGTATTCCTCCTTTATATTTATTACCCAAGACACTTGTTATCTCCCTTGGCACCACTACCTCATCCAGGACACGTAGTATCTCCCCTGCATTTCTTCCTTTTTATTACCCAGGGTGTTGTTATCTCCTTATCACCCCTATCATTGCTTTAACATCCAGCACACTTAGTATCTCCCCTGAATGTATCCATTGTTTATTTATTACCCACTTGGCATCTCCCTTAGCATCTCTCCCTTTTATTTGTTATCTAGGGCAGTTAGTATTTCCTGGCATTCGTACCTTTTCTTTCAGATATTGGGCAATTGGTATCTCCCTCATCAATCTTATCTATTTATTACCCAGGGTACCCAGAGCAGTTAGTATTCCCCCTGGCAACCCATGCCTTTTCAATTATTAGTTAGCAGGGCCCAAAGTAGCACATTGATGGACTTGTCCAGTTTTTTAAGTCTGTTAAAGGGGATTTAAAAAAAGTGTTGCTTATTGAAAGGTATTGTAAGCAACTTTCCAGTATACATTAATTACAGCATTTGGATGGTTTTTAAGTCATTTGTGAATGTAATTTCAGTTAAAAGCAGAATTTGTGACTTCAGGGGGGCGTGCCAAAGCCAATGGCCGCATCTTAATAGAGCTCCGCCATCATCTACCTATATCTGCGGTCACAGACAGCACAGACCCACTGAAATCGCAAGGCGAAGGTGGTGATACCACAGCGGAATACCTGGGGGCAAACTGGGACCCGAAATTTCCCGACTCTCCCCCCTTCTGCAACCCCGGAGGCCAGCGCCTCGCGCACGCAGTCACTAGACACGGACTGACCGGATCCAGTCCCCAGCCGCACGGGCTCCTCACAAGGACCGGACAAAGACCCGACCCCGGTGAAGTATAAGCTTCTATACCGCGTTACTCACAGCTGTACTTACCAACCCTGGGGGGAGGCCCCGCCCAGTCACCCGGCGCTGTTTATAGCCGCTAAGGACTGTGTGGCGGCAAAACCAAGTAGGCAGGCCCAACGCACCACGCGACCCTGATCGCCCATTACCTCCGGGCCCAGTGCACCTTTACAGCCTATTACTACCGCCGCTTGCTTAGAACTCCTACAGTTGGCTATAATTCTACCGTTGTCACTTCCCTTTGAACTGCAGCTGTGTGACACGGATACTGACTTTTGTTGTTGGGCCATATTTGTTGGACTTACCGGTTGGCCTAGATTATAGACTGGCGGGACCTACGTCATCACTGCCCCACAGTCTTACCTTTGGGCTTAACCACATTCATAGCACCAATACCTATTTCGCCCCTATGTCAGCAGAGTTGCCTAACCATATTCTCACTGCTACTACCAGTGCGTACTGAAAACGCTCCGGCGAGCTATGTAACAGGGTGTATACCCGCATGTTTGACTTTCCTGTTTTTACCGAAATTGCTGGAAAACAACTGCTGTCTACTCCACATTCTTCCGTTGCAACAATGTCGATACGGGGAAAGGGAAAGCGTTTCTGTTACAATACCCTATGTTCTACCATGATATAGAACCCATGGGAGATACAACCACTGTATACGTGTTCAATTAATATCAGTTTCCTCAAACAGGCTCTACTTTCAATTATTCTGGGACTTCCACCACGTAATGGAAAAATATTTAGGTCAACCTACTACTATGACTTCCCGTAGGACAATCACCAAACCGAAAGACAAAAAACAAACTCAAGAAGTCGCTCAGACAGAAAGTGACACGGAAACGGGAACCCAAAATGATTCCGCCACTTCCCATATTGAAGATATGGTTCATATCTTGGGCCCCTTGCTTGACCAAAAGCTGGCTAGCATCAAGGAATCTGTCTCCGAAATTCTACAACAAATGACCAATCAATCCCAGAGACTGACCCAGGCTGAAGACAGAATATCCACCCTGGAAGACAATTTTACTATGGCACAATCTACAATTGACTTGCAACAAAAGGAGATCTCTATTTTGTCTGACAAAGTAGAAGATTTGGAGAATCGTAGTAGGAGAAACAACCTGAGATTGGTGGGGATTCCCGAATCAGTCAAAACCAAAGACCTGGATAAACTTATACATGACTGGCTTCCGACCAATCTTGGTATTGAGGATCAATACCTTCCCTACCTAGTGGAAAGATTCCACAGAATCGGTCCGCCACCTGCCAAAGACGCTCAACGTCCGCGTCAAGTCATCTTCAAACTTTTGAATTTTACTGACAAAACCAGAATATTGGAAGCCTACAGAATGAAACATAATCTCAACTATGATGGGCATTCCATTCTACTATTCCAGGATTATTCTGCTTCTGTGACGGCTAAACGCAGAGAATTTGCACCTGTTTGTAAAAAACTGTACGACTCCGGATACAAATTCTCTCTGATGTTTCCGGCGAAACTCAAAATAGTTGAGAGGGATACTGGCAGGATCCACATTTTTGAGGACTCCAAACAAGCATCCAGATACATTGAGTCTAAATCTCAGACTTGAATTGATGAACATTCCTCTCTCTTCTCCGTAGAGCTGGTGTTCCCGTTTGACAGACGCTGTCTCTTTTGCACTGACTCTTATGGAACTTTGATGTAGGGGGTTGGTTCGGCGTTCTGTTGCTGCCCGACTTCTGACTCGTTGATTTGCCACTGGTTGGCCACTGATTTTGTCCCTCATTCCGGGGCTCCCACCGTGCTTAGATGTGCCCTATGGATACTGACTACTATACTATTCCATTTTTCCACGGTTGGGCTTGATGCTGTGACTCTGCTACACTCCCTTCTCACCGTTTGGTTATGGTTCTCCTGATTGTCCTGATTGTAGATGTTGAAACTCCTGACTCGAAATATACGATAGTTAACGTATATGCCCCAAATGACGAAAATAACTTTTTCTTTTCAGAACTAATGCAAAGGATTGACTCCTGGGGACCCACCAACCTGATATTGGGTGGGGATATGAATACAGTGTGGGACCATTTCATGGACAGATCGGATGCCTCCTCCAGATACCCGACCAGAAGGATCACCCCACTGCATACGCTATGTGAGTTTTTACAACTGCATGACACTTACAGATTTACTTACCCAGATACCAAAGACTACACCTTTTATTCGGGTGCACATGGGACACATTCCAGACTTGATTATTTTTTCCTAGCTGAATCCCAAACCTCCAACATCCTAGCCTCTACGATAGGCGACATCCATTTGACTGACCATGCCCCAGTCACTTTAACTTTGAAACAAATTGTCTCCAGGTCGACATCATATAACTGGCGATTTCCTTCCTACCTGTCTGAGAACTCTGATTTCCAAACCTACCTCAAACAACATTGGGCGAATTACCTAGATGATAAAATACAACACTGGGACGACCAAAACTTATTATGGGCGGCTTCCAAGCCTGTACTAAGAGGCCACATCACGGCATATATAATAAAACAAAAGAAATGCTTTAGGGACAAATACATGCTTCTGCAAAAGGAACTTACGAAACACTATACAGCTTTTAAATGTACAAATTCCGAGGCAGATAGAATAAAATACACGGACACTAAGGCTTTGTTTAACACTTTATTACACGATAGTGCACATTACAAAATCTCTCATACGAGGAACAGGTTTTATAGATGGGGAAACAAACCGGGTAGGCTCTTAGCCAGATTGACCAAGCTCAACACCACGTCACATTTCATCAAAAAACTAAAAACAAAGGAGGGCTGGGCTCGGGATACAGAATCCATTATAACAGAACTAGAATCTTATTTCAGACTTTTTTATGAAGAACACCAGGATCTTCCGGAGGTAGGTCTTTCTTTCCTGCGAGATGCTCAACTATCTAAGCTTTCAGTACAAGATAGGGAGATCCTGGACGCACCTGTAACAGAACAAGAATTCATGTCAGCAATGAAACATCTAAAAAATGGAAAATCCCCAGGCCCCGATGGTTTAAGCGCCGAATATTACAAAATCCTCCTCCCGGAACTTACCCCTTGCTAACCACGCTTTTTAATGATATCCTACAGGGTTCCCCCCTATGGAACGAGGCAAATGAGGCAAGGATCATATTGATCCCAAAAGAGGGGAAGGATCTTACTCTTCCATCCTCGTACAGACCCATCTCCCTACTGAACCAAGACCTGAAACTTTTAACTAAAATCATGGCAGACAGGTTACAACTCATCCTCCCACATATACTTACCATCCACCAAGTAGGGTTCCTTAAAGGGCGATACCCGGTCCAAGCTCTCCGAACGGCGATAGCTGCCATGTATCAATGTAATCTGGAAGAGAGAAAACATGGTATACTAATTAATCTAGATGCGGATAAAGCCTTTGATAGGATAACACATGCGCATTTTAGAAGATTACTCAAATTCCAACATTTCGGCATACAAATGCTTAACTTGTTTAGAACCTTATATTCACAGTCTTATACTCATGTCACAGCGAATGGAGTGAACTCGCCCAGATTCCCAATACGACGCGGCACCAGACAAGGCTGTACTCTTTCACCGCTACTTTTCAACCTAGCTCTAGATCCTTTGCTAAGACATTTGCTTAATAGTGACACTTTCCAATGTATTCAGGTAGGCACACAGCGGATAAAGCTGATAGCATATGCGGATGATATTCTCCTCTTTTTAAACAAGCCACCCGTCGAACTACCTGTCATTCTACAAAAGATCGATACATTCGGTACTATAGCTGGATTTAAAATCAACCTAGGGAAGTCTGAGGCCTTACGCCTACAACACACTACTCCGGCTGATTGGACAAATCCATTCCATTCCAAAAAGCCAAACACCACATCAAATTCCTGGGAATCCACCTGACACAACACCACAAGGACATTTACAAATCTAATATCAGATGTACCATAGACCAGATTGAACGAGACACTCAAAAATGGATGAACACACATTTAACGTTTTCAGGAAGGATCCATTTAATAAAAATGACTATATTCCCTAACTTACTTTATAAATTGCTGCCTTATCGCATCTCTATGATAGATAACAGGAGACTCCAACACATTTTACGGACATTTATATGGAATAAGAAACGGCCACGAATAAAATTTACTACACTCCAACACCAGAAACATGAAGGTGGACTCAATCTCCCAAACATATTGGAATATAACGCTGCGGCTCTTCTTAGATATGTAGGTGACTGGCTCCACCACAGGAACATATACACCACTATATCTCTAGACGCTGCCCTATCAGAAGGGATGTCACTTAATTCGTTACTACACACGCCACTGCAGGAAATCCCTAAGCAAATGCAGGAACACCCCCTATTTATCCACACATATAAAACCTGGCATTCTATTCGAAAGAAAGCAAACCTATCCCCTTTCAATTCGATAAACCTCACCTGGCTTGGTAACAAAGGATTCCCCCCGGGCTTGAATAGTCTGATTTTTCAAGCTTGGCAGACAAATGGTTTACAAAATATTAAAGACGTCGTCACCCCCACCTTCACATTGCAACCCATCTCAACCTTGCTTCAAAACTACCCGTTTTTGCAACTCCATCAATTCTCACTGATTCAGCTCTTACATTTTGTTGCACAACGACTGACCAAACTAACGGATAGGGACAAAAATAACCTACTTGATTCACTATGGCCAAGACACGATACTATTAAATCCACTGCACACATTCACAAACAGATTAGGACAACTCTTGATGCAGATAATGCCACTATGGTTTTACGAATTGGAAATCAATCATTCCACAAGCTGACAATGTGGACATCCTCTGATATCACACTCGCATGATGAAAATTTTGCCTGCTAGCATATACCAGGAAATGTCCATACAACTGCTACACCATACTTACCTGACGCCTTTAAAGAGATTTCACATAGGTACGGCACACTCGGATCACTGCCTGAAATGCGAAACACCCACAGCTGACATGATACATTGCTTATGGTCATGCCCACTTATACAGCAGTTCTGGAAGGAGGTTGCCAGCTGTTGGGAAAACCTGTCTGGTAAAAAGCTACCCATTACTGCCACATGGGCTATATTTAGCAAATTGCACTCTTTCCCTACGCATCTCCAAGCCGGAGCGGGCCCTGGCAGAAAGACTGGCGGTGGCAGCCAGGAAATCTATCCTACACACTTGGCTGTCCCGAATCCCTCCGCCTTTCTCTCTGGTACGGCAAAAATTACAGTATATTTTCCACCTAGATTGGATAAAAACCCTAACACATAAAGAAAAAAATACAGAAATGTTTTTTGACACTTGGATGTCTTACATAAACACCCTTCCGCCACTCACGAAATCACTTACTATCCAAACCTTTCAAAACACCACGTGGTATGAAAGGGAGCTGTTGCTGGGGACCGATCTTGTCTGTGAGGCGGACCAACTGTTCAGATCTGCGGGAAACTTACAACATTCGACCACAAGGGGACCCCCCAGGAGTCATCATCCTAACCAATTATTTACTACTACTCTGCCATAATTATAAGTCTCTACTGCTCTACCCTGCCATCTTCGTATTATCTAACCTTGAGTAGCTTTCAATGTCTGCAATTTCTCTCTTTTGCAATCACTTGGCATAACCTTAGATCATTATTGTTATCTCTGCTTTTTATTATTGGAATCTGTACTTGACAGTGACTGTTTATATTATTTTTCTTTTCTGTTTATTACAATTCTGTTACGAACTATTTTACATGCTTTTTGAAAACGAATAAACATTTGTGAAAAAAAAAAAAAAGCAGAATTTGTCCCTTTCTGCAATGCCGGGTATCAAATCAACTTTTTGTGCTTCTTCACAGTTCTGGCAATTAACTGGCTTCTGCTACATTGTCAGAACCACCAGTGCAGGGAATAGAAAGGGACAGACAAACACTGCTTTCAAAAGCAACTGTATTCATCAATAAATATAAAAACTGTATAATCTAAGGACAAGGAAAGCCAAATATATCAGGAAGCTCCCAGTAAATTCATTCAGGGGCTGCCACCTTACCTTTCCCAGTTGTCTCTCAGTAGACTTTGACTTTACACATTTGCTTTAGATTAAATTATTTGGAGGAGCACCAGGCCAGGTAAAAAAAGAATTCACTGTAGGGTACCTGACATTCATTTTCCATGTCCATTTACTAGAAAGTTGCATAAAATAAAACTGTTTCCAAATATACTATTGGTAAGATCAGCTGGGGCCCTGAGTTTAGGGTTGCCACCTTTTCTGGAAACAAAATACCGGCCATCCTATATATTTATCTTTTTTCCCTATCAATAACATTGGGACCTTGAGTTCCTCAAGGTGCTCCTGGTTTCCTTCTACCTTGGCTCCTGATGAAATTCACAAATTCACCCTAGTGTGGGTAAGCGTGAATAGTGACCTTAGATTGTAAGCTCCACTAGTGCAGGGATTGATGGGAATGATGTATAATCTCTGTAAATAATGGTAATAGAAATGCAGTAATAATAACAAGTGGTATAAGGACTAGATCTAAATAGGGCTGCTACCTGACTGGCCCAATAAAATAGTATTTGATGCCAATATTATTATTAGGGAAGTAAGGAAACAGGAAGGAGCTATCTTGTTCCAGAAAAGGTGGTGACCTAAGATCTGACGGCATGAATTGATGTTGCCAAGCCCAACAGCAAAATATTTTAGGGTCCTCCTCCAAGCACTATACAATTGTACATGGAAACTAAACCTGAGTGGGACTAGTCCAGTAGATATCTATTGGGCTGCCCTGGAATTTCCGTCATGCAAGGACTGCGCCAGGCCTGACGTAAGATGGGTGAAGATGGTGGAATATTACTATATTGAAGAATGGGAGGAGGACCCACAGGAGGAGGAGGCTAGAGGCTCTGGGGGAGCACAAAGGAGACGAGGAGGAGGGCCCGGAGCAAAACTGGGCCCCCAATTTTCCAGTGACGAAAATGCAGCACTGGTTAATGAAGTGCTGGCTCCATGGGATGTGCTGTTTGGGACTCGGTCTCATCGCATTAATGCTGCCAGGCGCAAACAACTCTGGCAGCAGGTACCAGACAAAATCAACCCTATAAGCAGAGAATGGCAGATTGTGTAAAAGCGCTTCAGTGACTTGAAGTGGTGGATTAGGACAGAGTTAGCCGCAAGGAGGGCAGAAGCCCTATGAGCGCCGGCTTCTGGATGTAATTCCATATTTTTAACACTTTTTTTTCATTTATTCCCAATTGCAGCCCGCCACAGAGATCGCGGCAACCCTCGTACAGGGACCAGGACTGGGATGAGGCTGCTCAGCGCCCCCAGGAAGAGGGCGAGGCTGATGGTGATGAAGCCCTGGAAGCTCAAGGTAGAGACATGTTCAATGTTTTTAGACAATGTAGTTACTTCCTCAACTTTTTTAGAGCATTACTAATATAATTTTTCACATTACAGAACACCAAACTGAACCCCGTCCCCAGTCATCAGCCGTGCTGCCACCCAGACGTAAGTTAAACATATTTAACTAATAAACTATTACTTTCTTTGACTGTGTGTGACCTATGATGACAAAGATGCAAAACACATTTACTTACAGGTTATATTTTTTATTGGGAGGGTGTTGCCTCTTCAATGTTAGTCAGCAGCTGAAGCTTTTAACATTCATGATTTATTAAAATTGATCCTTATTTTAATTTCATGTATACCCTAAAAACAATGAACAGTAATTTTTTTTTAAACAGACCAGATTTTTCCCAGCTACAGATTGATGGTAACTTTCTACTCCAATGTTGTCATGTTTTTGACTACCCCCCAAACATGTACACACACATCCCAATCTAACTTTGAATCTTAGCTTTGTCAACTCCATTCACAACCATTTGTTTGTTATGGGTTAGACATATCTCTAAAGATCTAAATATATAATTGTTTT
The DNA here is from genome assembly GCA_038501925.1 of Xenopus petersii. NCBI lineage: Eukaryota > Metazoa > Chordata > Amphibia > Anura > Pipidae > Xenopus > Xenopus petersii. Next base: position 156,304,299 of record CM076675.1, read on the forward strand.
TTTTAGGTCATGCTGCTGCTGCTGGTAATGGGGGACAAGCACAGAATCAAGGACACCAACTGAATGAGCCACCTGTGGGGAATGATGAGCTTGTGGAGGCGATGGTGGCAGCTATGCAGTTGGTCTTTCGCCAACAGCGCCGCCAGGATCTTTGGATGAGACGATGGATGGCTCAAATATATGATGACTTGCGTGACATCAATTTGACCATCCAGCATGGATTCCAAAACCTTATAGCAGTGTTGGCAGCCCAGCCTCACCAACCAGAGGGCTCTGTTGAGGGTCAAGTCCCTGGCCCTTCTGGTGATCCTCCTCCACCCCCTGATGATGCTCAACAGCAAAGGGGAAGAGGACAAGGTCCTGTCCGGGGGAAAAAGCGAAAGCGTCCTTAGCTCTAGTGTGTGTCCCCGTCACATTCCAAGCTGCGGTGGCCTCTTTACCTATTTTCACCTTGCCATAAACTTTACCCTAATCATGCTTCAGGTATGATTTAGTCTGCTACCCAGTAATTGGAGTCTCAAACAACATGTCCCATTGTTTAATTTCATTGACCCCGCTGCATTGTTGTCACTGAGGGGTGCCGTTATGACATCTATGGGCACCCTTCCCAATAACATCTGGAAAAGCACTTGAAAGCATCTAAAAGTGCATTTGCTGTAACATATTTCTATGGTCATGCTGAAATGTTGGCCAACTCTTAAGACACATTCAGTTGGCCGAAAATGTTAGAAATTTTAATAATTGTAACCATATGACTACAATTTTCATTGTGTAGTTATCACTAGTGCAGTGTTACTTCAAAGGTAACATATGCTAATAAAGCTCTGTTTGTACGTGTTTTACATGTTATGTGCATTCATGTAGCAATAGTTTATGTTCATGCAACTGTCAACACATTCAAGTGAAAAAAAGATGTACCTTGTGCTGTGCACTTACAACTATTGTTGGCTTTTGTTGGCCTACATTGCCTGCCCAGCACTGATAATATGGGCTGATTTCTAGCTCCTCCACCAGCCTGTGCTATTTAAAGAGCAAGTCACGGGTGTATGTTATGCCTTAAAGGCACAAAGTGTTGGTTTTTACTTTGCACTTAAAATATTGTTGGTTGTCCACCACTAACCTCATATCTGTTGATAATTTCAAACAGGCCAGATTGTCTTACAGTCATATGTAAAAGTTTGGGAATCCCTCTCAGCCTGCATAATAGTTTACTCCAATTCAACAAAAAAAGATAACAGTGGTATCTGAGTACTGGCGTGTTTTCTGAACAAAGATTTTTAGTGAAGCAGTATTCAGTTTATTCAGTATGATATTAAAGGAGAAGGAAACCCCCTGGGCGCAAAAGTACCTCCCCCCTCCCTCCTCCACCCTGGCCTACCTGTCCCCCCGGGTAAATGCCCCTAACTTGTTACTCACCCCTCTGCGCAGGTCCAGTCCACGGAGTTCACAAGCGCCATCTTCTCCCAAGCGGTCTTCTTTCACTTTGAATGGGGTTTTTGGAGCATGCGCAGTAGGAGCAATTTACCGGTACGGATCTACTGAGCATGCGCCAAAAGTCGTGAATCATGCTGTGTGACTAGTTCAGGGACTGGGGCCCTTGTTAAAGTCGATGGTCGAATGAATTCAACCCAATATCAACAAATTCTTCAGGATAATGTTCAAGCATCAGTCACAAAGTTGAAGTTACGCAGGGGTTGGATATTCCAACAAAACAATGGCTATAAACACACTTGGAAATCTACAAAGACATTTATACAGAGGGAGAAGTACAATATTCTGGAATGGCCATCACAGCCCCGACTTGAATATCATGGAAAATCTATGGGATACTTTGAAGCACTTTGTCATAAAAACATCGTTTTTTATTGTTACAAAAATGTGTGATATTTTGCAAAACATTTTGTCAGTAAACCCACAAAAGCAAAAATTCTGTGTTTATTTGTTTTTTGCTAAAGGTGCTTTAGAAAAATTCAATAAACATGGGAAATGCAATCTGAAACATGCAGAGCAGGTACATTATTTTTCAGCATATATACCAAACCCCCTTTTTTGCAGAGTTACCACTTCAGTTCCAAGTTGGGACAAGAGAAGAAAAACAGATGAACTCAAATATTACTTTGTAACTAGACACACAAAAGCCTGTCATTGCTAAACACTAGGGGGCATATTTATCAAGGGGTGAATTTCGAATTGAAAAATGAAATTCAAAAGAGTTTTTGTTGGGTCAAATAGGTCCGTATTCGGCTGAATTCGAATCGAAGGAATATCGCATTCGATCGAATTCGATTTGAAGTTTTTCCCTAAAAAAACTTTAGATTTTTCAAAGTCCACCAATTGACTCCAGATAGGTTCTAGGAGGTCCTCCATAAGCTAAAACAGCAATTCGGCAGGTTTGAGATGGCGAATGGTCGAAGTCAAATTTTTAAAGAGACCGTACATAATAAATTTCGATATTCAAATATTTTGCAAATTCGAAAATTCACCTCGACCTGCCCCTACAACTTACTGACAAAATGTTTTCTGAAGGTTACACTCCTCACACGTTCAAAATGATCAAAACACTTTGACTTCAACACTTTGCAATCCATTTTCTGTGCCATTTCTGTCCAGGTAGTGAGTCTGGTTTAGTGAGTCATAAGACCTTTGCACATGTAGAGGCTGCAGAGAAATACAGTTATGAGACCTGTTATCTAGAATGCTTAGGACCTTGGGTTTTCCGGATAATGAACCTTCCCGTAATTTGGATCTTCATACCTTAAATCTGCTATAAAATCATGTAGACATTAAATAAACTCAATAGACTGGTTCTGCCTCCAATAAGGATTAATTATATCTTAGTTTTAATTAAGTACAAGCTACCGTTTTATTATTACAGAGAAAAAAAATATTTTTAAAACTGTGGATTATTCAGATAAAATAGAGTCTATGGGAGACGGCCTTCGTAATTCAGAGCTTTCTGGATAACGGGTTTCTGGATAGAGGATCCCATACCTGTACAAATAAAAGTTTAACATCTTTGCAATATCGTTTTTATTAGCAAAGTGGTGAATACCTGAATGTACGAGTGAGTGGAAGCTGTAATGGCGTGGCCAAACAATGAGTCGCTGTTCATGTGTATGTCTGTTTCCTCTGTGTGGGAGCACCAACATTACAAAGTAGCGTATGATGTGTGTGTTAGAGAAGCAGTAGGAGGCCTGCAACCAAAGCAGAGATAATGGTTATGTTTTAATTTGTTTAACATGTGTTCAATGTGTTATTATCCCTTCTAACAATTTTTCTGCTTAAAGGAGAAGTAACCCCTAAAGTTAAAAAAACCCTACGCTTCATAGACCCCCTCCCTCCAGCCTAAGTGTTACCCCGGGCTAATGCCCCTAAGACTTACATGCAGATTCTGTCCAGCAGAGTTCACGGTCGCCATCTTCTTCTCTTCGGTAATCTTCGGAATGAAACTGGCGTATCGGTGCATGTGCAGTTGGAGCAATTTTCTGTTTCGCATCAACTGCACATGCGCCGAAACTCGCGACTTACAACTAAAGTGTGCATTGATGAGCCTTTCACGCACTCTTCTTCCCTGTGGTGGGTAGGGTTTCCAACTTTTTGGGGAAAAAATACCGGCCTTCCTATATTTCTATCGTTTTTTCCTATTAACATTGGGATCAACCATTATTTTACCGGCCAGGCTGGTAAATTACCGGCCAGGTGGCAACCCTAGTGGTGGGTTATCCCTCCTTCTCTCAACATACCCCTCAATCTCAGGTTCCAGATCATCATCAATGTCTGGTGGGAGTCCATGCTCCACTGCTACATTGTGCAACATGCCACAGACAGTGATGATGTCTGAAACCTTTCTGGGAAATAAAGCAGAGCACCCTCAGTGACTAAGAAGCATCAGAAGCATGATTTCAGCACCCCAAAGAGGCACTCTATAATATTGCATGTCTTCTGATGAGCACAATTGTGGACTGGCAGTCCAAAGGAGAACCTGTTTGGCAGTACATCTAGTTTAATACAAACAAAACTTGCATCCAAGTCAGCAATTCAGAGCAGAGTGGCTGCTTTAACAGCCAATGGGAGCAACAGCCAAGGAATTGGGGAGCAACATGTTTGTAAGGAACTACTGGTTGGGGATGACTGCACTAAAACATACCTCTCTCCATTTGAAAAAAGAAAGAGGAAGAAAATACATTAACAATATAACAATTTATAGTTATGAAGAGAAAATGTCCCTAAGTTGAGCAGGCGAAAAATGCTTATTTTCTAAAGAGCAAACAACATGATGTCTGTGGCGAATCAGCAGCAAAGGCATTGCAAATGAGAGGTATGCTAAAGTACTTAAAGGACCAGTAACATTAAAAAAAATGTTTAAAAATTCGTTAGTGCACAACGAAAAATAAACACTAAGACAAAAGAAACTTTTAAATAGCAAAGCCTTTATTAAAAAATAACTTACAGAATGTCCACTTCCTGTCTGCTTCAGAAACGGCGAAAAGGCGACCATCCGTCCTGCAACGATCAATTTCTTCTCCCTGGCTAGTCACTGACAGGCATCGCTTTCATTCACCTGCTGCTGTGTGTCTGTGGCTGCTGCTCCCGCTGTTTGCCCATGACTGGCTGCTGACACTGCTCCCTGCGCTGACTCTGCCAAGCCGTCCCTTTCCCATGGTCCGAGCGCAGGCGACACTTCAGTACTGGTTGCGGCGTAAAAACACTCAGCGCCAGGCTGATGCAAGTGACTCATTGGCCGCAGAAAGCTTTGCGCACTCATTGGCGCAGCAGCTGCACATGAATCGCCGGCACCGGCGGGACAGAACCTCAGCTTCATGGCAGTTGGGGCAGTCACAGGTGGTAGCGCCGAGCTGCGGACTGCCCGGGCCTCCACCACTCCCTGCCCCAGCCGCTACCCCTCCGCTTCCTGCACTACGCCGCCACCAGTACTGAAGTGTCGCCTGCGCTCGGACCATGGGAAAGGGACGGCTTGGCAGAGTCAGCGCAGGGAGCAGTGTCAGCAGCCAGTCATGGGCAAACAGCGGGAGCAGCAGCCACAGACACACAGCAGCAGGTGAATGAAAGCGATGCCTGTCAGTGACTAGCCAGGGAGAAGAAATTGATCATTGCAGGACGGATGGTCGCCTTTTCGCCGTTTCTGAAGCAGACAGGAAGTGGACATTCTGTAAGTTATTTTTTAATAAAGGCTTTGCTATTTAAAAGTTTCTTTTGTCTTAGTGTTTATTTTTCGTTGTGCACTAACGAATTTTTAAACATTTTTTTTTAATGTTACTGGTCCTTTAAGCAACATTCATGAATATTACTTGCTATTACTTCTGGGAGGTAGTACTCTTTTATTGTCTGTTGGGTTAACTATTAGCATGCTGTAGCTATGTCACTTAAAGGACAACTAAACCCAAAAATGAATGTGGCTAAAAATGCTATAATCTGAACTTATTGCACCAGCCTAAACTTCTCAATAGCAGCAATGATCCAGGACTTCAAACTTGTCACAGGGGGTCACCATCTTGGAAAGTGTCTGTGACACTCACATGCTCAGTGGGCTCTGAGCAGCTGTTGAGAAGCTAAGTTTAGGGCTCGTCACTGATTATCCAGCAGAAAATGAGGTTGGTCTGTAATATAAGCTGATGCTACAGGGCTGATTATTAAATTCTTATGCTAATTACATTGGTTTCTGTGCTGCCATGTAGTAATTATCTGTATTAATGACTAATCAGCCTTATATTGTGATATTTCTATTCTATGTGTACTGTAAATTGTGAGTGGGTCCCTAAGCTCAGTAAGTGACAGCAGCAAAGAGCATTTGCAGTGAATCAGCAGAAAAGAAGATCAGGAGCTACTGGGGCATCTTTTGAGGCACAGATACAGTAAGGCCCATAAATATTTGGACAGAGACAACTTTTTTCTAATTTTGGTTCTGTACATTACCATAATGAATTTTAAATGAAACAACTCAGATGCAGTTGAACTGCAGACTTTCATCTTTAATTCAGTGGGTTGAACAAAAAGATTGCAGAAAAATGTGAGGAACTAAAGCCTTTTTTAACACAATCACTTCATTTCAGGGGCTCACAAGTAATTGGACAATTTCAAAAACTGAAAATAAAATGGTCATTTCTAATACTTGGTTGAAAACCCTTTGCTGGCAATGACAGCCTGAAGTCTTGAACTCATGGACATCACCAGATTCTGGGATTCTTCCTTATATTTATGGGCCTAACTGTATTCCCTACTAAAGGGCTGTGGTTGCCCAAAACAGAGAGATGCACCCTACCTTCCTTATTAGTTAATTGATACACTTGCTTGTAAAACTTGTACGTCTCTCCCCTTAATACACATCAAACCTCTAAAGTCAATCAATGACAATTAGAATCCCTGCCAAAGTCAGTTAATTAAAGTAAACCCCAAGTAAGTCCCAAGATGCATAGTGGGGATGCACCGAATCCAGGATTCTGTTCGGGATTCGGCATTTTTCAGCAGGATTCGGCCGAATCCTTCTGCCCAGCAGAACCAAATCTGAATCCTAATTTGCATATGCAAATTAGGGGCAGGGAGGGAAATCGCATGACTTTTTGTCACAAAACAAGGAAGTAAAAATTTTTTCCCCTTACCACACCTAATTAGCATATGCAAATTAGGGTTCAGTTTCAGTTCGGTATTCGGCCGAATCTTTCTCAAAGGATTCGGGGGTTCGGCCGAATCGAAAATAGTGGATTGGGTGCATCCCTAGTTCTAACAAGACTGTACCTAGTAACAAATATTGGCTAAATACCTGCATATCCCTTTAAAGTAAATTTTCAAAGTGATTTCTCAAAACAGGAACATATAACTTACCCACAAGCCAGCCCTTGGGCATTTCTCCTCAGTTGAAGAGGCCATGGAGAGTTGACTGATAGTGGCATTGTGGACACTTCCATGAAAGCCAGATCTCACACTCATGATGCGCATGTGGGAATCTCACACCACCTGCACATTGATGGAATGGGTGCTTTTACTGTAGCGCTCCTGTTGATGATGAGGTGGTGTGAGCGAAACAGGAGTACAATCAAAGACTCCTAGGCAATTTGGAAATTGGCCAAAAAAATCCTGCTTCAATCTTATCCACTCTGCCTGGTTAGAGGGGAATGAAATGAGCCTTCGTGAGTGTGGCAGTAGTGCCTTCAGCACTTGCATTAGTATTCTGGTGAAGGTGGGCTGGCTTATGCCAATGAGGTATGTCCAAATACCTGCTGGAAACTGCCAGTTCCCAGGAAACGCAGCTTGCAGATCCCAGGCAGTGCCTGAGACTGTGCTGTCACAGGTTCAATGTCCTAGCTGATGAGGCCATAAACCTGGAGAATGGTGGCATGGCTCAGGCGGTACATCTTCACAACCTCATTATCAGGCAGTTGATCAAGAGAAAGTATTGGCCTCCTGAAGTATCGAGGCTGCCTGACCCTAGCAAGAATCAAAGGGTCATATTGCTACTGCTCCTCCTCTAGTTGTTGCTGTCCACAAAGGTGGCAGTTTCTTGCCCAAGCCATCTTAACTCCAAACAGCCTCTTTCAAACTAAAATAGCATCAAGTGAGGGGTTTTATTGTTAACCCAGTGTTTCCCAGCATTCCTTGGAACCTTTAACCATTTCCTGAACCATAAGGATAGATAGCCTTAACCGAGATTTAGAAATTCAAAAATTCAAATATTTGAATTATCATAGTGTCTCCGAGAACTCGGCAGGTCAAAACAGGTGAAAAAATGGTTTGCTAAAAAGAAATTCGATAGAAATCTGATAAATCTCGAATATGAATTAAAACTTTAGGAGTTTCGGAATTACGTTTTCGAATTCCCGGTTTGGGAAACTTGTATACTATTACTCGCATTGGAAAGTTGTAGTTGATACATTTTTGAAAATACGAATGAGAACTCGAAAATCTTTAAACTTTAATACATCCAAGTATACAACTAAATCTATTATTCCAAAATTTAGCAATTTAGAAATAATTTATACAGAAGGTTCTATAAAATTGGGACAAATACATGCTTGACCTACAGTGGGTAGGCATCTAGCAGTAGTAAAATAAGAGTAATGTAGTTTGGAAAGGCAGTCTGCCAGGCATGTCTACATTCTGGGCAGAGATAGCTGTAATCTTTATAAATATACAATGCACCATTTCTTTCTTACATCATTTTTTATGGATTTTCTGGCAGAAAGTGAAACCTGAGAAAAGCATAAAGCCATTGGCGCATTCAGGCTATTATCAAATGATGAATATATCCAATATCATGTGTTTGCAAGAATATAATTTAGAAAAGTTTGAAAAGCAAAGTAAATTATGTAAAATCTTGTCATTAGTTTGTTACTCATTTCTGTTAAAACACATAGTATTAGTTTAAATTAACCAACAGAACATCTTTTGTTTCAGCTGGAATGAAAGGACAATTTAAATATATACAAATTAATCAGTACTACTGTAGAACTGTGAAAACTTCCAGAATGCATGTGAGTATAATAAAAATAGAATCTCCCTTAACTGTGCCACTTTAGGTGTGGAAGGACGAGGGGGCAAATTCACTAAAATGCGAAGTTGCGCCAGGCGCAACTTTGGCGCACTTCGCCAGGCGTAGTTTCGCCAGCGCTCCGCAAATTCACTAAAATCCGAAGTTGCGCACAGGGGTAGCGTAAGGTTGCGAAGTTGCGCTAGCGTTGATTCGCTATGTAAAGCGAAGTTACGCTAGCGAAGGCTAATTTGCATACGGCGCCAAATTCAAATTTCAATGGAGGAATACGTATCAGCACTACAAATGCCTAGAAAACCTTCAAATCAGCAAATAAAATTTTTATTTTGCCCTCCACATGTGCCCACTGTCTAGGTAAGTTGCCTTGAGTCAACAAATGTAAGGGGGAAGGAGGGGAGCCCCAAAAAATTTTTCGCTCTTTTTCAGCCTATCACCCATCATGTAGAAAACACGCCAGCGTTTTTTGGGACTTAGAAAAAAATTTGACTTTTTTGAAACAATCCCTATCTACTCTATTGCGCTTCGCCAGGTCTGAGGTGGCGAAGGAAGTCTAGCGTAAAAGGTAGCGTTCAGTACACTGCGCAAGTTAGTGAATTTGCGTAGTTACGTCGCTAGCGAAAATTCGCCTGGCGTAAGGGTGCAAAGTAACACTAGCGAACTAAGCCAGCGTTCGTTAGTGAATTTGCGCAGTAACGAAAATGCCAAACGCTAGCGAATTAACGCTAGCGTTTGGCGCTTAGTGAATCTGTGCCAAGGTGGCAAACTTTAAATAAATTTAAGGTCTGAAAAAAAAGTCCCAAAAAGAATCAGATTTTTCTGCACTTATTCTTTTTTTTATGAATAAAAAGTTGAGAGTTGTGCAATTTTCCCAAAGACTTAAATTGTCTTCGATTTTTTCAAAAAAACTTTCAATGACGATAGATTTGGAACTTTAGTGCAAAAACTTGGAGAGTTCACGTAGGAGTTGCACATTCAGACTTTGAGCTATTTTTAAATTCAGGTTTTCAAGAATGATCTGAAATTTAAAAAAGGGAGGGTTAATGTGATGTCAAATATTTTTTAAGTTAGCATGTTATGTTTCAAGGTTTTTGTTACATAAGGAAACACTCAAGAGTTAACTTTTTCAGTTTTTTCTCATTTAAAAAACGGCATAATTCAAATTTTGTGAAATCTACCACAACTATACAGGCCTGGATTTGTGGAAAGGCCACCATCTCTCAGCCTAGGACGGCAGGATTTTAGGGGACACATGCTGCCCAACCACACCCACATTTCTACAAAAACACTGGGGGATGTGCTGGAGATACAATAATTTTTTAAATTTCCTGTGCACCAATCCCCACTGCTCCGGTCCAGATTATAAAAATTTGCACGAATAAAGGGGAGGGGACGGGGGCGACAAACGGCAGTTGGCCTAGGGGTGCCTACTATGTAAATCCGGCCCTGCATCAGTACCAATCCAAAGCATATAAATGCGACTTAAATTAATCATCTTTTCACCTTCGCAATGAAGGGTGCTGCAATATTGCCTTTTGTACGGTTTTTACTCAACCCCTGGTTCTTATTACATTGCACCCAACTCTTTTTCAACTTTTTATGGTGGTTGCTGCACACACAACTCCTAGAGAATGCATTAATGCATTAAAATTAAATGATAACATATTACTGAGAACCTGAACCACCTATCCAACAACACTAGATTCTATAAACTATCCTGAAGGGTCATAGGGTCCACAGTTGGACACTCCTGCCCTACACAGTTGAAAGGCTTAAAGAATACATTTTCACCTCCCTGTCACACATAACCATAAAATGTAGAAGTGCAACCTTAAAGGACCAGTAACATCAAAAAAGTAAAAAAAAATAATTGTTAGTATACATTGAAAAAAAAAAAAAAAACAACAAGACAAATTAAACTTTAAAATCGAAAAGTCTTTATTAAGAAATAACTTACCAAAACTCCACTTGCGCTCCTCTTCAGAAAAGGCGATCGTGATCCATCGTGCAGCCTTCGATTCCTCCTCCCTGCCTTCCTTATAAGAGCCAGGGAGGAGGAATTGAGCGATGGATCGTCACCGTCGCCTTTTCTGAAGAGGTGCACAAGTGGAGTTTCGGTAAGTTATTTCTTTATAATACACAAAAGCCTTGAATATCCTGTAAATTATATCCTTATAAACGGTGAGTTCTGATGTCATCAGTTATAAATGGTGAGTTCTGATGTCATTTCTGTCACATGACTCACTGAAACTTGTGTATTATAATAAATAAAGTACCCCCAGTTGTAAAATATGAGGATATTAGAAGTTACCTCGGAGTTCCATGACCTGTATAAAAACACTCGGCCTTCGGCCTCGTACTTTTATATGGTCATGAAACTCCTCGGTAACTTATAATATCCTTATATTTTACAATAGGGGGTACTTTATTCACTATATAAAGTTTTTGTGATTTTTAAGTTTAATTTGTCTTGGTGGCTTTTTTTTTCAATGTATACTAACAAATTTTTTTTGATGATACTGGTCCTTTAAGTTCATTGATGCCTTCTGCTTTGATGAAGTAGTAACTACATGTGGGAAACTGCTGAAATAAATCAAATTTTTGCCTGTTGCCTGTGTCCCTTGGTTATCATAGTCTTGAGAATCTTAAATGATCCCGCCCAACCCTAAACCCCGCTGACGGCATCAGAGAGGTGACCTTGAGTTTTATAAATGAGCTATGGTCCATCAACAGTGGGAGTGGAATGCCATGGAGAGGTGGGCGGGGGGCCAAACTGGTGGCAAATACAGCCCACCACCCTTCTCTGAAGGTTTTGGCCCTTTCCATCTATTGCTACTGAGAACAAATGATCAAAAAAGACTTCATACTATTGAGTTTTTTTGAGGATTTTAAAACATTATTCTGCTATAAACACCTCTGAGTTAAAGACATTTCAACATTTGGGGGCCAATTCATTAACTTCGAGTGAAGGATTCGAAGTGTTCAAAGTGTTTTTTGGGCTACTTCGACCATCGAATGGGCTACTTTGACCTTCGACTTCGAATCAAAGGATTCAAACTAAAAATCGTTCGACTATTCGACCATTCGATAGTCGAAGTACTGTCTCTTTAAGAAAAAACTTCGACCCCCTAGTTCGCCACCTAAAAGCTACCGAACCCAATGTTAGCCTATGGGGAAGGTCCCCATAGGCTTGGCTACGTTTTTTTGGTCGAAGGATAATCCTTCGATCGTTGTATTAAAATCCTTTGAATCGTTCGATTCAAAGGATTTAATTGTTCGATCGAACGATTATTCCTTCGATCGCAGTTTTTGCGCAAAATCCTTCGACTTCGATATTCGAAGTCGAAGGATTTTCATTCCCAGTCGAATATCGAGGGTTAATTAACCATCGATATTCGACCCTTGATGCATCGGCCCCTTAGTGGCACTTCATCCACTCAGTTTATCTCAGCAGATATCCAAATGGAATTTTTCTTTACGTGCATATTTATGTACACAAATTCAACCCTTAACTAAAAAAAAACTTTACCATATATAGACCACCCCCTCCACACCAGTCTGGCTGCTACCCCGGGGATATGCCGCTAACTTTTTACTTATCCCTCGGTGCAGATTTAGGGATCGCAGTTCACAGCAGCCATCTTCTGGGTCTTTTCCGTCTATTTCGACACATGAGCAGTTGCTGCGCATGCACCGTTTCGCCGGTCTCAGATTACCGAAGACCCAGAAGATGGCTGCTGTGAATTGCTGTCCCTGAATCTGCACCAAGGGGTAAGTAAAACGTTAGGGGCATTTCCCTGGGTTAGCAGCTAGGCTGAGGGGGAGGAGGGTCTATGCAGGGTAGGGGTTTTTTAGTTAAGGGTTGAATTCTCCATTAAGCAATGTGGCACATCCCAACTGTTTTTTGTTTTTTTTGCATAATGAACGAATGATACCTTTTTGCATTGTACAAAATTGCTTTTGTTTGGACATGCCCTTTAAATGTGGTCATATGTGCAGAGTTTTGGGTGGGGTAGTTAACCAATGTACTTTTCTGTATAACCATGAATATTAGTATTGGGAAGGAGCGCCCCACCTTGCAGATCCAATCCAACACAGAGATCCACTGAGAAGTAAAACCTAAGAAACCCGAGACACCGTTGTGTTATCACGTGGACATATTTAATAATGTTACGTGCTGTAATTCCATGCTGTAACTGTACTAGCAATACATAACACATTTTTATTATATTATCGTTGATGTTACTAATCAATTCTGTAAGCAGACCCCTAACGCTATTGCCTTTCAATACCATGCAAATGCTACTGGTATCTGCTTCAATATGATGCAATTGTCGTATGTGTAATATGCTATGTCTATTGTGTGCTATCTATATAAATATTAATAATGATAATAACATCTATTTATTCACTGGGAATTCACAAACTTTGGACAGAACATCTATATGCAACATCAGCAAAAAATGTCTGAGTATCATGTATGCATTGACAAACGTTTGCTCCTTTTCGATGGGCGTAATCATGCCACCACCAGGTCCAGGCTGGAAATTATTATAAAGATACAGACCCGTTGGCATCTTATTATCTAAGTCATTGCTTTATGGCATTAATTCACCAGCATAGTATCACCATTACAATTGTAAGGGAAAAATAGACTGGTGTAATTAAACAATGTATTTAGACCAGCAAGTTATGGCTTGTCACTGTTGCAATGGTGTAACTGATTTTAAGTGAATATGCAATATCGCTGCCAAAATACCCCTAACCCCAAAGAGATTATAAGGGATGCACCAAATCCACTATTTTGTATTCGGCCGAACCCCCGAATCCTTCGCAAAAGATCCAGCCGAATACCGGAAGGGGAAAACATTTTTACTCCCTTGTTTTGTGACAAAAAGTCACGTGATTTCCCTCCCCGCCACCTAATTTGCATATGCAAATTAGGTTCGGCCAGGCAGAAGGATTCGGTCGAAACCGAAGCCTGCTGAAAAAGGCCGAATCCTGGATTCGGTGCATCCCTATAGATTATTCACTTGCTAAATCTGTTTTGGGCAGCAGCAATTATAATTGCATGCAGTGATTCGTGGCTGTTCGGGCATAAAAATACTAAAAAATTCATCCAGATCCAACCAGATCATTTACAGAATATACCACTGATCCCTGCAAATTCAAGTTTAAGGACTCATTCTTCTATTTTACTTTTTTTAAAAGTCATGCATTTTACAGGTACGGGATCTGTTATCTAGAAACCCGTTGTCCAGAAAGCTCCGAATTACAGAAAGGCTGTCTCCCATAGACTCCATTATAATCAAATAATCCAAATTTTTTTTTTTTTTTTACAAATTTACTTTTTCTTTGTCAAAAATAAAACTGTACCTTGTACTTGATCCAAACTAAGATACAATTAATTCTTATTGGAAGCAAAACCAGCCTATTGGGTTTATTTAGTTTTTTGTTTATAAAATCTGAATTTTTCTGATCATATTAGAATCCAAGTTCTACCCTTATTTATCAATAAAAAAAACGGAGCGAGTTTTTCAGATTGTCGCGCATAAAACCCACAATTTGCATTTCACACCCAAAAACCAAGAAAAATTCACGTTTTTCTACGTAGGATAGGGGGGTAGGGGTTTTTTTTTTAGTTAAGGGTTGAATTTTTCTTTAAGCAATGTGGCACATCCAAAAACTTTTTGGCATAATGAAAGAATGATACCTTTTTGCATTGTGCAGAATTGTTTTTGTTTGGACATGCCCTTTAAATATGGTCATATGTGCAGAGTTTTGGGTGGGGTAGTTAACCAATTTACTTTTCTGTATAACCATGAATATAATTATTGGGAAGGATCTCCCCACCTTGCAGATTTAATCCTAGACAGAGATACACAGAAAAGTAAAACCTGAGACACCACTGTGTTATCACGTTGTCTTATATTTAATAATGTTACTTGCTGTAATTCCATGCTGTAACTGTACTAGCAATACATAACATTTATTTATTTCAGATTATTGCGCGAAAAACCAACATTTTTTGCATTTGACACCAAAAACCAAGAAAAATTTGAAACACCCCGAAACATCTGAACATTTTGTGAGGGTTAAAACATTTACAAATGATTAAGGGGACATCTGCCATTTACTTTTATATGAATTCTGCAGGTTTTAGATGGCGTATTTTTGGATTCAGACAAGTTTTTTTTATCTCAATTTTTTTGGATTTTCGTTGTCAAAACAGATGCCTTGAAAAAAAAAAAAAACGCCCCTTAATAAATAACCCCCTTAATGGTTACATGATTTTCTAGTAGACACAGTATGAAGATCTTAATTACTAGGGATGCACCGAATCCAGGATTCGGTTCGGGATTCGGCCTTTTTCAGCAGGATTCGGATTCGGCTGAATCCTTCTGCCCGGCCAAACCGAATCCGAATCCTAATTTGCATATGCAAATTAGGGGCAGGGAGGGAAATTGCGTGACTTTTTGTGAGAAACCAAGGAAGTAAAAAATGTTTTCCCCTTCCCACCCCTAATTTGCATATGCAAATTAGGGTTCGGATTCGGTTCGGGATTCGGCCGAATCCTTTGTGAAGGATTCGGGGGTTCGGCCGAATCCAAAAAAGTGGATTCGGTGCATCCCTATTAATTACGGAAAGATTCCTCACCCGAAAAATCCCAGGTCCTGAGCTTTCTTGATAACAGGTCCAATACCTGTATTAGAAGCACAACTTTTCAATACATATTAGAATGTGCAGCGGAACCAGGGGAGGGGGGCCTGGAGTTTACTGTACTGGAAATAAATGTGGGCAGCCTAGCACAAAAAAGCAGCAGAAACCATGAAGAATATTTTTTCAAACTTAAATAGTCACAAGTTATAGCAAATTGTCACTGAAGATTTCAAACTACTTTATTTTACTTTCAAAGTTTCTGAAATGAGTTAAGTGACTTTTCTCAAACAACCACAACTACTCTTTCTGAGTTTTTTCTTAAATACACTATACAAGTAAGATTTTTGTGTGTTTGCTCTGTGTGCATTTTTTTTTCATCCTCAACTCAGCCTCTAAATTTGAGGTTTCTTGTGCAAACCCTGTCAAGGATGACAACATACTGAAATTATTATTGGCTAAAGGCACATAAATTATACAAAATGTTGGGCACTCGACCAGTTAATTAACTCTCCTTATATCGCCTAAATACCTCAGAATGTTCTACTTCCTTAGGGCAGAGACACACATTCCGATTCTGAGACTAATCTCCCCAAACTGCCTTTCTCTGCCCTCCAACTGGCTAAAATGAAAATCGCCGGTAGGATGGCACTCGGATCGCTTTGTTTTCCGAAGATGTCTGAAGTAAGGCAACTTCGGATGACTTCAGAATGCGGCAATTTTCATTCTAGCCAGCGTGAATGCAGTTCAGGGAGATTAGTTGTCCTGAAGAAGAGGAGATTTATTGCCGGGCGACTAATCTCCCCGGATCTGACCGTGTGTCTCTGCCCTTACAAACACACACACAACATATACGGAATAGACATATTTACACACTGTAATGCTCTCAGTAATTTAGGGTTACCAGATCACTTGATAATTCCTCGACAAGTACAGCAGGTAGTGTTGAACTGATTGAAATTTAATTTAAATGCAATAAATGCAGCCCTGCAACATGCATTTATAAGAGGCATCCCTGAATTTTTAAGTGATCTGGCAACCTTAGAATAATTTAGTTCTTAGAACATATACAATTTTACCTTTCTTATGAGTTTTCTATCTAACAAATAAAATACAAATATTCTTGTATCATAACATACATGCATGTTAACAAATGTTTTCTTTGTGTATAGTGCAAGTTAAATTAGCAAACGTTCAGTATACACAGGCATGGGATCCATTATCCGGAAACCCATTATCCAGAAAGCTCCAAATTACGGAAAGGCCGTCTCCCATAGACTTCATTTTATCCAAATGATCCACATTTAAATATT
Organism: Xenopus petersii; assembly: GCA_038501925.1. NCBI lineage: Eukaryota > Metazoa > Chordata > Amphibia > Anura > Pipidae > Xenopus > Xenopus petersii. The sequence goes on from CM076675.1 coordinate 156,320,769, forward strand.
TTTCTCTGTAATAAAAAAAAAACCCAGTATTTTTTACTTGATCCCAACTAAGATATAATTAATCCTTATTGGAAGCAAAACCAGCCTATTGGATTTATTTAATGTCTATATGATTTTCTAGTACACTTAATATATGAAGATCTAAATTACGGAACGATCCATTATCCAGAAAACTCCAAGTCCTGAACATTCTGGATAACAGGTCCCACACCTGTACTATCATTTACAAAAATCTTTTGCAAAAACAAAACGGAAATCTCTGCTAACATGTAAGCATCCATAATACAGTAGACAGGTTTACAAATGGCTTGTTCCCCAGGGGTCCCTATATTTATTGAACTGAATGACTTCACAGTAAAATTCTGTGAGAGCCCGTGGCATTGGAGAGACTTCCTCCCACTCAGATCTGTTGCTATGGTAGACTTGCACCTCGTCCGTGATTTCATCGGGGGCATAATCACCTCCTAATATATAAATTTTATCCTCAATCCCAACAGCCCCTGCATTAAATCCAGCACATTCAAAAGATCCTTCTCCTTTCCAAACAAAAGTTTCTGGACAAAAGCTGTATACTTTGTACGTTGAAAGATCACAGATGTATAATGTATTATTCACCGGTACGGCTTTGATTAATGTTGCATGAAAAAATTGCCCAAACTCTGCCACCACCTCACACCATTGATTTGTCTCAGCATTATAGTTGAAGAAACAATCAAGAGAAGGGTTGAAAGAATCAGTAATTTCAACTTCAGAACCCAGTACGTAGATGACATTTTTGCATGCACTTGCTTCAGGGTAGTATATTCCTCTTGGCAAGGGGCTTACGGATTTCCATTCTTTATCAAGAGGATTATAAGATTCAACATCTAAAAGACTTTTTATGTCTTGTGCTCCTTTAGTCTTTCCACCAATAACAAATAATTGGTTGAGGGCCATAACAGATGTATGCATTGTCCTGGGATTCTTCATGGCAGGGACTAAAGAGGAATTATTACTTGCTGGACAATAACACCAAGTTTGGTCAGTAGCATCATGATATGGCTCAGCGATATGAAGTCTTACTCCTCTGCAACAATGCCCTTTACAACCCCCAGTTATGAATATTTTCTCCCCATAACTTGATAGGCTGGAGCCTGGTAGATCAGGCAAGTGTATGTGAGGAAGCTCCAACCATTTGTCCATTTTTAAGTTGTAACAAAAAGTGTATTGCTTCACTCCATCTTCAGCAGTTTTGTGAACAAAAATATACTTCTCAGTTGTAGAAAGACGGGCATCTGGAAATAATCCACCAGCATCTTCTACACGTTTTATGGCAGAGGTAATAGTTGATAAGCAGTCTGTGCTTTGTAATAGCTGGTTCTCTGAGATAAGAACCTTTTGCAGTGTAGACTGAGGCAATTGATGCAACCTTACTGTTCTTAATAATCGAGGAAAGAATCTTTCCCTTTCATCCAAACTGTGTTTGGTCCAGGCAAGAACAGCAACCAATGCTGATTCCTCTTCAGGGACATTCAGTAAGTCATCTTCAAGACATTTTTCAAGAACCCCGATATTCAGTTCCAAGAAATCCATTGACTGCATCAACAAGGAAAAATGCTGCAGAGAAAACTCTAAGGCATGATCAAAAAGCCGTATTGACCCGTAGCTCTCCGATATGGACAACAGTTGCAAACAGTTATTTGTATCAATGATTTTTATTAGGAAATCACTGCATGCTTTGGAAAGTAGTGGCACCTGAAGAAAGGAGGACATTTGGAAGAGCATATCCACGTTTTCATCGCTGATCTCCGCTTTGCCTGTGTAGGCATAATCGAGAAAGGCGGCCACAGCATTTGATGATAAGTTGCTGATCGTGACACTTCCTCCATCTCGTTCTTTCATATTTACTTCAAACATAGCTCTGTAGGCACACACAAATGGAAGTTACTAAAATCTCATAGTTTCATACATATTAGTTGAATCCATATGCATTTTAGAATCTCTTCCTGACTCCAAAATGGTGCTAGCTGAATAAGCAGTTATCCTGTTTATAAATCGGTCTAATGCATATGCCATTAAAACCAGTGCTGTACTTTGGCCCGGTGCCGCCCTAGGCACTGGACCTCTTTGCACCTGTCACGTATGTGCAGTACTGTCTGCAGATGTGACATTATGATGCAACATGACGTCACTTCTGCTCCTTCATGCCGGATACCCCCTACCCCTGCTGCCTGGAAATATACGGCCCCAGGGAAAGAGTTTTTTTATTAATTTTATTTACCATATAGGCATTCGAGGGCTGCACCTTTAAAGGAGAAAGAAAGCTCCAAGACAGTTTATTGCCAACAGATTAGCCACAATAGTGCAAGCTAGAACGCTATATTTATTCTGCAGAATGCTTTACCATATCGGAGTAAACAGCTCTAGACACTGTCTCTGTTTGTTTAGGATAGAAGCTGCCCTATAACCTTGGTGTGAGATCACTTCCTGCCTGAGTCTCTCCCTGCTCACTTACAGCTCTGAGCTCAGATTACAGCAGGGATGGGAGGAGTGAGGGGGAGAGGAGCAAACTGAGCATGCTCAAGCCCTGCCCTGGAGGTTTATGCTGAAAACAGGAAGTCTGATACAGAAGCCCATGAGTACACAATAGAAGGAAAGAAATGCTGTGTTTATTTAGACAGAGGTCTCAGAGCAGCATTACTTTGAGGGTTTACTGGTGTATTTATATAGACCTTTCTGATAAAGCTAACTTAATTTTAGCCTTTCCTTCTCCTTTAAAACTGCCACCCTCGGCACAGGACCTTGATTGCCTATATGGTAAATATGCCCCTAAATATGTTATATATATATATATATATATATATATATATATATATATATATATATATATATATATATATATATATGTTATAAATATGTTATATACAACATACAACTCTCATTACAATCACATAAGGGAGTAAATTCCACAACATCCTGACCTTTCGGCCACCCAGAATGCCAGGTTGTCAAGATCCCCCTGTAAAGGTTGACACATCTTAGGTGGATTTAGTTCTACATAATTTATTATATCAGCAAGCACAGATAAATTGTTTTCTATGCATTTCTTCAGGTATTAATAAACATATTACTAAAAAGTGGACCCATGACCGAACAGAACTTTATCTGGTACTAGATTAAATGGACTGGGAAAATCAGAGAAAATCAGAAGTACTGTAATGGCCACAGATAAAAAAAGTTATCTAAGCACTTGTGCGTATGCTATGCAGCCCTGGAGTCTTGTTAACTTTCATTACAGACATATTAAAGTACCATGGTCACTGACAAACTATTTGAACTAAGCCTTCTGGCTATTACAGTGTGAGCCCTATAACAATGGCTCCTCTATCATATCTATTGAGGAAAACATTCATGGGGGAGTGTAATATGTATTGTTATTGCAAAAAACGTTTGTAAACACCTTTGCGAAGTTAGCGACCATGTTTATGACCAATTACAGACCTCAATGACATCCTTGCAATGTTTGCGATCAAAAGGCTTTTGTGAACAAGCGCAGTGTATGTAATGAGATTTGCAATCACAAATCATTTTTTTTTTTTTAAAAAAAAAGTATTTAACGAAACTCCAGAGCAGGTGTAACTGCTAACCTTTGCTTAGCGAATTATTTGACATTGCGAGGAGCAATAAACATTCACAAAATGCCATTTTAAGCAAGACACGATTTCCCCTCTAAGCACTTTTAGGGGCTAATTTACTAACAATTGTATTACTCTGTCACTCTGTAGCTTACCATAGCAACCAGACAACAGACTCAAATATGAATAGAAGAGGGACTGCAGAGAAATGTAATTGATAAATAATAATAATAATAATAATACCATTCTAGCCTCGGGAATAATCTTTAAAAATAATTATCACAAAAAATGAGGTGTTAGTACAACACTTTCGCCAAAATATGTAAGCTCACGTGCAACATCAAGGCCATTATTGTACTTGAGTCTTACACTATTGACATTCTAAAGTTGTTGTTCAAAAGTTGTTGTTCATTTAAAATCAAGTCCCCCAGCAAACAATGTGGCCAAGTAGTAAGACCATAGTGCACTTACCCTTAACTCAGGAGCTCTAGTAAGAAAACACTACTGTCATTCAGCCTTTAAAACGATGTCCCTGCGGATGAGATTTCCTGTGAATTTTTGCTAGCGACGCCCACTTCACCCTTTAGTAAATCTGCCCCCTAGAGTTAAGGGTAGGTGCACTTACTACTCAGTTACACTATTTGCAGGGGGACTTGATTTGATAAATGCACTACATAATTGCACTACATACATAAAATGCTAATGGATAGTGTAGGACTCACATACAATGAGGGGCTTTGACGTGACACATGAGCTTACATATTTTGGCCAAAGTGTGGTACTAACACCTCATTTTTTGTAATAATTATTGTTAAAGGCAAACTGTGCGCAGGCAACGCTTCTCTTTCTTTTTGTGTAGAAATATTGGTTTTTTTATTGTTTATAGCAGCTGGACAACTCCAGAATGTGGTTTAGACCGAGGAATAATCTGTTTTCTAATATATTGGGTAATTTTTATTCATACTGAAGAATAGTCAGGCAAATAAAAAAAGAGATGAAGACCAATTGCAAGTTGTCTCAGGCTACCACTGTTTACATCATATTAAGGGGCAAAGTGGCTAACACTGGCGTTGCCATCCGCAGTAACATCCCCAATTCACTAATGGGACCTACACTAGCATTCATTTGCACTCTTTCGACAGCCGACTTTTTGCTCTGGCAAACGGGCGTTACTCCGTAAATTCACTAAAATGCAGATTTTACTGAACGTTACCTCTTTTGCCAGACTTGCCTAGAGTGCACAGATCTTCCTCATTCTTCTGTTACTTACATCATATTCTGAGTGGAAAATGCATCAAAGTCCAAAAAACGCTGGCGACTTTTCCTTTTTTTGGGTTTCCCCTATACATTTTCTAACATATAGAACATTAACTATACAGTGGGCTAATGTGTAGGGCATTATAACAACTCTATTGTCTTTATTAAGGTTCCCTGGATATGTGTTATTAACAGTGGAAATGTAATGTATTCGCTGCAACATGTAAGAAAGACGTCCATTCAACTTTAAATTTCCCGCCGTATGCAAATTAACCTGAGCGCAAGACCTCTAGCAGAAATGAACGCCCGCGCATCTTCACTTTGAATTGCTCACATTGCCGAAGTAACGGTAGCAAAAAGTCGCCAGCCTTCAGCACCCAGGATAAAACTCTGCATTTTAGTCAACTAGCGCTGTCTGAGCGAGTTTTCACGCGGTGAAGTGTAGCGATGGGTGCGAATCAGTCGCTGGCGACTTTTCACCCTTCAGCGAATCTGCCCCTAAAAGTTTATTTTCCATCAAACTGCATTTTTATCTCTTTTGTGAAAGGAGACATTCTAGAGAAATGAGGTCACCAACTTTATTATACAGAAAATTATCAAGATCATAATCGTTGAAAACAAAATACAATGTAGAACTTTTATTTACTGCTAATAATTAACCTAATTTAAACAAATAAATCAATTAAAATTACAGACATGATACTCTGATATACCCAAGCATACTGTAAATAAAACCAGCTTGTACATAGTCGGTGCTGTGTAATGTCATAAAGAGATGGCATGAAGTGAAAGCTTGCTGTATAATATTTTACAAGACTTGAGTGAGACAGAGGGGCTACAGAAGCCCATATAAATAGCACATTGCTTAAGCCACCTATAATTTAGAAGCGGAGGACTTTCCTGAAGAACCCTTCAATGGAACAGTATGTTTCTTTCCTGTTTTCTTGAAACAAATGTTTTCAGAAGTAAATCCAGTTGAGAAAATGGCACAAACTCATTTTAAGGTAAGGAACGTGTTCCTAACAATAAAGGAAAACTATACCCCCAAACAATGTAGGGGATCTATAAAAATATATTGTATTAAAACAGCTCAGATGTAAAAATAAATGACAAAGTTCTGTCTTTTGCTTCCGCACTTCTTCCTGTTACAGTTAGAGCTGCAGTATTTCTGGTCAGGTGATCTCTGAGGCAGCACAGAGAATATCATAACATGGGGCTCAGGGGAAAAGATATATACTTATTTACTTAAATATACAGACCAGTTTGGTAAGATTCTTTAATATGACACTTAATATGATATAAACTATGGGGCAGATTTATTAAGGTTCAAATGGTAAATTGAATTAGAATTTTAAAGTTTTTTTGGTCAAAACTCACAAATTCGAATTTTTAATCACCAATTTGAATGTGAGATTTATCACACCTGAACCCTGGGAACAATTCTAATTTGATCGCCACCAAAAACCTGCCAACGTCATTTACAAATCAGTGGCAGAGGTCTGTTGAACCATTGGAAGATGTTAATTGCCTTCCTGACATTCAAGTTTTTTGTTTCAGAGGAAAACTCTTGAGTTGAATTTTCGGGTCATTCGTATTCGATCGGATATTAGATGTTTTTCATGAATAACTTCCCCTTCGAGTTGTGAGTAAATTCAAATTTTAGGGGCACATTTACCTAGGGTCGAATATCGAGGGTTAATTAACCCTCGATATTCGTCCGTCAAAGGATTTAGCGTTATTCCTATGATCGAAGGAATAATCGTTCGATCGAACGATTAAATCCTTCAAATTGAACGATTCGAAGGATTTTAATCCATCGATCGAAGGATATTCCTTCGATCAGAAAATTGTTAGGAAGCCTATGGGGACCTTCCCTAACATTGGCCTCGGTAGGTTTTAGGTGGCGAACTAGGGGGTTGAAGAATTTTTTAAAGAGACAGTAATTCAAAGCCAAAAAAAACATTTCGAAATTCAAACTATTTTTCCTCTATTCCTTCACTCGAACTGAGTAAATGGGCCCCTTAGAGTTAAAAAAAATTCACATAACGAAAATCGATCTTTGCCCCTAACTCTTGCTTATAGGGCACCTGTTGGGCAAAAATATTATCCCCAACCAAAGGTGCAGGGCAGGCTAATAGAGCCCGCACTCTGGTTAGGGGTAACTTTTTTTTTTTTTAAATTGCCCACTGCCATCTTTAGGACACTCACATTGGGAGGGAGTGTCTGGTACGAGTGGCCATTTTAGTTAGAGCGCATGCGCCAATGCGCTTCTGACTTCAAGTGCATGCGCATAATGAGCATTGCTTCAATGGGTTGCTGCAATTGCCAGCAAGCCGAGGTATCATTCAGATACAGAAACCACACATGATTTTAGTAACTCATGCATGGTTTTAGTACCTGAATGCTCAAGCCTGGACCTGGAGAGGGGGCCGACTTTTTAACATCATCAACATTAAAATTATTACAGGCATGGAACCGGTTATCCAGAATGATCAGGACCTGGGAGTTTCCAGATAATGGATCTTTCAGTAATTGGGATCTTCATATCATGTCTACTAGAAAATCATGTAAACATTCAGGGGCAGATTTATCAGTTCGATGTTCGAGCTATTTTTATTGTACTTCCATATCGAATAGTCCAAAATTCGATTTGAAAAAAATTTGACTATTCGAATATCAAAATTTATCATGTACTAGCTCTTTACAACTTTTAACCATTCCCATCGAAAAACCTAACAAATTGCTGTTTTAGCCTATGGGGGACCTCCTAGAACCTACTTTTGGTGGACTTTGAAGAATGGAATTTTATTGGGGCAAATCCTTCGATTTGATTCAAACGATTCGAATACAGCCTATTTACCGAAGTTTAAAAAACTCCCATCACCTCGAAATTCGACCTTTGATAAATCTGCCCCTCAATAAACCCAATAGGCTGGTTTTGCTTCCAATAAGGATTAATTATATCTTAGTTGGGATCAAGTACAATTACTGTTTTATTATTACAGAGAAAAACGATAATCATTTTTTTTAAAAACGGAGTTATTTTATTATAATGGAGTCAATGGGAGACGGCCTTTCCGTAATTTAGAGCTTTCTGGATAATGGGTCTCATGCCTGTATTATTAAATACATTGCTTTCAGGTTTTATTATTAAAAATAGAATCCCTTTAATGTCAGCAGTACAAATCTGACTGTAATATTGAAATTGTATCTGGGGCATTGCTTAAAACTGAATTCCAGGATTAACGTAAATCACAGAAGACAAGTCAGGAGCAAAGTGACTGTGGAGCCAGTGTATATACATTTTAAATGTTCATTTTTTTCACAGCAGCTTGAATTGGCGCAATGTGGAGCTGTGCCAATGAAAGGAAAATGGTATCATTGTGTAATATAGAAGTTAGCATTACGCTTGTCTTGCTTTTTAATGCTTAGCATATTTTAAAAGGCTACACTGGGAATAATTTGCTCTTTTACCTCTTGACTGAGTAACCTCAGTTTCAATAAGTGGTTAGTAAAATTCTTTTTTATGTCCAGTCTGCAGCAAAAATAAATCATAGTTTGTTACTGCACAGCCCTGAATGTACACAAACAGGCTCATTGTAGAATGGAAAAATGATTCCTTGCAGCTGCTAGGATTGGGTATAGCTGGTCAGAGGTGAGACAGAGACTCGCAGTCTTGGTCACTCACAGAGTGAATCACAGAACCTTCCATCAGAGTCCAAGTCTGCTGGCACCCACTGCACTGATTTGTATTGAGCCCAATGAAGATAGATAGCTTCCAGTATGTCCCAAATGCCACAAGGCTCGCGTATTAATACTGCACACCCGCAAATTTACTAAAGGGCGAAGTGACCGTCCCTAGCAAATAATTCATCAAAAACGACAATCTGCAGGGACATCGCAAATTTACTAACAGGTGTCGGCCATAGAGGACAATTCGTTACAAATTGTGTTTCGAACGAATTTTCGCTCAGATGAACGATCGTTACTCTGCAAATTCTCCACCACGTTACCAATTTTGCCAATTTAGAGTCTGCTTCGCCAGGTCGTAAGATGAAGCTACATCCTCCTCAATCTTATGTCAGTGACATCATATCCTTTATGCTGAAAAGCAGGGATGTATCGAATCCACTATATGGGATTTGACGGAATCCTTGGTAAAATATTCGGACAAATAACGAGATCCTAATTTGCATATGCAAATTAGGGGCAGGAGAGGAACAAGTGGAACACATTCTTCTGTGACGAAAAATCACGTGATTTCCCTACCCGCCCCTAATTTACATATGCAAATTAGGATTCAGATTCGGTTCGGCCAGGCACAAGGATTCTGCTGAAAAAGGCCGAATCCTGTACCAAATCCTGGACTCGGTGCATCCCTACTGAAAAGTCATTAAAAAAAAGACAAAACGCTGGTGTTTTTTTAATATTTGAAAGTGGAATTATGTTTAAAAGTTTTTTTAAACATTTGATAGGCATGCAACATTTGTTTTAGGGTGGGCTCATGTCTAGGATATTAGAGGATCTCGTGTCTTTATTTTGCTTCCTTGGGAATTTTTAATAATAATAATAATAATAATAATAATAATAAGTGGCCACTTCAAGCATTTGCACCAACATCTCTAATAAAGTCATATATATGACCTATTTGTACCCGCCCTATTCAAATTGACCTAAGTGTAAGTGTCTTAATAAAGTTTCACTAGGCAGAAATTGACGCTAGCGAATGTTCGCTATGAAATGCTTGCGCTGATTAATTTTTGCTGGCGACACTTTCTGCCGTGACGTAACTTTGCATTTTGAAGAATAAGCGTATGAGCTGCGAATTAACGTCTGGCGAAGCCTTCCAAGGCGAAAATTCCCAAAGGGTCAGATTTACAAAATATTGAACTGGGAAATAATAGAGGGATTCCCAGTATTTTGATTTTTTCGAGGTTTATTAACACTATGGGCATAATTTACAACCACAAGTGCAATGAGCTAAGTGCAATTTTGAGTACAATAGTCATTTTTTCCCCACAATGCAGGATTTTCCCCAGAATTCCAGTATTATAGTGATCACCAGGGGGAGATTGCGGCCTGTATGTTAAAATTAGCGCAACTCTGTTTGCACTAAGATGTGACTGCACTGAAGTTTGGTTATTCTCATTAGGTATAGGATCCGTTATCCAGAAACTCGTTATACAGAAAGCTCTGGATTACGGAAAGGGCGTCTCCCATAGACTCCAGCTTTTTAAAAATGATTTATTTTTTTCTCTGTTATAATAAAACAATAGCTTGTACTTGATCCCAACTAATAATTACAGGAAGCAGGACCAGCCTATTGGGTTTATTTAATGTTTACATGCTTTCCGTTAGACTTACTGTAAGGTATGAAGATCCAAAATTACAGAAAGATCCATTATCCAGAATTGCAGAAGGTGGGGCATAATGATGTTTTGAGGAGGGTGGAGTTCATCCCACACCCAACTGTAACCCACCAAAAATGTGCAACAGCCCCACTGGCATTTGGTTGAACCCAGCCTACAGATCATTAATGTGTGCACCCTATTCTTTTAATAGAACTGAAATGATTAATGTGGCTTCTGGTTTGGCGATTAATATTGGGAAATAATTATGCTGTTTGCTACCTGCCTTGTTCTACATCCTGAACCTGATTGATTGAGCTTCCTAGCCCCATAAAGAAATGGCAGTTATGAAAATCCTAAAAGCACCATGCTACTGGACCACTTATCCCCAAAAAGGAAGGATGGCTGTTGAAGTAGACAACCTTGTACCTTTTAATCCTACCCCTGTCACTGAGTATGAAACCTTCATGTGCCCCAGCATTCTTTTCTTATTCTTGAAGGACCAGTAATACCAAGGGATTCCAAGACATTTAAATAAGACATAATACCCATCTATAAATGTGTCATGTAGGTCATGATCAGTGTTGGACTGGGGTTGGAGGACCCACTGGGGCTCCTACCTCAGGGGCCCTCATATCCCAAGGGCACCCTGCCCCATGTGTGAAGTTTTTTACAAAGAATTCCCAATGCTGCAACACCCATGCTTACCTTTACATCAGTTGTTTGGGTGACTATATTTCCCTCTCTACAACAAAGACCAGGCCTTCTTCAAGACTCAGCCATTGTTACATTCTACACAATGCTCTCATACATACACACAAGCCCAGGGCTACCATCAGGGGGGCATGAGTGTACCGGGCCTAAAGGGGGGCCCGGCTGTGCTGCAGTTTTTGAAATAACTAGGCCCCCCTTGGCAGCGCCGAAAAAGTGCTGCCTCTTTGAAATTCTTGAACCACTGAAAAGCCGAAGTCCCGAAAAGACCTGAAGTCTCGGAAAGAGCCGAACTTAAAGTCCTGAAGCCTCGAGTTCAGTTCAACTGAACACCAATGTGGCCCCAGCCACCAATGTTTTTTTGTTTTTTTTTTTTAAAATATTCTCTGGGGCCCCATTTTTTTTTTTTTTTAACTTGTAAGAGGGGACTTGGCACCAACATTTTTTTTTTTTAACTTATGGGGGGGCCCTGACCACCAATGATTTTTTTAAAAAAAAAACTTATGTGGGGCCCTGGCGCCACAGTTTTTTTAAACTTATAGGGGGCCCTGACCATCAATGGCTTTTTATAACTTGTGTGTGGGGGAGTTACCGTTTTTAGCACTGATGTCTGTGTGGTCTTTTAACTGTGGCTGGGGTGGGCAGGGCCCAGGGGGCCCCAAAGATTTTGTTGTACAGGGCCCTGTAATTTCTAATGGTGGCCCTGCACAAGCCCACACACAATTGGTGAATGATAACTAGCACAGAGGTAGACATACCTGAAGAAGTCGCTGCTCGCTGCCAGAACACATCGATGGCAAGGCATAACCTGGTCCTTCACTATTATGTTAAAATCAAAGAATGCTTTCTGGTCTCTGAAGTTCTGCAGAACACTTAAAATCTGCTGTCCATGACATTCTGACACAATAGAAATTTTCTTTTGAACATAAGGGAATCCGTTGCACACTCCCCTACCGAATGAATCTCGTGGGTAATCCATTGCGTTTCACCTAAAAATATGAAAGAAGACAACACAGTGTTTTTCCATTTTCATCCACAAAGAAGAAATTCTGATTTTAAGATAATCATTTAAAGAGCAACACTGGTTAATCCTTTTAAAGCCTATTCTCCTGAAAACTGTTATCCAGAAAACCGCAAACAATGATTAGGTCATCTTCCATAGACTCCATTTTCATGAAATAATTCTAGTTTTTAAAAATCATTCCCTTTCCTGTAATAAGAAGACGGTGCCTTGTACTTGATACAATTAATCCATTGAATTAAGAAGGGATTTTACAGAAATCATTGGTAAGGTAAACTCTTAAATGGTAGTAAAAAGCATGTTCCACATTTACCAAGAATAACCACACGCACTTCATGGAGTGAATAGTGGTCATCTGCTGCCCCCCTTGTATTTGGAGATTCCTTTATTAAGGAATAGAAAACGTTTAAAACCAGTTTTAACAATATTGCAGAGGTCATTGTTACCTTATATGCCTTCTGTGTCCCCAATAATCCCATTTCCAAATCCCAGACATAACGGAGTACTCTGTATTAGTCAACACCCACTTGTTGCTTATAATTCTTTAAACTAAACCATCACATAGAAAGAGGCTCCAGCTGTTGCGTGGGAATAAGGATGAGTGGGCAATAGTTGAAGCCCTCTATTTATTATCTAAAGAAACAGTGTATACAATGCTATATTAAAAATCCAAATTCAGCTATGCTCAGTACTGGAACCCATCAATTTTTCCACTATAATATATTCCTATTCTCTTCATTCCTTTCTTTATGGTGCCTCAGCCATTATTCCATCCCTCCTTTTCTTGCTCTTTTCAATCTGTTTTCTCCACCTGTTCTGAATTCCTTCATACTGACTTATGTCCACATATTTTTGATGTACAACTTCTGTGGATCTTTGGCTGATACTGATACCCATTGAAATCATTAAAGGGGAAGGAAACCTAGTCAGCGCAAACCCCCCACCCCCCCCTCACGTTTGTTGCCCACCCTCCCTCCTCCCCCCTGGCCTACCCGTCCCGCTGGGCAAATGCCCCTAACTTGTTACTTACCCTTCTGCGCAGGTCCAGTCTAGGGAGTTCACAGACAACATTTTCTTCCACGCGATCTTCTTCCTGCTTTGTACGGCGCATGCGCAGTAGGATCATTTCACCGATACGATCTATTGCGCATGCGCGTGACTTTTGGCGCATGCGCAGTAGATCCGTACCGGCTAAATGATCCTACTGCGCATGCGCCAAAACACCGTTCGAAGCAGGAAGAAGATCGCGTGGAAGAAGATGTCGTCTGTGAACTCCCTGGACTGGACCTGCGTTTTTGCGCAGCCCGTCGGAAATCACCGAAATAACCCATGGAGTCCTACCCTTATAAACAAAGGCTTATACATTTATAGTTGGTGTAGTGCAATGAAGTTAGGAGTCTGCTTAGGAGCCTATATACAGGTATGGCAGTCATTATCCAGAAACCTCGGATCCAGAAAGTTCTAAATTACGGGTAGGCAATCTACCATAGACTCCATTTTAATCAAATAATTTACATTTTTAACAATGATTTCCTTTTTCTCTGCAATAATAAAAAAAAGTACCTTGTACTTGATCCCAGCAAAGATATAATGAATCCTTATTGGAGGCAAAACCAGCTTTTTGGGGTCTGTTCAATGCTTAGATTATTATTCAGTAGAGGTATGTAGATCCAAATTACAGAAATACCCATTATCCGAAAAACCCCAGGTCCCAAGTATGCTGGATAACAGGTCCAGTACCCAGGGCAGCCATCAGGGGGGGACAGGCGGGAGAGTTGTAGGGGGCTTGAGGGTAAGGGGGGCCCGGCCGCGTCGCACTTTCTTGATTAGCCGGGCCCCCCTGCTTTCTGAGAGCTGCTGACTTCGGGAAGGCAGGGTGGGAGCACGAGGGGAGGTATCTTCTGTCCATTACTTCCCCTTAGTAGTCACTGAGTTTAAGTCCCAATTGAGCTGCTCAGGGATTGGATAGCTGAGGTTTGAACTTCCCCTCCAGCTCATCCAATCACCATGCAGCTTTACCAGGACTTTAAATTCTGTGGCCAACAAGGGAAGAAAATGCTGTCACTGAAAGAAGCCACCTGTGCTCCCCTCCTCCCTTCTGTAGTTGGCAACTCACTGACAGCAGGAGGGCCACACTAATGAAGTAAGTGTATCATGGCAGGGCCCCCCTACCCTTTGTGGTCCCTGTTTTGTGGTAGGGCCTTGGGCACCAATTTTTTTTAAACTTCCGGGGGGGGGGCAAGTTTTTTTACATGGACGTTTAAGGGGGGCCCTGGCCACCAATTTTCTTATAACGTGGGGGGGGCTGGCCCCCAATTTTTTCCCCATGTGGGGTCCTAGCCACCAATATTTTTTAATGGGGAGTCCTGACCACAAATGTTGCTTTTAATGGGGGGGGGTTTGTGTATACTAGCATATCATGAAGATGTCAGGAGAAGCAGCTGTAGATGTGGGACATGAGTATATGTATTTAATAAGGGAAGATTGTATAAGGTGTAAATGCTGTAACTTTGTCAATAGCAAAGACATGATGGTGGCAGTATGATCTTATACCAATGCCACCCAACCACAGCCTTTAGGTGTTTTTGAACTACAGCTCCTAGCAGTGGTGTAACTAGATATTACTGGGCCCCACCGCAAATTATTTTTCAGGCTCCCAAAATGTCTAGAGATTGACCTGTTTTATACAATATTTAATGAAATCGTACAAGAGTTAGGGCCTAATGGGGCCCCTATACCTCCTGGGGCCCCCTGCAGCCACAGGATCTGCTTCCTCTGTAGTTATGCCCCTGGCTCCTAGCATCCCAATGATAGCCGGAAGTTGCTAAGAGAATGCTGGGAGTTGTAGTACAGCTGTGTCCCAAACTGAGAATGTTATCCTGCAACTCCCACTATACTAAAAACTCTTTGTTGATGCTCGGAGTCGTACCGCTCCAACATCTAGGGGGCCGCATATTATATTTGTAAGGCTTTAACCTCAGCCAATATATTTAAATAATAAATCCTGCCCTACCAACTGCATATTTACTGCTGTCAGCCCTTCCCCAGACCACACAATGCTGGTTAAGTACTCAATCTCTAACCCATCTGGCCTCTCTGCCCGGCACGACACTATAAAAGCTAATTACCCACATCTCTGTGTGTGTTACCTGCAATGATCGTCTGCAGATGAAATGTTCTCTGCTCACACTACTCCCAGCAGGCAGTCTGCACTTCCCCCTCGGCAGACGCAGGGATGAGGATGGCTTGGCTGAACACTGCTACACCTCGAAAATTTAACAGAGAAAAAGCAAATAGCTGACATTGTAACAGAGGGATCATCCATCCAGGAGCCAATGAGGATGTGCAGTTAAGCAGCTGCTGAAGCCTTGAGCTTTTGTATCAGCGTTTCTATTGGTGTTTGGCTTACTCTCGACTCTGATAGCAATTAGCAGACAGAATTAGAGAGAGCAGAGCAGAAAATTATCTGTGCTTCTTAGACACTTAATGGGATAAAGTCCTCTGCAGGGATTGGCTGTAGCTGTGCTTTTAGTTACTATGGCAGCGCTTTATAATTTAATAAGAATGAATAACGTATGGAGCAATTGTAGGGCTAATTGATACTGTTAACGTGACTTGTGTCAGTAGGGGAGGTGGAGTAATCTTAGAAAATAATATAAATGCCATATTTTGGATAGGGGAACAAATGTTAGAGCTAGGGCAATATAACAAAGTACAGGAAATTGTTCCAAAATTAATTGACACATTGACATTAGTTTGAAAATAACGGAAACATTTTAAACTGCACACATTCTAGGGATGCACAAATCCACTATTTTGGGATTCGGACAAATTTCAAAACCTTTGTGAATCTTTGTGAACCCAAATACTAAACGGAATATAATACCTAACCTGCATACTCAAAATAAGGATAGAATGGGCTGTGGAAGCTGCAGCATGCAAAAGTCATGTGATTTTAAGGATATGGATTTGGCAAGGTATTTGGATGTGGCTGAATCCTGTTGAAAAAGGCTGAATCCTGAACCAAATCCCGCAGCTGCTGCTTCTCTCACCAGTTGTACCTGTGGACACAGGGTTTAGCAGAAGCCTCTACTACTGCCTACCAATGGAAGACAATAGGTACAGAAGCAGTGTTTTTTTATTGAAGCCCAAGCAAAAAATGCTTCAATTTCATCCAAAGTACAAAGAAATTACACAGAGCACTTTAAGAGTGCAGTGAACCCTCTCAAAAGAGAGGCGAGAGAGTCCCAAACACCTCCACCCTCCTTCACCCAGCCACAAGACCCACATTGAGATAGTGTCTACAGACTCCCCTATGGACACCTAAGCTAGGGGGAGCTGCTTTGTCCCCAATCCTGCTGGCCAAAAGGCCTACAGATGGCAAGGATCTTCAGACCCCTTTCACCCCAAGGCTAGGTGGGTTCCTTTATCCAATAATCCTCAAGCCACAAGGATTACAAGGGTGGTTAGAATCAAGTGGACCTCCGGGGAAGTCCCATCATCTTTTGCATCCATGATGGGGCCAGGTTCAGGGGAAAAGGAGCCTAATGGCCACACATCCTCTCCTTAGATCCATGCTGGAACCATCATGCATCATTGCACCAGATCCAAAGTGAAAAAAAAACACATAAAAAAGTGAATAGTGAATACAGTGGAAGTGAAATAAAAAGATAAATAAATAAGGTACTACAGGGCTCATTAATTAATGCGGGCGCAACATTATGTGCACCATAGAGGTGGCATGAGGCATGGGTCTATAGTGGCAGTGGCAGCCCAAATACAGAGGACAATGTAGAGCAAATCACCGGCTTTTCCACCAGCACTGCTGTAAGAGGGAGTCTTCATGCGGACTAGGGCACACTTTTAAAGATCTGCTCATCTAGCAAGGTCACTCAGTAAGCTATAGAAATGTGTGGGTCAGTAAAAAATAAACCAGAACCCAACCCGGCACAGCAATACTATTTATAGACCTGCAGCCGACTTGGTGGTGGGGCAGGGCAGGGGCGTGCCTATATATATATATATATAAAGCCTTCGGTGGCAGAAGCTGACACAGTATGGCCATGTGCGTGCGGGGTGAGTGGAAGGACGAGCTCAACCCTAAACTGCCCATGACATAGCAAACTGTGTGGAAGATGATCAGACCTGCGGGTTTCAGGCCGGCCCGCACATCACTAGTGAGTGGGTCTTTGCCTAATGTGGCACCCATGTGCTAGACCAATTTGTCAAGATAAATGCTACCACTTTGCGTGATTTGTCTACGTTGGGAAACGGGGCAGAAAACTGGAAAATTAGGTTTAATGTTGATAAATGTAAGGTTATGCACTTTGGCAAAAATAACATAAATGCAAGTTATACACTAAATGGCAGTGTGTTGGGAGTTTCCTCAAATTAGAAGGATCTAATGGTTTTTGTAGATAACAAGTTGTCTAATTCTGGGCAGTGTCATTCTGTGGCTACTAAAGCAAATAAAGTTCTGTCTTGCATAAAAAAGGGCATTAACTCAAGGGATGATAACATCATTTTGCCTCTTTATAGGTCCCCAGTGAGACCTCATCTGGAGTATGCAGTGCAGTTTTGGACTCCAGTCCTTAAGAGGGATATAAATGAGCTGGAGAGAGTGCAGAGACTAAGTGCAACTAAACTGGTTAGAGGGAGGGAAGACTTAAATTATGAGGGTAGACTGTCAAGGTTGGGGTTGTTTTATCTGGAAAAAGTACATAAGGACATTATAGACAAATAGCAGGGGACCTTTTTACCCATAAAGAGGATCACCTTACCAGAGGCCTCCCCTTCAGACTAGAAGAAAAGAACTTTCATTTGAAGCAACGTAGGGGGTTCTTCTCAGTCAGGACAGTGAGGTTGGGGAATGCACTGCCGGGTGATGTTGTGATGCTGATTCAGTTAATGACTATAAGAGGGACTTGGATGATTTCTTGGACAGACATAATATCAAAGGCTATTGTGATACTAAACTCTATAGTTAGTATAGATATGGGTATATAGAATTTAAGTGAAAGTATGGAGGGGTATGTGTATGGATGCTGGATTTTCATTTGGAGGGGTTGAACTTGATGGATTTTGTCTTTTTTCAACCCGATTTAACTATGAAACTATGATACAACATCAAGGATTGGATCATTATGTGATGCAGACCTGTCAGGAGAGAACTGCATCAACAGGACGATGTGGTGCTCTCCCAGTGGAACTCTTTAACCTGCCCTATCAGAAAAATCGTTCTTTGTGAAGATATCGGTGGGGCAGGCCCCATGCCTGGGCTAAAAAGCTGCCAACTTGCTCTGGAGTGGGCAAATTGGTGCCTTATTTATGCCCATGTTTAGAGAGCTTCACCAGACCATCTGTTGATAAGAGATCTCCTACAATATGTTGGTTTTCGATCAGAATACTATTGGGCATCAGCGCATGCATTTAATCGCTGTTAACATTTGAACATTCAAACATATTGTTAATACACTGGGAGATACTGGTATGGTACTTGTTATCCAGAAACCCATTATCCAGTAAGCTACAAATAATGGGAGGGTCATCTCCCATAGACTCTTTGAAATATAAAGACTTAAGGTGTGGAGATCGAAATTACAGAAAGATCTGTTATCTGGAAAACCCTAAGTCCCGTGCATTTTGGATAACAGTTCCCATACCTATACAACCATTTAATTCTTCAATGGATTAGACATCTTATTTACTTTGACTAGTACAAGGCTGATCCAGAGACTGGCTCAGAAGCATAAGTAGAATTTACAGGCCCTACAGCAAACTAATTCCCCTTCTCAAAGGTAATCTGTTTCACAAGCAAATACTGTAATGACCTATGTAATTTCACCATATTAACCTCCAGGGTCTGACTGGGCCAACCGAGACCCATACCCTTCTGACCGCAAGGCCCTGCACTTCCCTCTCTCGCACCCTCCTCTGGTCCCGATCGAGAGAACAGGTACGCGCAGGGGACAAGTACAAGGATAATAAGCACATTGTACATTTTCTGTAGTAATTATATTGGCATGTTTTATGCCCATCATCCATTTTATTTGGTGATTATACTGCCATGTCTGGAGTTCATATGCTAATTATAATCTGGCACCTCTGGGGTGTATTTTGGTAAAGTGGGCATGGTATTTAGGGGCATAGTCACAAAGTAGCATGGTCAAACTTTTTGCTCTGCAGGTATTGTTGTCCTTCATTCTATTTTTCAACTGTTGGAGGCATAATGTTTAATTGTATTCATTTTTGATTGTATTATTGATTTTTATTAAGATATTATTAAGAACAACTGCGCATGCGCCAAAATAATTTTTTCAGAAATTGTCATGACTTACGGCGCATGAGCATTTGTTCGGGACCGGAAAATTAACGACGTTTAACGAAGATAAGAAGATGGCTGCCGTGAACTGCGGGGGACGGAATCTGCACCGAGGTGTAAGTAAAAAGTTTGGGGCATTTGCCCGGGTACCACCTAGGCTGGGGGGGGGGGAGGAGGGAGGGGGGTCATTGCCACTTTTTCTGGAAAAAAATACCGGCCTTCCTACATTCTTGATGTTTTTTACTAATAATAACATTGGCATCAAGCATCATTTTTACTGGCCAGGCCAGGTGGCAACTGTAGATGGGGGTTAGGGGTTTTTAAGGTTTGGGTTGAATTCTCCTTTAAAGGGCAATTCACCTTCATTAGCAAAACTGTAATAACTGAAAAAATATGTTCAAATTTTCATAACCTGCAAAATTTCGTAAAATGAACATGGTGATTAGCGGGTGTGCCCACAAAAATTGGCATGGTCGATAACAATTAGCAACTTTTAATTCCAAAATATTGGGAGGTATGTTTTACCCCTAAGAACTCCTTGTGATATTTGGGAGGGGGCATATGCTCGCACTGCGTTACTTTTAAAGTGTTTTCCATTTTAATGACTAACAACCAGCTATAAAACTCATCTCTCTCTCTCCTGTTTGCTTTGTAGCTGTTTAATAAAGTTAGTACAATGCAAAAAAGGCTAGTCAGGTGATACAACGCGGCCTATAGTATTGCTCGTTACAGCGTTGACGTTTGGAGTTGTGGGCGGGCTCTGCATCCCTATTGGTTGAGCTGTTATGACAGGCCTGGGTGCAATTAGCAGCGAGCGGCGGCGGTGGAGTCATTGCTGAGTGTGGGCTCAGGCGGAGTAGAAATGCTGTGGGTAGGGAGTAGTACAACGTGCCCGAGCTGAGGAGCTTTCCCTCCCAGTTCTATAACTACGCATGAAGCTCCGTGCCCTGAAGCGCTGCGTTATGGGGAGCGTGCGGTGGGCGTTTCAGTGCGTGTCTTGGTGTCCCAGTCAGGCTGAATGGCTGCTGTGCGCGCGGTGTGTGCAGCCCGAGGAGAAGCAGCGCATTGGCCACTTCATGTTCACTCGGGATGCTAAAGCTGCCATGGTACTTAACTGTGTGTCCCTTTTCACTCACCGTCACTTCGGGGCAGGACTGCCATCAGAAATCGCAGGGCCCCATACGACAAAATTTCCTGGGCCCCCTGGGCTGCACCCACTGCAAGCCCCACCTACAGGTCCACCCTCCCCACCCCCACAGGTCCGTCCCCCACCACACAGTAAAAAAACAAAAAGAATATTGGTGACTAGGGTTCCCACATGTTAATGAAAAATAAAAAGATTGGTGGTCAGGGCCCCCCATAAAAAAACATTTGTGGCCAGGGCCCCCCATTAAAAAATATTGGTGGCTAGGAACCCACATGAGAAAAGAAAAATTGGTGACCAGGGCCCCCCCCCACATTATGAGAAAATTGGTGGCCCTTAAACGTCCATACCTTTCCGAAGTCAGCAGCTCTCAGAAAGATGGGTGGGCCCAGCTAATCAAGTAAGTGTGGCGTGGCCGGGCCCCCCTTACCCTCGGGGCCCCCTACAACTCTCCCCCCTGTCCCCCCCTGATGGCTGCCCTGCTTCGGGGTCGCGCCTGATACGGTCAGACGGTGGGAAGCGGAGCTCGTGCTCGTATTTAAGGGGCGGGTCACCTTTAAGTTAACTTGTAGTCTATTATACCATGGCCATTTCTAAACAACTCTTTAATTGCTCTTCAATTATTTGTTTTTTTTTTATAGCTTTTGAATTGTCTTCTGAATCCTCCCAGCTTTCAAATGGGGGTCACTGACCCTGTCTTTAAAACACGTGCTCTGTAAGGCTACACATTTATTGTTATTGCTTTTTATGACTCTTTCTATTCAAGTCTTCTTTAATTCATATTCCAGGCTCTTACTCGAATCCATGCATGGTTGCCAGGGTACTTTGGTCCCTAGCAACCAGATTATTGAAACTGTTGAGCTGCTGTCTAAAGATTCAAATAACTCAAAAACCACAAATAAATGAAAACCAGTTACAAATCATCTCAGAATATTACTCTCTAAATCAGTGATCCTCCACTTGTTGCTTACTAACCCCTTGGATCAGTGGCGTAACTAGATATTACTGGGCCCCAAAGCAAATTATTTTTTAGGCCCCCAAAATGTTTAGAGGTTGACTTGTTTCTCCAATATTTATTGAAATTGTATATGAATTAGGGCCTCATGGGGCCCCTATACCTCCTGGGCCCCCCTGCAGCCGCAGGGTCTGCTTCCTCAATAGTTATGCCCCTGCCTTGGATGTTTCTCTCAGCCTCAAAGCAGGTGCTTATTTTTGAATTCCAGGCTTGGAGGCAAGTTAACTATGAGTATGATGTAGAGGGTGATATTCTGAGACAATTTGCAATTGGTTTTATTTTTTTATTATTTGTGGTTTTTGAGTTATTTGGCTGCTTTCTGGTTTAAAATTTCAACAACCTGGTTGTTAGGGCCCACGTTACCCTAGCAACCATGCATTGATTTGAATACAAGACTGGGAAATGAATAGGAGAGGCCTGAATAGAAATATGAGTAATATAAAGTAGCAGTAACAAAAAATGAGTAGCTTTACAAAGCATTAGTTTTTCAATGGGGTCAGTGACCCCCCATTTGAAAGCTGTAAGGAGTCAGAAGAAAAAGGCAAATAGTTAAAAAACTAGAAAAGCTGCTCAGAGTGGGTCATTCTATAACATACTAAAAGTTAGCGTAAAGGTGAACCACCCCTTTATGGTAACTTTTAGCATGTTAAAGTATGGCCAATGCTAATTGGTTTTGATTGTTTTTTATTTTATAGTTTTAGAATTATTTGCCTTTTTCGTCTCTTTGCAGCTTTCAAATGGGCGTCGCTCACCCCTTATTAAAAAAAATGCTCTAAGGCTACAAATGTATTATTACTACTTTTTATTGGTCTTCTTTCTATTGAGGCCTCTCCTATTAATATTTCAGTCTTATTTAAATCTGTGCATGGTTGCCAGGGGAAATAGAACCCTAGCAACCACATTGCTGCAATTGCAAACTGTAGAGCTGCTGAATAAAAAGCTAAATTACTAAAAAATTACAAATAATAAAAAATTAAAACCAATTGCAAATTGTCTCAGATTATTACTCTCTACATCATGCTAAAAGTTATTTTAAAGGTGAACCATCCCTTTAAAAAAAAAACCATTTGTACTGCCAAACACAGCCTCCTGTAGGCTGTTGGTAAATATATGGGCCGCCAAACATTATTTGGCAACATTTTTCATGCTTGTGTTGCTCCCCAACTCTTTTTACATTTCAATGTGGCTCATGGGTACAAAAAAAAATAAGTTTGGGGGGGGTCCCTGCTCTACATCATACTACAAGTTAATTTAAAGGTTAACCCATTTCAATTATCTCTTCCGAGCTTGCGCCAACCTCCACTGACCATGGCCAACAAGTACTCAAACTAAATGTAATCTATCAATTATTAATCATTCTGCTTTAGATACTCTTATATGCAAATTCTGCTTCTTTAAATTACCCAGACTGCATCAACAAAATATGTCTAAATATTTAAACTGCATGGCCTAAATGAGCTAAGTTTTCCAGCTCTCATATGTACATTCCTGGCAGTCCATGGAGTGAGGTAGTCAAGTACATGGAAGGGTTTTGGGGGACTACATTATAGTGCTGCAGTTGGTATGGATATTAAATCCCAATTAGCTAAGTCATTTCAGTAATGTTAATTTGGATCATTTTATGAATCATTGTTTGAGTAGTTTGCTCCTTAGAAACATACTATGAGAACTACTGAGTAAAACTCTCCATACACATATCACCCATGAAACACTGATATTGTCAGACGCCTAAATCTAAAGATATACTGTAGCTACATAGGCCAGTCCAGTTGATCTCTGTATGATCAATCCCTAACCAAGTGACGGCCATGGTACAAGGAGTTTGGTTGGGATTGTAGGACCACTCTATATGAACTGTTACAGTAAAATATTATTTGTGCGTGTAGGCCATCTTAACCCATTTATATAAGATTTAGGGGCACATTTATCAAGGGTCGAATTTCGAAGTTGAAAATACTTTGAAATTCGACCATCGAATTGAATTACTTTGAATATCGCAGTCGAAGTTTTTTTTCATCGAATTTGGCCATTTGCAGTCGAAGTAAAATCATTCGATGGAACGATTAAATCGTTCGAATTGAATGATTTGAAGGATTTCAGCGATCGATTGAACGATTTTTCTTCGGCTTCAACATAGCACTTCGGCAGGTTTAATTCGGCGAGGTATTGAAGTCAAAGTTTTTTTTTTTTTTTTAAAGAGGCTTAGATTATTGAATATTCAAACTATTTTACTAGTATCCTTTTCGGTGGTTGAAGTATCCAAAAAATTACTTTAAATTTTGAATTCCCTCAAATTCACTTCGACCCTTGATAAATCTGCCCCTTAGTCATAATTGCATAAATCTAGTTATTGGGCAGTGATAATCTAACATACAAGGTTATCTGGCAGTAAACCATATGCTGCTGTTGTTAACCTGATCAGACACAGACCAATATATGCTAACTCAGTGACAGTGGTGTACCTACAGGGAGCAGCAGGTGCAACTGCACCCCTGACTTGTCACAATTTAAACAGTTGTTAAAGGAGAAGCAAAGGCTAAGTAAGATTTATCAGAAAAGTCTATATTAATACACCATTAAACCCTCAAAGTAATGCTGCTCTAAATCCTCTGTCAAAAGAAACACATCATTTATTTCCTTCTATTGTGTACACATGGACTTCTGTATCAGACTTCTTGTTTTCAGCTTAAACCTCTAGGGCTTGAGCATGCTCAGTTTGCTCCCTTTTTCCCGTCCCTGCTATAATCGGAACCCAGAGCTATGAGTGAGCAGGGAGAGACTCAGGCAGGAAGGAAGCAATAGCACAATATGGCAGCTTCTATAATTAACAAATAAAGAGAGTTTCTAGAACTGCTTACGGTAAAGCATGCTGTAGAATAAATATAGTGCTATAGCTTGCACTATTGTCGCCAATAAACTCCTACGGCAGCGTTCCTTCTCCTTTAAGTAAGGATGGAAAGTACTGGGTGTCAGGGGCAAATGTTGCACCTGGACGTGTGGGATTTTAGTTGCTGCTCAACTAAAAGTAAACTTAAAAGAAAAATATACCCCCAAAATGAATATTTAAAGTGGACCTGTCATCCAGACACAAAAATCTGTACAATAAAAGTCCCTTTTGAATTAAACCTGAAATCCAATTTCTATTTTTTATTAAAGCATTCATAGCTGTTGTAAGCTCATTTAAAAATCTCAGCTGTCAATTAAATGTTGCCAATGGCATAGAGGCGGGGCAGACAATTACTTTCACTTTCCATTCAGCACTTTTTAGATGTCACTGCTCTCCCCACATTCCCCCAGTTCTCTTTACCATTTAATTGTGTAGCCAGTACATGGGGATGGACATCAGGTCCCCCATTCTGGTGCACAAACAAGATTCTTAGATGATGCAAGGCTTGTCTTAATAACAGTGTCCACAAAATGGCTGCTGCCTGCTTGTTATAATTATGAATTCCCAGACTGAAGGAAACAAGATTCAAATAATTTATATAGTCCAATTAAAATTCATTTTGCTTTACTAATGTGATAAAATAGGAATTTGAATAATTTTTTTTTTTTGGGTGACGGGTCCCCTTTAAGCAACAGATAGTTCATATCAATTTAAATGGCATATCAAAGAATCTTACCAAACTGGAATATATATTTAAGTAAATATTGCTTTTTTACCTCTTTTGCCTTGAACCACCATTTCGTGGTGGTCTGTGTGCTGCCTAAGAGATCACCTGACCAGAAATACTGCAGCTCTAACTGTAACAGGAAGAAGTGTGGAAGCAAAAGGCAGAACCCGATCTGTTAATTGGCTCATGTGACCTACCATGTATGGTTTGTTTGGTATGTTTGTGTGCACTGTGAATCATATGATCACAGGAGGCGGCCCTTATTTTTTAAAATGGCAGTTTTCTATTTATGATTACCCAATGCCACATACTACTAAAAAAGTATATTATTATGAAAATGGTTTATTTGCATGAAGCAGGGTTTTACATATGAGCAGTTTTATTCAGTATAGTTTTAGAGACAGTAACATTTTTCAGGAGTATAGTTTTCCTTTAAAGGAGAACTAAACCCTAAAAATGAATAGGGCTTAAAATGCCATATTTTATATATTGAACTTATTTCATCAGCCTAAAGTTTCAGCTTCTCAGTAGCAGCAATGATCCAGGACTTCAAACTTGTCACAGGGGGTCACCATCTTGGAAAGTGTCTGTGACACTCACATGCTCAGTGGGCTCTGAGCAGCTGTTGAGAAGCTAAGCTTAGGGGTTGCTGCAAATTATCGAGCAAATAATACAGTTGGCCTGTAATATAAGCTGATGCTACAGGGCTGATTATTACATTCTGATGCTAATTGCACTGGTTTCTGGGCTGCCATGTAGTAATTATCTGTATTAATTACTAATCATTCTTATATTGTAACATGTCTATTCTATGTGTACTTTATATTGTGAGTGGGTCCCTAAGCTCAGTAAGTGACAGCAGCACAGAGCATGTGCAGTGAATCAGCAGAAAAGAAGATGAGGAGCTACTGGGGTATCTTTGGAGACAAGGATCTTTACTGCTAAAGGGCAGTAGTTGCCTTGGGCTGGAACAGAAGCACAAACATAATGTACAATATTTCTAACTACTTCTTTAGTTTAACTTTCCTTGTCCTTTAAGCAAGCACCTCTGTAAACCAAACCAGACAATAGTACATTGTCACAATATATTTTTATATGATATATAGATCAGGCAAGCTGAGAAAGGCTTTCAGTGAGCATTTTTCTTTCTCAATGATCATTTGGAGGGCATAGCATTTTTTGTTATTTTTTTTAATGATTTTTTTTTATAAATGCTTCGTTGTCTTTTGTTCCATAGGCTGGTCGGCTTTTGATGAGAAAGGTAATTGCAGATAAGCTTCAGATACCCTGGGACAGAATACTGTTGGAAAGAACAGAAAAAGGAAAGCCATTTCTCACTGGTGGAAGTTCTAGCGAGTATCCATGTTTTAACTTTAACGTGTCCCACCAAGGAGACTATGCTGTACTTGCTGCTGAGCCAGACCGCCAGGTTGGAGTGGACATAATGAAAACTGATTTGCCAGGTATATGGTAATTTTTATTTTATGTTACAATGAAAGTTTTCCTAATGAAGAGACCTCTGCAGTCTGAAGCAAAACTAGAAACCCTCGGGCCTGGGAGGCAAATTTTTATACAGCTCTGTCCATGTCCAGATGTATCCTAGCATGTATACATGCACTTGGTGAAAGAAATATATGTATCTGTGGAGAGAGCGATCTATCTACAAATATATTTCAAAAATTGATTAAGAAAGGAGTCTGACTCATGTCAGTAAGTATTGTGTGTAGGTTAGAAAAAAAGATACCCCTTCTTAATCAATTGTGGGTTGTTAAAAAAAATTAGCTGGAGGATCTATGTACAGATTTTAAGAATTCAAATTGCTGAATAATGATATCACCTTAATTGTCCACATGTGCAGAGCTTAATTAATTCGAACCATATAATTAATAAAAGTGCTAGTGCAATCAATTAAATAAATCCATTAAAGTGTTAAATTAAAACGTACTTGAAAATGAATTATAAACATGTGAATTATTCTCTATTAATTACTATTATTAGTTCCAATTTCAGTAAATAACGGGTTAATTAATGAACCATTAATTCATCCAATTAACTTAACATCATTGCTCTGATTTCATAGATGAGTAGGAAAGGGAAATAGAAGAAGGTGGAGAAGATCCCTCATTGTACGTGAGTCCAACACTATCCATTAGCATTCTAGGTGGCAGATTCCCTAAAGGGCAAAGTGACTAATTTAGCGAAAATTCAGCAGCGTGATGTTATTTTGCCAGTTTTCTAACGGGCGCAGGTGTCACTTCGCTATCGAAGGAGATAGACGCTAGCGTTGCTTGCACTCTAACGCCAGGCGAATTTTAGCTCCGGCGAACAGACGTAACTCGAGATATTTACTAAGATGCGGATTTTAGTTAACATTACTTAATTCACCAGACTTGCCTTCGCCAGCTCATACCAGGCAAAGTGTCATGGAGTGCATAGGACTTCCTCAACTCTTAGTCCAAAAATTTTTCTAAGTCCCAAAAAACGCTGGGATCTTTTCCTTTTTTCAGAGTGATAGCATGCAAAGGTAACCGTGTTCCACCCTACATTTTCTAACATATGGAACATAAACTATACAGTGGGCTCATGTGTAGGGCAATATAACAACTCTATTTTATTTATTAAAGGGATACTGTCATGGGAAAAAAAAATCTTTTCAAAATGAATCAGTTAATAGTGCTGCTCCAGCAGAATACTGCACTGAAATCCATTTCTCAAAAGAGCAAACAGATTTTTTTTATATTCAATTTTGTAATCTGACATGGGGCTAGACATATTGTCAATTTCCCAGCTGCCCCAAGTCATGTGACTTGTGCTCTGATAAACTTCAATCACTCTTTACTGCTATACTGCAAGTTGGAGTGATATCACCCCCTCCCTTTTCCCCCCAGCAGCCAAACAAAAGAACAATGGGAATGTAACCAGATAGCAGCTCCCTAACACAAGATAACAGCTGCCTGGTAGATCTAAGAACAACACTCAATAGTAAAAACCCATGTCTCACTGAGACACATTCAGTTACATTGAGACGGAAAAACAGCAGCCTGCCAGAAAGCATTCCTCTCCTTGTGCAGGCACAAGTCACATGACTTGGGGCAGCTGGGAAATTGACAATATGTCTAGCCCGATGTCAGATTTCAAAACTGAATATAAAAAAATCTGTTTGCTCTTTTGAGAAATGGATTTCAGTGCAGAAGTCTGCTGGAGTAGCAATATTAACTGATGCGTTTTGAAAAAAACATGTTTTCCCATGACAGTATCCCTTTAAGGTTCCCTGGACTTGTAATGTAATGTATTTGCTGCAACTTATACGTCCATGTAACTTTATCAATTCCCGCAATGATATTGCATCTTCGCTTTGATTGCCGAAGTAACGCTAGAGAAAATTTGCTCGGCGCCCTGGACGCAACTTCGCACTTTAGTGAAATAGCATTGTCCCAGCAAATTTACGCCTGGTGAAGTGTTGCGATGGCTGCGAAGCCGTCCCTGGCGAATTTTCGCAGATTAGGGAATTTGCCTCTATAGTCTGCAATGGGATTGTAGGGAAGTTTAACATATTTTTCTTTCCCTTTAGTATAAAGATAAGAAGCTGCACACAAGCCTGGTATCATGCCTGAAGGACAGACAGGCATCTAGATACGTTTGCTCATATAGTATAGCTCAATAAATGTTTTTAGCAGAGGTTCACAGTATTGTGAGGCATGAGAGAGCGAGTATAAAACAGTTGTGCAATTTTTGGCTTTCTGAAATCCACTAAGTGGTGCTGTTGCTCCTCAGTTTCATTTTCAGGGTCCGATTTACTTGTAGTATCGAAATTAAGCATATTATAAAGTCCCTTACTTGAAATGAGTAAGCCTTGTTTTCCTTCAGTTTTTGTATAAATGGAGGGCTGTGATAATTAATCACCATGGATTATTTAAAAATATCTCAGATTATTCCTGCTTAAATTAACTGCGCTGTCTTACAATAGCATTGCTTCACTGGGGTAATGCAGGTAGAAAACCTCATTGTTTGCTGTTGGAGGAGAAAATATGAAGTCACCATTGAATTTCAAAATAGCATATTCAGATTTTCTTGTTATTACTTCAGTAGTTGTATGAACCTATACCTTTAAGAACCTGTTTGAAATTAACAAACACCCATGAGTACAGGTATGGAATGTATTAGCTGTAACGAGCAGTACCTAAGGATATTCCTTAACTGGCAAATGTAATGGATGTTTATAGATGCAAAAAGGTAATGAAAAGTTATGAAACCAATATGCACTCCACAGATGGTTACCAAACACTATGGGGCAGATTTATTAAGGATTGAATTGAAAATTTTTTAGTTCAAATTTTCTTTTATGGTCAAAACTTTCAAATTCGACTTATGAATTATCCAAACCTGAATCCAATTTTTATCCAATTTATCAAACCGTGATCCTTTAAAAATTTGAATTTGACTAAAACCTGCCGAGTTCATATATAAGTCAATGGGAGAGGTCCAGCGACCATTTTTATGCTGTTTGTTGTAGCCTTCAATTTTTTTCGGAGAAAAAACTGTATTCGAGCTTAGTCAAATTAGATTAAATAACCTCCCAGTACAATTTTGCGTATATTCGAATTTAATAGAGTTAAAAAAACCTCATAATTAAGAATCATAGGAAGCATGGATTGTTTGGATAAAAGGAGAGGCTCACCGCTTTCCAAGGTGGGTCCGGTTGCTCATGCCACAGACCTTCAGCAAAGGGGAGTAACACACGAAACTTGGATAGCGGGCAGGGACCACTCCGGGAACACCAAGTCAAACAGTCAATGGAATCCAGGAGCTAAAATTATGAACAGTAGAAAAAAAGTCTTTATTTTACATTATGTATAAAACTTAAAGCCTGACACGTTTTGTGTCCCTCAAGGGCACTCAAGCCTCAACATGACCTATGGGTAACTTTTAATGTACATTCATATTTTAAAAAGTAGTTTTTTAGTGTCAGTATCACTTTAATGTATCACTGTCCTGATTTGTGCTTACATCTCCATACTGTATCGCTAGCATCTTAACGCCGTGCATATTAGCTAAAGTTACATTGGTGACAAAGCTCATGCCAAAGCTTGAAATGTTTTTGTTTGCCTGCTTGTTGGATTGTTCGAGACACCTAGCCTTTTTAAAGTATTGTATTTGTGTTGTGACTAGGATTGCCACCGTTTCAAAAAAAAAAATGTTACCGGCCGGTTGGGGGCGGGAACAAAAGGGGGCGGTACATGATGGAAGGGGGTGGGGCCACACATAGTGATACAAAAGGGGGCTGAACAACACACCCAATAGCCAGAAGCTTGAAAGAAAAAAGGTAAGCTCTGGGCGAATTGGGGGCCGGCCAAGGGCTTTTTTTAAGTTTATTACAAAATACCGGCAACTACATTGCCGGTAAATTTGTAATACCGGCCTTGGCAGGTGTTTTACCGGTTAGGCCTAGTAAAATATGGCCGGGTGGCAACCCTAGTTGTTACCCTGTCTGACTTGACTCTTTGGCCTGCACTAGTTTGACTCTGATTTAGCTTCATCCTTGGATATCATACTGTTCGTTATAGTCTCACCATCTACTACTCACGGTATGAGCCTTCTGGTTAGTAGGAAGTAGGAATGCACCGAATTCAGGATTCGGTTCGGGATTTGGCCTTTTTTTCAGCAGGATTCGACCGAATCCTATTGCCCGCCTCGAACCGAATCTTAATATGCAAATGCAAATTAGGGGCAAGGAGGGAAATCGTGTGACCGTTTGTCATAAAACAAGGAAGTAAGAAATTGTTTGCATATGCAAATCAGGATTCGGTTCGGTATTCAGCAAAATCTAACTCATAGTTAGATTAGGGGTTTCAGCCGAATCCAAAATAGTGGATTCGGTGCATCCCTAGTAAGGAAGTGGATAACTCACCAGTTAAACTGCCTAGGGCTAAGTAGATTGGTAGAGGACCTTGTGAATCCTGTAGCAGGCATGGATTCACAGACTATTTTTGGGACCCTCATAATAGAGTCCTGCCCGTGTTCATTTTTTGTAACCCGTATCCGCAACCCGCATTCTTACCCGCTACCTGACCCGCAAGTACCTTATCCGCAACTCGGACCCGCGACCCGCTGACCATCAAGAAGTGCTGTCGTAAACAGAAAGTGACATCATCGGAAGTAGACGAGATCAGAAAAGAGGAGTAAAAATCGCTATTGAGAAGAGCCATGGCCCGACCCGGTCTATACCTGCACCCGTAACGTTTGCCCGTAACGTGCAGGGTACCGCAGCTTTTTGCGGGTACACGACCCGCTGCAGGAATCTACCTCATAACATTGAGGGTATGTTAATGATCACACACAATTTACAGAAAAAATTCTATCAAGCAAAACTGACAATATAGTAAAATAGTAAAGAAGATTAAATTAATTGTATGTTTTTAATTTATATATACTTTCAAAATGAATTGTCACTGCCAAGACTAGTCCCTGAAGCGTCTCAAAACCTCTGCAATAAGATCAATATGGCAGGGTTCATTCTTTCCAGGTTAAAAAGCAGGAGATGAGAACACTTCTTAAAGGGCAAGAAATGAAATCTGTAGGGCAATTCATTTTTATTTCCTCTCTCCACGAATGAACGTTTGACTTGCACCATTTGGCTTTTGAAATGCCAACCCTGCAGCTCTTTAAGCAACTTTAGAAAGTGCAAAAGACAACATTCCCTTGCCAGGGTTCCATTAATGCCAAAACCCTCCGTGCGCCTCTTTCATCATTTCCTCCGCCCTCCATGAGAATGACACAAAGATGCTGCTTGTGACAGTTTTTGAAGCAGAAAAATCTTGGCTTGTAAAAGTGTCTAAGGTGTAAACCTTTTATCTCGAATCGGCATCAGCAATCTGTGTTTACCCTGCATATGTTCTATTTCACAGAGACTGGCCAGCTGCACTAAAACAATTTTTAATGAGATTCTTCTCAGGAGAGAGAATAAAAGGCAGAAAATGCCCAGGAAAGTGCTTTTTGCAGACAGATTTCCCCAGTCCCTTGATGCTTGTTCAGTGACTTTGCAGGGTTTGAAATCTTTTCATCTTCCACGCTACAATTTATGGAACAGCTGCTTTCTATTTGGACATTGCTGTATGTGGGTAGTTAATAATATATGGAATACTTGTTAAAACATCTTTCTGAGGGCTCAGTTTTTCCTTTTTTGGTTGATGTAAATGCTCCTTTTATAAGTAATGTTGCGCAAGTGAAAATATTTTCAAAAACAAGCTTTGAGATGACAAGTTTGTGATGATACAGTTGCCAAACCACCATCCCGAGAGAACAATATCCTAGGTATAACTTTTTACCTGCTTGTATTTTTCCATCACAGGTACCTTCCTGCAATTTTTGGGAAGGGTGCCTCCTTATCTTTAGAGCCAGGTGCTTTTAAAGGGGTGGTTCACCTTTAAGGTAACTTTTATTATGTTATAAAATGGCCAGTTCTAAGCAACTTTTCAATTGGTTTCCATTATTTATTTTTATAGTTATTTGCCTTTTTCTTCTGATTTTTTGCAGCTTTCAAATGGGTGTCGCTGACCCCTTCTAAAAATAAATGCTCTGTTCATTATTATTGCTACTTTTTATTACTCATCTTTCTATTCAGACCTCTACTGTACATATTCCAGTCTCTTATTCAGATCAGTGCATAGTTGCTAGGGGAATTTGGACCCTAGCTACCAGACTGCTTAAAATGCAAATTGAAGAGCTGCTGAATAAAAAGCCAAATGATGCAAAAACCTTAAATAATAAAAAAGAAATCCAATTGCAAATTGTCTCAGAATATCACTCTCTACATCATACTAAAAGTTACCTGAAAGGTGAACAACTCTGTTAAGTTGAGCACAAACTGCCTCTGGTTCTTTTTTAATTAAATGTAAAAACTAGGGTTGTTTTTCCAATTTCATGGATTTATGCTAGCAAAGTTACCTTCAAGTACAGGCTACTGATAGTTGCTTAAAATGGTTCATGGGCTTTTCATAATCTTGAGTTTACTGAATGCTCTGGACCTGGGGCTTTCCAGATAACGGCTCTGTCATTTGGATCTTCATACCTGAAAGCTACTAGAAAATCATGTAAACATGCAAATATTAAATAAACTCAATAGGATTGTTTTGCTTCCAGTAAGGATTAATTATATCTTAGCTTGGATCAAGTACAAGCTACTGTCTTAATCATTTTAAAAAATTTGGATAAAATGGCGTCTATGGGAGACAGCCTTTCTGTAATTTGGAGCTTTCTGGATAACAGAAGTGCATTACATTTCCTACTAGCAGGTTTTCGGTTCTGCAGGTGTTAGACATTTAGCTTTAGACATTTTGATTTTTACTTTAATTTTAATTAAATAATCACTTTATAACTTTGTTGGAAATCAACTTTGCAATTGTACAGGCAGCAGCTCAATTGAAGAATTCTTCCGACTCATGAATCGGCAATTCACGGAGAAAGAGTGGAAATCAATTAGGAGTATGGACAACGATTGGGCCCGACTGGACATGTTCTACAGGCACTGGGTAAGTTACATAGTTAAGTAACATAGTTAAATTGGGTTGAAAAAAGACAAAGTCCATCAAGTTCAACGTGGCCTCTGGTACGGTGATCCTCTTTATTTGGTAAAAAGGTTCCCTGCTATTTGTCTATAATGTCCTCTAATGTACTTGTTCATCCCTTGAGTTAATGCCCTTTTTTATGCAAGACAGAACTTTAAGTGCCCATGAACACAGGGTACTCAAAAAATAGAATGTAGACCAATGAATATAGACCATTTGGTTTATTGGGAAGAATGAGGTGCTGTAATGAAACTTTGTACCATTTGTTAAATTGGATAGAACCAGAACCTTAGTCATGGAGACAAATTTTATCCTTTTATAGATACACAAGTGGTTTATTCTCAGTGACAGCCCACTAACCTAAAAATTGTTTTTGTTAATGTCTTTAATTGTGGAAATTTAAAATGTTGCAGAGCCTCATTCTCTTAGGGTAAGTATGTACATGGGCAGTGGTCCCCAACCTTTTTGCACCACGGACCGGATGGGACGGGCTAATGCGTGGACAAAATAACACTGTCCAAACATTTTTGGTCCTTGTCGTAGAAAGTTTCCTTTGCTTTGCATAGCTGTTGTCGTGGACATGGCTCATCAAGGAGCTGAGATTGAAGGTAACTAGGGCCTTTTAAATTGTTGTTATAGACTGCAGCCAGGACCAGAGGAGCCGCCCCCAACCCGGCCAACCTTAGAAATGGCGACCCTCCGACACCATTAAGGGTCTGGCCAACAAATCTCCTCTTCTTCACGGCGACTAATCTCCCAGATCTGCCTTCTGCCGGCTAAAATGTAAATTGCCTGGGGACAGGCACACAGAGCACTTCGTTTTCCGAAGTCGCCCGAAGTTACCTCGTGAAGCAATTATGGCTGACTTCGGAAAACAAAGCTTCCGTGTGCCTGCCCCCAGGTGATTTAAATTTTAGTCAACGGAAGGCA
This sequence comes from Xenopus petersii, assembly GCA_038501925.1. NCBI lineage: Eukaryota > Metazoa > Chordata > Amphibia > Anura > Pipidae > Xenopus > Xenopus petersii. The sequence goes on from CM076675.1 coordinate 156,355,308, forward strand.
GATCGGGGCGATTACTCGCCACGAAGTAGAGGAGACGTGTCGCCTGGCGACTAATGTCCCGAATCTGCCTGTGTGGCCAGACCCTAAATCAGCTTCCTGAGTTGTTTCAGTCATGCTGGGCTGGGGCAGTGCGATCCCTCAATAGACTGGAGTCTTATTTTCATTTGTAATCAGCTTACGGAGGGAGGGCGACACCCCCAGTCCAGCATTACTGAAACAACTCAGGAAGATGATTTCATGGTGTTGGAAAGTCACCGTTACTCAGGTTTGCTGGGAGCGGCTTTGGTGAGCTTTTAGCCGCTTATATTATGTATGCAGCTTCTTTTCACTGATACCGACACATTCCTATTTTTATAGGAACATGACAGTATCACTTTAAGGTGGCCATACAGAGGCTGACCTATATGGTACTTCAACAGAGCAGTCTATGGACCAAGTGCATGTCTGCTTTTCAGTTATTCCATTTGTTCTGGCCAACAGCAGGATCACTTCTTATCGGCCGGCTGAATTTAGAGGATCTTTTCTGTCTAAATCTCCCCCTCAACTTACCCTTCGTGCCCAGATCAAGTCAAGCACTATGGTTTTGGGCCAAACGTACTGCTTTCCTAAACAGAACATAAATACATTTTTTGATTTAAAATTATTATGCATGTGTGCTAGCAGTTAAAGGGTTTTTTAACTTTTGAGATAACTTTTAGTATTTTGCAGTTGGTTTTAATTTTGTATTATTTGTGGTTTTTGAGTTGTTTAGATTTTTATTCATCAGCTCTTCAATTTGCATCTTAAGCAATCTGGTAACTAAGGTTCAAATTACCCTTCGTTAATGTGCATTGATCTGAATAAGAGACTGGAATATGAATAGGAGAGGCCTGAATAGAAGCATCAGTAATAAAAAGTAACAATAGCAGTAGATGTGATCTATTTGGATTTTGCCAAAGCATTTGATACCGTGCCCCACAAACGACTTTTTTCTAAACTAAGGTCTGTTAGGAAACTGGCTACAGGATCGGGTACAGAGGGTGGTTGTTAATGGTACATTCTCTACTTGGAGTAAGGTTCTTAGTGGGGTCCCCCAGGGCTCGGTATTAGGTTTAATTTTATTCAACTTGTACTTAGGGGAGGGTGTTGTAAGTAATGTATCAGTGTTTGCAGATGACACAAAATTATCCAGCCCAATTAATTCCATCCAGGATGTGGCCTCCTTGCAACATGATCTTGACAAACTGGCAATCTGGGCAGCTAAGTGGCAAATGAGATTCAATGTTGATAAATGTAAAGTCATGCACCTGGGATGTAAAAATATCCGCTTATACCCTTAATGGGACTGCACTAGGCAAAACCATTATGGAAAAGGACCTTGGAGACCCCGTAGATGATAAACTTGGCTGTAACAAGCAATGCCAGTCAGCAGCATCAAGGGCAAATAAGGTCTTGAGCTGTGTTAAAAGGGACATTGATTCACGGGAGGAGGGGGTCATTCTTCCACTGTATAGAGTACTTGTAAGGCCCCATCTAGAATATGAGGGTACAGAGAAGGGCAACTAAGCTGGTAAAGGGTATGGAAAATCTTAGCTATGAGGAAAGACTGGCCAAATTGGGGATGTTCACGCTGGAGAAGAGGCGATTAAGGGGTAATATGATAACTATGTATAAATATATAAGGGGATCATATAATAATCTCTCTAATGCTTTATTTACCAGTAGGTCTTTCCGTCTGACACAAGGTCACCCATTCCTATTAGAAGAAAAGAGGTTCCACCTAAATATTGGGAAGGGGTTTGTTACAGTGAGAGCTGTGAAGATGTGGAATTCTCTCCCTGAATCAGTGGTATAGGCTGATACATTAGATAGCTTTAAGAAGGGGTTGGGTGATGTTTTAGCAAGTGATGGAATACAGGGTTATGGGAGATAGCTCATAGTACAAGTTGATACAGGGACTAGTCCCATTTTGGAGTCAGGAAGGAATTTTTCCCCCTCTGAGGCAAATTGGAGAGGCTTCAGATGTTTTTTTTTTGCCTTCCTCTGGATCAACTGGCAGTTAGACAGATTAAAAAAAAAAAAACTAAAAGCTTGAACTTGATGGACGTGTGTCTTTTTTCAACCTCACTATGTTACTATGTATTTGTAGCCTTACAGAGCATTTGTTTTTTAGAAGGGAGTCAGCGATGCCCATTTGAAAGCTGCAAAGAGTCAAAAGAAAAAGGCAAATAACTATAAAACTATAAAAAAAGAAATAATGAAAACCAATTGTAAAGTAAGCTAAGGTGAAGATTGCACACAGCAGATCTTATTTAGGAACACTGGTGCAGCTTTGCACCTGTGCAGTGCTAAATAGCTGAGCTAGAATGTCTTTCTGGCTTGCAATAGGCTGCTCAAATCTATTTGCTGTAGGTGACTGCCCTGATGCAAAAATGGTAAATGAGGCCCATTAAGCCAGTTGCAATACAAACTGAGAAACAGTAATGTGCCATCAGTATGGGAGAGGTTCTCAGCTAAACACAAAGGAACCTTAAACTGAGCAGGAACTATATTCTCTTCTGCAGGTGGCTGAAATAAAAAGAAAAGAACGTTCAGTGTTAATATGGTTTTGGACTTCATTTACATGTTAAATGCTGGAGACAGAAATATGTTTACGGACTTTATTAGGGAAAAAGTGTGCACTCTTTGAAGCCAACTAATGTGGATTTAATTCTTTAGTTTGCTGACATTATATGCATTATTAATTTCAGAATGTGAAACATTTATAGGGTTGACTGAACAGATATGTTAATGTTAAGATATGAGGGAAGGATAATAAATAATGTATGTGCGTAGATTGTATTTTGGCATTGTGTTTGTATTTGCAGGCTCTCAAAGAAAGCTTTATAAAAGCCATTGGCGTTGGACTAGGATTTAACCTGCAACGGATTGAGTTTGAAGTATCGCCTGTGACTATGGAAATAGGCAAAATTTACAAAGAAACCAAAATGTTTTTGGATGATGAAGAGGAAACATGGACATTTGAGGTACTGGATTTTTGTGTTTGAGTTTATTTAAATACCACAAATAATTTTTACAATCAGAATAGTTACACAGGGTCCATCAAGTTCAACCCCTCTAGAAGCACAGTCATACCAACCCTCCATACACACACACATGAACTATATATACCAATATCTATCCTAAGTGTATATTTTAGTATCACAATAGTAGGGATGCACCGAGTCCACAGCGAAAGATTCGGTCGAATACAAATTTGCATATGCAAATTAGGGGTGGGAACGGGAAAACATTTTTTACTTCCTTGTTTTGTGACAAGAAGTCGAGATTTCCCTCCCCGTCCTTAATTTGCATATGCAAATTAGGATTTGGTTGGCCCAGGCAGGAGGATTCTGATGAATTCTGCTGTTAAAGGCTGAATCCCGAACCGAATCCTGGATTCGTTGCATCCATACACAATAGCCTTGGATATTATGATTGTCCAAGAAAACATCCAAACGCATTGACAGAATCAGCCATCGCAACATCATCCAGCAGTGCATTCCCCAACCTCAGTTTGCTCGTTGGGGTGTCTTGGTCTGGAGGTGATTCTGGGTTGGCAGCAGGGGGGGTTAAAAAAAAAAAAAGAAAATATATTGCCCTCCTAAACACCACTTGTGCCAACCAGGCGTCAGACAGATCAATGTCTTTTATACTGTTTAATAGTATAACTATATAATATAGTTACGTACTTTGCATGTGTAAGAACTGGTAAGTATCTTGGTTGCAGCAGCAATGCAGCACTTTCTTTGTATAGAAAGTTGTGTACCTGGGGGTGATATGAGAAAAATGGAGCCACAGCTGTAGGCATGCTACTGTATGTATGGGACTGGCACAGATATTACTAACTTGATGCATTCAATTATGGGAAGGAGTGTGGTATTTTGGCCACATGCAGAAATAATAATAACAACTTCATCTCCTTTATAGAAAAATGTTATATTTTTTCCAAAATATCTTGTTAGAGGATTAGGCTACTCATTTGCATAGAGGATACTGCTGTTGTGCAGCTCCATGCGGAGAAGAGATTGCATGTAGATTGAGATGTACAAATTATATAGAAATATAGGCAAACATGCCTCTTTCTAAATATAACACTACAATTAAGCAATTGAATTTGAGTCATGGCCCATGAGAAGTATGATTTATTCTGAATGGTGGAAGCCAACCCTTAAATCATAGCACACTTTTTGAACTATCCTTAAATCTGGAAATGCTCATTCCTTTTTGGATTTTTTTTTGGTAGAAATTGTCAGAAAAACTAAATTTGTTATAGTTTTTTGAGGTATTCATGTTTTATAGTGTATTGTTCAGAGCTTTTTTTCCTTCGTACTTCGGATATTCTAATAAATTCAATGACAATCGCGGTTTTATATGTATGTGAGTTTATTATGTGAGTTTCAGTTGTGGTTCCAAGTCACCAGAAAAAATAACCCTGCTGAGGTTCTACAGAACACTTTTTTCAACTTTATTTTCCCAGTTTATTAAAACATTCAAGATTTTCGGTCTCATTGAAAATTCTTTGCTACAGACCACGGAAGCCACTATTTGGTTCAAGTTTTCTCATAAATAAGCTGGTGTTTGCAGGGGGAAAAATCTGAAAAGTCTCTTAACATTTTTTCAGGGTTTGTTTGTGCTTATGTTTTTTTTTTTTCTCAATTACAAATTTCTATTAACCTTACTCATCGGGGGCAGATTATCAAAACTGCAGTTTTCTTCAGGCTGTGATTCAAGGAAATCACACTGAAACTTGGGGATATGAAAAAAATATGTAAGTATTTTCTCAAATCATGAAAAGTCAGGATATATTAAAGAAAAAAGTGAAAATTCACCATAAAAACACATCAAGTAAAAGTTGTTGAGCTTGTTTAGAAGTCTGTGAGAATGTTCTTTAACAACTTTATTTTACCAATTTACTGGGAAAAAAGTAAAAATTCATACGATTAATAAAACTGCTCCTTACAGGCTTATTGAAAATTAATAGAAATATTTGATTTTCACAAGTGAAAAAATGCAAACTTAATTATATATTTTGTGTTTCAACAATCACTTGCGCTTTTTCTGCATTTTTTTTCCCTCAGACGTTTTGATAAATCTGTCAATTAAGGGTTTAGTTTAGCAGTTTTACTTGCTATTGCATCTGTAACTTTTGCCATTTCCTATCGTTATCCCTTTAATACCCATGTACCCTTTAGGGTCAGGCCACACAGGGCATTTTGGGGAGATTTGGTCGCCTGGCGACTAATCGCCTCGTTTTTGCGGCGATCAATCCACCCAAACGCCTTCCCTGACACTGTGCCGGCTAAAATGAAAAAACGCTGGCACTAATCACACGCGGTGGTTCGTTTTCCGAAGTTGCCTCGAGAAATGTTTTCGAGAAATGTACAGCAGAATCAGAGCGCAATAAAACTTCTGGTGCTGTTGGCTTTTTAAATCAACAGCATACAATATAAAATGTATGGAAATATTGTGGGGATTTCTGGGTATTTAAAAACTCACAAGCTGCAAACATTCATAGCGTTAAAGGAGAACTAATGGTGAACTAAAGAAGTAGGCTAGAAATGTTGTACATTAGCCCTTTAGCAGGGAATATCTGTGCCTCCAAATATGCCCCAGTAGCTCCCCATCTTCTTTTCTGCTGATTCACTGCACATGCTCTGTGCTGCTGTCACTTACTGAGCCGAGGGACCCACTCACAATATACAGTACACATAGAATAGAAATTTCACAATACAAGGCTGATTAGTAATTAATACAGATCTTTCCAAGATGGTGACCTCCTGTGACAAGTTTGAAGTCCTGGATCATTGCTGCTATTGACAAGCTGGTGCAATAAGTTCAGTTATAAAAGATGGCATTTTTAGCCCTAGTCAAACCTGATCTTTACAGATGTTTATTTTGAAATTCTATTCAGGGTCATTATTGACTTGAGTTGCAATCTATGCATTACAGAAATGAAACAAATGGTTTTTTTTTACTGTATAATACTGCTATAAACAAATGCATTAAAAGTTTAAATAGAAATTTTCATTCAGATGTATGAATGTTTAATATTTCTGTAGCAATAAACCAGCTGCAGAACATCATAAAATGAACGCAAGTGAAAATCATTGTATTATTGATTGCAAAGTTATTAAAGAGAAAAAAATATCACAAAGATTCTTAAAAACAAGAAGATAAAATCATGTCTTATTTTGTAGTTGAAGTGCTGCAAGAAATGCCCATGCTGCTTAATTCAGGGCTTACTTCCAAGCGAATGACCATGTAAATGATACCACTTGTAATCTCCCATACAGCTTTCAGTAGCCAATTCTCGAGAACTGCAGAAATTACTTTGGGAAAAACAAATAAAAGGATTTAAATATTTTAGAAAACTAAACCTTAAAACCTTGTCCCTGTTCCTGTATCTGGGCCCCAGAGCACCAAGCACCATTCATAATCTTGGTGTTGTAGACAATTTTATAACCCAATATGCATTCTGCGAGCATGTAGCATAATCTCCTTGCACAAGTGGTCTACACCTTCACATCAAAGAAAGTTGTAATTAAATGTCTCTGCAGAGGACTGACGCATGAGGACTAGCAGCTCTCTGTTTATTCCAAAAACAATAATGCAAATAAGGAACGAATGTCCTGTCCATAATTCTGGTGCAGAAATAATTCTTATGGTCACAAAAAGAATGTCTTAACACGATATGTAAATATTATTTATCTTACTGTAGGTTATTTCCCATCATTTTGTGATTACTAATGATTCATAGTAACATCAAAATAATTAGAATTGATTTAGTAAGATGAGTATTGGATTCATTTTAACACATTTCTTAAGTCTGCCCATTAGTAACCAGTCTTATTTCTATGCAGCACTTTTACTGTTCTACATTTGGGTTTGGCAATATTTGAGTTTGCATAGGGCTGCTGTACTAGCCAAATGTGCACCTAACTACAAAAACATATGTCTCCAAAGCTGTTTCCCTAAGCTCCATACACTGAGTTTTTCTCCTTTCCATGCACAGAATGTCATGTTGAGTAAATAAAAATGCCCAGTTGGTATCTAAAGCACCCACATCACACTGATACAGTATGTGAATTGCTATTGACACCAGGGAGAGGTCTGGTCAAGATAGAAAGATATGAAGTTATTGGGTTAACTTCAGTGTTGGGTTTCTTTAATGTCCTTGGGGTTAGGCACATCTAAACCACGCATTTAAAGAGTTCTAAAGTTCATGGACTCTGCCAATATCCTTTAAAATGGGAAATCTGTCTAGTTATTTAAGGAATGTTATATCTGGTTTGTCCAGCTACACTGATATCACTGATTAGCACCACCAGTACTCCTCTGAGTTGGGCTAGACCGAAAGGCAAAGGTTTGTTATAACAGAGGATGCTCCTGTTTATGACAGAAGTGTAAATAGGAAATCTAAGAAATGCAACTTTTTAGCTTTAGTTACAACACCTTAGTTATGCTCACACCCATCAACAAATGTTAGTCTTCTATAGAATATTGTGCCTCACTCCACAAATACTTTTCCACTGTCGTAACCTTAACCTAGCAGTCACTAGAAAGCAAACTAGAAATTTCTGCAAAAACCCTACTAGTTCCACTTCCACCCCACGCTCCACTTGCTACCTCCTTTCCCAGGCTTCATCATTTGGCACTCTTTGAGCCCACCCAACTCTGACATACATTGGTATTTGAAAGTTTGTGAACCCTTTAAAATCTTCTATATTTACATGACCAAACAAGTCCTAAAGTGCATGAAGAAAACCTAGCGAAACAAACAAAAACATATCTGCGTATGGCAAAAGGAAGTGAATCCTTAGGATTATCATATAATTTGCTCTGGTGTCTTCTGTCAATGGGAAGACAATCAGTGCCCTGTTTTATTTAAAGAAACGGGGATCCAACAAAGCTTAATCACATATATAACACATTTATGGATGTGTATCATGGCTCATAAAAAGAGTTATTGATGGCCACAAAGCTGGAAAAGGTTACAAGACTATTTTCAAATAGTTTGGACTCCACCAATCAACAGTTAGACCGATTGTGTACAAGTGAAGGATATTCAAGACCATTGTTATCCTACCCACATGTGGTTGACTATCTTTGCAAGGCGTCTAATCATCTTAGAGGTTACAAAGGAACCCAGAGTAACTTCTAAGCTACTGAAGGCCTGTCATGTGTCCACCAGCAGGAGAACACTGAACAGCAGTGATGTGTATGGCAGGGTAGCAAGGAGAAAGCCACTGCTCTCCCCCAAAAATATTGCTGACCGTCTACAGTCTGCTAAACATCATGTGGACAAACCAAAAGGATACTAGAAGAATGTTTTGTGGACGGATGAAGCTAAAATAGAAGTTTTGGCTTAAATGAGGAGTATTACATTTGGAGAAAGAAATCACTGCATTACAGCTTAAAGGGCACCTATCACAGCCAAAATCAAACACATATTAACAATCTGACCAGTACAAGCTAAACACGTTTAATCAAACTACATATATAGTTTTTTGAAAAAACTGCAGGTTTTAAAAAAATCCCTTACTTTGTCAAATGGGTTCTTTCACTGAGGGAGGCCATATTGAGACTCTAACAGAGACTCTAATGTGCAAATTTCAGGAGCATGCTCAGATTGTAACACTGCTTTGAGTATTCTACCCAGAATGCCTTGTTTTAGTAAACTCCTCCACTAGAAGTATCCACTAGAAGTGCTGCCACCTGCTAACTTCCAGCAGGTGGCAGCACTACTGTACAGCAGCTAACACACAGGTTTGGCTGATTTGAAAATAGCTTAGAAGGGTTGATAAGCAAACAAGAAATTTGAACTGAGCATGTGCAAGATTTCAGAGCTACAGTTGGCTGGGAAGATATAGGTAGGAGGAGCCAGTGAAATCCAAGATGGCAGCCTCAGCTAGAACTGCAGGGGAGATAGGGGAGATCTTGCAGAAGGTATAGTGAGCTGATCATTTACATTATACAAACAATTCTAACTGCTTTAAAAATCGGATTTCTTGAACTTTCACATAGTGTATTTACTTAGTAAATGATTTTGGTCATGATTGGTGCCCTTTAAGAACCGTATCCCATCTGTAAAACATTGTGGTGGGAGTGTACTGTTTGGGCCTGTTTTGCTGCATCTAGGCCTGGACTGCTTTCCATGATTCTTGAAACAATGAATTCTGAACTATACCAGAGAAATCTAAAGTTAAAATATCAAGCCATCTGAGACAGTGGGTCATGCACACAAGTTGTTCTGCAATGGCTTGGTAGTGACCTTCATCCAATTCAAAAGGAAAGACCTAAAGAGATCAGTTCACCAACAGCCACCAACATCCAAGAGCAAAAATGGAGGAATGGTTAATATTTGTTGATGTGGAGGACTGATCAACAGTTACCCTAAAAGTTTAGTTGCAGTTATTGCTACACATAGAGGGGTCACACGCCAAATACTAAGAGCATAATTCACTTTCTTTTGCCACACCGATATGTTATTGGATTTATTTTTTTTCAATAAATACTTCAACAAATATATTTTTTATTTTTATTTCATTTGTTTAACTAGGTTTAGTTCATCTACTTTTTAGCACTTGTTTTAAATCAGATGATGTTTTAGGTCACATTCATATAAAAATATAGAAAATGGTAAATGGCTTAAAAACTTAAAAGACACCACTGTAGCATAAACCATCTGTCTTTTGTCACCCTTTTTCTTTTACATTGTAAGCAGTAATAAAAATATTCATATTAATTTTTACATTTATTGATATGTAAAACCTGTACCTTTTATTGTAGGATCAATTTATAGCCAGTTTTTTCCTCCCCTGTAGTACGTTTGGGCTCTGCCATTACATAAAGTGAGTTGGATGATTTCTTTAGAAGTTAATATTAGCTTTGTAAAACGTTTTGAAATTGTCTCTTTTAGCCTCACCCACTGTTTATTCATTTACTTCAATACTTCCACTGGAAAATACTAACTTGTTCTTAAATACTAATCAATTCTAACTATTCGTCCATTACATGTTCAGCAGAGCTTGAAATTTGGCCAATTTTTGGTCCATGCTTCTTAATGAAAGAAATTGTTAGTTTTCTATTCCTTACAGAGCCTTCTCTTTAAAAATATTTCCCTGGTCCAATAACTCATGTTATATAATATATTTTTTAATGAGAATGAATTACCACCTTTCCCTAATGTTCCAACCTTCTCTAATGTATGATTTCTTCTTAAAAAAAAAAGTAAATTAGATGTGGGCCTGCGGTCGCAGTCATGCATGCATAAATCCACACTTTGATAAAGCATGTTGTTTTGAGTAATTTTGAATTTCTATTGGACAGTCCACTATATGAATCTTAATATAATTTTAGGTTAAGAAGTTAGAAAATTAATGTGCTCTGGTCGTTTATACGGCACAAAGGGCTGGCACACCTCAAAGTTTCCATTAATATTAACAGGTGAATGCCTAATGACATTCATTTTTCTTTATTTTCCTGTGTGACTGTTATCGTTTTGTTGACTGCTGGCAGGTTTAAAGGGCACCAATAATGATCAAACTGATCCACTAAACAAATATAACGTACTAACAATTTCTAACTCTGATTTTTAAATATACCAAAATTTTCCTTCTTATAAAAAGCACCTGATCGCTGCACTCGTCACAACTTCTCTGGGTCCTTCCTAGCTGTGCCTGGCATCTTTGAAAGCAGCCTTTCCTCTTGTGTTATTATGCTCCATCTGAAATCTTGCACATACACATTGTTATTTACTAAAATCCGAAATTTCTCATTATTTTCTTAAAACCACTTCGACCAAACTCCCATCCTCATTTTTATCTTATTTATCAATAAATCAACTCAATATCTGGTGCGGTAAAAGACACTAAAATCTTGAAAAAAATCGGAATCGTACAACGTTTTTTGGATTTGATTCCTTGAAAACCAAGATTATTGTACAAAACCCAACGCAGATCATTATATTTTCTAATAGTAAATGGGACATCTGCCATTGACTTCTACATGATCTTGGCAGGTTTAAGAAATGACAAAAAATGTAAGTTTCCTATTATAACTCCAACCAGAAAATATCAGACTTCAGTAAATAACCCGTTAAATAATCTGGATACAAACCAATGCCTAGGAGCAAAGAAACAGACAATATTTTAAATTTTGTGGTTACGTCCTAGGTTGGGGCTGAAAGAAAATCTTGCATTAGTTCAACTTTCTTTTCAAGACTAACACAATGTATATTGGGTTAGGGATGTGGGACACAGTGAAGATATACACATGCCTCACGGCTGATTTGCATATAAGTGTCCCGAGATGATCTTGTCCCTTCCAAAGCTGTCATTGGCTTATTATATTATTAAACCTGCTTAATTGTTTTTAAAACATGTTAATATGCCATTTTATAATAGTGTCTCTGTAGTGCTGAAAGAATGTATAGTTATTTTTTTAGATTGTAACATCAAAAAATCAACACAACTCTGGCCGCTGTGGTTCACCCAAAGATAAAATTTAAATAGATTTCCATTTATTTTAGGAAATTCTGCTAGATAACCAGCACCATGTTGCTGTTGCTTTGGGAGAAGTGGATCATCTACAGCATCAGAGTCCCAAGGTGAAGTATAAATAATGGTCTATTTAAGGAAATTCTAAATTTAGAATTACATGCTTCTCAGATTTATTAATGAATGCTATAAGAACATACTGTATATCATATGCATCAAGCTTGAACCCATTATGAATAATTGCTGCATTATTCCTAGGATCCTAAACACAAATCCAGTTGTTTCACTTAACGATACAAGATAACATTGTTCCTATTGTGCCTTACAGATTCAAAAATAGAATTCTGCATCCTTCACATTAAACTGAACCTGTTCCATCTGAATCTTGTTACGGATTTTACATGTAACGGTTCAGGATGGTATAAAGCCTACATTGAGCTGTTTCTGTCTCCTAAAATATAATGTTTTGGGGTTTTGGATAATGTCATGGGAAAACATGTTTTTTTTTTTTTCAAATTGCATCAATTAATAGTGCTGCTCCAGCAGACTTCTGCACTGAAATCCATTTTTTAAAACTGATTTTTTTTTAATTATGAAATCTGACATGCGACTAGACATATTGTCAGTTTAGTAGGTGACCCCAGTCATGTGAAACTGTAATTTCTCCTACCGCACACCTATAGTTCACCAATCCTGCAACTGGTGGTGCGTTTCTTCCGTTGACCCGACCGGGTCCCATAGCAACGAATGTGTATAGAAAACGGATCCGCACACACACTGGTTAACCCCGACGTTTATCAGAGCCCCGAAGTTTATCAGACCTGTGCCCAGCAGGAGCCATGTGGTGAAGCAGGCGGTCGCCATCTTGGACGCCATCTTGAAGACCAGAGGTAGATTCCATTACAGTACCCCCCTCCTTAGGGGGGGCCTCAGGACCACCGAGTCTAGGGGAGAGAGGGAATAGTTTATGGAATCTACGAACCAAGATGGGCGCATGGACATCTGAGCTCCTGACCCAGGAGCACTCCTCGGGACCGAACCCCTTCCACTCGATGAGATATTGAAGAGTGCCCCTGGAAAGACGAGAGTCCAAGATCCTTTTCACCTCGAATTCCTGGTGATCGTCAACCAGGACTGGAGCTGGGGGAGAAGAAGAAAAAGACACAGCAGGCTTAAGGAGAGAGACATGGAAGGCATTCGGGATCCGCATCTCTGGAGGGAGTTGAAGACGAACCGCCACCGGATTGATGATTTCAATGACAGGAAAGGGACCGATGAATCTGGGACCAAGCTTTGGGGTAGGAATCTTCAGGCGGATGTTACGGGTGGAAAGCCAAACTTTGTCACCAGGAGCATAGGGTGGAGCGGAAATCCTCTTCTTGTCGGCAAACCTCTTCTGGACCAGGGAGCTCTTCTGCAGATTAGAGGCAACAGCGGCCCAAATAGCCATCATGTGGGCAGCCTGATCATTGGCGGCAGGAACATTGGTGAGGAGAAGATCCTGAGGGAACGCCAATGGATTTTGACCGTAGACACAGAAGAAAGGGGACTGATGCGAGGAAGAATGCAAAGCGTTGTTATGGGCGAACTCGGCTCAGGGAAGGAGATCTGACCAGTCGTCTTGGCACAGGGAAACATGGCAGCGAAGAAACTGTTCCAAAGCCTGGTTCACTCTCTCAGCGGCTCCATTGGACTGTGGGTTGATAGGCAGAAGAAAATTGTAAAGAAATGTTGAGAGCTTTGCACAAGGATCTCCAGAATCTAGACACGAATTGTGAGCCACGGTCAGAGACGATCTCGGCAGGAAACCCATGGAGACGAAAAATATGTTGGATGAAAAGCTTGGAAAGTTCTGGAGCAGAGGGAAGCTTGCGGAGGGGAATGAAATGAGCAATTTTGCTGAACCTGTCAACGACAACCCAGATAACAGTGTGACCGGAGGAGACAGGCAGATCCACAATAAAATCCATGGCAAGATGAGTCCAAGGACGAGATGGAATGGGTAATGGAAGAAGGAGCCCTTTGGGAGGAGAATGTCCAAACTTGGAAATGGCACAGATGGTACAAGAAGAAACAAAGTCTTTGACATCCTTTCTCATGGATGGCCACCACACCAGGCGAGAAAGGAGTTCGGTAGTCTTCTCCACTCCGGGATGACCGGCCTGTTTAGAACTGTGAGCCTGGGATAGAATAGACTGGCGACAATCAGGTGGAACAAAGGCAACCCCTAGATGAATATTGTCAGGAGCAGAAGCCTGAGCGGAAAGGATTTGCGAAGCCAAGGAGGGAAATAGGGCAGCGACGATCTTGGAGGAAGGCACAATGGGTTCAGGATCTTCGGAGCAGGGAACTTCAGGAACAAAACTTCTAGACAAAGCATCAGCCTTTCTATTTCTAGAGCCAGGACGAAAGGTGATGACGAAGTTAAAACGGGAAAAGAACAGTGACCATCTGGCTTGTCGAGGATTCAAACGTTTGAGGGACTGGATAAATTCGAGGTTCTTATGGTCTGTAAAGATGGTCACGGGAATGGAGGATCCTTCCAGTAAATGTCTCCACTCTTCCAGGGCGAGTTTCACTGCCAATAACTCACGATTCCCCACATCGTAGTTCTGCTCGGAGGAGGAAAATGTCTTAGAGAAGAATGCACAGGTATGTAACTTCCCATCCAAGGATGATCTCTGTGACAAGACAGCTCCAGCTCCCACATCTGAGGCGTCGACTTCGAGGAAGAAGTTCAGGGTGTCTGAGAATAGGTGCAGAAGAAAAGGCAGTTTTCAGGGATTCAAAGGCTTCTAAGGCTAGAGGAGGCCAGTGCTGTGGTTTACCCCCTTTGCGGATAAGGGCCAGGATGGGAGAGATCTTGGAAGAGAAACCTTTAATAAATTGTCTGTAATAGTTGGCAAAGCCAATAAATCTCTGGATAGCCTTGACACTTGTGGGGAGGGGCCAATCAAGAATTGCTGAAACCTTGGCTGGATCCATCTTGAAACCCTGCTGGGAGATGATGTACCCAAGAAAAGGGATGGAGGACACTTCAAACGAACACTTTTCCAATTTGGCGAAGAGATTATTCTTTCTTAGGCGAAGAAGAACTTCCTTCACTTGGGAGCGATGCTCGTGGAGATTTTTGGAAAAGACAAGAATGTCATCCAGATAGACGACAACACTTTGCCCCAACAGGTCTCTGAATATATCATTCACGAACTCTTGGAAGACCGCAGGGGCATTACATAGTCCAAATGGCATGACTAGATATTCATAATGCCCATCTCGGGTATTGAAGGCGGTCTTCCATTCGTCCCCTTCACGAACTCTAATGAGGTTATAGGCACCCCGAAGATCCAGCTTGGTGAAGATCTTGGCCCCTCTTAACTGATCGAAGAGTTCGGAGATTAGGGGGAGAGGGTAACGGTTTTTAATGGTGATTTTGTTTAACCCCCTATAGTCGATGCATGGTCGCAAACCTCCGTCCTTCTTTTCGACAAAGAAAAATCCAGCACCAGCAGGGGAGGAAGAAGGGCGGATGAAGCCTCTTTGGAGATTCTCCCGAATGTAGGTCTTCATGGCAGCCGTCTCAGAGGGGGAAAGAGGATAGGTGCGACCCCGGGGAGGCATGGAACCAGGAAGAAGTTCGACCGGACAGTCATAGGGTCGATGAGGAGGAAGGGTCTCTGCAGAGCCCTTATTGAAGACATCAGCAAAATCTTGATAGATGGATGGAAGGGACAACTTGGAAGAAACAGAAGAAGCTTTGATAAGGGGTACAGCAGGCAGACAGTTCCGTTGGCAATAGGGGCTCCAGCGGGAGACTTGAGTGGAGGACCAGTCAATGACTGGATTATGGGTGCACAACCAGGGGAGCCCCAAAACGAGTGGAGTTGAAGGGCAGTCAATGAGTAGAAAGGCCAATCTCTCCAGATGCATGGTGCCCACTCTAAGAGAAAGTTCAGCGGTGGTTTGAGAAATAATGGCCGAAGATAGAGGGCGGTCATCAATAGCCAAGACTCGCAGAGGAGAGGCCAAGGGTTGTAGGGGAACCGCATAACGAGCAGCAAAAACTCTGTCCATGAAATTTCCGGCAGCACCAGAGTCCAGGAAAGCTTGCACTGGGACCTTCTGGGAACCGAATTGGATCTGTGCCGGAAGAAGGAAGCGTTGAGTAGAGGGTTGGGGAGAATGACAAACACCACCCAGATAGGTCTCCCCAAACCTACCTAGGTGCTGGCGTTTCCCGGCTTCACAGGACACTCATGGGCGAAGTGCGATTTGCCCCCACAATACAGGCATAGGCCGGCAGCCCTTCTCCGTAGCTTCTCCTGTTCGGAAAGATGAGCCCGTCCGATCTGCATGGGTTCCTCAGTAGATGGAGCAGAGGAAGCAGAAGCCGCAGGAGTAGGAGAGGGGAAAGCAGAAGCCGGATTGAAGAGTAGGGGTCTCTGGAAGCGAGGAGCCAGGGTGGATTGGAACCGGGGATACTTCTTCGAACGCTCTCTGTCGAGCTCGAGTTGAAATTCCCTCTGTCGGGTGTCAACCTTTATAGCCAGCGCCACCAGATCCTCCCACCGAGAAGGAATTTCCCGGGAGACCAAGTCGTTTTTAATCCGCATGGCTAGGCCGTTGTAGAAGGCGGCATGGTACCCATCATTGTTCAAGGTGGTCTCCGCTACTAGGGTGCGGAACTCAATAGCGTACTCTGGAACAGAGCGAGTGCCTTGCTGGATCTGGAACAGGCGAGCAGAGGATGCCGTAGCTCGGCCAGGGGCATCAAAGACAACCCGAAGTTCACGGATGAAGGCAGTGGCGTTGTCAATCAAAGGGTCCCTCTTCTCCCACAGAGGTGATGCCCACTCCAAAGCCTTCCCCTGCAGGCGAGTAATCATGTACCCCACTTTAGCTCGTTCGGATACAAACTGACCTGGCAGCAGGGCGAACTGGATCTCGCACTGGTTGATGAAACCTCTGCATGCATCAGGATCGCCGCTGTAGAGGGGAGGCGCAGGAATGCGAGGTTCCGCAGGCTGAAGTGGGCTTGTAGGAACGGCCGCAGGGACCGGGGCCACAGGTGACAATGCCGACAACTTGTCCAGAATAGCTTCAAGAGCCTGACTGAAGTGTGACTGCTGGGCTTCGTATGACTGCATGCGGGAAGCCAAACCGCAGATAGCGCCACCGACATCAGGTGGAGCTGGAGTCTCCTCCAAAGGGTCCATGGCCCAACTATACTGTAACGGGCCCGAAGGCACAGTAATAGTGTAGACCAAAGAGGAGACCAGACCAGGTTCGAGGTACAAGAGGGTTTATCCAAAGAATCGTCAAAATACAGGCAAATAGGTCAGACCAGGCAGAAGACAAGCAAAATCGAAGAACAGGCAGAAATCGGTACACAAGAATCAATATAGACAATAACACCCAGGAATTCTGTAGCAGGAACCTATAGTTGGGCAAGGACTGGCAGGGGAAGTACGTTTAAATAGTCTCTGGGTTTGGCGCCAAATTTTGACGCGCTTGCGTCAGACGCAGACGCCAGCGTCCTCACGCTGACGTCTCGATGCCGGCGCCCGATTCTGACGCCGGCGTCCGTTCCGTTGCCGACGACCAATCCTGGAGTGGGAACAAGGTGAGGTCATAGACCTGTGCCCAGCAGGAGCCATGTGGTGAAGCAGGCGGTCGCCATCTTGGATGCCATCTTGAAGACCAGAGGTAGATTCCATTACAAATGCGTAGTTAATTTATACAAACGTGAGGAATTAAGTTGTTAAACAAAAAAATTATTAAAAAAAAAAAAGATTTCAAGTATTTGTATCTTAACATATAAGCACATTTGGAAAATACTACTTTTGAATGTTACAGAAGTAACTGTTGGGCAACTGTAGGCAATATGTAGTTGTATGCATTCCTATAATAATCATCAGCCTTGCTTTCTGGTGATTTTCAGCTATATTTTTCTATACCTTTATTACTGTGACTTTAATAATGTGAAAATTGTCTCTAGTGGAAGATCTTTCAAGTAGTAGAAGAGAAAGCTCATTAACAAGGTTCAAGGTGTAAAATGACTTTTGCTTTTAGTAGGGGCTCATATTCCGTTGATGGCCTAACTTTCCTCTTCACATGCAAGCAAAACCTAATTTTAGGAACTGTGTAAGGTTAAGTCACAACCAGCATGTAATTGTTTTATTTTCTGTTACATTGGTCAGATTGGTGATGTGGCAGAGAGCACTTTTACACTGCTCAATTTTGAAGACTTGATGGTATCTGCTATCCCAATGTCAGACGAAGATCCAGATTACTGGATTAACTTTCAATCAAAACAAGAACTTCCGTTTCGCCAAAGAAGAAGTCGCTGACAGATTTCACCTTCACGAAATGGCTTATTCCAGCATGAGGCACCAATTTGAAATGCACCACTAAAACAAAACATGGTTGAGGAAGCACATTAATAAACCATAATGCAACTGTAGAATCTGGTAGCAACTGCATTCTAGTGTTTGTTGAAATTATATTAAATGCTTGAATCCAGAATGGTTTTAACTTTGGACAGTCCTGTGAAATATGTAATTAAGTTTCCAAACAGGTTACACAACACTTTATCAGAGTGACAGAACAAAGAGGATTTAGTGGGCATCTTCATTTTGCCTTTAATGATGTGTGGATTAACCTGATACAAAAAAAATACCAAACACCATGGATTATAAGATTAAGCAAGTGGTTTTCAATAGTCTACATGGGGATTTTCACCAAGGAACAATACTGGCTCAAAGACATACACCACTCGCTTACTGGAGGGCCTAGCAGTCGTTTCAACAAGTAACTACTACCCGTTGTATTTGGTGTTATGAATGGATCTCTCGCTCAGCTATTTAATATCAGGAAACAGTCCACTATTAAGGACACATGATTCGATAAAGATACTTCATTCACCAAAAGAACCAATTATACAACATCATACAATATTCAGCAATGCCAAATCACAAAATATAGAGGCACATTTATCTAAGGTCTAATTTCGATTACATGTTGAGTTTTTAAAACTCCCATAAATTCAAAATTCGACCAATCGAAATTTATTATAAAAAAGCACACATTTTTTAAATTAAAACTGATGAATTAAATTGACCCGAAAACTTGAATCAAATTCGATTCGAATTGAAAAAATCGAGTGTTAGGAAGGCTGCAAATAACTCCAAATTGATGCCTGGACCTCTTCCATTGACTTAAACATCAATTTGGCAGGTTTTAGGTGGAGAATTGTGGAATTTGAGTTCTTAAAGGGTATGATAAATCTCAAAAATCTAATTTTTCAAGGGTCCCAGTCCCTGAACTAGCCACATAGCCCCACAGCATGATGGAACCTCCACTGAATTTCACATTATGTAGCAGTTGTTTTTCTTGGAATGTGGTGTTCTTCTTCCTCCATTTAGAGCGCTTTTTGTTATGACCAAATAACTACATTTTTGTCTCATCAGTCCAAAGCACTTTGTCCCAAAAATACTGTGGCTTGTCAAAATGAGCTTTTGCATACAACAAGCGACTCTGTGTTTGCGTGAGTATAGAAAGAGCTTTCTTATCACCCGCCATACAGATGGTCTTTGTGCAAATTGCACTGAATTGTAGAATGATGTACAGATAAACCATCTGCAGCAAGATGTTCTTGGTGATCTTTGGGTTGTCTGTAACCATTCTCCTCCGCATATGCCGTTCCTGTATTTTTCTTGGCCTGCGCCTGTTGCCTTCCATTTCCTGATTACATTCCTTACAGTTGAAACTGACAGTTTAAACCTCTGAGATAGCTTTTTGTATCTTTATTTAGGGGCATATTTATCAAGGGTCGAAATTCGAATTCAAAAAGACCAACCGAAATTAAGTCAAAGTTTTTTTTGGTTGAATAGGTCAGTTTTCGATCAAATAGGTCCATATTCGGGCGAATTGGAATTGTATGAATCTAAGGAATAGAGCATTCGATCAAATTTGATTCAAAGTATATTCCCAAAAAAACTTTGATCTTTCACAGTCCAACAATTGACTCCAAATAGGTTCTAGGAGGTCCCCCATAGGCTAAAAAAACAGCAATTTGGCAGGTTTTAGATGGCGAATGGTCGAAGTTTTAAAGAGACAGTACATGATAAATTTCGATATTTGAATTTTTTTAACATTCTAATCAAATTTGGACTATTCCCTAGTCGATGTGCACAAAAAATAGCTTAAAAGTAGAATTTTTCTTCATTCGAAAATTCACCTCGACCTTTGATAAATCTGCCCCTTAGCTTTGTAGGGTCATTTTTAGTCTCTTTCCTGCTGAATAGCCACCAGAATGATGCCACTTCCGGTCTACAGTGGCGTCGCTTCTGGTTTTTCGGTCCCGGGGTTGGAAGGTAAGTTTAACTGTGTGCGGTCCGGATTGGGTAATGGCTCTGGTGGGGGGTTGTATTGGGTGTGGGTTGGAAAAGGGTCCTTCTGATTGGATGCATGCAGAACTCTTAATTTATGCTAAACTAATATAACCATCCCTAGACGGAGCAGGCAGACCATGACAGCACTTGTCTGCAAGTACATCTTTAACATCCTTATCCCGGTGGTTTCACAGCAATTCACTATTCCTGTCATGTACACAAAAAATTAACACCTGTGAGTACCAATGAGAATCATGGTACCATTGTGACTGGATCACACTTGTCTGTAACTGTAGTTATAGGTTTAAATGCTCTGGAATTCCCTACTACTCAATTGAACTGAAGCAACCTCTTGGATGGATGAGTGTTGAAACATTTTAAAGAACACTCAAAAAAGTCCAGTTGCTCGAGGCTTCATTCTGCTTGATATTGTATATCTGTAAAGCGATCCGAAAGACCGACATGCTCTCTCCTACCTCTTAGCGCACTGGTCCCCGGGTTTTCCTTGTAGGCATGTGTGATGCCATCATGCAGCTGAATGCACACACTGAAAATACGTTGAATACTTGGCTTGTACACTGACTTTCTGCTTTTGGTTCTGTTTAACCCTTGTTGGTTCCGCGCTTTAATTTTAACTTGTGTTTAGGTTCTCCATGTCACAAATTGGAGAGGCTTCAGATGGGTTTTTTGCCTTCCTCTGGATCAACTGGCAGATAGGTAGTTAATAAAATAAAAAAAAAAGGTTGAACTCGATGGACATGTGTCTTTTTTCAACCTTACTTACTATGTTAGTATGTTATGTAGAGTGCTATCCTCCAAGCCACCCACAATGTTTCTACTATACAGATTGTGACAATATC
Source organism: Xenopus petersii (assembly GCA_038501925.1). NCBI lineage: Eukaryota > Metazoa > Chordata > Amphibia > Anura > Pipidae > Xenopus > Xenopus petersii. The sequence continues at coordinate 156,376,077 of CM076675.1, forward strand.
ATGACCTGGATTCATAAAAATCCTACTAGACATACAGTTTCTAAATTTAATTATGACTTTTATGCATTTTACTTTGCTTTTAACTTATATTCTATCAAGTAGACAAGCTCAAAAGGAGATAGATATATTCTTTAACCCAAATTAGTTAAATATGTTTTTATATAGTCTAGAGCGGCCATGAAGTTACCAGGGAAATAATGTGCAGCATCATGAGAATTACATTCCAACATTAATTTCAAAGCATTAACCTCTTTGCTTAATAGTATTGCCACTACTAAATTCTTCTTTATCTAAGCATTAATCACTCACATTGGGCCATATCACAATGTTAGTTTTATGACATGAATGTGAGAATGTAAAGATCAGGGAGTTAAGATATTTAAAGCGTAATCCTGAAAATAATGAAATATTACAATGGAATGATTGCTGGTATGCCCCCCCAATTAAAAAAACGATTCAATGTAATTAATCCTTGATGAGTTCATGACAAGTACAATATTGTAATGAGCTGCTTCATGGAGGAATCTGCTGAGCAGTCTGACTCACAGTGGGGTGTGCTATAGTTTATGATTTAATAACATAAAATTAAATTTCATGTTCAAGGGGAATCTTTATTAACAGCATGTAATAATAAAACTGCTGAGTCGCTCCCTTTAGTTGTAGATTTTGTTCACTGAATTTAATAAAACTGATCAACTTAAATCTCTTTGGACTAAACTTCAAAACCTTCGGCTTTTAAAATTGCCCACTCATTCTGATTCACCCTTTGCCTACAAATTCTGACAGACAGTGATTTAGTTGTTTCAGTAAATGTAGATTCCCCTACATGGGCTTTCATGTTTTTCGCAGCCCATGTGGTATGGGGTAGGACCGTATGTTCTGGTAACGTTGTACCCTACTCCATACCACAGAGGATGCTCAATCCAATATCAGTTACACACAGAGGGAACCTCAAATATCTATACAAAGAGGATCATTATAACATGGATCAATTAATTCTGATGAATTGATCATTCATTTTGGCATTTATATTAAATAAGAATTCAATTTGAACTCGGCCTCATACTTTTTTATGGTCATGGAACTTCTCTGTGACTCATAATATCCTTATACTTTGCAACAGGAGGTACTTTATTCACTATATATACATGCATATTCTGTTAGGCTACCAACCTCAGAAAAAAATGGGCCTTCCTGGTTGTCTAGTGGCATATACTGTATATGAATTTTGGGTAAAAGGTAGAATGTTGATGTATCTGTATTATCAGTCTTCAGACAATGACCTGTTCTAGCTGAAATCACTCCTTCTTGTATTGTAGTGTCCTCTAGATTCGAAAACTTTTTCTGAAAGCTGTGTGGTTAGAGGTTAAATGTTTGTATAGGTATGCGATCCATTACCTGGAAACCCGTTGTCCAGAAAGCTCAGAATTAAGGGATGTCCATTTCCCATAGAGTCCATTTTAAGCAAGCAATTCTTATTTTTCTCTAATAATAAAACAGTACATTGTATTTATGGAAACTTAGCTACATCAATTAGTGATGTGCAGGACGGGTAAAACCCGAACCTGCCCTCCCTCCACCCGACCGAGCCTGACTTCCGGGTTCCTTTTATAAAACCACACCGACCTGCCCCACGGATGATGTCACAAAAGGGGCAAGGCGAGCAAGCTCACGGGTATAAAAGCAGAATTCGGAAGCCGGCAGTGTAAGGTGCGGGCAGGAGAGCAGGAAGAAGAGCTCGACCCCGCATATGGGGGTGCGAAGTTGGCCCAAACCCGACCGACCTGCGGGTAATCCCGTGGGTATCGGGCCGGCCTGCACATCATATAACATGAATCCATATTGTTGGGAAATAATGTCTGTACCTGTAATAAACAGCATTATTAAGCTGTCTTGATTCATCAAAATGTAGTTCATTAGTTTCCAGCAGAATTAAAAGACACCTTTTATTACTTTAAGGGGCAAATTTATCAAGGATCGAAGTGAGAATTCAATTGATCAAGGTGAAGATTTTCAAGTTTTTTTAAGTGAAATTCAACTAGGTAATAGTTAAAATTCAATTCGAGTTTTTAAAAAAAATGTAATTCGATTTTGGAAATATAGTGGCACTTTAAGAATTAGAATTTGACTATTCCCCACTTTAAGCCTGTTTATTTGCTGTTTTAGCCCATGGGGGGTGTCCTGGGATCAATTTGGAGTTGTTGGCAGCCTTCCTGAAAATGTAGGTTTTTTTTCAGAGAAAAAACGTGAATCGAATTTGATTCGAGTTTGTGATTCAATCTTATTCATCCGCCTTTTTCGATACACAAATACAAATAGAACACAATTAAGAAACCATGACTAAAAAAAAAGTAAAAACCAGCTTCAAATTATAGCAAGATTATATGGGGGTTATACATTTTGTTTGGATTCATACTTTGCTGCATCCAGTACATAAGCTCGGGTGTTGACCAATCACTGTTGCAAATGCAGCTATCATTGCGTTGATTCTTTTATTCCCATGATCATTACTTTCCTTTGTTGTGCATTTAAAATCAAGTCCCCCAGTAAACAATGTGACTGAGTACTAAGACCATGATGCACTTCCCCTTAACTCGGGGGCTGTAGTGAAAGTGATTCCCTATTTTAAAGGCTGAATGGCAGCTATGGGCAATATTTGGCTAAAATTTGTAAATAAAACACAGAAAGAAATCGCCAGAGCTCGGTCTAACTCACGCTGTGGCGTTGACCAGCTTCTATAAAACCATTGTTGACCAGCTGCTACAAACGATAAAAAGCCACTATTTGTACACAAAAAAAGAGAAAGAGATCGCCAGCACATGGTTTGCCTTTAAAAATATTTTTTTACAAAAATTGAGGTGTTAGTACCACACTTTGGCCAAAATATGTAAGTTCACGTGCCACATCAAGACCCCTCATTGTACGGGAGTCCTACACTTTTCATCCATTATTACTAGACAGCATCGCTTGAAATGGTCTTTTTAGTTGATGGACACATTTACATTTAAACTATCGTTTCAGCTTGGTCCAATGATAAGAAGATCTTTTAAAAATCTTATCTATGGCCAGCTGTAGAGAATAAAGATCTACTGTTCAATAGGGCATTGAAACTGGGTCTCAGCAGGCTCTTATTTTCAAATTTGATACTGGTCAGTGTTTGATGACGCCATATGATGTTCATCATCATGCTAGCTACAAAGCCATGACCAGAAGGAGTCTGGGTCTGCAGGATCCTCCTGTTATATTGTAAGGCCGTGACATTTTCAATCGAAGCTTCTTATACTTGGATATTGAAACAGAATTCATTGTTTCTTCAGGGGAAGAACCTTTTGCCATAGTACCCAAACAATGATAAACCTATTCCCAGAGAGCTATAGTTAATACGTAACCTCTGCCTCATTGTTCTAAACCTTAATCTAAATGTTAATCTTCACCTAATATAATGAGCCTTATTCCGAAATTGTGATTCTACTTTGTCTCTATGAGCACTTCATTTGTTAATTACTCCAGAAGAACATTGCACTTTCATTCAAAACTGATAATCTTTCATTTTTCTTTTGATTACTTTTCCTGACTTGGTTGTTTGATACACGATACATATTAAAATACATAATTGTCTGCATGATTAATGCTGTGATTGTTACCATCCATATTCAACTACTTAAAATTATGATTATTGTAGAGTAAAAAATTAGAAATGTTCCAATGTGGTTTTGTTCTTGTCTCATGAATAGTGTATATTTATAATTTTGTAATTTATTTGCTTATAATGCAGGGAATGGGGTTGCATGGTATTTTGTTCTTGAAAGAAGTTAAAAAAAAGTTATCTTTTTTCAGATGAGCAGATTCAATAACTGTCTCAAGAAAACTTCAAATGTGTAATTTATTATGTGTTGGAGGCAAAAACTTATTTTTTTGAAGACTGGAGCAATCATTAGGCTCAACAGAATCTAAAATATACTTTTTAGGTTAATGGCACTAATGGTTTTGTCCACTATTACTGTGCCATGTAAAACAGCATCCGACGAAACACCCATATCTGGTCTGCTTTGGTGAATAAAGGTGTTTAGCAATATAAAAAAGGGACTTTTGGAATGCTGTCCAAGAATTATAATTTTGGTGAACTGTGGTGACACTGTGAATACATAAGGAATTTGGTGAAGCTACTATCTTCAGGTCTGATTAGTGACTATGTTGACCTGCTCATTGTGAGACATGATTACCTAAATAACCTATATAGTGGATAATGTACCCCCTACTGTAATTTATAAAGATATTAGAAGTTACCAAGAAGTTCCATGACCAAAAACATGAGTGCTATTATACAGGTCATGGAACTCTGAGGCGACTTATAATGTCTTTATACATTTTGGTAGTGGTTATATTATCTATTATAATCTAGAAGTATGCCTGCTGTATATGCATTATTAAGAATAAGGACAAGATATATTTTGCTCTAAATTTTTTTATTAGGTTATTGGTGAGGTCTGTGAATTAGACAGAAACACAGTCTTTTTGTTTTGTTGCTTTTTTGTTCATAGATTTGTATTATTTTGTAACAGTACCAATTTGAAGAAACGTTGAAATCTAATAAGCTTTGACATTTTACATTTTGTCAGATTTTGAACTGCATATAATTTTTCTTGTTTTTTTAGGAGGTCCTTGTGGTGAGTTTTGGTATATGTGTATTGAAATATTTGAATGGTTGAATACACAATTTGGCCCAGAAAGGGATTCTAGTTTATTTTTGGTAATGCCTGTCTCTTGTTGGAAAGAAATATTGATAGTTGGTATTGGTTGATTGGTTGAAGCTGATGATGTGGATGGTTGTTCATTTTCTATTTTTTTGTGGAATATTTGTGGTTCCTTCATCTGTTTTTTGACGTGTTTTTGAAATTTCCATCTGCTTTTTTTCACTGAGCGATGATGCATAGTTATTGATGCTTAGACTTTTATGTCTGGATATTTGCACTAGTTCTGTTGGGGGTACATTGCTGTCTACTAGCTTCTGGATAGTAGTTTTTGGAGTGGAATGGTTTGTTATTTTTTGGAGTCTGTTAAAGATGCCTTTAGTTTCATTGATGACATCATTGTTCTAATTTTGTGCAAACCTATCTTAATTGTTCTAAACCACCTTGAGTAACCTGGTTTGAAATTAAAATTGGGTACTAGGTAGAAAGGGGAGCTAGGTTCATTCATGGTTTCTGGGCGGTTATCTCTGTATTTTTTATATGCAGCTATTGGATTTCTTTGTGGGTTTTATGATGTGCTTTACATGCGTGGTTTTATTGCAAATATTTTTTTTGTATTCTCTCCAGGTCTTGTTTTTGTTTGGCGCTCTTTGTATTCAAGGAATTCTTGCCAGTTGAGTCAGTTTTTAGTGTTATGTCACCCCATTGTAGGTCATATTGCTCTTGCGTTCGAAGTGCAAAATGTATTCCATTATTGAAGAAAACTAAGTTGAGTAGGCTTGCTGTATTATCTAAGGACATTGTCCCTGAGTCATACAATTTGTTTATTTCTTCATCTGTTAATGCTTCTGCATTGTTGGGTTGATTTCCTTCTTTCTTTAGAAAAATAAAATTAATTTGAGGGTTCAAACATTATAGTGTGTGGATTTATTTTGTCTTTTAAATATCTGTCAACACTGCTTAAAATACAGCCTAGTGTATTTAGCTCATATTCTTTTGAATCTTTTCTGAGAACAGATATTATGAAAGTTGCCAGAATTTTATCTGGTTCATGGTGTGGAATTTCATCAATTCTTCTGGTTTCTTTTATTTCTTTCAGAAATGATTGTAAAGTTGCGATGTCACTGTGGGTCTTTTTTAAGGTCTTGTAATTTTTCTGTTGTATGATAAAGTTTGTTTGTTCTTGTGTTACAATTTTAAACTTTTTTGCCATCTCTTTATACACAGAAACCTGTCTGAAGAGGGAAATACATTAGAGTGATTGATGGTGTCTAAAGCATTAGTTTACATTTCAAGTATCTGATGTAGATAGTGATTTTCTCAGACTATTTGCAACTGGTCTTTTTTTAGTTCTTGAAGTATTAAGTTCTTCAGTTTGGGATTTTAGAAGTTCTGCTAGGATCCAATTTACCCTAGCAATCAGGCTGTGGTTTGAATGAGAGAATGCAATATGAATAGCAGAGGGCCTAAACAGAAAGATAAGCAATAATAATTACAATACAATTGTAGCCTCACATAACAATAGTTGTTTGGCTACCAGGGACAGTTGCCCCTCACTTCCATTTAAAGTCGGGAAATGGCAGAAGAAAAAGACAAATAATTTGTAAACTATGAAAAAATGAAGACCAAATCAAAACCAGATCAACATTTTTCGGAATTTATTAAACCCAGAGGATGGAAAAGTCTTTATTTGAAAATCCGGCATCTCAGACCTGTTGAGGTTGCATACAAGTCAATGGGATAAGTCCCAATGATTTTTTGTTGTGCGCTGGGTTTCGGGCAATACCCCAGAGTTTTCGGGTGAAAATTACGAAAAAGTCGTGAAAATCAGATGAAAAAGTCTGAAAAATTTGTGAAAATCAGATTTAGGAAAATGTAATAATAAATAAGCGTAAAGAAACCCAAGCAGATTTGATCGGAGTTGGTAGCAGAAAATATTGAGATGAATTCGGACTTGCAGGGTTCTCCTGCATTTTTTGCCTAGTGGTGTTTTCTGTGTGCATCAGAATAAAGTTTAGGCTTTGGGGGCTATGGAGTCAACCATTAAGTGCTTTTTTGTCGTCACCACTGTAATAGGGGCAGTGTTATCAAGGGTCAAATTGAAAATTCTAATTTTTAAATTCAAATTTCGATTTTATTTTAGTGTAATTCAACTAAGGAATAGACCAAATTCGATTTGAGTTAAAAAAACATTTTGAATTTTGATATTTATCATGTACTGTCCCTTTAAGAATTTGAATTCTACTATTCGCCATCTAAAACCTGCGAGATTTGGTGTTGTAGCCTATGGGGAACCTCCTACAATCAATCTGAGTTGTTTTATTTATTTATTTATTTTTTGGTGTGAAGAAACTCGAATCGAATTTGATCTAATTCAATTCAAATTCGATTTCATCTGAATATAAAAAATGTTAATTTTTTAATGAATTTCGTTGGGTCGTTTTTTTTTTTCAGATTTGAGTTTATGGGAGTTTTTAGAAACTCTCATAAACTTCAAATTTGACCCTTGATAAATCTGCCCCTATGTGTCATGAAGCACTTGGGTGGCCATCACTGCGTTTGTCATGAAATACTTGGGTGCCAAAGTGTCATGAAATGCTTAGGGGTCACAGTATATCAAATATGTGGTGATCACAGTGTGTAATTAAAAGTTTGGGATCTACAGTGCATGTGTCCTCAAATTTGAAAAGTGCACAGAAGAAAAAATAATTGACATTAATATAACGGGATGTCACAAAATGGTGGGGTCCATGTTACATTTGTTGTTTCTATCATTTAAAAATGGGTGTCTTTATGTTCATTGGTTTTGATATTTTTTGCTTGTGGCTACAAAGTGCGGCTGTAAAACAAATGTTGTACTTTATGTCGATCTTAATGTCATTTTAAAGTAAAACGTGAATGTTTTGAGTCATTTTTTCAGTAAATATTGTTATAGAATATGTGTGTGTGTTATAGTTCAATAAATTAATTTTATGCGTGTATATATAATGAATTTTACTTACATTAAGGTTATACAATAAACTGACTGTTGTTGTGGTGGATTTTTCTTACAAATAAAATCTGTCAGGAAGTTTTTTTTTATGTGGTACTGATATGACAGGGCACTGTGATTGGGAGCTGTTACAGATTTTAATTACCCCGCGCTTGAGTTTGTAAGTAGTTTTATTGAACAAAACTACATTTCCCATTTGAGCCGTTTATTTGGATTTAAACTTGGCGATTCACATGGCAATACTAGGTATGATACAGGCTTGTTCTTTGCGTTTTGCTGGGACCTTGTTTTGTTTTTTTTTGTCATGTGCTGGGCAGTTTTAGATTGTGGTATTGAATACAGTTTTTTAAAGTTATAAATGGCGGTTATTATTTACAGTGTTTCTTATGGCATAAATGATGACTTGTTGATTATAAGGGTATATCATCAAATCCTAAGACAAGCTCATATTGTTGATTCACCAAACCATAAATAGGTGAGCATGGCTTCTCAAGTTATCAGGTACTAATAAAATTAACCCCAATTATACAGTAAGTACGGTCAGGGGTCGGACTGGGCATCCGGGGCCCACCAGGCTGATTTTAAAGTCCCTACACCCAGCATCCACCTTCCCCATGAGCTTGTATCTTTTTAACTTCCTTCTCCTGGCAGTGGAGTCAGCGGTTATGGTTCTGGTGGTGGAGCAGTCCTGAGTCCTGTTGGCCCAGTTCGACTATGGGGCAAATTTACTAACCTCCGAAAATTTGCCAGCGACGGCTTCGCTCACAGCGCAACACTTCACCAGGTGTAGATAAGCCAAGACAACGCTAATTCGCTAAAATCCGAAGTTGCGTCCAGGGTGCCGAACGCTGGCACATTTGTGCTATCGTTACTGTGCCAAAGCAAAGCGAAATTGCGATATCATTGGCTAATTTGCATACGGCTGGAAGTTAAAGTTCAATGGATTTATATGTTGCAGCAAATACATTACATTAGACAAGCCAGGGAAACCTTAATAAAATTAAATAAAATAGAGTTGTTATATTGCCCTACACATGAGGCCAGTGTATAGTTTATGTGCCATATGGTAGGAAATGTAAGTGGGAAACCAGTTACCCCAAAAACAATTTACGCGCTTTTGCAGCCTATCACCCTGAAAAAAGGAAAAGACGCCAGTGTTTTTGGGTCTTAGAAAAATGTTCAACTAATTTTTTAGGAAGTCCTATCTACTCTATTGCACTTCGCCGGGTCTGAGGTGGTGAAGGCATGTCTGACGCATGTTAGTCACTTTGTGTAGTTATGTCCATTCGCCAGACCGCAAATTTGCCAGGCGTTAGGGAGCAAAGTACCGCTAGAGTCTATCTCCTTCACTAGTGAAGTTACGCCAGCAACCGTTAGTAAATCGGCAAAGTACCGAAATGAGGTGACGCTGCATTACAAAAAATGCAATTAGTATTTATGCTGGAAAATTTGTAGAGTAGTTTGGGGAAAAAATACTAAGGTAATTACATCTTTACTTCCACAAAGTAGTGATTCTCTTGTGCTTTATGGCTGCGATTCTATCTGTATAAATAGCCTTCACACCACAGTGGCTCATGATCCATCAAGCCCGTGAGCATTAATTAGCAGATTAAATAAAGTAAAAACCAAACTTTGCAATGTAAATAAAATAACACTTTTTGCATAATTGCATAAAGAACTTATAAGGGTGTTTTGGTATAGCATTATCCCCTTAAGTTAATGTTCTATGAAGGTAAGACTCAAAGGGGGTAATGCTCTAATATTTGCACACAACACAGTTTAATAAAGCCAAAATGGAGTAACTAAGCAGACCAGTTTGTAAGCACAGGTACAGGCAAAGAAAACAATAGCAGCAGGCATACTGGCTTGACATGGGGAAAATATGTGTAGAATGGGTTCAAGGGCACATGGAACACAAGGCAAACAGGTTCAGACTTAGAGGTGGAAGTGCAGGAGTTACCTACCCAGCAGACCATGGCTCTCCATGAAGTGAATGCAGGGTGCCCGGTGAAGAAGGCTTCAAAAAAATAGTACAGGTATGGGACCTGTTATCCAGATTGCTCTGGACCTGGGGTTTTCCGGATAACGGATCTTTTTGTAATTTGGGTCTTCATGCCTTAAGTCTACTAGAAATACATTTAAACATTAAATAAACCCAATAGGCTGGTTTTGCTTCCAATAAGGATTAATTATATCTTAGTTGGGATCAAGTACAAGCTACTGTTTTATTATTACAGAGAAAAAGCAAATCCTTTTTAAAAATTTGGATTATTTGGATAAAATGGAGTCCATTCCTTAATTCTGAGATTTCTGGATATCGGGTTTCCGGATAAGGGATCCTATACCTGTACAAAAAAAATGTCACTGTCACTCAGGTCAAAATCCAAGCAGGGACAAGCCCTTGCTGCATTTATTTGCGAAGGTGCAACGTTTCGGGGTGAAGCCATTTGTCAAGCATCACAAAGGGGTTCACCCCAAAAGGTAACACATTCGCAAATAAATGCAGCAAGTGCTTGTCCCTGCTTGGTTTTTGACCTGAGTTCCAGTAGGTATGGAGACCTTTAGGAACTGTCAACTGCTTAAGCCAGATCAAGGTTTATATAAAGGCTTTTTGCTGGGCATTCACTAGAGATTAGTTGCACCTGCCAATTAACACAAAGCAGATGAATGTAATTGGCAGCACTAGGGATAGACACAGGAACCTCATAACTGGGTAAACCTATACTTCTAGCCTGCCTCAATAGAAAAGAGGTAAGGCAAAAGGCTGCAATGCACCAGATACCAAAATCAAACCCAGCAATGGGAAGGACAAGCAAATGATTCCTTACATTTTATGACTTTTATGATATTCCCTCTTTTATGTTTTACTGCAATGTATTTGATGAAGCAGTAGGCATGTAGCATTTAATAAGCAATGCCAGGCCTACTATTTGAAAGCAAAACATCTGATTGGTTGCTATGTGTTGTCAGTCCCAAACTAACTTTGTAACCATAGTTGCTTTACCCTTAGTGCTCTTTTGTTGAGTTTTCCATTCGAGTTCCCTATTTTCTTTTGGTAACTTCATATAATGGAGCTGAGATGTGGAAGGGGAAGGCTTCAAAGAAGGACTGTAGCTCCTGTGGGTCTGGGTTGTGTACGCCTAGTGAAGTTTTTGTATTGTGCATCACACAGACTTCTATTTCTAATCCAAAGGAAGTTGATCCAACAGAATTTCAGTTTATAACATCTATGCCATTTACTTTACATTACATTGCACCAAATACTTTGCTAGCATGATTCATTCATATTCATAACACTTCATTTATCTGACTAATTCTCAACTTTCCGTCATTACAATTTATTGCCTTTTTACGCTTCTGTCATTTATCTCAATCTAGGCATTGTACCCAAACAAAATTGATCCAGAGCTGTTAAGGAAATTACAGGGAGAATTCATTGAATCTACTTAATCTTTCAGCCTGGACCCACTGCATTAAATATTCATTCAAACATTTGCCGTGGAATCTCTGGCTTAGCTCTCAGTTCCACCTCTCGCCTGAACATATAAAACACTGATGTGTCTATCAGAAATCTGCTTTGTATACGCTGATAAAATATCAGGTTTGAGAAGCAATTTTAGTATCAGATCGGGCAGTTCAGTTTTTTTTTTTAAAACTAGGTTACATCCGCATGAAGTCTGGGATGTCATTACCTGATTTTCTGCATGAGTCGCTCTGCCAGATATAAGTCTATCTGCGGCAAGGTACAAAGAAAGCTACAAACTCTATTACTTGAGTATGGGAGACAGTTTTGTCCTTATTTTCCCTGTTGAAATATATTAAATGTCACTTTAAAACTCAAATTAATTAAAAAAAATATATATATATTTTAACAGTTTAGTTATTCAGGCTTTATATAAGGGTAGGACTACGCGGACGATTTTGGAGTGATCCCTCACACTGTGCAAAAACGCAGGCGTCAAATCAGATGCGACGGAAATAAGGTAAGTGAATGCATTGTCGGATGAAGTTGCAGTGTTGATCCGACGCAACACAACTGTCGGATGCAGAGGCGCATTGTTTTTGCGCAGCGTGTTGGATAGCTCCAAAATCACCCATGTAGTTCTAACCCTTATACATAACTTTTTTACGATCTAATGTGCAGATGATGTAAAGGTCTTGGTCATTATGAGTAGGCGCAAGTGAAATATTTTGCCTTGTTTCACTACAAAAAACACCCACAGCATCTAGGGGGTTATTTATCAAAATCCAAAGAATTTTTTGAAAACTACCCTGATCAATTCCGCACTGATTTTTTTCCCCCCTGATTTATCAATACACTTTCCTGAAAATTTCTTGTTCAGGAAAATACTCAATAAAATCTTGAAAAAATCCGAATACCCCGACTTTTTCTATTTGATGCCCGAATACCGAGGCATCAAATAGAATTGGATCTGTTGCGGAAACGGCAACTTTTTCCGATTTTCTGCTCGAAAACCACTTAAATCTTAGGATTATTGCACGTAACCCAAAACAGATCAGGATATCTTATGGACTTCTGCCATTGACTTCTACATGAACTCGGCAGGTCTGAGTTGGAGTACCTTTTTATTCAGACTTTTAACACCCTCAGGGTTTAATAAATTCCCAAAAAAATTGTGTTTTTTCCGCAAAAATATTGTGTTTTTCCTCTTTAAAAGGCCAATGAGAAGAGAATCAGACTTTAATAAATAACCTCCCTAATTTATAGTAAAAAAAATGTGCGGTATGAAAAATTTTCAAAAAAACACCCATTCATGGCAATTCCCATTTTCAGCGAAGTAAAAGTGTTCAGATTCATTGAGACTCCAATCACTGAAATCACTTGTGATGTCTAATAAATAGCTTTGGGCAGTTTCCAAGATGTCCATTTGTTTGCAAGCTGATTATTTGGTATGTTATATGGCAGGGTGGTTTTCAATCACACCTGTCTGCCCTAAAAAATGTGTATTTTAGGTACATTTTATAGGCTTTAAATATTTGCCCATAAAAAGGAGTTGCTCTTCCCTCTAGAAAGAGAGTGTTTTTCTGGAGAGCTGCAGAAAAGTGTAGTGAACAGGGAGGCGTGAAAGCAATTGTGTACCTTGTTGTGTTTTGTGTTGAGAATCCCAGTCAGATCCCAGAATAGTGAGGGTCCAACTTAATTTTATTTTATTTTAAAGTGACTGTATGTGCTACACGGTTTGGATGAACCTGCATTGATATTAATAAAACACAGTAAGAAGACCGAAATTTGGTGTCCCTTTTTCCCGTCTACCTTGACTCTACCAATACTAGTTTGAGCAAAACCCCACAATATGAAGTCTAGCAAAGTTTTATCTGCCTGTGTCCTGGAATGGTCTCCAAAAACATTGTGGGGACTGGAACTTGCACTGTTTTTAAAATGCCTTCTAAATTAAAGAATCTAAAAAGGAAGTGTGCGGAATAGTACTGTATAAGAGGCAATTGAATACAATGTATGTGCTATTGTTCTTGACTATCAGACCAGTATGTTCTTTGCTGCTTTGATTTCTTCACAGGTAGAGTACACTTAACAGCACATGAAGTTGCTTTTCTTAGAATATAAATAAAAGCAGATAGATTTCTACCAAAAATATACAAAAACATTCCCAATTCACAACAACCCCAATCACTATATTCTCAGTCACACCTTATAACTTGTGCCATTATGCAAATCTTTTGCATCTCTTGTACCTATATTTAGCAGGCATTATTAAAGGGCAAGTATACCTCCTTATTCAACATTAGTGCAATGAATAGGGTTTTTCTTGTTGTTTTAATCACAATAATCAATATTGTTTGTTATTTCTTGAGTTAAACGGGGCATTGAAGCAGACTGATGCTACTCCATATTTGATTCTTGCAAGGTAAACGATTACCAATGTGTGGATATTCCCCCTACTTATTCTCATCTGTGTACTGGGAATTTCCTTGTTTGCCCTGTTTAGTTCAAGACTTGATGAATAAAACAATATACAAACATTATGTTCAGCACAGGCCCCATAAATTGAACTCACAGCATATCAACAAAGGCATAAACTGCCCCTTTTATGGAACTCTGATCATGTCCAACTTTCTCTAGAGCCATCTGAAATTGTTTTCCAACTACTTACCCTCCAGTTTCTAACTCTAAGATATGCAACATTAGTACATGAGTAGGAGGAATAAATAGCGGCATATTGCTGAGAATGCTTGTTCTCTCGGTTCACGATTGTAAATTGATCTGAAAATGTAGTGGTACTGGGAATAGCAACCATAATATATTTTATGGATGATGGGAAAAAGATAAGTGCACAGTGTGTGTGGATCAGCTTAAAGCTTAAGAAGAAAAAGGAAATCATTTTTAGAATTATTGGAGGAGGAAGTCATTGTTAGAATAATTGGAGAGGAGGAAGTCTATTAGGATAATTGGAGAGAAGGTAGTCTACTGTATCTTAGATTATCTGCAAAGTAGGACGTATATATCTTAGAATAATTGGAGACAAGGATTTCTATCTTGGAAAAATTGGAGAGAAGAAAATCTATTAAAGTAAGTGTTACTTTGATAAAATTTCGCTCTTTTAAATACTTTATATTACTTTACCCAATAAGGAAACAAGGGTAGACAAGTGGTTAAGACATTTTCAACTGGAATATATGCTACAAAATTGTAATTGGGTTTGCCATTAATAAAATTAATCAGTAAACATTTTGACTCACCCAAATTCTTCAAGAAAACACAATATAAGTTACTTAATATAAAGTGGAATACTTCTTTTATGGCAGCTCTGTAACTGGTAAGTACATTGGGGCAGAGTGGATTCACCTTCCCAGGTTCCTTGTTAGGCTATACAAAATGTTATATATGATTTATATCAAGTAATTATGACTAATTTGCCACCAACATGATTTTCATCTTTGCAAAAGACTGAAGAGCCATTGACCTAAATGAGAATCAACAGGACCATGCTGGTACACTCATGGCTCAGATAATTATCACACTAAAATGCAGCAGTAGGTGTTTCCCCTTAAAGGAGAAGGAAAGGTTAAACGTTAGTAAGGTTTATAAGAAAGGTTTATATAAATACACCAGTAAACCCTCAGAGCAATGCTAATGAGTCCTCTGTCAAAAGAAACACAGCATTTCTTTCCTTCTATCGAGTACACATGGGCTTCTGTATCAGACTTCCTGTTTTCATCTTAAACCTCCAGGGCTAGGGCTTGAGCATGCTCAGTTTGCTCCTCTCCCTCCCTCCCTTTTCCCTCCTGCCTCCTCCTATCCTTGTTGTAATCTTAGCCCAGAACTATGTGAGCAGGGAGAGACTCAGACATGAAGTGATGTCACACCAAACTAATATGGCAGCTGCTATCCTAAACAAATAGAGTTTCTAGAGCTTTTACTCAGGTATGGTAAAGCATTCTACAGAATATAGTGTTATATCTTGCACACTTGTGGTTAATCTATTGGCAATAAACTGCCTTGGTTGCCTTCCTTCTCCTTTAAAGTCAAATGGGTGTCTTCCTATAAACACTATAGCCAAATATTTGTCATTTGGATGTTACCTGCTAAATTAACTTAGTACCTAGAAATATTGGGAAGATAAAAAGTTATCTCATCACGTGAAAACTCATGAACTGATGATATTCAATTCAAGGAGAATTTTTTTCCAACTTTTTCCCATAGACTTCAATAGAGTTTTCACGTGATAAACCGTGAGATAAAGTTTTTGAATCTCAAATTAAATCTCGTCTGTGAGTGTTCACGTGAAAAAGCGTTTTCTCACTGAATTGAATCTGGCCCATTATAACTTAACGAAGTGTTGAGTTTTGCAGTTACAGTACAAATATTATATATAATTCCGTATATATTGGTGTGTAAGGAATATATTCTGAAACTGCAGTTGATGAGAACTCATCGCAAATTAGCAATTAAACTTTTTTTATTTCCGTTATTTTCAATCTCTTTGTCTCTCAGGTGTTAAATATACTTTTGGCTGGCCATTGTTCCATTGACGAGTTCTTGTCTCCGTTCATTTGTTGCTTTCATGTTAATGCTGTTCCTACTTTGTGATTTTAGATTATCTTTCCATCAGTCACTTCCCCTCTACGCCATCCTCATTTCTGTTCAGCCAAATAGAATTTTAATGAGACATTTTGGAAATAATTTACATTTCTAAAACAAAGTTAAATAATAGATCAAGTTAACTAGCAACATTTCAGCACGTTCCGGGCGTCCTGCATGAGTCATTTATATGCACAGCGCATTCTATTTAATATTAAACAAAAGGAAATAACAATGCAGAGCCTTTTAATGGAACATTGGGCATTAATCAGTTCACCATTGTACAGTTAACAGACTAAGTTGCTAAAATAGGATAGATTAGAGGCTTTATAGGAAGCTGAAAAGCATAGCTCACCTTGAAATTAACTTTTAGCATAATGGAGATATTGTGATATTCTAAAAAAAAAAAAAATCACTAATTTTGGTTGATTTTAAATTATCTAATGTTGTTTTACAGCAAAGCTCCAGTTCAATATTGCAGCTGTTTGTTCCTAGGACCCAAAGTAGAAGAATGACTAAATAGAATGAAAAGCTGTAGCCAAACAGAGCAACACTTTTTTGGTTTGCAGGGTCCATGATCCCTGACAACTAGATAGCATTTTAAATTGGAAGCTGGAAAAAGGCAAAACTGGAAAGTAAAAACTCCATCTGTTATAATCACCGTTTTGTGATGTTTGTGTGGTGTGACTCTTAAGGGGCAAATTTATCAAAGGTCGAAATGAAAATTCAAAATAAAAATATTGGCATTTTGTGTACTTCGACTAGGGAATAGTCCAAATTCGATTCCAATTTGAAAAAAAAATGTAAAATTTGAATTTCGAAATTTATCATTTACTGTCTCTTTAAAAATTTGACTTCCACCATTCGCCATCTAAAACCTGCTGAATTGCTGTTTTAGCCTATGGGGGGCCTCCTAGAACCTATTTAGAGTCAATTGGTGGACTTGGAAAAATCTACGTTTTTTTTGAGAGAAACCTAGATTTCTGTGATTCGAATGCGGTATTAACTGACCTATTTGATCGAAAACGGAACTATTTGGCCAAAAAAAATTCAAGTTTTTCAAATTTGAAATTCAACCCTTGATAAATCTGCCCCTAAGAATCTTGTTGAACTTGACAGATTAATGTTGTTTGTCATTTCAAATAAACTATGAAACTATTGGGCTGATTGACTAAAATTTGAATTTCTATATATTTCACAAATAGTATTTTTCTCTAAAAATGTGTGAGGGGTTTTTGTTCCTGTAAAACTCAAAAAATTTGAGATTTATTAAGGAGGCTATTTATGGTATCAAACTCCGAATGCCAACAAATTTTTAAAAATTTTAATGTTTTTTTTTTACTAAAAAATCCAAATTTTCAGTTACTAGGGGCATCTTTGGAGACAGTTGGACAGTTGAACCGCAAAACATTGTGTGCAGCATTTCTACCCTATTTTTTTGTTAAGCTTTAGAAAACACTAAGGGGGTTATTTATTCAAATTGATCATAATATTCTGTAAAAAAAAATGCCCAAAAACTTCGGGGTATTGCCAAAAAGCCAGCGCACATCAAAAAATCATTGGGACTTCTCCTATTGACTTATATGCAACCTTGACAGTTCTGAGATGCCGGATTTTCAGATTCAGACTTTTCCCATCCTCGGGGTTTAATAAATTCAGAAAAATTCGTGATTTTTTCAAAAATCCGATTTTATAAAAAAAAATCAAAATTTTTTCATGATTTTTGCATTCAGAGTTTAATAAGTAACCCCCTAAAAATCTAAGTATAAGTCTGCCATTACACCCCTACCTGGAGTCCTCCTCCGGGTGGGGGATGACACAGGGCTGGGCTGCTGATATAGGGGGCGTGACCACTGCCATGGGAGTGGGACTGGTGGCATCAGGGACAGGACTATGATGTGGAGATCACTGATTAGTCAATCGCCACATCATTCTATGGGAGGCCTGTCCTGATTTGGAAAACCAGGCAGACATTTTCAACCCAAACAGCCCCTCCAAAAACCTGTCTAGGTCAAAACTGGACAGGTGGGAATCCTACACTAAAAAAATCAATGGATGCAATATGCTTCAAGGTATTGTTGTTTGGTCGGGGGACAAGAAGACAAGATTACTGAGAGGTCTGCTTTGGACTTGCTTTGCAAAAATGCCAACGTCAGACTGGAAGATCTCATGGTGAGCTCGGGCCTAGTTGGCCCCAGTCTGGGAAAACTTCCATTAGCCCTTTCTTATTTCCATCATAATCCTGTGTAACCTCCTGTATAACCTCTACATGTGTAACTTCCTGTATAACCTCTATACCAGTTGGCACGGTCCTCATCATGTTGCTGTGAGGTGTGCCCTTGGTATCAGGTCTGTTGGACCCCTGGAGCCCCAGTCCGACACTGAAAAGTGCTATTTACAAATTTTCTAGTAGTCGTTTTCACTCCATGCTTCATGTAGTGGCTGAATTCAAAATCTATTTATAAATATTAATCGTAATAAAGTTATTGGAAGGTGGAAAATAAATCACCAATTAAACAAGTGAATAATATAAACATCACCAGCGAAAACAGCAAAAGTGATAGTGTCCCCGTAATTGCACATTTGGTTTGACCCAGAGCAATATGGCAGTCCTTTTTTTTTAAGACAACATATTTCTTGAGTTAAGTACTAATGTACCTTTAAACCTTTTCCAACTGTATGAATTGGGGCTAATGCCTGTTAATCACAAGCTTTGGAAAATAATACATTATTCATAATACACTATAAAAAAAATTCTACAATTTCAAGATGTCTTAGTGCAACTCTTATGCCTTTATTTACTATAAAGACCAGTATCATTTCATTCTCTGTTCTTCTAAATCATGTGTTTTGCCATTTCTATTTAATATTTACGCTTTTAAAGTATAAAGTAGGGGAAGGTCAATATTCTGTAATTGATTTGCTTGGATTTCTGTTCTAGATGTTATGGGCTTATTAAGACATTTGACACTAAACTTTTTGAAAGTGATTCGTTTTAAATGACAGTGTGTTATTATTGCAGGCAGGACACATTTGCATTGGTTCAGCTGCATGTTAATGGAATTGTACGTGTCAGTGCATTTTTCATTTAAAGTTATGAGTGATAGGATCTGACAGTTTTATTCCATATCCCGCAAGAGCCTTTTTAACTTGAAATGACTTTGTGGGGGGGGGGGGGGTCATGATATATTATAGAATATCTAGTAGAAATTAGGCTAAAGCAACTGGACTATTCACAATTTCTTGAAAATGTTTTACCGCTTATCCGAGCAATTTCTTTACCACTTAGTTGCTTAGATGAGTGGTGAAACCGGTTTTAAGAAAATGTAGAAAGTTCAACAACTTTAGAATTATTTCCGCTGGTGTATTGGAGCTATTTGCTTCTAAAGCTGGCCAAAGATGTTGAGATTTTTAAAAGATCCGATCGTCATCGTGAGACCACGATTATCTTGGAACAATCATACGAATTGTCCATCAACTAAAAAGACCAATTTGCCAGGACAACAAAGGGGAGCTGCCTGCTTGGCCCTGCAAATATAGATAGATTGCACTGGGACTGATTAAGATATTTTTTAACCTGGCCGATCAATTTCCTGACAGATGTCAGCCATAAGATGTCTGATCGTTCGAATCCCACTAACCGCACGATAATTTCGAAGGATTGGTCGGACTTCACTAAAATTGGTCGTTCGGCAAGAGAAATCTTTGCGTCTATGGGGACCTTTAGGCAGTGGTGTGGGTCTCATTCTTCTCCTGCTAAAAATAAGTGGGCACACTGGACAAAATCACTACTCATCAAGATTTATTATTGAGGTGTATGAATAATTAATGCCTTATTGATTCCCTCTGAAAATGGTTGTAGGGAGGGCTCCCAGATTGTTTAACGCTCTTCTCCCACATAGGCTGATTTTGCTTCCAATAAGGATTAATTATATCTTAGTTGGAATCAAGTACAAGCTACTGTTTTATTAATACAGAGAAAAGGAAATGATTTTTAAACAATTGGCTTAATTTATTATAATGGAGTCAATAGGAAATAAACTTTGGTTTCCAGATAGCGGATCCCATACCTGTACTTAGAACCCCTATTACATATTTTCAAGGGGACAAGTAAAAAAGGGAAGTGAAATTTGAGAACATTTTGAGTCCACTCACTTAAATTGTCTTTGGGTCACAAAGTTTTTGCCAAGTTACTCAAGGGTCTATTCACAAGACCTTTCCTGCAGTAAGATTAAAAATGCATGGGTTATACCTAAATCTAGTGTTTGAGGCTCCCCAGTACAGTTGGCTGGGATAAATAACAAACTGATTTTGGAAAATTATCACCTGCAGCTTTACCAAGCTTTCATCCATGGCAATCTTGTCCCCTGAACAGAAGGTGTTCCCTGGAAGGACATTATAAAACAAACCAGTTTCACTCACATGCTCAGTGGGCTCTGAGCAGCTGTTGAGAAGCTAAGCTTAGGGCTCGTCACTTATTATCCAGCAGAAAATGAGGTTGATCTGTAATATAAGCTGATGCTACAGGGCTGATTATTAAATTCTGATGCTAATTGCACTGGTTCTGTCCTGTAGTAATTATCTGTATTAATTACTAATCAGTCTTATATTGTGACATTTCGATTCTATGGGGCACATTTACTAAGGGTCGAATATCGAGGGTTAATTAACCCTCGAAGTAAAATCCTTCGAATATCGAAGTTGAAGGATTTACCGCTAATACTTAGATCGATCGATCGAAGGAAAAATCGAACGATTCGAAGGATTTTAATCCATTTTGATCGAAGGATTTTCCTTCGATCAAAAAACCTTAGAAAAGTAATGGGGAAGGTCCCCATAGGCTAACATTGTAGCTCGGTAGGTTTAAAGTGGCGAAGTATGTAGTCGAAGTTTTTTTTAAAAAAAACAATTTTTAGTTTGAATTGTTTGAGTCGAAGTCGTAGTCGAAGGTTGAAGTAGCCTATTCGATGGTCGTAGTACCCAAAAAAATACTTTGAAATTCGAAGTTTTTTTCATTCAAATCCTTCACTCCAGCTTAGTAAATGTGCCCCTATGTGTACTGTATATTGTGAGTGGGTCCCTAAGCTCAGTAAGTGACAGCAGCACAGAGCATGTGCAGTGAATCAGCAGAAAAGAAGATGGGGAGCTACTGGGGCATCTTTGGAGACACAGATCTTTACTGCTAAAGGGCTGTGGTTGCCTTGGGCTGGTACAGAAGCACAAAACATAATGTATAATATTTCTAGCTGCTTCTTTAGTTAAGCTTTAGTTCTCTTTTAAGACCCTGGGTGAGTTTACAAATCACAAAGGGTTTCCTGCTAAAAAACGTGGCAATTTTCTTTATTTCGCCCAAACAGGTAGCAAGAACTGTGTCAGCGTCTTAGATTAGTGAACTCATGTGGGGTTCCCTTAAAGATTGCTTGTGCCAAAATGTATGGCAATCTGAAATTTGCCCCACTGATTAAAGTCAATGACAATAAAAAAACCCTTCCACTGCAGAACATTTTAATCACCATAGTTATGTCAGTTAAATTTATTTTTGGTAAGAATATATAAGATTAACTTTAGCGAAGTCCTGACGCACAATAACACACACAGGAAGAAATCCACCTTTTAACCTTATCTTTAGATATTTTAAAACAAAGGAAGACAAAGGAATGAAATCTCGACCCAGCCTGTACTGGAATAACATGACTGACTAATATCCAGTAATTTTCATGGGTTGTTGTTCAACAAGTACACACACGTTACAGTAAATATATGTATCATATTATAGCAGTGTATAACTTATGTGCTGCTTTGTAGTTCAATGTTTAATTGGGCCTCCCTTAATTCTTGCTAGTGATGGGCGAATTTGTCCTGTTTTGCTTCACCGTAAAATTCACGAAATTCGCAAAACGCAGAAAAACTCGAAAATGTGACTTTTAACCAGCGGCGCCAATTTGCGGGTGTCAAAATCGATGCCAGCGTCAATTTGTACATGCGCCTGCTTTGTCCACTTGCATTAAAGTCAATGGGTGTGCATTATATTGTCACTGGTGTTGGAATTGTCGCGGTGTCAAAAAAAACGTTGACGCCGGCGACAAATTTGTCGGTGAATTTTCGCAGCAGTTTTGCAAATTTATTCGCTGGAGACGAAATGCGGAAATCCACTGCGAATTCGTGCCTGGCAAATAAATTCACCCATCACTAATTCTTACCAAAGCCACAGCTAACGATAGTTGTAATGTTGTCTGCTGTAGTTGAAGGGATACCAGAGGAACACTATAGATATTCCTGCATGTCAGGCCTATATTGTCTTACCATAATAGATGTCCTTTTAGTATCTGTGAGCTTATACTTGGGGGCAAATTTATTACAAATCGATTTTGATATTTTCCACGATTCCAATTTTTTTGCACCCAAATTCAAGTTATATATTTGAAAACTGAAATGTCTGGTATTTATAAAGCAAAAAAAACCTCAAAATGTAGAAGGCCATGTAGAAGTCAATGGAAGTTGTCCTAGGCAAAGCTCAAGTTTTTTAGTTGATTTGAGGGTGTTTTATCCAAAAACTCGATCAATTCGGGACATAAAACCGTTTAATTCAATCGATTCAAGTTTTTTTGGGACATAAACTCGACCAACAGAGTTTTTTCCCCATCGTTTTTCATTCAAGTTTTTGTCATTTGGAATTTTTTCTATAAATACCCAAGCATTCGAAATTCGAGTTTATGCTAGGTAGAAAAAGCCACTCTTACATATTCAATTCTTGATAAATATGCCCCTTAATATATAATATTCTCCTATCCCTACACATCTTCTAACCTTTATTGTAAGAACTGACTTGGCTTCATGGATAAATACAATTGTATTTACAGAAGCTGGATTTTTCAAGCATTTTATTTATTTATGCTGTTTTTTATACAACATCCCCAGGCTGCAGTCACTTGTAGATACAGTATATACAGGATTGTTTTTACTTTTTGAAGACTCGGCTATGGCAGATTGTTTCTCTTTTAATTTATTTTCGCAATGATCTTTTTGCTTGTAGACAGAGTGACACTTTTAGGTCATACATTTTCTTCCACATCCAGTGATTTTTATGATATGATATCATAGTGTCTTTCTCATTATATTGCGGTGTCTCTGTACATTCTGAGCACAATGGGAGATTTGACCTTGTTGTGGAATGTGACATTGTTTTTCCATCTCATCTGTGAGGGACAACACATTGGATACCGAGCTGCATATGAAGAAGTTGTCTACAAGCTGTGGCTTTCCAGCTGTTTGTGCTGTACAACTGTCAGCATCCTTACTTGTTTGTTCAAAATACTAGCTACTCTGACAGTCCTAGGGGATATTATAACTGGATCATGATTCACCTTAACTTAATACATCATTCATGGGGTCTGTTTCTCCAACTTTCACTAAGGTGTCCTCCATTCCTTAGGGTCCTGGCTTCTAGTTACTGAGGCCTTCTGTCCTAGGCTCCTAATGAGACTTCCTTCCTCAGGCTCTCAATCAACATCTCCATAGACTGGAGTCCAGAGAGGAAGAATTGAAGAAGAACTAAAGCTTAACTAAAGCAATAGCAGAAATGTTCTACATTATGTTTTGGTCTTGTTTACCAGCCCAAGGCAACCACAACTCTTTTAACAGTAATGTTCTGTGCCTCTGAAGGTGCCCCAGTAGCCCCCCATCTTCTCTTTTGCTGATTTACTGCACATACTTTGTGCTGCTGTACCTACCTGAGCTTAGGAACCAACTCACAATACAGTAAAATCTCAATTTTACATCCCCTGATTTTAAGTTTTCCCTCATTTTAGAAAATGAGGGGTTTACTGTATATTAAAAATATATATTAGAAATGTTTTAATATAAGGCTGATTAGTAAATAATTCAGATTATTTGTAGATGGCAGCTCAGAAACCAGTGCAACTAGCATCAGAATTTAATAAATAGCCCTGTAGCATCAATTTATAGATCAGACAAACCTCATTTTCTGCTTGATAACAACACTAAGCTTATCTTTTCAACAGTTGCTCAAAGAACACTGAGCATGTGAACACTCCTAACAAGACCCAAGATGGGAAACTCATGTGACAACTTTGAAGGCCTGAATTATTACCACTATAGAGATGCTGAATATTTAGGGACAAATTCACTAACCGGTGAAAATTCGCCAGCGCTGGCTTTGTGCACATCGCAACACTTTGCCAGACGTAAATTCGCCTGGACAACGCTAATTCACGAAGATCCGAAGCTGCGCACAGGGTTCCGAACACTTGCGAAGTTGAGCTACCGAAAATACGATAAGCAGTTTGAAGTTACGGCATGCAGTTAAAGTACAATGGCTGTATATGCTGCAGCAAATAAATTTTTGGGACTTTTCAACTTGCAACTTTTTTTGGACCAAGTGCTATCTACTCTATTGCACTTCGCCTGTTCTGAGGTGGCGAAGGCAAGTCTGGGCGAAAATCCACCTGGCGTTAGAGTGCTAAGTTGCATCAGAGTCTATCTCCTTTGCTAGCAAATTTACACCAGTGCCTGATAGTAAATTGGCAAAGTGGCAAAATGAAATAACGTTGGTGAATTTTCGCCAGCTTTAGCCACTTCGCCCTTTAGTAAATTCCCCCCTTAGGCTGGAACAATAAGTTCAGTAAATAATGTTACGCTATTTTGGCTTAAAACAAGCTAAACCAACTAGTAGGGTAGAACATGGGTTACACTTGACTCTATTTTATCAGTATAGACCTTTGCTATGTGGAAGGAAACACATGAGGATG
The DNA here is from genome assembly GCA_038501925.1 of Xenopus petersii. Taxonomy (NCBI): domain Eukaryota; kingdom Metazoa; phylum Chordata; class Amphibia; order Anura; family Pipidae; genus Xenopus; species Xenopus petersii. The sequence goes on from CM076675.1 coordinate 156,400,587, forward strand.
TTTTTGAACTACACCTTAACACTGCCAAAATTGTAGAAGAATAGAAACGAGTACGCCTGGGGTTCTTTGCAAAACAGATAGCATAGGCTTTATTCGATATAAAGTGCAACAGGCTTTGAGAATACTTACATAGAACAAGAGATAGTTGAATAAATGTAGGTACAGGCACAGATGTTACAAGATGGCACCACTGAAGGAATAGCAGGAGGAGTTGAAAGTATCACCTTCCAGGTTGTCAGTACCGTGTGTGGTCCGGATCCCCTAAAGTAGACTCACTTCTAGAGAGTGCTAAAACAGTGGCTATCCTGCACACTAGCTAACCTCTTTCAGGGGGTCACTGTTCCCCAACTTCTCTAAAGGGGTTGTCCCTTTAGGGCCTAACACTGCTGGGGCCTTGTAAACTCCAGGATCAATGGAACATCCACCCAGATCAACTGCTGCAGACCAAAGAGAAAGGACCTCCCCCTGCCAAGCACTTTGTTACAGTGATACAGGGAATTAGTGATGTACAGGCCAGCCTGAAATCTGGGGGACCAGATGGGCCAGTTCCTGCACAAAATCTTCGGGTTGTGGACGGATGCTGGTTGAGCTCTTTTCCTGCTGTACCCGCCGTGGTACAGCAGGAAAAGACCTAGCATTGCCGGTTTCCGGCACCTACATTTATAGCCTCACACCTGTCCCACCCCTTTTGTGACATCTGGGCCGGCATGGGTCTATAAATAGAGGAGGAATGGTGGCTTGGGAAGGGGCGGAATAGGGTTGGGTGTGGGTAGAGAATTTCTCGACCCGCACGCCACTACAGGGAATGGTCATAGGTCTAAAGCCAGCAACAAAAGAAATGGCACATCAGTAGGAAAATGAAGCCATAGGAGCCATTGCTGATTAGCGGAAGAATATAGAGCTCCACCAGTTAGAGCACTTTCTGCCAGAGACAACTCCTGCCTAATGGCGGCAATAAGTCTGGAATTCTGGGGAATATTCGCTGCATGGAGGGTGGAGAGTTAACATATATGTATAATGCACTGGCAGACACTTGCTGTTGACATTTTTTTGTCCCCTTTAGAATGTTTACAGTGGTTGTCAATCTAACCTTAAGATTACCTGGATGTATTCCTAATTGGTTCACCAATTGCACTACAGAAATTCTGAAACCTATATGTATGTATGCTTAAATCTCCTGCCGAAGGATTAGAACACCAGTGCTGTGCCAGCTTTTCACCTGTTAAAAAATGTGCCATCTGCCACCAGTTGGAGAAAAAAATTCAATGATAGGAGCTGTCGGAGAGTAGTAAAGTCCCATGTTTTTGGAGAGCACTGCTCTATAGTGTGTGAGCATGGGGTGAGCACAAAAGCAAATACCATCTGCCTGCCCCAGGGATGATTAGCGACAAGCTCTTCAGATGTTGAGTCAGATCTCACAGCATCTCTGACAGCTTAATGCTGAGAATTCCAGTTCTAAAATAACTATAGGCTGGTTATTCCTGGTCTGTACCATATTTCAACTAGTACTGTATGTGCAACCATGAGTAACGTCTGTTTTTCTAAACGCAGAGTAGAGAGGTCACTAGCCAAGTCTATGTACTCATGTGCATCTCTACTCTCTGGATAAGACATAGTTATTATTATCCTTTATTTATGTTGCAGATATTGCACAACAGTCCCTGCCTAGCAAATATTATGTTCCTATCACATACACACAAGGCATATACACAGTAGAGTCAGTTGCATCACAAGCCAGTTAATGTGCCAGTATATTTTAGAAGTGAGGATGAAAAGCCAACAGACATACGAAGAAGTTACAACTTCTAGACTATGCCCAGGTCATTACCCCAGTGGACAAAAGCTTTGCAACCTCAACTGGGGCAAATGCATGTGTTTGGACTCAATTGTGGAGAACAAATTGCAGAGCCGCATGCAAAAATATGGAGATTTTGTGCCTGTGCAATCTGTCCATTGATTAGAGCCTTTAGGATTCTTGTGATTGCGATTATTCTTAGAATTGGTCATGAATTTCCATTACCCTGTTTTACTATGTTAATTAATTAGCAAAAAAAGTATTGTTTTCTATTGACGAGCGATTTTTTTCTCCTGGCATGAATCTTCATTTTGCAATTTCACGAAACTGCGACAAAAAATCCACAGGGAAAGATTTTGCTGTGACAAAAAAAGTTGCCAAGACAAAATTGTCGCAGAGACGAAAAAGTCTCCACCACCACAAAAAACACCCATTGACCTTAATGCATTTGGAGTGAGAAAAAGTTGTCTTGAACGTAAAAATTTGTTGCGTGTCAAAAATATTTGACACCCATTGACTTGACCTGAATTTTTTGCCGTTTTGCTATTTTTTATTCTCAAAAACTAGGGGGTAGGCAGAAGAGGCACATGCCTAAGGTACACAGCTGGGGGGGAGGGGGTGCTAGCCACATACCCTTTCTGTTGCCTACCCATAGTCCATGTCCCTCGCCACCCTAAGTGTTCCGCATGGGCAAAGAGATGTTCACGCATGTGCATGATCGCTCACATGCTCATTTGTGCATTACCTTGCTTGTGTGACCCATAGGAGGTAGGGGTGACATGGCTAGTAAGTGCGGACGACCTGGCCCAGCACTGACAAAAAGATACTATAGAATGATGTCAAAAGTATTCACTGAAATTTAAAGGAAAATAAAATGCCATGGAAGTAATCTCTACTAATCTACGCTATATTGAACCAGGTGAGTTCAGACTCACTGCTAACACTCCACCATCAGGTACTACGTCTGGTACCGGATCCATGATCCACCCAGGCAAAGTCCAGATTCACCATAACCCTGTCTAGATTTGTGTCCTGGAGATGTTGTAAATAGGCTGCTATATTCCTGCAAATAAAATATCAAGAAACAAGTTAATGAGATTTCCTTAAATTACTTATGTTGAGTCAGGAAGACACATTTTTATAAACATTATAGTAAATGCCTTTAATTTCATATGGGGTTGCTAGCAATCAAGAAATTGTCTTAACCTCTCAATTTCATTGACCTCTTCCTTCGGACCTTGACTAAGGCAATGATGGGGAAAATATTAGATTTCCCAGCCTAAGCACTCCTGCAGAGATAACAGAAAACAATAGCCTAAGACATGACAAGGGTGATACAGAGAAGGAACATGTCAAACGAATGGTATATTAACTTGCTTTTATTGATTTCTCACAAAACTACAATATCTTATGTGCTTCAAAATAAACAACTGACAAAACTTCAGCTTTCCCAGACTTTCTTATTGCAGGGTTGGGAAACTCAACTTTATGAGCAATGTTTTTTTTTTTATAATTACTGGATAAATCTGGAGAATCCTCTTGCCTGGCTAGGTAGTCATATTTAGTCTCTCAAGTGGTTGGCTTAACTGGACTGATCTAGGATCAACTACTGATCACAACCACTGCCCAATGTGGTCCTTTATCTAGCAACATTTTCCAGCCTAAGCAGATGAGATGATCAGCGGGGTTATTGTTCTGGCACTTTCCAACACAATCAAGTAAACGGATGTCTAGAGTAGTGAAGGGCGAATAAATCGGGCAGACACAAATTCACTGCGAATTTCCACGTTTTGTCGCAATCTAATTAATTCCCAAAACTGTGGAGACAATTCAAATCTGTTGCATCAAAAAAAAAAAAAAAATTGACGCTCGTCATTGACATTGACGACCATTGACTTCAATTTGTTTCACAAATGTTTCACTGTTTTGCAAATTTCGCTGTAAATTTGTGTATTTTTCAGTGAAGTGAAACTGCATAGATTCGCCACACTAGTCTAGAGCACTCCACTTCAGTCACCAGATGGTGGCGGCAGAACCCACATTAGCACTGAGATGTCATCATGCCGCATTTTGGCACAAAATTCAAAATAAAAAGGTATAATAGACCCAGGTTCAATATAGGTCTTTCTTGCTAAAGTTCTTGGGTGTTCTTCCAAATGTAAAGTCGCTGTATTCCTCCAAATAAATTTGGGGAGGGAGAATAACAGAAATAAATTTCATATAGTGTATTTTTAAACTTTTTTGCTGACCCCCTTGGTGTCTATTTAAAACCACAGTGCTTTACAATTCACACTATAATTGTGTCATCCAATGTTTCGTGCCAAACTTAAATTCAAAGCAATTTTAAAGAATAAATAAAAATAAAAAATATTTAAAAAATAAAAAATGGAGGAGAAAGGATTGTTTTGTGAATTATTACATTAAAGAGTAGCCAATACGTGCAGCCCTTGCTGTTAGTTTTTCACCCGGTGTGCACACAATAATTACGTAACTTTTAAGTGCTGAGTGTGAACACTCTAACCACAATTCAGAGACCGATCGTGCCAGTAGCACAAACAACTCACCAGACGTGAGTTTTGAAAGATCAAAGATCAAAAAATGCCGACTCCGCTGGTTCCACCGATTATGTGGCAATGGCCTCTTCCTCTTCTTTTGATTCTTCCTAATAGGCGAGTGTCTTGCACCTGAGTTTCCAACCTAGTCGGTCCGACCCAGTGTAGAAAGTGGGCGGGATGCAGGCGAAATGGGACAGACTCTCACCACCGCGCCCACAGTTGCACAAGGAGGAGAACAGGGAAATAACATTGGTCCGCAAGCTGATGACATCAAGTTCTTGGGTGCTCCAAAAAAGTTTTCTTGCCTTAATCTATTGGTTCCTAACCTCCTGCTTTGCCTTTGACTTCATTACTTGCTGTCTGCCCTGATCTTGTTGCCTGGATATGACTAGAACTCTCCCATTGGATACCACAAATTGGACTTTTCTACATACAGCTTCCACCTGGGTCCCGACTCCAACTAACTAGAGCCGCTAAACCCTGAGAAGACCATGCTGAATTAACAGCTATTTTTGTTTTTCTTCTTAATTTTGAGGCTGAAATGTTATTTTGTTATTATTTCTATGCGTTACCTTTCTAATAAAACCCGCTCCAGTTCCTTCACCAGCCTGTCAATCAGTGGAACCCTTACCAACAAATATCAGGTTAAATTCCAAACTAAGAGTTGAAGAGGCGAATTATAACACTGAATATTGCAGATCACAATAAAAAATTATCACTTCAAACAGCCTCTGTTTTTTATATATTTTTCCATATAAAAAATGCAATAGAAATCTAGGGGAAATACGAAATGCAATTGTTCTTTAATTAGTCACTTATTAGGATTCTAAATGATATTACTATCACTTATCCCGCTGTATTTTAGGGGTTGTTCACCTTTGGGTTAAATTTTAGTATGACATGGAGAGTGATTTTCATTATTTATTATTTGTGGTTTTTGAGTAGTGATGTTTGAATTTGTCCCATTTTGTTTCACCACAAATTTCACGAATTTCCAGCTAAATTTGCAGAACTGGCAAAAAAATTTGCAAAATGGCGATTTTGATGCCGGTGACAATTCGCCTGCGTCAAAATGGGCGCCAGCGCCCAATAAAATCAATGGGCGTTCATCTATTGTCGCCAGCATCTAAATTTAATTTTCGCCAGCAAATTTTCGCTGCAAATATTCACTGGCGGCGAAACGGCCAAGTTCGCCGCGAATTCGCAATTTTTCGCTGAAAAACCTGGCAAAAAATTTTGCTCATCACTATTCAGCAGCTCTTTAGTTTGCAATATCAGCAACCTGGTTGCTAGGGTTCAAATTACACTAGCAACCATATAAGGGACTGCTGTATGAATAGGAGAGGCCTAAATAGAAAGATGAGTAAGGAAAAGTAACAATAAAAATAAACATGTAGCCTTACAGAGCATTTATTTTTCTTAGATGTGGTCAGTGACCCCCATTTTAAAGCTGGAAACAGAAGAATGCATATCATTTATATACTATAAAAATTATCTTAAAGGTTCAGCACACCTTTAATAGCATATCTACAGTGCTAAGCAATATGTTGGCGCTATATAAATATATGTTAATAATAATAATAATATCTGTTATTTCTGTAGCACCATTTTCTGTGCAAGCCAACCCATCTTTACTTTGTCTCATTTCTCAAATCCGTTCACTTAATAAAGAAGACTTATATTGGGCGAATGCCAGTTACAGAAGTTTCTGTGTAAATAGGCCATCAGATAACCTTAATCTCCTGAAACCTGTGGAAGCAAACCCAACCCAAATTGTCCCCATAACAGGGCCAAGCACAGTATAACTTATTTTGCTGAATAAAAGTTGTGTCTGCTTTTCATGACCATACTATATTTCTTTCTATTGCTGTGAGATCTTAGTTTTAATAGACCAACACAATTCTACTTTATCTTGTTTGCTTGAGGGTCTTTTATGATGTTCTGTTTTAAAATCACAGCTTGGCTATTATGCTTGAAGGAGAATTCAACCCTAAAATTAAAAAAACCCCTACCCTACATACACTCCCTCCCTCCTCCCCCCAGCCTAAGTGTTACCCCGGGCAAATGCCTCTAACGTTTTACTTACCCCTCGGTGCAGATTCAGGCATCGGAGTTCACGAGCACCATCATCTTCCCTTTGGAAATCTTCGGAATGAGACTGCCGGAGCAGCGCATGTGCAGTTGGAGCAATTTTCTGTCTCGCAACAACTGCGCATGCGCCAAAACTCATGAAAATTGCTGAGCGGCTGAAGATGGCACCCGTGAACTCCGATGCCTGAATCTGCACCGAGGTGTAAGTAAAACTGTAGGGGCATTTGCCCGGGGTAACACCTAGGCTGGGGGAAGGAGGTTCTATGTAGGGTAGGGGGGTAGGGTTTTTTAACTTTAGGGTTTAGTTTTCCTTTAATTGTATTGGACACAATACCATTTCCTGATGAAAAATAAGCTGGTATTTAGCTCTTGGTTATTTAGTGCCATTTGATTTAGTAATGTTATGGGAATGGAGAGAAATTGCCTACCAAATCAGCATGCAGATGATGCCCAGAATGCATCTACACAAAACCTGAAGATAAATGTTCCCTGAACTCTATGGCAGACAGTGTGTTTCCATGGTAATCAGTGAGTTTTAAATTGACCTAACAATGGTGTAGCCAAGTAGCTTAATTTCAGCACTAGCTTTCTCTTCCCGTGAAGCCAGCAGTTATAAAGCATCAATTTCATTCTCCTCGGTAAATAAATTCTCTTTTGTCAGTCAGTTTAATGCACAAGGCAAAGGCATAAAGCAAAACCCTTATCATGTATATTAGGTTGTTTTGTTTCTCACGGGCAGGTTTATAAAATAGTAAACTGTTCTTTTATTTGACTTTAAAAGAAAATGAATATTATCAAACAAGAATGTTTGACTGCAAAACTCTCTAGGTCATTCTGCAGGAAAGACAAGGCACTTTATAAATTAATGGATAAAGTAATCTTGGTATCCATATAAGAATGGTGACCATAGAGAGCCCCCTACTGAATAGTGGGGATAAGAAACCAGTCTGTGAAGGCGTGGGCTTCACCAAGCAAGAAACAATCCTATGCAGATGTTGTTCTTGTTTGAGAGTGGTTACAAGACCATGTAACCCTTAATAAGTCTACATAAGAGTCTAGGGAGCAGATGTACTAAAGTGCAAAGTGGCCATCGCTAGCGAAAATTCGCCAGAAATGGCATCTGCAGGGACATAGCCAATTTAATAACAGGTGCTGGGAACAATTCGCTAGCGTAGTTTTGCACCCTATCACCAGACGAATTTTCGCTCAGGCGAGTGATCGTTACTTGTAAATTCACTAAAGTGTGAATTTTACAGAACATTACCTCTTTCGTCAAAGTTTCCTTCAACACCTTAGACCTGGCGAACTGATAAGATGAAGCTACATCCTCCTCAATCTTATGTCAGTGACATCATATCCTGTATGCTGAAAAGTCATAAAAGATCTAAAAAATGCTGGGCAATTTTTTATATTTTAAAGCAGGGATTGCCTTCAAAGGTACTAACGATCAACAATTTTTGTGTTAACATTTTTTTTTAACCATTTAGGGGCATGCCCCATTTGTTTTAGGGTGGGATCGTGTCTATTGCATTATAGGATGGCTTTTGTCTTTATTTTGCTTCCTTGGACATTTTTACTAATAAGTGGCCACTTCAAGCATTTGTATCAACATCACTAAATAAAACGTCTATAAGACTTATATGTACCTGCCCTATTCAAATTGATTGAAGAGTAAGAGTACTAACAAAGTTTTGCTAGGCAGAAATGAACGCTAGCGAAAGTTCGATATGAAACGATCGAGCTGATGAATTAACGCTAGCAAAACTTTGCCAGTTTTCGGCTACAGAGACGCACCTTTGCATTTTAGTGAATTAGCATAGTGGTAACAAATTTACGCCTTCCAAATTGGCAGAAAATGTGGCGGAGCCTTCGCTGGCAAAATTTGCCCTTTAGTGAATTTGCCCCTAGATCTTTTTCTGGGATTTTGATTTTACTCATAGATTAGGGTGGATGTGTATATCCAGATCCTGGAGTAGGTAGGCCTGAGAGAAGTCAGGTCAGAACTCTCTTTAGGGTCATACAGTCTCCTGCCTCTGCTGTTTTCCATATTATTTTTTTTGGTTTTTTAGTTATTCATTTTGGCTCTCAGCAATGATCACAGTAGGTAATGTTTTATTGAAAGCAATATGTTTTCTAAATTTAAGGCATAATCCCAATCTTCCAGGAGAGACCCTGCCAACTTAATTAGATTCATTGCATCTATTTTCAAAACAAATGTTATTATTACACCGTTGTCCCTAAATCCAGTTTAGCTCCCATGCTATGAGTGATGTTATCCTTCATTTTTATTTTCACTCTAGCTGAAAGCAAAATTAGGTTTTGGTCTATTGTGGCCTTTTTTGTACCTGGTGTACGTGGTGCTCTTTTAGGTAAAGTGTGCAAAGAGCACAGTATCAGCATACTTACAGCTGGAAATTGATCATAAATGTGCATTTTATAGTGTTGTATTGCATTCGTATACAGCACTTAAAGAAAAAAACAAAATCCCTATCCACTATTTATGCCCCTGACAATTGAACTATTTGTTACAAGATGAGCATTTCACAACTCTATAAACCTTCTCCGAATATTAAGATGGTTCATCCTTTCTTCTAATCAGAATGGAATGGATGCCCTCATGTCTTTGTCTGCTGGATGGACCTTCTGCTAAATAAGGTATTATATAGCTAATTATATGGTCATATTATATATTTATACATATTTATAGTTATTATATCCCCTTAAGTGCCTATTCTTTGGTGTAAACAGCCCCTACTTGCCCAGTCTTTTCATACGTTTTACCAGCTTAGTTGCCCTGCTTTGCTCTGGAGTCCAGAACTGCACAGCATGACTTCTATAACCTAAGGGTTATAATGAATATGAATAAGCTGAAAATTAGGATCAGTCCAACTTTCCACTTGAAAGGTCAGATCAAACAATTCATATAGTTCAACCAGGTCGCCAACAGCACTATTTGCTAGAGTAGAATAGGGTATCTGAGTTAAAGATTTAAAGATGAAATAAATGGAGACAATCCAAGACATTTACTGGAGCACTCATTGCAGGTTAACGGCAGTATACCCTATATTAAAGATGTTGTCCAAACTATTTAAGAGCCCACTTATTAACACAAGTGCAAAACACACAAATTATGCTTAAAGATTATTCACAAAGGTACTTGCTCTTTGCAACTTTTGTCTAGTGCCAATGTGGTGGTCAAGCCTATTTTCATTAACTGTAATAACTGAGTGCAAGCGGTACAGTTCAGGGGGCATGGAGGCAAATGAGAAGTGGAATTTACACCTGCCTTGAAGAGACCATAATACTATGGTTCCCTTCTACACAGCCTGTGATTAAAGTGGTCCTGTCACCCAGACACAAAAAGCTGTATAATAAAAGTCCTTTTCAAATTGAACATGAAATCCAATTTCTATTTTGTATTAAAGCATTCTTAGCTTTTGTAAGCTCATTTAAAAATCTCAGCTGTCAATCAAATATTGTTGCCCCTCCTCTATGCTTTATGCATAGAGGCGGGGCAGACAATTACTTTCACTTTCCATTCAGCACTTCCTACATGTCACTGCTCTCCAAACATTGCCCCGTTCTCTTCATCATTTAATTGTGTAACCAGGGCATGGGGATGGACATCAGGTCCCCCATTCTGATGCACAAACAAGATTCTGAGATGATACAAGGCTTGTCTTGATAACAGTGTCCACAAAATGGCTCCTGCCTGCTTGCCATAATTATGAATTCCCAGACTGAAGGAAGCAAGATTCAAATAATTTATATAGTGTAATTCAAGTTAATTTTGCTTGACTACTCTGATAAAATAGTATATTGAATTTTTTTTGGGGTAACAGGTCCCCTTTAAGGATTTACACATCAGACTTTTAAACCTGCAGCAGTCACGTGTGTTTATCAAGCAAATAAAGGACTTCTTTAAACTTAGGAGTGTGGCAGCATTGACTGAAAATGGCAGCACAACTTTTGCTTTATTTAAAGGGATTCTCTCATGATTTTTATTGTGTAGCTTTTATTACTAAATAACACTGTATACATTGCAAATAATTCATTTTACAATTTAGCATTTTATTCTTGAAACAATGATTTTTTTTTTAAGTTGTAATATTGGTGTGTATGCAGGTCATTGTGCCTGATCCTGTGCTTTCAGAAAAATCTAGAACTTCACAATTCAACTGCTTTTTGATAAGCTATTGTTTCTCTTACTCAGGGGAGTCATGGCCAGATTTGGGTGTTTTAAAATGAAATGTTATTCTCATATCTACCACTAGGCATTGAAGCATTTTTAGCAATGCAGGTGTCAGGGAGCCAGTATCTTTTTACCTTGTTTTGTTGATGGGCTGCTGGGGGAAAAGGAGGGTAGTGATATCACTCCAACCTGCAGTGTAGCAATAAAGAATGACTGAAGTTTATCAGAGTATAAGTCACATGACTGAAGGCACTTGGGTAACTAACAAAAATTACATATAAAAATATCTGTTCTTGTAAAATTAGAATTTCAATGCAGGATTCTGCTGATAGAGCACTATTAACTGATGAATTTTTTAAAAATCTGTTTTCCTCTGACGGAATCCCTTTAACAAGGCAGGTACCACCTTGTACCTACATTTGTAAACAAGCCTTCTATTGAGCAGTCCCAAATACAGCCTAAATATTAGGTATGCACAATTTTGGATTCGGACGAATACTGAACCGAATCCTAATTTCCATATGCAAATTAGGGAAGGGGAAACATTTTTTACTTCCTTGTTTTGTAACAAAAAGTCACGTGATTTCCCTCCCCGCCCCTTAATTGCATATGCAAATTAGGATTCTGATTCGGGTTCGTCCGAATCCTGCTTAAAAAGACCAAATCCCGAACCAAATCCTGGATTCCGTGCATCCGCAATAAATATAATTTGATTTTAAGTCCAGAGAGCAGCTGGATACAAACCTCCTGTTTGGAATAGTTGATGGTTCTCTTGTTAGGCAATATTAGTTCTGAGATTAGCGCCTGCCGACAATACAAAAAGCTACAGAATAATAAGACTCATGTTGTGTGTGTTTCTATTCTATGTTGTTGTCACGATCGCCGCCCGGAGCAAACCCAGGAGCTCCGGGCGGCGCGTCCTCTTCCGCCGGCGTCGCTCCCAAAATGGCGGCGCCCATGGCCGCCACGTGGGTAAGCGGCGCCGGCGCGATGACGTCAGTGCGCCGACGTCGGCGCAAGGACGTCAATGACGTCACTAAGGCGCCAAAATTCAAATAAAAAGCCAGTTCTGATGCTAGAATGCGCCCAAGTATAGGATCTTGTTCCTGCATTGATTCCTGGGTTTCCTGTGGCCTGTTCCTATTATCCCTGTGGTTATTCCTGTTGATCTCTAATTGCTGACCCCCTGCCTGGACTTTGGACTTTGATTATATTCTGCCTGCCTTGTGACTTACTGCCTGAACTCGTTTACCCTTTCTGCTTATCCCTGGATACCACGATCCTGATCCTTCCTGAGGGGCTTCCTCCTAGATCCGGACTTCTCCCCAGAGGGGGCTCCCGGCTCCCTGACATTATACTTGGGCCATGGATCCCACTGAGGAAGCTCAGCCAGATTTCGGCAGGGCCTTTCGGGGCCTGCATTCCCGCATGGAGGCATATGAAGCTCGGCAGAATTACGTGGGACACACGCTGGAGGCGATCCTGGAAAAGCTCTCCTTGTTGACACCAGCGCCCCTCCTGCCGGCACCTCCTCCGCAAGCGGCTGCTGCCATGGCTACCCACCCCTCCACTTCTGGTCCACATATTCCTGCTCCGCCTCTCTACGATGGCGATCCTCAAGCCTGTCGAGGATTCGTGAATCAGTGCCAGATTCGCTTTGCCCTGCACCCCACTGAATTTGACTCTGAACGTGCCAAGGTGGGGTTCGTGATTACTCGTCTGGCAGGGAAGGCTCTCGAGTGGGCATCTCCACACTGGGAGAAGCAGTCCCCACTGATGGATGACGCAGAAGCATTTCTCAAAGAATTCCGGATCGTCTTCGATGCTCCCGGCCGGGTGACATCCGCTGCTTCCCGTCTGTTCCAAATCCGCCAAGGGAGTCGCAGTGTAGCAGAGTATGCTATCGAATTTCGTACACTTGCTGCTGAGACTCGTTGGAACAACGACGCATACCATACTGCATTTTATAATGGTCTCTCCCTCCGCATCAAAGATGACCTGGTCTCCCGTGAATTACCCACGCAACTTGAGGACCTCATCGCCTTAGCAGTCAAGGTGGACACTCTTCTGAGAGAGCATCAAAGCCTGAGAGATCGTGTCAGGAAGTTTCAACCCATATTGGCACCCCGCTTCCAGAGGCCTCTCCTGCAGGCTCCCGTCACCCCGCCTGACCGAGCATTCATTTCTCTCCAGGAGGAACCCATGCAAGTGGGAAGAACTCGCCTCACTGAACAAGAGAGACTCCGTAGACGGATGTCAGGCCTGTGTCTGTATTGTGGCGGACATTCCCACTTCGCCAATGCCTGTCCTGCAAAGGCTAAGAGTTTTGTACCCCGAGGTATGTCTATGGTAACTCATGTAGGGGGCACTACTCAAAAGTCTCGTGATAAGTCTCAGGAGAAGACCCTAGAAAACTCACACAGGTTTCTCCTTCCCTTCCAGATTCGTCTGACTGATAAGACCATCTCCGGGAATGCTTTCATTGATTCCGGTGCTGGGGGTAACTTCATAGACGCTCTCTTTGCTAAGCACATGGGAATTCCCTTATTCCCTTTGCCTTCTCCCATGCGGATCGTCGCCATAGATGATAAACCCCTGGAGTCTGTAATCACGATGACCACTGGCGAACTACCCGTGCAGGTTGGGACCCTGCATAGAGAGAGACTTTCGTTTCTTATTATCTCTTGTCCCGCTGTTCCAGTTGTTTTGGGTCTCCCCTGGCTGCGCCTGCACAATCCCACCATAGACTGGTCCGCAGGGCAGGTTTCTCGTTGGAGCCCATTCTGCCAACAGCATTGCCTTCCTGCAAAACCCCTCAAGAAGGTAACTATCTCCTCAACCGAGTTAAAATCTCTTCCCTCCTGTTATAAGGAATTCTCCGATGTGTTCTGTAAAAAGTCTGCGGAATTCCTTCCTCCACATCGTTCCTACGACTGTCCTGTCGAACTCCTGCCAGGAGCCATGCCCCCTAGAGGTCGCACTTACCCTCTCTCTCCTGCAGAGACTACCGCAATGAAGGAATACATCCAAGAAAATCTCCAGCGGGGGTTTATCCGCCCTTCTAACTCTCCTGCAGGGGCTGGGTTCTTCTTCGTGGAGAAGAAGGACGGAGGCCTTCGGCCATGTATAGACTACCGGGGCCTGAATAAAATCACTGTAAAAAACAGGTACCCATTGCCCTTGATTGCAGAGCTCTTCGACCAGCTGAAGGGGGCGAAGATTTTCTCTAAGTTGGATCTCCGGGGGGCGTACAACCTCATTCGCATCCGTGAGGGTGACGAATGGAAGACGGCTTTCAACACTCGTGACGGGCACTATGAATATCTCGTTATGCCCTTCGGCCTATGCAATGCCCCTGCCGTCTTCCAGGAGTTTGTTAATGATGTGTTCCGAGATCTCCTAGGAAGGTTCGTAGTAGTATATTTGGACGACATCCTGATCTTCTCCAAGGACCTTGAAAGTCATCGCTCCCAGGTGAAGGAGGTACTCTCTCGTCTGAGGAAGAACTCTCTCTTCGCCAAGTTGGAGAAGTGTGTCTTCGAGGTATCCAAGATCCCCTTCCTAGGGTACATTATCTCTCCAGAGGGATTTGAGATGGACCCCGTGAAAGTGTCGGCCATCCAGGAGTGGCCTCTCCCACTGAGTACCAAGGCAATCCAGAGATTCATCGGATTTGCTAATTATTATCGACAGTTTATCCGGGGGTTCTCTTCCCGTATTGCACCTATCCTGGCCCTCATCCGGAAAGGGGGTAAACCCAGCTTGTGGCCCCCATCTGCCATTGAAGCTTTTCAGTCCTTGAAAGAGGCCTTCACATCCGCTTCTGTCCTCCGACACCCCAATCCTGAACTACCCTTCTGCATCGAAGTTGATGCTTCTGAAGTCGGAGCCGGAGCCATCTTGTCTCAGAGACATCCCGCTGATGGGAAGTTGCACCCCTGTGCTTATTTCTCCAAGAAGTTCTCGTCCGCAGAACAGAACTACGATGTCGGGAACCGAGAACTCTTGGCTGTTAAACTTGCCCTTGAAGAGTGGCGTCACCTCTTGGAGGGTTCTCTGATACCTGTTCAGATTTACACCGACCATAAGAATCTCGAGTTCATCCAGTCCCTCAAGAGGTTAAACCCCAGACAGGCAAGGTGGGCTCTCTTCTTCTCTCGATTTAATTTTATCTTGACTTATCGCCCAGGCTCCAAGAATCGGAAGGCCGATGCCTTGTCTCGTAGCTTCACTCCGGTGGACCGTTCTCCTGAAAGACAAGAGCCAATCATCCCTTCAGTCAAGATTATTGCCTCCCTGTATCCACAGTTTGCCGACCAAATCCTGGCTGGTCAGTCTTCTGCTCCTTCAGATACTCCCATTGGGATGGCATTTGTTCCTCCTGAGCTGCGTCTGCCTATCCTGCAACAGACCCATTGCTCCAGGCAGGCCGGACACCCTGGCCCAGCTAAGACTCTTGAACTCTTACGACGCCTGGTCTGGTGGCCTGATATCCGCAAGGATGTGAAGGACTTTGTTGCTGCTT
Source organism: Xenopus petersii (assembly GCA_038501925.1). Classification (NCBI taxonomy): domain Eukaryota; kingdom Metazoa; phylum Chordata; class Amphibia; order Anura; family Pipidae; genus Xenopus; species Xenopus petersii. Next base: position 156,415,745 of record CM076675.1, read on the forward strand.
GTAATGTTTGTGCCACGTCCAAGTCAAGTCACTCCCGCCCCAGTGGGTTACTACTGCCTTTGCCAGTTCCTTCCCGTCCTTGGACCCACCTGTCCATGGATTTCATTGTCGAACTTCCTCCCTCCTGTGGGAACACTGTGATCTGGGTTGTCATTGATCGCTTCTCCAAAATGGCCCATTTCATCCCTCTGAAGAAGTTGCCCTCTGCGGTGGAGTTGTCCCAGCTATTTATCCAGTACATCTTCCGCCTGCATGGTTTCCCGGTGGAGATCGTCTCCGATAGAGGCACCCAGTTTACTGCCAAGTTCTGGCGTTCCTTATGCAAAGACCTGGGAATTGTTCTTCAGTTTTCATCTGCATACCACCCGCAGACGAATGGGGCAGCTGAACGTGTCAACCAAGCCCTGGAACAGTTCCTGAGGAACCACGTATCCCTCTGCCAGGATGACTGGTCTGATCTCCTCCCATGGGCGGAATTCGCTCATAATAATGCTTGTCATTCATCTACAGGAAGGTCTCCGTTCATGTCGGTATATGGTCAGCATCCTCAAGCTTTTCCCCAAGACTTTGTGCTATCTGACGTCCCGGCTGCTGACGATGCCGCAGCCCATATGTCTGCTATTTGGGCTGCTACCAAGTTGAACCTAGAGAAGAGCGCTCTTGTTCATAAGACTTTCGCGGATCGTCGTCGAAGATCCTCTCCTCTCTACAAGGTGGGTGATAATGTCTGGCTCTCTTCCAGGAATATCCGGTTGAAGATCCCTTCTCCCAAGTTGGGTCCAAAATTCGTGGGACCATTTCCCATCTTGGAGATAATCAACCCTGTGGCTGTCAGACTCCAGCTTCCACCAGAGATGAGAATCCCCAACGTGTTCCACGTGTCTCTGGTGAAACCCGCCATCACCAACCGGTTCTCTGGCGGTCAGTCTCCTCCTCCTGCCATCTCTGTGGAGGGTCAACTCGAGTACGAGGTGGAGAAAATCCTTGACTCCAGAGTCTCCAGAGGGTCCCTTCAGTACCTCATCAAGTGGAAAGGCTTTGGTCCTGAAGAATGCTCCTGGGAAGGATGCTCTGATGTCCATGCTCCTCGTCTGGTGAGGGAGTTCCACTCCAAATTTCCCCAGAAGCCAAGCCCTGGTGGTCCGGAGGCCCCCCGTGAGGGGGGGGGTACTGTCACGATCGCCGCCCGGAGCAAACCCAGGAGCTCCGGGCGGCGCGTCCTCTTCCGCCGGCGTCGCTCCCAAAATGGCGGCGCCCATGGCCGCCACGTGGGTAAGCGGCGCCGGCGCGATGACGTCAGTGCGCCGACGTCGGCGCAAGGACGTCAATGACGTCACTAAGGCGCCAAAATTCAAATAAAAAGCCAGTTCTGATGCTAGAATGCGCCCAAGTATAGGATCTTGTTCCTGCATTGATTCCTGGGTTTCCTGTGGCCTGTTCCTATTATCCCTGTGGTTATTCCTGTTGATCTCTAATTGCTGACCCCCTGCCTGGACTTTGGACTTTGATTATATTCTGCCTGCCTTGTGACTTACTGCCTGAACTCGTTTACCCTTTCTGCTTATCCCTGGATACCACGATCCTGATCCTTCCTGAGGGGCTTCCTCCTAGATCCGGACTTCTCCCCAGAGGGGGCTCCCGGCTCCCTGACAGTTGTCAGCCGGTGCCTGCAGAAGCCATCCTTAGGATTAACAAGAACCACTGGCTCAAGGGATGAAACCATCATTGTGCCTTTTTATACATTCCTGGTAACGCTGCAACTTGAATATTCAATGACAGGTTTTTTTTGGCACTGTTTCCCAAGGATATTAGTGAGCTGTAAAAACCGAAGCAAGTAAATTTATAAATAGAATGCATCATTTAAATCACAAGAAAGTATATGAAATGCGAATTTGTTTACTCTGGAGAAGAGGCGCTAGCAGGAACCATTCAATAAAAATATATTATTCAAAGCAATTAGGGACCTCTTTACTCCCAGACATCTACCAAGAAGCAGCAATTATAGGCTCCCTCAAATACATTTAGAAGCAATAAAGGGGATAACTTTTTGGATATTCAGGGTTCAATAAGTAATTATGATCATTGCTAATGCATTGATGCCTTGGTCATGATGAAGAGCCATAATCAAGGAATCAACTTGATAGAATAAAATGTCTTTTTCAAAACATATAAAGTAACCATGGGTGAGATGTGCAAACTGGGTTGGATGTAAAATCAAATGCAAACTGATTACTTCTTAATTAAGAGGGACTCCTCTTGTTGCCCATAGCGTACCCTTTACCTCTATGGCAAAATAGCACAACAGATGCTTTAAATGATACACAAATAGCTTCTATATTATTCAGTGAAGTGTATGTTCAATAACTTGAAAAAAGGGATTTACTTGGATATGGAGCAAACTTCAAAATATTTTGCTCACCACGCTTCACCACATCACTCGACATATTATTGTTGTGACACATTGTTCAATGATGTACAGGTATGGGATTCGTTATCTGGAAACCAGTTATCCAGAAATCTCCGATGTTCGGAAAGGCAGTCTCCCATAGACTCCATTTTATCCAAATAACTCAAATTTTTTTAAATAATTTCCTTTTTCTCGGTAATAACAAAACAGTAGCTTGTACTTGATCCAAATTAAGATATAATTAATCCTTATTGAAGTTAGCCTATTGGTTTTTTTTAATGTTTACATGATTTTCTAACAGAATCAAGGCACGAAGATCTAAATTATGGAAAGATCCGTTATCCAGAAAAAAACAGGTCCTGAGCATTCTGGATAACAGGTCCCATACCTGTACTGTGTGAGTATGGTGCCACAAAAAAGGTGGGGGGTTGTAATATAAGTTGCCAACATGGACAAGGTCTATTAACCCATTGGAATCAGATGTTTCATTTTAAACTTCTTACCAGTAAATGTCACACAATGGTCATCTTTTTTTAAGTTTTTCAAAGTTTTATTGGGTTTTCATAAACACAACAGATTATGATTTACATATTAAGTATGTCAAGATAAACATAGAAGAAGAATATACAATGCTACATGACATATCAAGGAATTGAACAAATAAGTACATATAATTTTTTTCAAAATGAATCAGTTAATAGTGCTGCTTCAGCAGAATTCTGCACTGAAATCCATTTCTCAAAAGAGCAAACAGATTTTTTTATATTCAATTTCGAAATCTGACATGGGGCTAGACATATTGTCAGTTTCCCAGCTGCCCCAAGTCATGCGACTTGTGCTCTGATAAACTTCAATCACTCTTTACTGCTGTACTGCAAGTTGGAGTGATATCACCCCCCTCCCTTTTCCCCCCAGCAGCCAAACAAAAGAACAATGGGAAGGTAACCAGATAGCAGCTCCCTAACACAAGATAACAGCTGCCTGGTAGATCTAAGAACAACACTCAATAGTAAAATCCCATGTCTCACTGTGACACGTTCAGTTACATTATAGAAGGAAAAACAGCAGCCTGCCAGAAAGCATTTCTGTCCTAAAGTGCAGGCACAAGTCACATGACCAGGGGCAGCTGGGAAATTGACAAAATGTCTAGCCCCATGTCAGATTTCAAAATTGAATATAAAAAAATCTGTTTGCTCTTTTGAGAAATGGATTTCAGTGCAGAATTCTGCTGGAGTAGCACTATTAACTGATGTGTTTTGAAAAAAAAACATGTTTTCCGATGACAGGATCCCTTTAAAGTCAAAAATTACAAAGTAAAATAGATAACAAAGCATATAAAATAAAAGGGAAAGAAATAATGAAAAAAATGGTCAGCTTTTGTTTGTCACTGCAGGGGCCATTAAAAGCATGTGTGTACAGATTGAGGCTAACTGCACAACAAAAAATAGAAATTCTATTTTAAAATACAGAGTAATCACCCCAACCAATTTCTGAGGACTTGACACAGTCTGAACATATTCAAGCACAGTCTGAGAAGGCCACGCAGCGTCTTTATTATTTAAGAGAATTGCGGATATTTGGATTTTCAGCAGAAATTTAAACTATTTAAATTGGTGCTATGGAGAGTGTTCTGACCCAGAATATCATCTCATGCTTTGGGAATTGGAGTGTACAAGATCGTAATGATTTACAGCAGATGACAGCAGAACGTTGCACTGGATTCACTTTACCATCACTACAAGATATTTACGTAAGGAGATGTAGAGTAAGAGCATTCAGAATTATTGAAGATGGAACTCATTCTTGTAATTATCTGTTTGACTTAAAAATCAGGAAAAAGTTTTTGGAGTCTTAAGGTAAGAACAGCGTTGTTTAGAAAAAGTTTTTATCTTAAGGCTATTAGGCTTCTTAATCATGATATGCCAACGCAGTTTTTTAATTACTTCTATACTTCTGTTACCCTCTGGTAGCTGGGTTATGTTAACAACATAGCACTTTGCACTTTAGTACATATTGTAAATAATAATATATGCACAATGCACTCAAATGTATGGATATTGTTAGTGTTTCACAGTAGGAAACATGTATTTTCATATTATAAGCAACATGCAGCTGTGTTTTGGAAAAACTATGGCACTACATTTTATTTAATATAGATTTAGTATGCATTGTTTAATGCATCTAAACAAAATGATCTATTTACTTATATGTATCTACCTATTTCACAATGCCCCAATTTACCTACCTAGAGAGTCTTTCAGGAAATTTAACAGCATCATTTTACCTTTATATGGAAAAAAAAAACACCAAGAATTGAGTGGGAAAAACTAACAACCCCATACAGAGATGGTGGCCTAGCCCTACTCCATTTCTACCACTACTACCTATCCTCATAGATTTATTAGCTATACTGTTGGCTCCATCAAGACCCCTACAATCCTAACTCTACTCTCCAAGCCTTGCTGGTTGGGTCATTAGAAGATTTCAGGAATCTCCCCTACTACACCCTGAAAGACTCAGATCCGCTTCCTGGGACCATGACATTACCACGCAGGGCACGGGACCAGGCTTTAAAACATTTCAAGAAGAAGCCTCCATTACTTTTTTCTACATTACCTCTATGTGGCAACTCCAACCTCCAAAAATGACCTAGAAGACTTTACCTGCTGGACATCCCAAAACATTAAATACCTTTCTGATGTTATCCAGGACTCCAATTTAATTTCACATACAGCCCTGCAAGCGAAAACCCAACTAAACTCCATCCCAAACTTCCAAACTTTTTGAGCTCAATTCGGAACCATGCCCACTACTAATCTCAATGACACCCACTGTGCAGAGGCATCTGACTGCCAAAACTATACTTTACTAAACAAGATTCGAAAATTCTTCTCTTCAGCCCAAACAGGCTGGCAATCCTTCATTCCAACCCTCTCCCAAGAGGAATGGGATGAAGCCACAAACATTATAAAAAATTATAAATGCTCTAGCTAATAATTTGGACTTTACACATAGCCTATCCCCTGTATGTTCTGGACATCATCATCTCCACTATTTCTACAAGACTGAGGTAACGAGTACTTGTACAGTATATTTTGCTAAGAAGTGTATACTAATACACTGGATGGGCCTGTGGTTCCCCAATAGGGACTTCTGGATTCAATTAATAAATAAAAACGTAGCTCTAATCAAGCTTACCTATGAAGTGAAAGGCAGCAAAAATAAATTTGATAAAGTCTGAAGGCCATAGTGGGAGTCTGGATTGGGGTCCATGCCGACTTGCAACTATGACGCCAGCCAGCCTATATTAAATGTATGCATAATAATGTTATATACTTGATCTATGCCTGTAGAATTAAACATAAACAGAGGCCTCTGTTTTTTACCTATTTTTTCCCTGATGAAGACTACCATGGTCAAAACACATAGGGCAAATAACATTATGTTATTTTTCTGCAATCCTCTTCTCAATTTATAGTTGTCTCCAGAAGCATTAATGGGCAGCCTTCCATCTCACTAATACTATTTTTGGTGTGCCCTTTCCAACTCCATTTTGGTTATACCTGTCCAATTCACTGGTACCTCTTCCACTATGTACCTTATACTGACAGGGTGTAAATCATGCCTCAGTTTTTCATGGCTGTATCGTTTTGGGTAACTGTTATAGTTCTTAAAAAAATTCAAAAATAAATAAATCTTATCTTTAAAAATTTTTTTAAAAACACAGTAGTAATTACTTTATTTCAAAATGACGCTTTTATACAAATACATGCTATTTGGGGTTCTCTTGTTACAGAAATCACAAAAATTGGTGCATACGGCCCTATAATTTGCTCTTTGTACCTCTTTGTACCTTGTCCCACATGGTGCTCAATTCACAGGTTCCTCTTCCACTATGTGGAAGATGCATTTGGCCAAAATAGGTGCGCGTATAACAATTATCGCGGGTGTCGAAATTGACTCGAAATTTGATGCCCATCGACTTCAATGTGTTTTGCGAATGTATTGCCGCTTCCCGAATTTTGAGGGAAATTTTCAAATTTTTCTGCGAAGCAGGACAAATTCTCCCATCACTGCTCCAAAGTGGTTTTCTCTCCTCAGTTTGAATATCTAAAGGACTCACAAGATAGGGGGCATTTTAGGGGATGCTCACATCACAACCTTGCACCTCCTTTCTATGTGAACAACTCCATATAGAGAGTGAGGCACAATATTTTGAGCTGCAGGATCTGCACCTCCGAGTGCACCAATCAATTCTAGGAGTTTCACAGCTGTCTTGTGCAAAAACAACTCTCTGGCTAGCTGCAATTATACTGGCATATTGGAAAAAGCATTGCTTTATGGGTAAATAGCATGCCATTTTGTGTGTGAAATTGCACTTTGTCCACTGCACTTGCAGTTGTAAATATATATATATATATAGCTCAAAGCACAATGATATTGTCACTGTTTGAATAAATTGTTTCTGTATGAAATAGTATGTCAGTGAGTGCCTTCTTGTGGATGAAGTTATACGGTATATCTATATATATGCCTTTTAAACTACATTCGAAGGTAGCAATTTTAGACTTGTCTCATATACTTGAACCCACAATACGCAATAAGTTCCCTACAAGAACTAATGTTGCCATGGAAATAGTTATAACATTAAAAATAAATTCTGTATGTGGGTGTAACCTATAAGTTATTCCGATTAATGTTCTCTGAAGAGTCTTTTTTTCCCTATAAAAATTTCAGGCCATACATGAAACATTCCATGAATATGTACTGACTATATTTTCTCTGTTTATATGGGATCCGTTGTGTCTTTCTACTTGCCTCACAACAATATTTATGCAGAATCCTTAAAGGAAAACTATACCCCCAAACAATTTAGGTCTCTATTAAAAGATACTGAGTAAAACAGCTCATATGTAAAACCCTGCTTCATGTAAATGAACCATTATCATAATAATATACTTTTTTAGTAGTATGTGCCATTGGGTAATCATAAATAGAAAATTGCCATTTTAAAAAATAAGGGCCGCCCCCTGAGATCGTAAGATTCACTGTGCACACATACAAACCACATGTAAGGTCACATGAGCCAATTAACAGACAGAGTTCTGCCTTTTGCTTCCTCACTTCTTCCTGTTACAGTTAGTGTTGTAGTATTTCTGGTCAGGTGATCTCTGAGGCAGCACAGATAGAGTCATGAAATGGTGGTTCAAGGCAAGAGATGTAAAAGGGCAATATTTACTTAAATATATATTCCAGTTTGGTAAGATTCTTTAATATGTCATTCAATTTGATATAAACTATCTGTTGCTTAAGTATTCATTTTGGGGGTATAGTTTTCCTTTAAGAAATATACCCATGGTCATATGATATGAACTTGTAAACAAGAGATCCTTGCCTTCAGTAGAACCACCTTGCTTGGAAGCTGTTTTTGCATGATTAGGTCTTAGATAGAAGGGGTGAAAGTTGAGTCTGAGATGTTAAGTGACATTGGGGCAGATTTACTAAAGAGTGAATTGTCACCAGCGACCACTTCTCACAATTCGCACCACTTCACCAGCCCCAAATTTGTTATCACTACGCAAATTCACCGAAATTAGTTGCGTCCTAGGCGCTGAATGCTGGCGACTTTACGCTTTATGCCTAGCGAAAAGTCGCTAGTGATCTTACGCTTAGGTCAATTTGAATAGGGTGGGTACTTTAAAGTTGTATGGACGGCTTTATTAGAGATGTTGGTGCAAATACATGAAGTGGCCACTTTTTATTACAAATTTCCAAGGAACTTTAATAAAGACAAAAGAGATCATATAATGCCCTACACATGACCCTCAAATGTCTGAGGGAAAATGTTAACCCAAAATAGTTGAAGTTGGGACTTTTGCAGTCAATCCTGCTTTAAAAAAGGAAAAGTCACCAGCGTTTTTTCAACTGCATTTTCGAAAAGTCGCCTGGTGATAGAGTGCGATTAAACACTAGTGACTGTCTCTTTTGCTAGCGAATTGTCATCTGCACCTTATAGTGAATTGGCAATGTCCCTGCAGATTGGATTCTGTAGAATTTTTGCTGCCAACGGCCACTTCGCCCTTCAGTAAATCTGCCCCATAGTCTCAGCAAGACATGATGATGGCATGGAGTCTTTTACCAGTGGCATTAACCTTGAGTAGAAAAGGGAAGGGACAAAGATAACTTCAAAACAGCGTCATAATATTAATGAATTAGAAGATATTGTAAAGGAAAATGGGGCTAGAGCTAGGTTTGGGGGTTAGGTGATCAGTTCAGTTTTTCCTTCCTTATGTTGGCATTGATTTATCCAGAAGAAGCTAACGAGAAGGCTGTTTGAAGGTCTGGGTTAGAATTTCAAGTTTAGCTAATTATATGTAAAGCCAAATGAAAGATGAGGTGTCTAGCACACAATGCACAAGGAGGAAAGCAGAAGGGCCAAATACAGAACAATGAAGCCACAATGCACTAAGTTAAACCAGAGAAGATGATTTCATAACATTACAGACAAAAAAAGGTAGGAAAAGACAAGAATGCAGTAGCAAATGCACATGATAAATGCAGGTCGATTAAAAAAAATATTTTACTTTTGTTTTGGCAGTATAGAATAGTATAGCACTGCATATTTATTTATAACACTAAGGGGCCCATTTACTAATAATCCAATTGCGATTTTTTTTCCATGAATCACAACAAATTTGAGGTTTCCCTATATTTCTTAAAAGATCTAAAAATTCTGAATTTATTAAGTGAAAAACCCACGAAAGTCTTTAATGCCAAACTTGGCCAAGTAAAAGTTGTTGAGGTTGCCAATGGGAGCTGCCCTGATCCTATTGAACCATTTGTAATCCAATCCGAATTTTTAGAGGTTTTCAAGGTATTCATAATTTTACCGCATCGTTCAGCACTTTTTTTGTTCATACTTTCTATATTTGTATCTTTTAGTATAATCAATGACAATCATGGTTTTAGAGTTTAGTTGTCATTTCCAAAACCTCTTAAACCACTAGAATTTGACCTCCAAATAATAAGCTTTGGTACAAGCAGGTCCGCCTCTCCATAAAATTATCCATGGAATCTTTTGGGGCAGCAAAAAAAAGGTTTGCTCACTAAACCTCTTGGTTAACTGCTGTTTAGCAGAGGAGAGCTCACTGGGCATATTTATTAAAAGGTGACCTTTTTTTGCCCCATTTGCTTTGTTTTTTATACCGTAAATCATAGTGGTGGAGGCATGATGGTGTGGTGCTTCTTTTCATCAGCAGGGACTTGACTTAAAGCAAAGAAAGGATGATAATTTTCAATATATCATCTGCAATGGAATCTGTCTCTCTCTCCTAAAAATACTGGAGCTTGAGAGAAAGTTCATCTTTCAGTAGGATAATGACACCAAAAACAAAGTCAATGTAAAAGTTGAGAAGCTCAAGAACAAAAAGGTGAAGGTCCTACAATGTACCAGCCAAAGCCTTGGGGGCAAATTCACTTACCTCCGAAAATTCACCAGCGACGGCTTCACTCACAGCACAACACTTCGCCAGATGTAGAATCGACAGGACAACGCTAATTCACTAAAATCCGAAGTTGCATCCAGGCGATGAACGTTACTGCGCCAAGCAAAACGAAGTTGCGCTAGCGCTGCCTAATTTGCATACAGTGGGAAGTTAAAATTTAATGGAGAGTTGTTATATTGCCCTACACATGAGCCCAGTGTATAGTTTATGTGCCATATGTTAGGAAATGTAGGGGGGAAGCCGGCTACCCCAAATAAAATTTACGCTCTTTTGCAGTCTATCACCCTGAAAAAATTAAAAGATGCTAGTGTTTTTTTGGACTTCGAATAATTTTCAACTATTTTTTTAGGAAGTCCTATCTTCTCTATTGCACTTTGCCTGGTCTGAGTTTGCGAAGGCAAGTCTAGCGCAATAGGTAACGTTTAGTAAAATCCACATCTTAGTGAATTTGCGTAGTTACATCCATTCGCCAGAGCGGAAATTCCCCTGTCGTTAGGGATTGAAGTACCGCTAGATTCTATCTCATTCACTTGTGAAGTTAAGCCAGTGACTGTTAGTAAATCAGCGAAGTGCTGAAATGACGTCATGCTGGTGAATTTTCGCCAGCGTTAGTCACTTCGCCGTTTAGTAAATTTGCCCCTTGATCTCAATCTAGTGGAGAATCTGAGACGGCTTAACAATAAGGCAAATCATTCCAAAACAAGTGTTTTTGTACGGATGCACCGAATCCACTATTATGGATTCGGTCAAACCCCCGAATCCTTCTTGAAAGATTCGGCCGAATCCGAATCCTGCTGAAAAAGGCCGAATCCTGGCTGAATTGCAAACAGAATCCTGTATTCGGTGCATCCCTAGTTTTTTGCTACAAAAAGTGGCTCTACTTGATGCTAAAAATGTGAGTATTTGATACTTAACCAACCAGTAGACTTTTGTTTTTTTTCTCCTTAGATTTTCTTTTAACCTAAAACTGTCACATTAAAAAAACTAATATCAAGGTTTAGTGCATCACAGGGAACAAACTGTTTAGAATTTGTGAGAATTGTCCAAGGTTGTGAATACTGTACCTCTGAAGGATCCTTATTTATACAAGTTATTTGATCATATTGTTATATTGGTCAGTTAAGATAAGCTTTGCCTTTTTTTTTTTTTTATTTTGCATCTCAAAATGTAATTGTCACGGTCGGCACCCAACACCAGAACAAATGCCAAGCACCCTGGTCTCAGCTCGTACTTCACCTGTAGTGTGACCGCCTTTGGCCTCGGGGAGCCCTCAGCTACTTGGATGCCACCAGGACGAGAGGTGCAAGGCTAAAGGTTCTGGATAGGCAGAGGGGCACGACTGTTAGGCCAAAGGTCAAAGTACAAGGCGTCAGGCAAAAGAGTAGTCAAATCAGGCCGGGTCGAGGCAGGCAGAGATATAACGTAGTCAGGCAGGCAAGGGTCAAACCAGGAAGTCAATCAAAGGGTAAAACAGAACCGGAGTCAGGCAAGGGTCAGGATACAGAATGTAGAATCGTCAAAGCCAGGCAGGGGTCACAACAGGAATCAATCAGAATCAAAAATCAGACAGGACAGATAGCAAAAGCTCAAGTGCACCACAGGATGAACCTATCACGGGCAAGGAACATTATTCGAAATTAGCTTTTAACCTTTCCAAATTCACGCTGGCGTCAACACGCCAGCGCACCTGCGCCTTTAATTCACCCCGAGTCGCGCCACGCGCACCCTAGAAATCCAGCGCCGGCGTTAAAGTGAAGTCATCGCGGCATGGCGGGCGTCCCCGCCCCACAGGGTACGGATTTGTTACAGTAACTGAATTTAACTTCTGGTGCCTGTTTTTCATGTTCTTAGTATTGTAATTATTTGGTGTACATGGATTAGGATTTGTATTTGTATTTGTCTAATGGAGAAAATGTTTCCCACTCTCCTCCCAGTGCAAGGTATACAGGCATATATACATTTTAAGACAAGCTTTTTATTAGGAATGCAATGAATTTTTATGGATTTCGATGAGCCTGAATCTTTGATAAAGTATTTGATTAAATTCTGAACAGAATCAACCCCTAATTTGCAAATGCAAATTACTGCAGAGAAGGGCAAACATTTTGCAACTACCTTGTGTGACCTAAAGTCAGGGCTCGGATTTGTTTTGGTCTAGGCACTTCCGAAACCTGCTGAAAAGTCTTGGATTTATCTTAATTCTGGATTTCAGATTTGGTGCATTCCTACTTTTTATATATGATCTAAAAGTGACCTGCATTTCAGTGCATTTTGTTCCTTTAGTATAGATAACAAGAGACTGAATTTGATTTAATTGTATTATTCATATATCATATATATATGACATATATCAGTCTTGACAATAAAATCATTTTTAAATATCAAACGTGTCATGCACTGACTTATCAAGACAATACATTCTGCTCTAAAAAGACAAGTTAGATATTTAAAACACCCACATCTGAGTTGAAAGACATGGTTAGCACTGCCTGTTCAACAAATGACACTTCTTATAGGGTGTTTGATTATTTTTAATAGTCATTATACTTTGTACTTTTGTATAATATAACCTGAAGCAAGGTTCAGAGAGGTTCCACCTCTCTTTCATCTTTTGTCTTCTTTCCATTACATTTACTCATTTAAATTGAACTGAAAATAAAATTCTTCCTTTGTAATTTAAACCATTAAACCCAGTTAGAATATTGGTCTACTGTCTCTAATTCAGTTTATGTACTAAGGGACTTAAATGAAAGGGTTTGCTATTAGGGGAATCTCATTGTGTTTATCCTCACATCAGCTAATGATGGTCTATGGACACTGAAAAAATACTCAGGAGTGCGGACCTTGGGCAACAGGCCCTAAAGTCAAGACGTGTTGCCAAGGAAATGAAGCTTGGCTCTACTATCCATCCAAGTAGTTTGATAGTAAATTATGTACCTGCCTAAGTTGTGACCTCAAAGGAGTGTTTCACCTTTAATTTAACATTGAGTATGTTGTAAACAAGGATCTTACAAAGACTATTTGAAATTAATATTGTTTTTGTGCTTGTGTGTTAGTAATAATTTGGTTGTTCAGAAAATCTCCAGTTTGGAATTTCAGCAGCTACAGTGTATACGGTACAATGCACCCTAGCATTCAGGCAGTGGTTTGAATGAGAGATGAATATGAATACAACAGGTAATATGTAGACAATAGGTAACAATAACAATAAAATTATAGCTTTATAGAGCAATAGTTTTTTTTTTTTGGTTGCCATGGCCAGTGACCCCCATTTAAAAACTGGAAAGAGGTTGAAGAAGAAACAATTAAAAACAATGATAAATGATAAATAAATAATGCCTGACCAATTGCAAATTACCAATAGCAAAATCACAGCACCATCCAAATTTTGTTAAATAATAAAAGCCTTTATTGGATTCCTGGCTCAAATCTCGAACAAACGACGTTTCATTCCAGCGTGGCCTTTTTTCAAGTTACTGAACTACTCATGGTTACTCAAATTTATACTTGTTTACAGAACGCCATCCAAGGGGCGACTAACAAGAATCAATTAGTACAAACGAACAATATAAAGGCAACATTGTCAGATATATTCTAATGTGTCCAAAAGTTATCCACTTATTTCCTATTTACTACATTCAAACATAATTTCGTGTTTCATGATGAGTATATCCATCCGGACACACTTTCAAATTTCATGGTACAGTATCTGTAAAACAATAAAAGATGAACAATTTTTATAAAAATATCTGATCATAGAAAAATTAAAAACAACCATATAAATCTATCGGTATATGGGATGCAAGTCATATTCTCGATTGAGGCCATGGGGTTCCAACGTTTCCAAGTGGTGTATCCATTTAGATTCCTATTTTAATAGCGTTTTGGTGCACTCTCCACCGTGACGAGGTTTTGGAATGCTGTCTATTACTTGGAATTTTAGTTGTTGAACCCCATGGCCCTTCTCGGCAAAATGGCTTGAAACCGCCTGCCTTTTATTGCAGATTTATATTCACGTATTCTGTCTTTAATGGCTCATGTTGTCTGTCGTACATATGAACGGTCACATGGACATTTTATCACATAAATTGCAAATGTTGTATTGCATGTGTAAAAGCCGTTTATTTTTAACGGGGTGCCCTTCCGAGGATGGTACACTACAATCACCTTTAATAACATTAGAACTGCAATTGCACGATAGACAGGGGAAAGTCTCATTGTTTCTAGGGCGCAAAACTCAATCCTCCTTCGGGGTTCCCCTAAATCAGATTTAACTAATACAGATCCAATCGTATTGTTTCTTTTATATGACATGAGGGGCATGTTTTGAAAAGCCTCTACCCCAGGGACTCCATCTCTCAGTATACCCCAGTGTTTTCTGATAATTTTAGCCAACTTTTGGCTCACTGTGCTAAATTTGGACACAAATGGAATACGCTTTTGGTCCCCTTCATGCTGATGACTATGAGGACTTATACGAGGACTCTCAATTTCCATTAGTTGTTGTTGTAGAAGACCTAGGGGGTAACCTCTCTGCACAAAATTATTTTCCATTTCATCCAATCAACTTTGCACGTGCACCTGTTTGTCAAAATACGGTTTGGGTGAGTGCTGACCAATTGTTCCAATTGCAAATTATAACAGAATAGCACTGCAAATTATTAAAATTCTAATTTTGAATTTTTGCAGTACATCAAGAAAATTTCAGGAAAAAGTAGCAAGTATGAATATCGAATTCAAATCTCATAGATTTATTAAAAATCTTGAAAACTGAACGAAATAAAAAAATGTGGCAACTAAAACCCAGCCTGTGTGATTTTTGTCGCAAGTGAGGTTTTCAAAGTAATAATGCAATTGAGTTTTTACAAAGAGTCATGATCCCACCAAAAAACTAGATTAAGCCAAACACAGTTTTTAATACTGAATTTCAACTAAACTTGAATTCCAAGATTAATAAAGCTCCCTCCCAAAGTTTAATGGAAGGTGAACTACCCCTATTCTATGCATTGGTATGTCCCCTCCTATGATTAGCTTTATATAACAATTTTATAACAATTTTCTTGTGATAATTACACTGTATAAATAAAGGGGTTTGTAAGTAAAATATTAATCAGCAATATTTGGGAATAACACATAAAATTGTTTCTGTGAAGGACTTTAGAACATCAGATTGACTTATAGTAAATGAAAATGACTGTTATCTGTAGTTTATCTCCTTGCATTGACTCTGACAGTCATTAAAGACAGAGCATTGCAAGCCAAGGGTAAGTAATCAATATTCTGCTGACTATTGCTAGCCTCATAAAATGTAACCTTGAAAGAGACTATCAGAGAAAATGCACCTCTGTTATCATTTAATTGCAAAAATAAAAAAAAAGTCTCTCAGTCAGAGAATGTAATATTATAAAATAAAAACACATTCCAAATTTTTTTGATTATTCAATTTAAAAAAAGTCGGACCAAATTAGAATCCACGACTTGACCTTATTTATTATTAAAAAAGCTTGATTTATCAACTTAATAAACTCAATAAAATCCAGCGAAAACCCGACTCATACGATTTGTTCAGATTTTTTTTCCTGAATTGCTTGATTTTTTTCGGGCTTTTTCCCAAAAAGCCCAAATTGTTTGGATTTTTGCCCAAAAAGCCCGAAATAGTTGGATTTCCATCAAAATTCCAGCACAGACCACAGAAACTTCCAAATAGTATAGGGACCTCTTCCATTGACTTATATACAACCTGGGCAGGTCTGAGATGGCAGATTTTTTAATTCAGACTTTTGCAGCCTAAGGGGCAAATTCACTAACGCTATCGCAAATTCACCAGAGTGACGTCATTTCGTTACTTCGCCGATTTACTAACGGGCGTTGGCGTAAATTCGCTAGCTAAGTGGACCTACTCTAGCGCTACTTCGCACCCAGGCGAAGTTGCGCTATGGCGATGGGACGTAAATATGCTAATTCACTAACTTGCGCATTTTACTGAACGTTACCTCTTGCGCCAGACTTGTCTTCGCCACCTCAGACCAGGCGAAGTGCAATAGAGTAGATAGGGAATGCTTCAAAAAACGCTGGCGTCTTTTCCTTTTTTAAGGGTGAGAGGCTGAAAAAGATTTTTTTTGGGGGTATCCTCTTTCCCCCCTACATTTCCTAACATATGGCACCTAAACTATACAGTGGGCACATGTGTAGGGAAATATAACAACTCTATTTTATTTTATAAAGCTTTCCCAGGCTTGTGTAGTGTAATGTATTTGCTGCTACATTTACGTCCATTCAACTTTAACTTGGCGCCGTATGCAAATTAGGCATCGCTAGTGTAACTTCGCTTTGCTTGACGAATTAACGATAGTGCAAATTTGCTACCGTAGCCCAACTTCGGATCTTAGTGAATTTGCCCCTTAGGGTATAATAAATCTTGAAAAATGACATTTTTTTTACAATAAAAATTTGGATTTTATAGTAAAAAACTCAACTTTTATAAATAACTGCCTTAAACGTAAAAAAAAGGGCACATGAATTATGCAACATTATCATCATAATGCCATCATGCTAATTACAACCTCAGTATTTTGATATACAAGTCATGGGCTTCAGACTGATATATGTTTATAGTTTATAGCAGTGATCCCCAACCAGTAGCTTGGCACCCCAAGAACATTTTTCATGCTAGCGTTGCTCCCCATCTCTTTTTATTTCTGAATGTTGCTCACGAGTTTAAAAGGTTGGGGATCCCTGGTTTATAGGGTGTGGTTCTAAAAAGCATAATCTCTTTGACCAGTGGGTTTTAAGGGGTGGTGAATTCATATTAAGAGAATACTGTATAGTGTGTTGACAACTAATTTGCAGTTGAAGGAAAGTTTATGTAAATTACCCCACAGAAGTATTTTAGATACCTGAATAGATTTGCATTTCATGTTTAATATAATATACAGTTTTAATTTTTTTTTCACGGAAATCTGACCACCGTGTCTGCGCAACTAATATCCTATACAGCTACTTGAGTATTAGCACATGTATCAGACAAGTATGATGTTGAAATCGCCAAGTCTGGTGGTTTCAAGCAATTCACACTAATCAGTTATAACTCAGGATGAGTGCAAGAACTGAATGCCTAATCCTACTGCTGAGCTAATGCCCAGAGCTACTGTTAAAACTGATAAATCCTGATTTAAGTCATAAACCTACTGCTGGGCTAATGCCCAGAACTACTATTAAGGCTGCTAGTCCTATTGCTAGTTTATTTTATTACAACTTAATATGTCTATATGAGCATCACAGATCTTTTTTGACAATTTGTTCTGTGATAATTGCATAAATTACATTTCTCACATAGCCTGAGTTTGGGATTGTCTGTTGTCAGCAGATTTGGTTGGAATTTTCTTAATGGATGGCTTTGCATATGATACACCCTGATTCCATTCAATTTTTTATCTGATACTCTTTTCATCATCCTGTATGGACTATCTCCATGGTATTTCTATGTTCCTTTGCTAGATTCCTTCCTAAAAATTCTGAAATCTTCAATCAATAATTTCCAAAGTAGATAATGCCTACTAGAAGTTTCTATACCAGAATAAGTCTCCGGGTCTTTTACACTACATTATGGAGTTTATTTACTAAAACATAACTTTTTCTTTTTACTAAAAAATAAAAAAAATTCACCAAACTCCCAAACCAGAATCCCCTTAATTTAACAATAAAACTTCTCGTAAAAATCAGTGTGACAAAAAGTTGTGACAAAATCACGCGTAAATTCGAATCACTTTTTCAAATTGTTGCTCTAAAAACTCGACTTTATCAAATAGTCACCCAAAAACTTTAATTTATCAGATTATTGAGCAAAAATCAGCCCCAAACTATAGAGAAACCTGCAGGTAAAAAACATCTTCCAATTGTTAAAGGCACCATCTGCTATTGACTTGTACATGATTTCGACAGGTTTTAGGTGAAGTATTATTGGATTTTTATCAACTTCAGAGCATAATAAATCTGATAAAAATGGAGGGTTTTTTTTTCCCTCTAAAAATTTGTTTTATAAAATTCAAGGTTTAATAAATAGGGCCCTAAATGTCCATATCAAATTTATACCCATAGACAAATATTATCTATGCTACCAGTGTATGAACAACACAACCTTTATAATTGAGCAGCAACATTTAAACAATAAAGATAACGTTAGTGTGCCTCTGTAATCGGAAGCCACACATCTGAGGATCTATGTTTGACGTCTTTAAAAATGATAGTAACATTGAGAGTAACATTTATAAAATGAAATACAGAGAAGTGCCTTCCCAGCCTAAATTCAGTTTTAGAATTGTCTGACGTGTTTTCATTATACTTGGGGAGGCAGAATTATCAAAAATCAAGTTTTCAAGTTTATCTTCTAAATCTCTAAAATTCAAAAATATCAAATATGTGCTTATTTATTAAAAAAAACTAAAACTAAAAAAAATAAAATTTCATAAACTCAGTCATGTAAATAAACCTGAGATTGCTAACCCAGATCACTACCCCTGATTGCTCCATGAACTCACCAGCTTTAAGATGCCGAATCCTTATATTTGAGTTTTTCACACTTGATAAATCGCAAAAAAATGGAGTTCTGGAAACTTTAATACAAATTCACTTTTTCTGTCTCCAAACACTTGAATGAATTGCAATAAAAAGTCAAATTCAAAATGTTCCCCTTAATGATGGAATTATGGGTCCACAAGAAGTAAAGGTAGAAATGGACGAGGAATCCGCAGTGACATGAACACCAATAAAGGGTGATTGCAGATTAAGTACTGTGGATTCCTCGTCTGTTTCTACCTTCTTGTGGACTGCTATTGCACTGTGGATGGTGGGTGCTTGAAACAGAAGGAAAAACGTTTCCTTGACTCCTCACTCACCTATCTGTATATCAAGGAATTATGGTTCCACTGATCATATAATATTAATGTTAAATTATTATTTTTATCCTAGATGCCATCATATACAGAACTTTATCTGGGTACATAATGACCATCCTGTTTGCAAACTTACTAATATTTATATTATAGGTGCATGAAACGCATTAAGTATTGATAAACAGCAGAAGATCTGCTTGCATATGTGTGAACACAATTGATAATAAAATAAATGCTAGATTAAAGGTTGGCTTCTATAGGTTCGAAGCCAAAAAAATCCCAAACTCATAGTTACTTGCAAAGTCCCTTTCACCTGTGTACTTCATGCTTGATTGGTTTTTCTAGTGTAGGTGCAGTGAAACAGAGAACTTGTTTTGCAATAATTTGCATGAAGGAATTCAAATTAAGGTGTTGATGTAGATTTGCTTTCTCGTTATTTCAATTTAATTATAAATCAATGAGAACAGTCATAACACAGGATAATCAAGCTTACGGGCATGAATAATTTGCAGAAATGCAATCTTAGCTTAGACTTTATTATATGTTTTATAAGACATAGGGGCAGATTTATCAAGGGTCGAATTTTGAGGGTTAAAAAACCCTCAAATTCGACCCTCGAAGTAAAATCCTTAGAATTCGAAGGATTTTAGCGCAAAACTTATCGATTTGAACAATTTTAAGCGATCGACCGAATGATTTTTATTCGATCAAAAAAAACGTAGAAAAGTGCTCTGGAAAGTCCCCAAAGGCTAGCATTGTACTTCGGTTGTTTTAATGTGGCGAAGTATGAAGTCAAAGTTTTTTTTAAAGAGATAGTACTTCGATTATCAAATGGTTGAATAGTCGAACGATTTTTACTTCGAATCGTTCGAATCATTAGATTTGTTCGAATTCGATCGAATTTGACCAATTCGATGGTCGAAGTACCCAAAAAAATACTTCGAAATTCGAATATTTTTGCATTCGAACTATTCACTCGACCTTAGTAAATCTGCCCCTTACAGTATAAACCTTTTATAAGAATAGAAAATCAAATTAAAAATAGATTTTTGTGCTGGTTTATTTGTTTTTAACTTTGCTAACTGGTTTGTTTACATGATTACAATTGGTTTACATTTCATTCAGCCCAATGGAAAAATATTTCACAAAACAAATGCATTGAGTCTAAAACCTGTCCCACACCCATGCTCCCCTCTCTATATAAGTTATTTCCCATTTTCAAAAGTACTAATCTTTAATTGTCTGGGTGGAAATAAATTGGAACTTTTGGTGGGAATTGTGGGTAAACTACATTGCAGATGAATAACCACTTGCAGCTGGCCTCTTAGGTCTAATAAAACAATTATCAGTTTGATAAGGATTCGGACGAATCTGAACCTTTTTTAGCAGGAATCATGTTGAACCAACTCTGAACCCTAAATATCACATAACTTTTGGTCACAAATTTAGGAAAATCACAACAAAAAATCCTGTGTTCGGGGTGCCAATTTACATATACAAATTAGAGCTTGGGTTCAGTTAAGGATTCAAGTTCAAGATTTGGGATTCCGTCTGATCCCAAAAAAAATACACATTCATCTTTTAATGTTTCTGTACAAAACTGCTATTAAGTTTTGTTAGGGGTAATGAAAGATAGCAGGAACCCATTTCATAACAAGTTATAATGGCACATCTTAGGGGCACACAGTCAAATAATATTATTTAGAACTAAGTGATATACCCAATGTTGCCTTTGAAACTTGAAGATACATCTTTAAAATAGCAGGATTCAACGGAATGCTATAAGTCAATAGTCAGATAGGATGGCCCATACCCAGAATTAAATGTTAAATCAATCAGGACTGCAGGCAGCATAACCAAGCTCAGAACACTGGTAAACCCCAATTTGTATAAATTCTTATTTGCAACAGTGCAATGATGGCTAGTTTTAAGATACTATGAAATGGTACAATCTTATTGGTCATATGGGCTGGAGTGTGATTTTGGGGTAAAAGGTGGTTGTTTTGAGATTGGACAGACTAAAGCATCACTAGTGATGGGCAAATTTATTGGCCAGACGCAAATTCACCACGAATTTCCGTGTTTCGCCACCAGCGAATAAATTCCCGAATTAGCAGCATAAATTTGCGGGCGTCAAAGTTTTTTTTAACGCTGGTGATGGTTTCAACGCCCATAGAATGGGGGCCTGTTGTTGGCAGGTGTACACAAGTTTTGTGAACCAAAAGTAGCCATTGACCTTCCCATAGATGAGAGGATGGTTATTTTTTGCATTCTGTGTCTAAATGAACAATTAAACATGAAATAACACATGAAATCTGGCTACAAGATACTGTATGCAAGGCCATTGAACTCCAGGGTCCAATTACATGTTGATGTCCTTAAGGATGAAAGGGTGGTTGCTGAAAAGTTTTATTGCATTCAGTCATGTCCCAACACATAAAGGAGACCCAAACAAATTGATGAACTTTCCTCTTTATACACACACACGCACACACATACACACGCAAGTCCTTTTATCTGCACTCTTCACCTTTTGTCATAAGCTGGGTGCTCACAATTTATCTCATATCACCATTAGAGAAAGCACTCATGGTGTATCTAGGACATGATAATAGAAAGGGCTTTATTTGTTCATATAATTGTCTACGCGTTTCGATCTGCAGTTTTTTTTAACTCAAATCGAATTAGGACTATTCCCTAGTCGAATTACACTAAAATAAACTTAAAATTGTAATTTTTAATTCGACCCTTGACAAATCTGCCCTTAAGAGTAATAATTGGTTTAAGCAGGACATTTGTTAGAGGCCAACATATTATAAAATAACTCAAAACTTTCAATAAAGAAATATTAAAAACACAAGAAAACACAGAATTTAGGTTGCAAGCTGTGTTAAATTTCTGAAAATATATTTCCAACCAGGTCCACCAAAAAATATAATAAAAATGATAATAGAAACACAGTTTGCAGACTAAAAGAACCTTCAATTGAATTTCTGCATGATATGCTAGGCTCACAACTAATAGAAGTTGACTACATGTTTAGAGGGCAAGATTCCTTTTGTGAGTCCTACCAATCATATTTCCCATTGAGATGCTGTTCCCCATGGACTGCAAACTGTGATGCCTTTTATTTGTGAATTTCAGACTCAGTGGGTCAGTAGCCTTTGGAGCAGCTAGCTTTGTGGCATCCCATTTCTCTAATTGGATATCTCTGTGGTGTATTTCCCTTATAATTAAGAGTCACAGTCAGTCAATGCAGAATTAATTTCAGATACATAGGGGCTCAGCTTTGTTTCCCAAAAAACTGCAAATTACCCAGGTCTCATTTGCTATACAGTATTGTGTGTATTGCATTTTGGACAAAGTTGTAATCAAACAGATACTGTATGTGGATCACATGCAGTGCATTTATTTATGTTTTTTGGTAGCACAAATGGATTCCACTTGCATTGAAATTACCATGTAGTCCCTTTGCAACATGACACTATGGCAACTTTCTCTTATGCACTAAAATGTTCATGCGTACTATAACTGTATATTTTCACTTGTTTAGACAGACATGTTGTATACAGAATTAAAAAATAGAACATTCTAATCTTTAATGGTGTCAGCAACACGACAACCTATTTCCCATGGCAGTAAATGGCATATCTCTTGTACCAATAGAGCCGACTCCAGTTGTAGCTTAACATTTTAGTCCCTACAAGTGACGACCAAACTGCTGTATTTTCAGAGTAAGCCCCGTCCACACAATAAAGCAGCCAAACCTCTGGTATTTGTCATGGGTCATGGTTCTGCATTTTAGTTCGATATCAATGATATTATAGCTTTGGCTTAACTGACTTCAAACTAGAAGACAGATATTTGCACATTGTGCAGCTTAGATTATGATTTTTTTTATTTTTCTAGGGATGTAGATGGGAAATCTTGCACAAAACATACTCTAAAAACCAAAGATATTTTTTTATATTTATTTGATGGAGAATTATAATCCACCTTATCAATATAAATTTAAAATGCTGATTCCTAACGTTGCTTATCCATTGCTCAGTTTTTTGTACAGTGTAGTCATTTCTGATTGAACTGTGTTATTGCCAGTGTGCTTGCCTTCTTCTTGAATAATTTGGACAATAAAATTATTTTGCAATCACACTACACAATCACACTACACTAGATAGACCAAGGAACAAGCCATCATGGAGTGAGACAGTGTACTGTGTCATCAGCCAACTGGAATTGTCTTTAAAGACCTTCAATCAGTGCAAAATTTACATTTTGTACACCATAAAATGCTTCCTACTTTGATCCTAACTTTGATAGTGTTAGACAGCCAACACTGGTAATTTTATAGGCCCTGCTATAATTTACAAGGGGCTATAAAATTACCAGTGTCGACAGTCTAAAACTATTCTAGCTAGACCTACTAAAATTTTCCTCATGGACAAGAACTTTTCTCCTAATTCAGGTCCAGCTTTTTACCATAGACCTTAATAGAGTTTTCACACGATAAACCGTGAGATACATTTTTCTGAATTGTATTGCATCTCAAATACCGTCCATGAGTTTTCACATGAAAACAACCTTTTTCTCATTGGATTGAATCTGACCCTTTATGCTCTACAACATTGCCAAAAATATTTTCCACCGAAGTTTCAGTTTTTCAAAGCAAAAACCAGTAATAAAAAAATAACAAAGTATTTTCAATTACAAAGGTTTATTCAAGAACGTAAATCTTAATTAATCAACTTTGAATGTTGGTGGAAGAGGCACAGAAATATCATGCTATTCCAGATCTTAAGGGAGTTGGTCAATCTTTTGATTTACTATGGGAAAGATGTTGTCTATAGGTTTCTTTCCCTTTCTGTCATGTATCAAAGTAGTCACAATGTCCTGATGTGAAGATACCGCCCAATTATGAAACGCTGCGTAGGAACAGGATTTGTCATTTCTAGAAGATGTGACAGAGTAACATATTTGTAGAGGGAATCCAGAGGAATAAATGGAGAATGATTTCTTATTCTGTGAATATATAACTGATGAAAAATTAAGAACATGATGTACAGGACAGTTTGTTAGTTTGCTTGCAGAACAACATTAGTTTTACTACTTACTACTTACTATTAGCTTTAGTTGGTATGAAAGTTTTCATTCAGTTAATTGGATTCTGTGGCTTAATTTCATCACCTTGTTCTGCTTTTTTCTGTCCTGTATCTTCTCTTCTTAACATTTGATTCAGCTGTGCATCAACTGGATACACTGGAGAGACCTTCCCTCCCTCTTCCTATCCAGACGCTTCACAGCAAAAGTAAGTTGTGGAGTCAGCATTCTTATTTTAGAGGTTTTAAAGGTTTTAGAAACCATGGATAAACTAGTCTTCTCTCAAAGTATCAATGCTATTTCATTTATTAAAAGATCTGAATATAAAAAGCACAAATGAAAAAAAACTCTATAATGCTCTAAAAAATACAAAAAAAGTAAAAAAAAAATGCTAAGAATTATAGTTACTAGTGAAATTTTTTTTAAAAAAACCTCTAAAAGTCTGAATGGATGAAAAAAAGGCTCAAATAGGATCAGTACAGCTCCCTTAGACTTGTATAGGACCTCAACTGCTTTTGTCAAATTTTTGTATTAGAGTTTTTAATTTAACAAGTCTATGCACTGAATGTGTTTAAAGCAAAGTCTGCTGAGCCAACTTTTAAAGCACCAGAGGAATGTAAAGAAAAACAGAACTGGAAGATGATTGCTAAATTGAGAACAAAGGAGAAAGGTTTTAGAGAAAAGGAGAATGGAATGAGAATAGGAGGTATGACTTTAAATGTCATACCTGCTGCCCACCAGCTGCAAAGTTGTGTGTCTGTGGCTGACCATGTGTAGCTATTACATTCATAAATACAGTTAGGCCCATAAATCTTTGGACAGAGACAACTTTTTTCTAATTTTGGTTCTGTACATTACCACAATAAATTTTAAATGAAACAACTCAGATGCTTTAATTCAGTGGGTTGAACAAAAAGATTGCATAAAATGTGAGGAACTATAGGCTTTTTTTTTAACACAATCACTTAATTTCAGGGGCTCAAAAGTAATAAGACAAATTAAAAAACTGAAAGTAATATGTTCATTTCTAATACTTGGTTGAAAACCCTTTGCTGCCAATGACAGCCTGAAGTCTTGAATTCATGGATTGTACCAAACTGTAGATTTTGCCATTCCTAATATTGTAGCAATTGCTTGGATGTTTTTTTTCTGTTTTTGCAGTTTAAGGATGGATTGTTTCACCTGCATGGAGAGCTCCTTTGACCACATGTTGTCTGTTCACAGCAAAATCTCCACATACAAACACCCCCTCAAATCAACTCCAGGGCTTTTATCTGCTTCATTGATAATGACATAACAAAGGAATTGCCCACACCTGCCCATGAAATAGCCTTTGAGTCAATTGTCCAATTACTTTTGAGCCCCTGAAATTAGGTGTTCATGTTAAAAAGGCTTTAGTTCCTCACATTTTTATTCAATATTTTTGTTCAACCCACTGAATTAAAGCTGAAAGTCTGCAGTTCAACTGCATGTGAGTTGTTTCATTTAAAATTCATTGTGGTAATGTACAGAACTAAAATTAGATAAAAGTTGTCTCTGTTCAAAGATTTATGGGCCAACTGTAAATAGAGGCCAATGAGTCATTCCAGTGTCCTTGTGCTCTGTAGATATATTTTGCCATGTTTTTAACTCTGCTCACCACTAGCAAGGCAAACATTATTTAGGTAGTATCTACAGAGACATGCAGGTTTTGGGAAAGATGAAGCACATTTTGCAGCCAAGAACACATCCTATAACCTCCTTTGGTGTAGTGAAACAAGGAGGCAGCTATGTGTTGAGTGATTTGAGTTCTTAAAGTAAGTCAGCTGTCTTAGGGGCAGATTTACTATGGGTCGAATATCGAGGGTTAATTAACCCTCGATATTCGACTAGGAATTGAAATCCTTCGACTTCGAATATCGAAGTCGAAGGATTTAGCACAGAAAATTCGATCGAACGATCGAAGGATTATTCATTTGATCGAACGATTAAATCCTTCGAATCGAACGATTCGAAGGATTTTAATCCAACGATCGAAGGAATATCCTTCGATGAAAAAAACTTAGGCAAGCCTATGGGGACCTTCCCCATCGGCTAACATTGACTTTGGTAGCTTTTATCTGCCGAACTAGGGGGTTGAAGTTTTTTTTAAAGAGACAGTACTTCGACTATCGAATGGTCGAATAGTCGAACGATTTCTAGTTCGAATCCTTCGATAGTCGTAGTCGAAGGTCGAAGTAGCCCATTCGATGGTCGAAGTAGCCCAAAAAACACTTCGAAATTCGAAGTTTTTTTACTTCGAATCCTTCACTCTAATTTAGTGAATCGGCCCCTTAGTGTTACACACAACAGCCATTGTAGCTTCTAAAGAGCATGTTCTCAAGACTTGTGCCCAAAATATTCGGATTACTAAGTTAAGAGTGTTAAGATTGTTGTATTGTAATGTGATTTTTTTTTTTTAAATCTAATAAATTACATTTTTTCACAATTCGAATGATATGTTATTTATGGAAAAATTCGAACATTTAAAATTCGATCGAATAGTCCCGACCTGAAAATTCAATATTTTTTTTTACTTGACACGTGAAATTTGTTTCCCCATTGGAGTCTATGGGGCATCATTTTCTAAGAGAAACTTGGCCAAAAGATTGGCTCATCACTACTATTAACATCTTCAAATAGTTCTAGGCACCTCTGCCGTTTACTTCTATATGAACTCAAACTAGGTGGAGAATGGTCGAATTAGAACTGTTTCCAGGGTAGAGATGTGATAAATCTCACATTCGAATTCAAGTTGGTGGTTTAAAATTTGAATTTGTAAGTTCTGTCCGAAAAAAAATTTGAAAATTCTAATTTGAATTTACCATTCGAACCTTGGTTAAACTGTCCCTAAGTTTGAGACAATCACACTTCATGATTGTAAGTTTTGTTTTTCTTGATTTATCAGTCATCCTGCTTATTGCTCTTCATACCGATAGTTCTGTGAAGCTTCAGTAAACCTTTCTTTAAAATTCAAAATTTAAGAAAAAAAATTAAACCAATGCATTTTCCTGCTGCAAGCTCTTCCTGGCCATGACTTTTCAGCTTTTCTGTCATGTACATGGTTTGTGTCATACTAAAAACATTTCACCACCTTTGCAGAAACAGTTTGTATTTATTTTTCCTGGGGCTGCATTGCCCCAAATGGATAAACTTTAGTTCCCTGTAGTCTTTTCATTTTCAGCGCCGGATTTCTTTGCTGGCCGCCCCGACCAGGCGGCCGTATCGCCCGCATACACTTCCCCTTCCCAGCGTGCCGGCGAAAAAACGCCGGCACAGCTGGTGTAATTGAATGGGGACGCACACGTCCCCATAATGCGGCTGGGCGGCATGCCGCCCCTATTTTTTGCAGCCCTAGGCCCGGGCCTGTGTGGCCTTGCCACAAATCCGGGCCTGTTCATTTTGCTATTTATATTAGGTTTTCAGTGCCAAGCAATAAACATTTATAATGGCATATATCTTTATGCATGTATGTTACATCTGCAAGTATGGT
The DNA here is from genome assembly GCA_038501925.1 of Xenopus petersii. Lineage (NCBI taxonomy): Eukaryota > Metazoa > Chordata > Amphibia > Anura > Pipidae > Xenopus > Xenopus petersii. Next base: position 156,443,156 of record CM076675.1, read on the forward strand.
TAAACCTTCAGCTCCTACCAAAGTACAGCAGTAAAGACATCCTCAACTCTTTCAGTTGGGTTGTAGCAAGTCTGCTGCTCTCCTGTGTCTTGGAGCCCCTGGTTTGCGGTAACCGGTGCATAGGAATGTCTTGTAATAAAAACTCTGGTTCACATATACTGTCATATATCCTTGAAATTTGGAAATTAAAAGCCTTAAAAGTAATAACACATAGCTCATGAAACTAGGGGGCAGATTTATCAAGGGTCGAATTTCGAATTTGAAAAACTCCGAAATTTGAATTCAAAAAGACCAACCAAAATTAAATCAATGGCTTTTTTTGCCCGAATAGGTCAGTTTTCGATCAAATAGGTTCATTTTCGTTCAAAGTCGAATCGTTTGAATCAAAATTTTTCCCCAAAAAGTCTACCAATTGACTCCAAATAGGTTCTAGGAGGTCCCCCATAGGCTAAAACAGCAATTCAGCAGGTTTTAGATGGCGAATGGTCGAAGTCTAATTTTTAAAGAGACAGTGCATGATAAATTTTAAAAATCTAATTTTTTCATTTTTTTCAAATTCGAATTGAATTTGGACTATTCCCTAGTCGAAGTACACAAAAATTAGCTTGAAATTCAATTTTTTTTAATCTGAATTTTCACTTCTACCTGTAGGGCCAGATTTATCAAGGATTGAATTTAGAATTCATGGGACTTTGTAAAAATTTCCATAAACTCCCATGAACTTGAAATTCGAATAAAAAATGACTAATCAAAATTTTAGAATCAAATTTTTTATCAAAAAAAATAAAAAATTGGAATTTTTTAAACTCGGTTGAATGGGGTTGACCCACAAACTTGATTCGAATTCAATTAAAATTTTCCTCAGAAAAAACTAGATTTTCAGGAAGGCTGCAAACAACTCCAAATTGGTCCCAGGACATCCTTCATAGGCTAAAACAACAATTCGGCAGGTTTAAGGTGGAGAATAGTCAAATTCGAATTCTTAAAGGGACAGTGCATGATAAATTTCAAAATTCTAATTTTTTTAAAAAAAAACCTCAAATCAAATTTAAACTATTCCCATGTTGAATTTCACTAAAATAAACTCGAAAATGTGAATTTCGAATTCTAATTTTCACTTCAACCCTTGATAAATCTGCCGCTTAGCCATGTCATATAGACACAGTTGCATAGGGGCACATTCCAGGGAGTCCTATAGGGACCAAACAGTCAAATAATGTGTTTGAATGGTATGAGCAGTTAACATTACCCAGATGTACTGTTCAGTAATGTGTCATTATGTGTTATAAAGGCTTTTACAGTTCATTTATTTTTTCACCAAATGGCTCATTTTATTTATGTTTTATATAGGCCACCAAAGAGGTTATCACACCAACTGCAGCAGGTGCTAAATATTATAAATCCCCACGCAGGATTATGCTTGAAGAGCTTATCTTTGCTCACAGGATAGTTGCTCAGTAGTCATATTTGTTGTGTCCCCATGTTAATATAAATATTATATAAAGTAATAAAGGTTTGTGAGAAGCGGAGAAACAGGAATGTTACAATAAAGGGAAGAATTATATGAAGGCTAAGCAATGAGATGTGATTCGTGCCAGTTTCACAAAATCCTGTCTCCTTTTTATAGACGTTCTGTACTTCAGAAAGACTGAAGAACATCTCTCCAATAACATCAAAGAAATGAGAATAAGATCAAATGCTTGGAAACAGAATCAAAGTGCTATCATATCTTCTATCATAGATTTCTAATGGAAGGTTTGTTCAGTGATGGAATGTCGGGTATGGCAAGCAAAGTTAATTTCAGAGAAATATCTGTATGATCACCTTCAGCAAATGCTCTATTTGTAGAATGTATGTTGAAGTGCAAGTACTGCTCATGTTAAGAATTATGCCCTATGATTCTTGATCTAGAGCTCCCTGTTCCCCAAAATGACCTTCCCAGTAGTGATGCACGGGATGACAAAAAGTCAGCCTGCACCCAACTCTAACCTGATGTCTCCCAACCCAAAACAACCTGGTGGGCCACACCTGCCCCTCTCTGATAACTGAAGAGTAGGGATGTAGCGAACTGCCGTTAATGTGTTCGCGAACGCCGTTTGCGAACACCGGCAAAAAAGCGAACAGTTCGCGAACAGTTCGCGAACTTCGAACGCTCGATAAAATCGTTCGATCGAACGATCGAAGGATTTTATTCGTACGATCGAAGGATTTTCGTTCGAATCGAACGATCGAAGCTATTCGATCGAATGATTTTAATTCAATCGAATGCTTATAATCGTTCGAACGAATGGAAATCGTTCGATTTTAGCGATCGAACGGTCGAATGGTCGAATGGTCGAACGAAATTTTACTTCGAATCGAACGCGAACACCAATTGGCGAACGTCGCGCGACGTTCGCGAACATTCGGCGGACGCGAACAGTCGAAGTTCGCGCGAACTAGTTCGCCGGCGAACAGTTCGCTACATCCCTACTGAAGAGTGGGCAGGAGAGATGCAAGTATATAAACAAGTAACAGCCAACATAAAAATGAGAAATGTGGGTGCACTGACAACATGCATGCAGTAAGGCTGTGGACACTTGTGTTTTGCTGAAAGAGTGTTGAGCTGCCCACACTCTATTTCTATAACAAGTGCATTTACTTACAAGGAGCAATGTGCAGTTTTTGGATGCAATTCACCATTTTTTCCAGTTTAACCTTAATTCAAGTATTATTGCAGCCCAGAGTTGTGTCCTTCACAATCGCACACAATGCATCAAAACTAACACAACTGCATGTGTTTCCTTACAAAGCACAATCATACTTATACCACAGTATGGGGCACATTTACTAAGGGTCGAAGTGAATTTTCGAATTTAAAAACTTCAAATATGAAACAAATTTTTGGGTATTTCGACCATCGAGTAGGCCTAAATTCGACTTCGACTTTGATTCAAAGTAAAAAAAAGTTTGACTTCGAAAATCTAAGTACTGTCTCTTTAAAAAAGTTCAACGTAGACACTTCTCCACCTTAAACCTGCCGAATTGCTATGTTAGCCTATGGGGACCTCCTAGAACCTATAGCTAATTTGGCTAAGTTTTTAGAAGTCGAAGTAAAATCTTTTCGATCTATGGATTCAATCATTCGATTCGAAGGATTTCATTGTACGATCGAACGATTTTATATATATGACCAAATTCGATAAAAAAAACCTTCGACTTCGAATATCAAAGTAATGCCATTCGATTGTCGAATTTCGACGTTTTTGACACTTCGAAATTCAACCATTGATAAATCTGCCCCTAGATGTAGGAGAAAAAAAACTGCAGCAATGACCCACCAAATGTAAAACATGGCCCAGGTCCAAAGATTTATTCTCAATAAAACCTTGCCTAAATTTAAAAAAAAAAACATGGTTCAGGTGCACCAGTCCCAGACCCTCAGCATAGGGAATAGCAACACATACATGGAGAAGAAGCCATATAGGTCCAAAGCCATGCGGGTCACCAGAAACAATAAGTTAAAAACAAAAAAATATTTTATTGAAACAACATCTCTGTAGTCTATTGCATATGGATGTTTACATGTACCAGATGCAAGTCGTGGCTAGCTTTGTATTGTGGGAATTTCATGGCTTCTGGCCCATATTGTGTCCATTTTAGTGCAGCAGCTCGGTAGGGTTTAAAAAATCTGATTTACTTATGTTAATTAATTTTATTTTTTAAAAAGTTGGAATAATTTTTCTGCTTGCCTAGTTCTTTATACTTAGGGGCAGATTTATCAAAGGTTGAAGGTAAAATTTGAATTAAAAAAATTTGAATTGTGAGCTAATTTTTGTGTACTTCGACTAGGGAATACTTTGAATTTGAAAAAAATTTGAAAATTCGAATTTTGAAATTTATCATGTACTGTTTCTTTAAAAATTCGACTTCGACCATTCACCATCTAAAACCTGCCGAATTGTTGTTTTAGCCTATGGGGACCTCCTAGAACCTACTTGGAGTCAATTGGTGGACTTTTTTTTTTGGAAAAAACTTTGAATCGTACGATTCGAATTTGATCGAAAACTGACCTATTGGGCCAAAAAAAAACCAGTTGGTCTGTTTGAATTAGAATTCAAAATCTTCAAAATCTAAATTCGACCCTTGATAAATCTGCCCCTAAGGGGTAAATTTACTAACCTACGAAAATTCGCCAGTGACGGCTTCACACCCATCACTACACTTCACCAGGCGAAAATTTGCTCAGACAACGCTAATTTAATAAAATGTGAAGTTGCATCCAGGGCGCCGAACCGCTGACGAATTTTCACTAGCGTTACTTCGGCAATCAAAGCGAACATGCGCTATTGTTCAATTATGCTTAGCGCAACTTTGTTAGAGGTCTTTGCTCATGCTAATATGCATACGTCAGGAAATTATAAAGTTGAATGGACTTATATGTTGCAGCAAATACATTACATTACATAAGTCCAGGGAACCTTAATAAAGAATATTGCCCTACACATGAGCCCAGTGTATAGTTTATTTTCCATATGTTAGGAAATGTAGGGGGGAACCCGGTTACCCAAAAAAATTTTAAGGACGTTTGCAGGCTATCGCTCTGAAAAAAGGAAAAGACGCCAGTGTTTTTTTGGGACTTAGAAACTTGTTCCACTAAAAATATGATGTAATTAACAGAAGAATGAGGAAGATCTATGCACTCCAGTGCACTTTGGGGCAAATTCACTAAGATGCGAAGTTGCGCCAGGCGCAACTTCGCCGCACTTCGCCAGGCGTAGTTTCGCCAGCGCTCCGCAAATTCACTAAAATCCGAAGTTGCGCACAGGGGTAGTGTAAGGTTGCGAAGTTGCGCTAGCATTGATTCGCTATGTAAAATGAAGTTACGCTAGCGAAGGCTAATTTGCATATGGCGCGAAATTCAAATTTCAATGGAGGAACACGTATTAGCACTACAAATGCCTAGAAAACCTTCAAATCAGCAAATAAAAATTGTATTTTGCCCTACACATTGTCTAGGTAAGTTGCCATGAGTCAGGAAATGTAGGGGGGAAGGAGGGGAGCCCCAAAAATATTTTTGATCTTTTTCAGCCTATCACCCATCATGTAGAAAACACACCAGCGTTTTTTGGGACTAAGAAAAAAATTTGACTTTTTTTTGAAACAATCCCTATCTACTCTATTGCGCTTCGTCAGGTCTGAGGTGGCGAAGGAAGTCTAGCGTAAAAGGTAGCGTTCAGTACACTGCGCAAGTTAGTGAATTTGCGTAGTTACGTCGCTAGCGAAAATTCGCCTGGCGTAAGGGTGCGAAGTAACACTAGCGAAACTACGCCAGCGTTCGTTAGTGACTTTGCGCAGTAACGAAAAATGCCAAATGCTAGCGAATTAACGCTAGCGTTCGGCGCTTAGTGAATTCGCGCCTTTGTCTGGTCTGAGCTGATGAAGGCAAGTCTGGTGAAAGAGGTAAAGTTCAGTAAAATCCGCATCTTAGTGAATTTGTGGAGTAATGTCCATTCGCCAGAGTGAAGTGGACTATAACAATGAACTTGTTGCCTGTTTACTTCCAGAAGATCTTTTCAGTGAACATAAAGGGCAATCTTTGAGAAGTTTCTAAGGAATTATCTCTAAGAAGCTGTTAATCTGGCTGGAATGATATAGAAGATTTATCATGCTCTGTAAAAGGTTGAATGAAACTTTACCGGTGATGTTACACAGCATGATAAATAGACCCCTAATTGCTAATATCTCATTATGGGGAAAACCCTCCTTCCTAACTACAAGATAACACCCAACCCTTTCTTAGCATTTTCTATATTATTCCAGACAGATTAACATCTTCTTAGAGATAATTCCTTAAAAACTTCTCAAAGATTGCCCTTTATGTCCACTGAAAAGATCTTCTGGAAGTAAAATCGAGTTGCTTACAGATTATTTCCGCATCTAGATCATCTAAAAGCTCAGTAGTAATTGTCTGAGCCAAGAGCGGAGCTTAATAAACGTGTGACATACTCAGTGTCAGCTGTGATGTAACTCTGTTATATGTCCACGTTAGTTTTTACCTACCATATTGGAAAGTTCTTCATCTTATACCTTATTTTATATTTTACTATGATGCCTGATACCCACTCAATCACATTTTTACTTCCACCCCAAACACACGAGATTAAGAAATATATTTTAATTGCTTTTATTCCAGTAAAGAGTTTCAATTGAACAAAATGAGCAAATAAATTATAAGTCCTTAACTTTTTCTTATTTTTTTGAATCACTCTTTTTGAATTCAACTCTTAGCCTTAAACTGCCATTCCCACGAAAGGGGGGATCAGAATACTGGATTTGTATGGCAGCTGCATAAAGAACAAAGAATGTAAAGCAATTGGTGCATTTCTTGTTTGCAAACTCAAATCCTGCCTGATCCAATCGATACTGCTTTTAGCTGTTATAAAATATCCTCCTTGGTTCATAAACTTTAAGGTCAAGCCTGGATAAAGGCACAAAAGATTCACTGTATTTTTTCTATGTAATCCCATGATATTGCAGCTAAGATGAACCATGTGTGTGTGTGTATGGGGGGGGGTGTCACCTTGTTACGCCACACAAAAAATTAAAACTTTGTTGCTACTTCTTACATTTGTTAGGGAACCAAAAGATGAATAATATTTATTTTCTAAAAATTATTTAAATATGATTGTAGATTTATGTTTTATCAATTACATGTAACTGCAATGTAGGGGACAACTTGTTTTGCTCATAAAGTGGTGGCAACGTGTTGGGCCTATACAGGGAGGGTTCTGTTTTCTCAAGTTATTGATTTTGTCCCTTGGCAGTTTAGGGCAATACACCTGAATGCACCTAACACCAGGTACTGAATACTTATAGAAGCACTCCATTCTGGCACTGGTATAAAGGAATCAATTGGCATAGTATGTTCATTTTCTAGACAATGTTTGTAAAGAGTAGTGTCTGTTTCACTTTTACGAATGCCATTCATAATGCTGAGTAGTGATTTACCATTAGTGATGGGCGAATTTATCCGCCAGACGCAAATTCACGGCGAATTCCCGCGATTTGCCGCCGGCGAATAAATTTGCGAAATCGCTGTGAAAATTAGCCGGCGAAAATACACTGGCGTCCAAAAAATTTCACGGGAAATTTGCTAATTTTTCCACGAAACGCCCCAAATTTGCCCATCACTATTTCCCATACATTATCTAGTAGAGGTTCCCAAACTGTGGGGCTGGCATGAATTTAATCAGTTGGACAACTACTGTCATAGAGTGCTCTGTGTCTTCTATGCATATAATATGTATGTACCGTTACCAGTTATATGTTACTAATATGTATGATTGTATTCCATTGTGTAGATAAATAAAACATCCCCATTACCATGTTACTACGTGCAGTTCATCCTAAACAACCATTTCTTAGAAGAGCTAGGAAATAAAGTTCTAGTACATAAAATAGCCCCACACTGGACTCTTTTAAAAGAGAACTAAACTATAAAAATGAATTTGGCTAAAAATGCCATATTTTATATACTGAAATTATTGCACCAGCCTAAAGTTTCAGCTTGGCAATAGCAGCAATGATCCAGGACTTCAAACTTGTCACAGGATTTTGTTAGGAGTGTTGGACACACACATGCTCAGTAGGCTCTGAGCAGCTGTTGAGAAGCTAAGCATAGGGGTCATCACCAATTATCCAGCAGAAAATTAATTAATGTTTACATGGCTTTCTAGTAGACTAAAGGTATGAAGATCCAATATATCCAATATAAACAGATTCTCCATATATCCATACCTTAATCTCCTTCTGTTCTTCCCTAGACTCCCATGATATTGCTATTCTTCACATTAAAGCCAACTGTAATAGAGACATTGCATGAAACCTAGTGGCGTGCAATACTATATGTAAGGATGTGAAAGATGGTGGGTCACACAACCTCATTAAATGTTGAAGGTTTCCCTACAGAGAGAAGAGTGGATACAGTGTAGCTCATCCTAAAACCTGGTCAAAAATGTATTTATTACTGAATCAATATCAACACTAAAGATGAATTATGGAATATGGTCTTTATTTGGTGTGTTTGGTATAGTTCATATGTTTAGATGCCAAGTAGAAAATCCTGAATAAAGTCTTTATTTGGTGTGTTGGGTATTTATAACTGACATTCAGACTCTTCACTCTGATGTTTAGATGTTATATTTTGGCTTGTGACTATAGAGCTGGTTTAGTAACATACAGTAGGTTCCAAATTAACCCTGGTCAGTTAACCATAGTGGCCAATACCTTATGAAAATTACATTCTGGACATCACATCAATCATGTCACATAAGGTGTTGTATTACTTGACAATTGCTATTCAGGAAGAAAGTAGTGAAATAAAGTAATACATATACAGTATCTTAGTCTAAAATACAAATAACTTTGCTTCTTTTTCATGTGTGAACCAAAGATAAATATCCCTCTTTGTGTTTATAAAGTGATAAAGAGATAAAGTGGGACACTCACTAAGTAGTTGCGATGCCGCCCGCTTCGCCGCACTTCGCCAGGCATATTTTTACCAGCGCTCCACAAATTCACTAAAATCCGAAGTTGCGCTCAGGGGTAGCGTAAGGTTGTGAAGGTTAATTTGCATAAGGTGCCAAATTCAAATTTCAATGGAGGAATATGTAGCAGCACTACAAATGCCTGGGAAACCTTCAAAACATCAAATACAATTTGTGTTTTGCCCTACACATGTGCCCACTGTATAGTAGCCTATCACCCATGATATACAAAAAACGCCAGCGTTTTTTGGGACATAGAAAAGATTTTAACTTTTTTTGAAGCAATCCCTATCTACTCTATTGTGCTTCGTCTGGTCTGAGGTGGCGAAGGAAGTCTGGCGTAAAAGGTTGCGTCCAGAACAATGCGCGCGTTAGTGAATTTGCGTAGTTACGTCCGTTGCGCAAATTCGCCAAGCGTAAGGGTGCGAAGTTACACTAGTGAAGTTACGCCAGCGTCCGTTAGTGAATTTGCGAAGCAACAAAAATGCCCAATGCTAGCGAATTGACGCTAGCGTTAGGCGCTTTGGCGCTTAGTGAATTTGTCTCAAAGTAAGCTTCATTTTATCCAAGTCATGATTAAATCTTCACCCTTTCAACCCCTTTCTGTTTGTTTGAAGGAACCTTGATTTCCATGCTATGTTATAAAGGAAGCGTAAGAGCTGCATATCATTGTGTTGTGCTTTGCACTTTGCTGTTGCGACGACTTAAAACACCACTTTTCTGCTGCTTACTTTTCAAACATGTTTTGACAGCGCTACAGATTGTTACATCATTGCCTCTGGCTTTCATGTATTGTGTTGCACAGAACCGTAGGCTTGGAAACGGGAAGGTGAATAATCAACGGGTAAATGAGAAGCATTTTTCTTTTCAATGATCAGCATTTCAATACAACACTAGGAGGCCAATCACTCTACTCTGACACATTGTCTTGTTTTTACACTTGACATAGGAAGGCACTTATCTACTGGCACTAACCTAAATGTGTGAGACTGATACATTTAAGAGACAATTTATTAAAGAAATTATTAAAAAAAAATTCTCCACAAAATTTGTAGATAAAAGTTATTCCCAATTACTCTAAAGCAAAACTCATGAGTGCTCAAGAACACCCATAATGTTGCCTAAAAACTAATCCATTGGTATCCTTTGGTGAGTGATGGGGGTATCTTTGCATGTGACAAGTCGAAGCAATGCATAGGATAAAATTAGACCCACATGCATCTCATACTGGCTGGGAGCTTGCCTGAGGATGCAGATTGCACAATAGTGAAGAGATTCCTTAGTGCCAATAATTAGTACCAAGGTAACATAGTAAGTTAGGTTGAAAAAAGACACACGTCCATCAAGTTCAACCTTTTTTCTTTTTTTAACCTGCCTATCTGCCATTTGAAAACCCTATCTGAAGCCTCTCCAATCTGGCTCAGAGGGGGCAAAAATTCCTTCCTGACTCCAAAATGGCAATTGGACTAGTCCCTGGATAAACTTGTACTATGAGTTTCCATATCCCTGTATTCCCTCACTTGCTAAAAAGCCATCCAACCCCTTCTTAAAGCTATCTAATGTATCAGCCTGTACCACTGATTCAGGGAGACAATTCCACATCTTCACAGCTCTCACTGTAACAAACCCCTTCCCAATATTTTGGCGGAACCTCTTTTCTTCTAATCGGAATGGGTGACCTTGTGTCAGCTGGAAAGACCTACTGGTAAATAAAGCATTAGAGAGATTATTATATGATCCCCTTTTATAATTATACATAGTTATCATATCACCCATTAAGCGCCTCTTTTCCAGCGTTAACATCCCCAATTTGGCCAGTCTTTCCTCATAGCTAAGATTTTCAATACCTTTTACCAGCTTAGTTGCCCTTCTCTGTACCCTCTCTAATACAATAATGTCCTGTTTAAGTGATGGGGACCAAAACTATATGGCATATTCTAGATGGGGCCTTACCAGTGCTCTATAATGTGACAGAATGACCCCCTCCTCCCGTGAATCTATGCCCCTTTTAATACAGCTCAAGACCTTATTTGCCCTTGATGCTGCTGACTGCCATTGCTTGCTACAGCCAAGTTTATCATCTACAAGGACGCCAAGGTCCTTTTCCATTATGGATTTGCCTAGTGCAATCCCATTAAGGCTATAAGTGGATATTTTTACATCCCAGGTGGATGACTTTACATTTATCAACATTGAATCTCATTTGCCACTTAGCTGCCCAGATTGCCAGTTTGTCAAGATCGTGTTGCAAGGATGCCACATCCTGGATGGAATTAATTGGGCTGGATAGTTTTGTGTCATCTGCAAACACTGATACATCCTTACAATACCCTCCCCTAAGTCATTAATGAACAAGTTAAATAAAAGTGGACCCAATACCGAGCCCTGAGGGACCCCACTATGAACCTTACTCCAAGAAGAGAATGTAAAGGGCTTCATTAAGCCCAACAGACCTCAGTTTAAGTGTGGGGCACGCAGGAGAGTAGTTAAGCAGTCAGAGCCAGTAGAGAAGGTTCACATTGAGTAAGGTCGAAGGTAACATCACAGGACAAAATCAGGCAATTATCTACAGGCAATTAAAGTTGACAAATGACTGCACAATATTCATTTTGAAAAAGTTTAATTACAATTCTGGCATAGCAAACATGTAGGGTGGACCCTCATGGACAAACAACACCCTGGAGTAAAATTGTGCAGAAAAACAATATGGTGTATTTGGTTTAATTCAAGCCATCTGTAATGAGTTGAGATCAGGTGATTAAAATGAAGATATGGGGCTGATATGGTTTAGGGGTGGCTAAGTTCTTGGTGTGTACTTATTGGAGAAGACACGTGGGGCCTCACACTTGGGGCTTAATTTATCTAAATCCAAATTTTTCGGAGTTTTTACATAAAAAAAGTCAGACCAAACTAAAATCCACAATTGGACCTTATTTATTATTTAAAAATAATAATCGGATCGGGTAAAAACTCGATAAAATCGAGCGAAAATACATACAATTTTTTCGGATTTTTTTTTACTAAATCCTCGATTTTTTCACCCTTTTGCCCTTAAACCTGAAATAGTCATATTTTGGGATAATAAAGACCACAGAAACATCCATATGGGATAGGGACCTCTTCCTTTGACTTATTTACAGCCTCAGCAGGTCTGAAATTGAGTATTCTTGGAGGTCTGAAATGGACGTTTTCCATCCTCAGGGTAGATGAGGTTTTTTTTCCACTAAAAATTCTGATTTTCTAGTAAAAAAAATGTTTCTAATTTTTTAGAGCTTTTGGCATTCAGAATTAAATAAATAACCGCCTTGGTGTGTACTTATAAAATATGCATGTTGGAAGAACAGACTACCAATGTCTTTATGTTATAATTTATAGGAAGTACACTGTGTTTTTATAACTGATATATTCAGTGGGAATGACACTCTGGATTTTGGATTTTGATAAGTATGCAGTACTTTGTATAATTACGGGGCTGGTAAGAAGGTTGAAAAGCTACAACAGAAACTGTTTAAAATGTCGAAATTCTTATCACGTTCTGTACTAATTACTCTCAAGTGCTGTGAGTTTTTGTTCCTCTGAAGGTTATATTCTAACACAGTGAGCATTTAATTGTAAATATTTTGAGTTATCTTAAGCTGAGCATGATTGTTAGCTAGTCTCTACTTTACATAAAACAAAGCTTGATTAGATTTACTACAGGTATAGTTTATTTTGTCTTGGAAATAACATTATAAAGAATCCAAATATCAAAATGTGAAAAAGGGACTTAACCTCCAGGGCTCTATCAATGAATTGAATTGAACAAAATCCAAGTAGTTTAAAAAGGCAATATTTATTCACAACCATGCCCCAAATCTAGGTTAAAACAAGTTAAAAGACAAACAAGGTGCAGCAAATGGGAGGAGGGATCCCTCTCTTGAATTATTTGACCCCCCCACCTTCCTTATATTAAAGCAGGTAGGAAGAACAAATCATGTATATGACCGCTGTAGCTGTGGGACAGACCACTGGGTCTATAGGAGTAATAACATTTTAATAGTTAGGCACACATCTATGCCAATAATTATATCCAGTGATTAATGGTCACACAGCTGATAAGGCACCAAGCTGAAATAGTAAAAAGTGTTGTATACGACAGAGCATGGAACTTAGGTGCTGTCCAAAATATTGTGTGGTTACAGGAATGTCCCAATGCTGTGAGCACTAGATCTTTCTCAAAGACAGTTCCACAATGTGAATAAATGGCGCTGTATACGATGTATATGCTGTAAATCCGCAATGGGATCTGTATATTGAAGATAATGACAGGTAGTGTTGGGAGTCCAGGTATACAAGTCCAGCGACTTCCTTAGCGATATAGCAATCGCCATTAATGTCCTGTCCTACTCCCACATAATATAAGTAAGTATACAGACCGTACTCCTGCAGTTTTCACCGCTGTGCGGGTTTGGATTGAGCAGATGAAGTCAGTGTCCATGTTCCATATCTGCCAATTTAAAGAGAGTGGGTGGATTCCACATCCATGCTTGATGTGCCTGTAAGCAGAAGGTATTGGAGAGGGGCCCCTTCTCCTAAAGCGATGCACCAGCCTAAACTACTTGGATTTTGTTCAATTAATTTCATTGATAGAGCCCTGGAGGTTGAGTCCCTTTTTTCACATTTTGATATTTAACTTTGTTATTTGTGGACACTCCTCGGACTCTTTTCAATGACTATAATACATATTATCTACTGTCTGGCTTGTTTATTTTTAAAGTGTAATTATAAAGAATCCCTTTCCTCTTTTTTTTAACTCCTGGGATATCAGTCAAATCTCTTTAGACTAATTTTGCTCCAAGGTAAGAGCTGCAATTGAACTAAATATGCAGCAAGCCAATCATGCGACATTAAACATCTGTCTCAAATATAATGGCTAGCCAACATTTATCATGAACTGTGAATCAATAATAAAGGCATTCAGTATAGTCCAGGTGGAAATGAGCATTATGAACAGTTTCTAAAGCTTAAAGGAGAAGGAAAGGTTAAAACTAAGTAAGCCTTATCAGAAAGGTCCATCTAAATATACCAGTAAACCCCCACAGTAATGTTGCTCTGAGTCCCCTGTCAAAAGAAACACTGCATTTCTTTCCTTCTATTGTGTACTCATGGGCTTCTGTATCAGACTTCCTGCCTTCAGCTTAAACCTCATTGCCCTGGGCAAGAGCATGCTCAGTTTGCAGGAAGTGATGTCACATCACATTAATACTGCAGCTGCTATCCTAAACAAACAGAGAATTTCTAGAGCTTTTTACAGAATAAATATAGCATTCTAGCTTGCACTATTGCAGCTAATCTATTGGCAATAAAATGCCTTAGCTTTCCTTCTCCTTTAAGTAAAATGGTAAGGTGTTCCGCAATATATTAATGCACAGATGTGTTTGGGAGTACACTAGAGCAACTGTCAATTAAAGTTCTAACATTGGCTAATAAATAAACTAAATATGGAACAAGGATGCTAAGAACTGCTCTCCCCAAAGTTGTTAGGGTTGTCCTCATTGCTATCTCTGATATCTTCCTTTATTTTATGTTCAGCACCATTTTTATTAGGTGGGTCAGTAAAATATTAACGATGTAGCAACCTTAAAAGATTATCAAAATTTGAAGTATTTTCACCAAAAACAAATATTCACAAAAACATTGCTAATTTACTAAAAGGAGAGCGGAACACATTTTGGTGAATTAACTTTGCACTGGTGAAAATTCTCTATACGTTATTGAACATTCACATACATATGTCCCAGTAAAACTTCTCCAGATAATGTATCTCAACTGGAATTTTCAATATCAATATTTACCAAAAAAAATCTCAAAATCAAATTTAAAAAGTTGGCATCTAAACTTGGTGCGATTCCACCATCTGTAAGAATGAATGGACTGATTTTTTTTACAATTGAGTTTATTAAAGTATTTTCTTTAAAAACTGGGATTCAAGAATTCATAGATCTGCCATCAACCATCGCACTTCTCATTACAATTCATTGTACTTTATTCAAAGAGTTGTCCATGAAGCCCTTTGTACCTGTTTTAGCACTTTGCACCGTATGTTTATGTGCTATTTTGTCTTCTTTTTGGGATACATACCTTTCAAATATGTTTCAACTTTTTCTATGTATTATTAGTATGACATAGCTTCCCTTCTTCTAGTATATTTGTCATTTTTGTGATGGGCCTTACTTTTTAAGAATGTTGCCAATGATGAGCAGAATACCTTGTCATATTCTTTATTTCTGTTAAGGTTATCCAAATTCAAATTGTTTATTAAGAGATCAGTCTTATTAATATCCAGCTGAGAAGAAGAAAAACAAAAATCTATCTAATTTCAAATTTTAATCCAATTTGCTTCAGGCAACATATCATTCTTAAGTGGATCAGCCAAGAACCCTGGGCACATTTTCATTATGTTTATTGATTTATTTATTCATCATTTATAAACTGCATAGGACAAAATGATTAAATAGTCAATATGATGAGATTAGCTGTTTTATTTAGAACATTATTACTATCTTTCAATCCTAAAATAGCCAAGGTACTATTTTATTATTAGAGAGAAAAAAATAAATAATTTTAAAAAATTATTAATAATGCTTAAAATGGAATCAATGGGAGATGGCCTTTCTGTAATTTTGTTTCTGGGTTTCCATATAGGGGAGCTAATACCTGGATTACTGTTCTTCATCCTAACAGTTTCTTTTGGAGGTCAATTTCATAATTTTTTTAATTTGAGTTTATTTGAAGCTTCATTAAAAAATGCTATTAAACTCAATAGAGTTTTTGTCATATCGTTTTTATTTCCCACTAACCAGAATGCTTGGACCCTGTTTTGTTTTTTTTGTATAATGGATCTTTCCATAATTTGGATCTTCATACCTTTCCGTCTACTAGAAAATTATGTAAACACTAAAGATTTGGATTATTTGGATAAAATGGAGTCTATGGGAGATGACCATTCCGCAAGTCAGAGCTTTCTGGATAACAGGTTTCTGGATAACGAATCCCATACCTGTATCTTAAAAAACAGTAATTGGCTGAACTGGCAGAATTTCAATGAAATTTAAATGTTTCCATTTATTTTTAATACTGGTATAAAAAAAGTTTATAAAAAAAATGTATAGTAATTAGGGAATATAGTAATTTGCAATTGGAAGAATAGGCCTGGACTGATGCAGTAGATTATATGAGAAAAAAACATCCTAAAATATCATGTTGCATCAAATATAATTTATAAATGTATTATAAACAACTATGCTTTATGATGTCCTCACTAATAGTAATGAAATACATTTTGTAAGGGAATTTAATACTTCATGACATGTCCCTAGTGTCCATATCAGGGCCAGCATTCTTCTTCTCCTTCTCTTTAGCTTTATTGCTTGGGTGTGAGAATGCTTTAGCCATCTGTTTCCTGCCTAACTATGCACGTCATTCATGTAGCATGAAATTGAAATAATCCTGCCATAAAGATCAATGACAATGAAAGCCACAAACATATTAAAAAAATAAGGTTTGATTTTCCAAGATAAACCTGGATGCCTACAAATGTTGCTATTCTACAACTTTCAGCAGGATGCTTGGAATAGTAATCATGAACTACCTGGAGAAAGGCAAGTCGTCCATAGAAGATTTCATCCTACACATATATTAAAAAATATAGTTAAAAAAAAGATAACCTGATATTTTAGATAAAAAAAGTCCAACCAAACTAGAATCCATGATTTCTGCAATAATAAGGTTGCGAAGGTCTTGAGAGATTTCATTGCTTTTACCCAAAATGAGAGGCTTCTTGTGTGATACTTTGATAATGAGAAAACATTTTTATAGGCCATCAATTAGGATTAACCATCTGATATCAATTTGTACTGATAGGGGGCATGATTGTTTTCTAAATTCTGACAGATTTCAGCAAGTTTCTTGGCTTTCCATGACCTTCTTTCTTCATGTGTTTAATACTTATTCCCTGTGTCATTTTATTACACAGAACTTATTTTATGGACTTATTTGTTTTGAGTTCTTTGTATGTGTGGATGACTTGGGTTGTTATCGACATCCGGTGTAAATTTCATGTCAATAGCCCAATTAGAAATATATTTACTGAGAAAAAATACTTACAGTATTTTCCCCGCTGTATATGTGGTACTATACCCATAGCAACAGAACCCAGAATTAAATATCTACATTCATACTTACGGCTTAGTGACACCAGGTACAGAGATAATGAGAATTCTAACTCTGGATCATGTGGAAAATATGGAGCAGACAATTTCTCAGAAATCAAGTGTTTTTGTCTTTTTCCTAAAGTCTAAAATGAGTGCTTTTTTGTTTGTAAAATGTTGAATTTCAAAAATTGGTTTGTGTAAAAACCTGAAATAACAGCTGAACGCAGCATAATCACATGATACCCATTATTTCAAATGAGCCAAATTCTGAATTAATGCTGAAAACTTAAAAGGATCCTGTTATCGGAAAACATGTTTTTTTCAAAATGCATCAGTTAATAGTGCTACTCCAGCAGAATTCTGCACCAAAATCCATTTGAAGAAAAGAACAAACAAGTCACATGACTTGGGGCAGCTGGGAAATTGACAATATGTCTAGCCCCATGTCAGATTTCAAAATTGAATATAAAAAAATCTGTTTGCTCTTTTGAGAAATGGATTTCAGTGCAGAATTCTGCTGGAGCAGCACTATAAACTGATTCATTTTGAAATTTTTTTTTTTCCCATGACAGTATCCATTTAAACTGAAAAATAGCTTTAACAACTCCCACTGGCTTCTCCTTTTATTTGTCAAATCTTCATATGCAAATTGAACACTATTTTGGGCTATTTTAAGGCAAAAGGATTAATGTCCAGCTATAGCAATAGAGCACAGGTTACATTGAACTGGAGGGCTGAACTCCACGGAGAGATTTGGTATGATGCGACAAACAGCGGCGAAACACAGGCGACCAGTATAAATATAATGTAAGTGAAACATCGCAGGTACAAACTACACACAACATTACTGTCGGATAGCGATGGGCGAATTTATTCGCCAAACGCGAATTTGCGGCGAATTTGCGGCGAATTTGCGGGATTCACCGCCGGCAAATAAATTTGCGAAACGGCCGCGTAAATTCGATGGCAAAAGTTCGCTGGCGTCAAAAACAATTGAATTTTTCGCCGTTTCGTGAATTTCACGGGAGATTCGCGAATTTTTCGGCGAAGCTAAATGCCGCAAATTCGCCCATCGCTACTGTCGGATGAAGACGTGGTGTGCGGTGTTAACATCTGACAGTCGTGTTGTGTCGGATACATGTAGTCTGTACCTGCGATGATTCTATCATTTCTATTATATTCGGCGTCTCCATCTGGTCACCGCTGCGTGATGCATCGTACCAAATCTCTCCGTGGAGTTCAGCCCTAACACAACAGGCTGGGCCTATGCAATGTGGAAGATATGAAGAAGAGAGGTCGTTGAACTACAATTCACCTAGGCTACTGTGCTTGAAAAGAAAAATAAAAAGGATGCCAGAAGGTTCTTGCAGTCTCAAAGCAGAATAACTTTTATTTGTCCAAGACAAATGATCCACAGGGTTACACTTACAAATCGACAGAGGCAATGGCAGACAAGATATAAATTATACCAGGAAAGTCAGCAGAGGCAGTAAACAGTTAGTTGGAATGCCCAAGCGTGGTCAGGATCTCATACAGTGAAATGATCAGGGAGACTAAGGGGCATATTTATCAAGGGTCGAATTTCGAGTTTATGGGAGTTTCTAAAAACTGTCATAAACTCCCATAAACTCAAAATTCAAAATAAACCGACCAAACTAAATTTATTAAAAAAAATAAAAAAAATTTAAAATTCGGGTGAATAGGATCAACCTGCAAACTCAAATCGAATTTGATTTGAGTTTTTTCATCAAAAAAAAATGTATTTTATAAACGACACCAAATTGATTGTAGAAGGTCCCCCATAGCCTAAAACACCAATTCAGCAGGTTTTAGATGGCGAATAGTCAAACTAGAATTCTTAAAGGGACAGTACATGATAAATTTCAAAATTCGAACTTCGAATTTTTTTTAAAACGTGAATCGAATTCTGACTATTCCTTAGTCAAATTACACTAAAAGAGTATGTTATTCCTGAATATTGATCACGCCCATTTTATGGCCACACCTGTCCATTTTACAAAATTTGGCAGGTTATGGAAGGTTTGAACACATTTCTGGGGGTTTTACGGTCAGGTTTTATGCTATTACAGTTTTGCTAATGAAGGTGAAATTGCCATTTAAGCTGCAAGTCACAGTTTCCCCAAGAGACTTGCTTATCTTAAATAGTTACAATTGTTTGCTTATCTTAAATTGCAACAAATGTACCTAAGTGCACCTGCCACATATTCTGGGCTCTCTGCCAAAAGCTAATTAGGTTTTAGAAACTTTGTATCCTTTTCTGGCTGTCCCGCGAAAAACAGTATGGTTAACCTGTCTCTGACTTAGCCTCATTCATGGGTTCCCTGCTCCCAGACATATTACTAGAGATACTGGTCCCTCTAGAGCAGAAAAGCTTTACTGGGTCGTGGGTCAGTTGGGTCAGCAACCAGAAGCCAAACAGAAAGATCCACCTCTAACCAGGCACTATGTTACCGTGTAGCAAGAAGTGGTCATAGGCCAGTAGGCCAATAACTGAAATACTCTGTGTAAATGAAGTAACTAGATACATGGGCATCTGCCCAGCAATTAGGGAGATAAGGAAGTGTAGGAGAACTAAAGATTAACTAAAGAAGAGGTAGACATGTTGTACATTATGTTTTGGGCTTCTGTACTAGCCCAAGGCAACCACAGCCCGATAGCAGGGAAGATGTATAGTTCAGTATATCAAATATGGCATTTTTAGCCACATTCATTTTTAGGGTTTAGTTCTCCTTTAAAGCCATAGGGACTCATGGGGTCCCTACAAAACGTTTCAAGTTTTTGGTGCTTAATTAATCTCAATATTTAAAAAAAAATCAAAAGTAATTTGTTTCCCAAGGTTAAGAAACAGATTTTTGATGCAAATAATTATAATTGCAGTAAAAAAAAAAATCAAAATTGAATAATGATGTCTTCCCCATTTTGTTTGTGTGCCTGGTATATACATGTTTTCTATAGAGCAGCTGTTAAAAGTGGTTTCATTATACCAAAGAACTGAACTAAAAACTACATTTGACCTTCATATCCCACGCTGCCAACCCAAATCTCCCCTAAAATGTCTGCCTATAAAATAAGTGGTTATCAAGCTTTAATAATGACGTCCAAGGAGTGGGTTTTTGTTCTCAGTTGCGGTTCTACTTTCCTATACTGTATATTGGAATGGTTGTTTCACCAATAATAACTTTTATTGTATTTGCCCTTGAAAGGTTTTCATTTGCAAATTCTGATTTATTAATGTTGGCACAGTATTATTCAGTTCCCAGTCAATGGGCACAATGTACTCAAAGTATGAAAGTCGCAGAGCAGTGCACCTGTGGATACGACATACAAATACAACCCGTAGATGAATTCAGCCTTTACAGTGGGAGCTGATTAAACAATTAAGACATTTCATTAGCGAGTAATCATTCTCAGACTTCTGATCAGTCACCAAAAGCAAAGTCACATAATTGGATAGAAAGAATTTCCAAAAATTCTCCATATCTATTTCATCGTTGATATGACGAGTGCAATTACTGCATCTGATTGTTATAAGCCGGGGGATGCGCTAAACATATTCATAAACAATTAAATGTGACATTATATAGCTTTCTGTAGAACATTGGGACATTGATTCGGGACTCAGAATGTGGCAGAAGGTTATGCTGTATATTTTTAAGGGACATGGGGCTGTTTTTTTGTATCACTAATTTAAAATTTTTAAAATTTACTAAAATGCGAAGTGTCCATTGCTAGAAAGAATTCGGCAAAAAGACAATGCGCGGGGACTTTGCGTAGAGGACAATTCTTAAAAAGGAAAATTTATTGAAGAAGAAGAAATTCAAATTTCTAGTGGGGAGTTCTGGATACTTTTGCAAATGCTGGTGCTAAAATGGACACATTGGAGAGCACATATTGGCACAACTCATGAAGGTTCCTGTAGCCAAACACTTTCATATCCACATGGTTGGCAATGCATTGTGCCTCTTCTAATGAATGATGCACAACAGCACCTGTTGATACTGGGAAGCACTAGAGCAACTGCCACCCTGGAGCTGGAGGCAGTTTCCAACAGTGGGTTGTGTGAAACAGGTTCAAAGCAGTGCAGGACCTCGCACACCCTGTAGAACAACAGAGACGCCTGGTGCTCAAGGGTAGAGGCTCGGCCACCTCCCGACAGGGTACAACTCAACAAAATCCGATGGCACACAGGACTAAAGGAATTCTTCCAAATTTTATTTCAAAGCGCTTTGAAATAAAATTTGGTAGAATTCCTTTAGTCCTGTGTGCCATCGGATTTTGTTGAGTTGTGTGAAACAGGAGCATCAGGTTTACGGCAAGTGAATTAGATGCAAATGACTATTTAAAAATCCCATTTTTACTTTCTTTAATGAAAAAGAGACCTATCGCCAATATACTTTAATTAAACAATGTGTACCGTTTTTATAAGAAACCTGACTGTATGCAGTGAAATTCTCCCTTCATTTACTGCTGTGAATAGGAACTGTCAGATGGTCCCTAACTGCTCTGCAGGGAAACAATCATACTTATGAACAGCAGGGGGAGCCCCCACCTTACTTCCCAGCCACGCAGAACTCAAGCAGCTTTGTTTCTTTCTCTGTAGAGCTTTTGGCAACTGTGTAGAGTTTTGTATTGAATTTTATTTTTGTCTTTACATGCCCTTTACTGTTTCCAACTCCAGCTGCAGGGACAAAGATCATGGAGCCAATTTTAAACAGATAAACTGGGATTCTATTTGGAGGATATTTGGAGCCACTGGTTCTGCAGAGTTTGAGAACGTTTGTATTAAACAATACAAAAACTATAAAATCCACATTAGATTACATGACAACACAGGAGCCAGTGCAGTCTGTATATTCTGATTATTAATCAGTCTTGCTGTTTTGGCTTCTGGCAGATATTATTTGACTTGTGCTGTTTTGATAATTTATTATTATCCCTAAGTAGCCCAGACCACACTGAGCATGTGCACAGTCTTGGTCTTGCAAAGATGTTTAATAAAGTTACGAAATGTTGACCACGTGTGGCCAATTTTGAAAGCATAAATAATTTGTTTTATAAGGCTTGTGGTGCAGTAAGTTCATGTTTATGTTTAGTTTACAAAATACAACATTTCTAGCCGTATTCTATTTTAGACTTTACTTCCCCTTTAAGGCGGCCATAAACTGGCCGATATAAGCTACTCACAGACCAAATTGGCAGCATATTGGCCATTGTATGGGGCCCTCGAATGGGCTTCCTCATCACTATCTGGCAGAAAATTGATTTGATTGGGCAGGTTTACAATTTCCACCGGATTGAGGAACGCATCAGTTTTGTTGATGCAGTCCTCGATCTATCTACCAGTATTTTCAGTTGTTGCGATCTGTCAATTTGATCCTAGGGCCAAACTAGTGGATCTCTGCTTGTATGGACACCATTATGATGGTTACCACTTGGTAAAAAAGGCATTCAGTGTAGTAGTATATAAGCTTGGCACATCATATCAGTAACTATTAAAATGCTGGATGCTCACTGTCTGACAGCTGCCTGACAGCTCCCATAAGTATAGCATAAGTAAAATAGAGTGAACAGGGCACACCATTATTACATAATTCTACAATATAGGTGAAAAAAACCCCAACACTGCGGCCTTTGCAGACTGCAACACTGAAGCACCCTTCTAAAGACTTTCTGGGGGTATTTAATTCTAGTTTGAATCATGTGTAAGTTGCCTGTATTTTTCAATTTTATATGTGCCCCTGATGAAGACCCCATTTTCGGGGGTTGAAACGCATTGGATTTTTTTCAGCTATATTGTAGAACATTCTGATGAATTGATATTGGTATCCTCTTTGGCAAATATGTAAATTCATTCAACTGTTGGAAAAATGTTACAGATCAGGTCATATTTTATAAATGAATGACTATATCAAACTGTCAATGTTCCTTCAAGATTAACCAGTCAGATAAAGGAAAAGTAAGGTCAAAGACAGTAACATTAATATTGTTGAAGAAACCATGGAAGTTGGTAGATTAGGTCTTGTGGATTTCAACTTCTTGAGAACAGTCCAAGGCCCAAGGTTCACTAAATTCCCACCTGAATACACAAGTTATAGACACACATAGGGGACAACATGCCCTACTGCTTTAAATACATATGATAGGTCATACTTGGCAACCCAAACCAAGGTAGAGCTCAAGGAACCTGGGCCCACTGTGTTTCTTATCCAATAACTGCTCCTTTTATCTAGCTTCAGGCTCTTGCTAGCCACCAGGACTTGTTATGGAAGGTTCCAGCTGGAAGAGGCTGGAGTACAGAAAATACAAGAATTCAGAGATGATCAAGAGATTAATCACAAACAAGCAGTGCAATCAGTGAAGCTGAAGGTTGAAATCAGTCATCAGAACGACCATTCGCCAGAGAAAAAAGTCAACTGGCGATAGGGTGCTAGTGAATTGTACTCTGCACCTGGTAGTGAACTGGCGATGTCCCTGGGGATGAGATTTCTGGTGAATTGTGGCTAGTGAGAGCCACTTCACCCTTTAGTGAATGTGCCCTATAGTCTCATGTTCTGATAAACATATAAACAAGTGCTTTTATGCAAACAGCTGGGGAACATCATGTCAATTCCTAGTTTAGATCAAAGTGCACTTTAACATTGCTGCCCCTATGAGTTTCTAATACCTTGTTTAGCTTGGCTTGTTTAGGAAACATTATTTAGGAAATATTGATTGTGCGCGTGCTTTCATCCTTCAAAAAAACACTGGGTAATGGAGGTAAATAATGAGGGACACAAATTCCAACGGAACAGTAATGCTTGAGCTTTTCCAAGCAATTCCACCCTCTTTCTTTACGGGGCGGCACTCCCAACACCCCAATTTTTCCATTGACTTTGACAGGGAAGATTTTGAAACTACTGCCACTCATATCTTTGAGGCTACACTCACCAAACTAGAATCACATAATCATGGGGTCAATATGAATGAAAAGTCAATATTTGTTGGATGCCCCAAAGTGGGCGGAGCTATGAACAGGCAATACGTTTCACCCATTAACTTTCAAGGGGGAGTTGAACTTGCTGCCATTCTCACAATATAAATGTTAGGGTCCCCAAACTAGAGACTGCAGGTTTAGGATTAAAAGTGGGTGGAGCCACCAATAGCGAATCAGCGTTCCCAAACCTTTTACAAAACACTTCAATTTTTCCATTGACTGTGACAGGGAGGATTTTCAAATGGCTGCCACTCTTACAGCTTTGAAGCTGCACTCACCAAACTTGAAACACTTAATCATGGTGTCATCTGTATGAAACAGTGATCAAATTTCATTGATTTCAGTGGGGACATTTAACCGGCTGCCATTCTCAAACATTAAATGTCAGAGTCCCCAAACAATATGTCTCTGGATGACTAAGGTTTAAGTTTAGAAAAGTGGGTGGAGCCAACAACAGCCAATCAGATTTCACCTACTGGCTTTCACTGTAATTTATATTGCAATTTAAATTGCCACCATTCTTTAAATATGAATACCAGGGTCCTAAAACTTTGCAGAGTTAGTCCCTGGGTGAAAATTGTTCAAACCTATGAAAAAAGTGGGTGGAGCCACTATCAGCCAATCAGATTTATCTCATAGATGGGAAAATTTAAACTGCTGCCATTCTCACACTTTTAAAGCCAATGTCCCCAAACTTTTTACAGTCGGTCTCTGGTGGAATAAGGTTAAAGGTTAAAAAAAGTGAGTGGAGCCAATCATATTTCACCCATTATATTTTCATTGGTTTATATTTAAACTGTTGCCTTTCTCACATAATTAATGGCAGCGTTCCCACACTTTGCAAAGTTAGTCACTGTGGACTAAAGTTCAAGATGGGTGGAGCATTGACTTTCTGTGGGGAGATTTAAATTGCTGCCATTCTGACACCAGGGTCCCCAAAGTTTATACAGTGTTTTTACTACTGCCCCGTATCCAAGTTTTGAAAACAGGGTGGAGTCAATCAGATTTCATTCAGTGAGTTAATTGACATGTTTTTCAAACCAATGTGAACTTTGTTCTCAAATTTCCACTTCTAATTATTATTATGCCTTATTCGCTGCAATATATTTTGCACCATAGACTACTCCTTACACTAGAAGAAAAGGTTGTGGAATGCACTGCCGGGTGATGTTGTGATGCTGATTCAGTTAATGACTATAAGAATGGCTTGGATGATTTCTTGGACAGACATAATATCAAAGGCTATTGTGCTTCTATACGGTACAATTAGTATATACAGTATATTTGTATATATGGTTTAAATATGTAAGTGTTTAGGTAGCTATGTGTTTTTTTCTAACTCTTTATTTAACATAGAGTCTTCATTTTCATCTTTACAACATCTACTGTATGCAGTGACATTGTGTACATCGAGTCAGCATATTGTTTCACTTTATACAGAAAAATAAAGGAACATGGTATCTTTTATAGAGAAAGAGGTCATATGCATCTTAGGTTTATCTATCCCTGACAAGGGGGAAGCCCTGCTAAGTAGTCGCCAACGGTATTAGCGTTCTGTATATGTATGCAGAGAGGAAAAGGAGAACAGACAAAATAGGTGGAGGGCGAGGGAGAGTAGAGGAAGAAAAAGAAAATGAAAATAAAGGAACATATCAAAGACATCAGAACTGTCCTAGCTCGGGGGTGTTTGAAAAAATAAAAGGTTCCCTAACCGGGAGCAAATGATCATGTCATCGGGGGATGTAATGTGTCCCAAGAAGACCAAACTTTCTCGTAGTTTGATAAACGGGAGTTATGCAGGGCAGCCATATATTCCATTCGTCATATATCCTGGATTGCTGTTTTTAGTTTGGTTGCTGTGGGGGGTTGTAGTTTCTTCCAGTTGTGGGCTATTACCCGTCTAGAAGCGGTTAAGATCAGATTGGCCAATTTCTGGCCATATTTCTTAAGCCTTGGGAGTGGGGATCCTAGCAGAAAGGTGAGTGGGCTTTGCTGTATATCGATGCCAAACAGTGATTCCAACATGTCCTGCATGATCGCCAATAATTTTCCATGAGAGGGCATGTCCAAAAAATGTGGTAGAGAGTCCCCACATCTCCGCATTGCCTCCAGCACTCTGGTGACACTGTTGGATAGATCGAGTGGAGCCTGCTCGGAGTCAAGTACCATTGCATGAGGATCTTATAGTTGGTTTCTTTGTGGGTTACGGTAGCTATGTGTTTATATGACTTGATGGACTATTTTCCATTTCACCCAAAATGACTTTGTTTTTTCATTGTAATTTTCACTTTGCAGGGCTCTGTTTTTGCTCATCAGTGTAAAAAAAATAAAAACCACTGTAATTTTCTGTTCTGTTACTACAAAACATGAAAACATCCAAGGGGGTGAACACTTTATATAGGTACAGTCTTTTCCATCAGTAGCATTCCTCATACTGCCAGGGAATTGGATTTATCTTGGTAGTTTCCCTGCACAGACCCTCCCCCCAGAGCCCCTGATATTTTACTAAACACAAAAATAAAAATTATGCAGACAGTACTAAGCACATTTCTTGTTTTTCACTGCAGTAAGTGAATTTCTTCTTCTTTGATTTGCTGCAATTTGCTCAGTGTTTACCTCCATGATTCTCTCCCTGCTTAGTTTAATTCCCCTAATCACTATTCAAAAAGGTCTATGTTGTTTCATCTCTTATTTTCCACTTACTGCTGTAAGTCTGAGGACAGATTTGATTTTGGTTTTCTGCAAAAAGTTGGCACAGTTAAACACGGATTAACAGGTAAACTGTTTCC
This sequence comes from Xenopus petersii, assembly GCA_038501925.1. NCBI lineage: Eukaryota > Metazoa > Chordata > Amphibia > Anura > Pipidae > Xenopus > Xenopus petersii. The sequence continues at coordinate 156,469,659 of CM076675.1, forward strand.
AATACATATCTTGCTTAGGTAAAGCTTAATGGCAGTCTCATAATATTTCTTTTTTTCTCTGATGCTCATAAGATTAACAGCAGGCCTAAGATAAAATTTCAGTTTTTTTTTTATTTTGATTGATTGCCCTGATGCCCTGTGCACATGCCCAATAGCTCTATCACTGGTTATGGTCTCCAACTTGAGGAGCAAGGTCAAGGTAGAATTACTTCAAATCTTCATTTTATATGTACCAATCATTGATAAGCCTTTCTACAAACTGTCTGACACTGAATTGTTTATAAACCGTCTTTACTAATTCTGACTCATTACTACGCTGCCTAAATTAATACCACTTACTAGTATGGCACACTAGGTGGTTTGCATTTTTCCAGGTTGGACATTTTGTAGAGGGATGCAGTTAGGTAGAAAATTGGTTAAAGGGATTCTGTCATGATTTTTATGATGTTGTTTTTATTTCTAAATTACACTGTTTACATTGCAAATAATTTCACTCTACAATATAAAATGTCATTCATGAACCAGCAAGTATATATTTTTTTAGTTGTAATATTGGTGTGTAGGTGCATCTCAGGTCATTGTGCCTGGTTATGTGCTCTTAGAAAGAGCCGGCACTTTAGGATGGAATTGCTTTCTGGCAGGCTGTTGTTTCTCCTACTCAATGTAACTGAATGTGTTGCAGTGGGACCTGGATTTTAGATTTACCAGACAGCTGTTATCTTGTGTTAGGGAGCTGCCATCTGTCTTCCTTCCCATTGTTCTGTTAGGCTGCTGGGGTGGGGAGGGAAGGGGGTGATATCACACTTGCAGTACATCAGTAAAGAGTGACTGAAGTTTATCAGAGCACAAGTCACATGACTGGGAGCACCTGTCTCCTGTCTTGATCTGCCTTGCCTTCCCCTTCCAGTTCTGCTCTGGTCCTGCTTTAAACCTTGATCTTTCCTTGCTTTAACCTTGCCTTGCTCAGCTTTCCTTGCTATTCTGAATCTTGCTTTGCTCCTCACTCCATACCTGATCGTGCCTTGACCTTGCATTACTATATCTTCCCTCGTCTTGCTCTGCATCTTGCCCTGCCTTTTCCGGTCCTCTCCTGCTATACGCTTCAGTCCTCTTGCTATTCTGCTTTAGTCTCTATTCTGTTCCAGTCTCCTTCCACTCCCAGTCCTCATGTTCCCTATATCTAGTCTGCTCCTGCCTCCTGATCTTATCTACGCCTGCACCGTCCAGTCCTAATCCAGTACGTTCCTGTCTTGACCTTCGCTCTCTTCTTCCTGTCTAGTCCAGTCCTGATCTTCACCCTCTCCGCCCTGTTCTGCCCTGCACCTGTTCCAGTCTGACTCATTGCCCTCCTCAACCTGCTCCTGCCTTCCCTTTACATATTCCCTAGGCACATACAGCTCCTGCCTCAAGGACCCTTCCCTAATTAGTCTCCACGGCGCCCCCTACCTAATCCTTGACATTCACTAGGTGTTCCTCCTAAACCAAAATGTATCAAGTGTCTCATTTTAAATTCAGAAATAAGGGCTTCTCACATTATAATAAATATTTTCAAAGAAATAATACGGGGGGAAAAAGCTCTTTCTAAACATACATAAATATAGTACAAAAAGGAGATTGATGGGATGATTAAATTTGGTATCACAAATACATGGAAAGTGACTCATCAGTTGCCATTTTGCAAATTGCCTCTGACTTACATTTATGTGACACCCCTACACCCCTTGACAATGTATTATATCTGTGTTGACATCTGATATCAATTACTCTAGAAATGGATGGTTTGTTTTCTGCAACAGTTGTTCAGTTTCTGTTCCAAGTGCAACACCTTTGTGCTTGTGAATTGGACTGAAATGTAATTTTGTTGTAAGCTCTAATAATGACTTAATAGCTTGATACACTGCTACCCGTGACAATTCTTTCTCACTCCAAAACCATTAAAGTCAATGGGCCTTTTTCCTGTGGCGACTTTCTTGTCTTGGCGACTTTTTTGTCTTGGCGACTTTTTTGTCTTAGTGACTATTTTGTCCAATCGTATTAACGTCACTGGGCATTTTTTCTTATTGCAAAATTTTTGTCTGTTGAAATTTTTCACGGCAAACTAATCCATGCCTGTTAAAAAAAAATTGTTCATGATTAGATCCCAGGGCATTTAGTTCTTTCCCGACTTTCTCTAGGATGGTAGAGCACAGTTCACAGCTATCACAGCTACAAAAAAACATAAAACATACCATGAACAGATTTAAATTAAAACTGCAAGGCAAACCATCCAGCAAGTTAACCCTAATGTACTATTCTTCTTCACAATATTCTTCTACAGAACCATAAACATAGAACCCATCTCATGTATGATCCAACACTCTCTTATTCCAGAGTCAGCTGGACCATGCTGTGCTTAAAGGGGACCCGTCACCCCAAAAAAAAACATTCCAAATCTTATTTTATCACATTAGTCAAGCAAAATGAACTTTAATTACACTATATTAATTATTTGAATCTTTTTTCCTTCAGTCTGGGAATTCATAATTACAGCAAGCAGGTAGGAGCCATTTTGTGGACACTGTTATTAAGACATGACTATGAAGATTTTCATTCATCCAGGTCATGGTATATCTAGTATAGGTCAATCTAAAAACAACTGGACTTGCTGAGTAATCAATGAAGACGTTTTACTACTCATCCGAGCAGCCTCTTCAGTTCAACTGACTGGTGTGGGAAGTTCTCGGCATATAAACTCTTCCACTGATCCATTTACAATGGCACATTGTAACTCTTCAGAGGTGACATCTGAAATTAACAGAGGTGTTGATTCTGTGTAGCTGTGATAGGATTATTAACTTCTAGATACAGGTGTTACTTGTGAGAGTTGCATGAATGGATGTGTGAAGTGTTCTGTACCCCGGCATCCCCATGCCCTGGCTAAACGGTAAAGAGAACGGGGGAATGTGTGGAGAGCAGTGACATCTAGGAAGTGCTGAATGGAAAGTGAAAGTAATTATCTGTCCCTAGGGATGTAGCGAACTGTTCGCCGGCGAACTAGTTCGCGCGAACTTCGACTGTTCGCGTCCGCCGAATGTTCGCGAACGTCGCGCGACGTTCGCCAATTGGTGTTCGCGTTCGATTCGAAGTAAAATTTCGTTCGACCATTCGACCATTCGACCATTCGATCGCTAAAATCGAACGATTTCCATTCGTTCGAACGATTATAAGCATTCGATTGAATTAAAATCATTCGATCGAATAGCTTCGATCGTTCGATTCGAACGAAAATCCTTCGATCGTACGAATAAAATCCTTCGATCGTTCGATCGAACGATTTTATCGAGCGTTCGAAGTTCGCGAACTGTTCGCGAACTGTTCGCTTTTTTGCCGGTGTTCGCGAACGGTGTTCGCGAACACATTAACGGCAGTTCGCTACATCCCTATCTGTCCCGCCTCTATGCCAATGGCATAGAGGAGGGGCAGACAATATTTGATTGACAGCTGAGATTTTTAAATGAGTTTACAACAGCTATGAATGCTTTAATAAAAAATAGAAATTGGATTTCATGTTTTATTTGAAAAGGACTTTTATCATACAGATTTTTGTGTCTGGATGACAGGTCCACTTTAATACTTCACCAACATCTGCTCCATATATTTTATTACAATATATTTTTATTCTTTTGACATCAATATCTCCCTCTAGGATTCCAGGACTGCTTTCCATTTAATGAAATTCTAGGATATCAAACATATGATGCAAGAGCAAAACTGAATTATACATCAAAGCAATTGTATTATCTCTCTTTCTTGTATAGATCTCTTCTACAATCCAAATACTTCTAATGCTGTAAACATCGCCGTCAACATGAAATTTGTCTTCACCATAATGCCTGGTACATTTCTTGCTTCAGGCTATTTATATTTTTTATGGCAATGCTGCAATATAAAAAGCCCAGCAGGCTACACATCCAACAATGAAGATCCATTATCTTTTATACTTTGCTAAACTGTTGTTCCCATTTGGGCAATCAAAGTATCACAAGTGCTTCTATAAGACTTTATGTAGAACTTGTTTAAAGTCTGGGAATGCTGACTATTACTATTGTATAAGTGAGACTTGCAAGGTTAATGTACGAGCCCTGCAACCCCCTTTCTAACAGTAGCATTGTCTGTTCAGTTATTTAAAGAAAATTCCTGATATATGAAATGTACAGTAATTGTTTTTATTTCAAAGGAAAATGGCCACCAGCTTTGTAAATTATGTATAGTCTACTAAATGTGCTCCTATGTAGTGATAGGCAAATTTGTCCCATTTCGCAGAAAAATTAGTGAATTTCCTGCGCAATGGTGAGAAATTTGTGAAACGCATTGAAGTCAATGGTCATCAAAATTATTTTGATGCTTGTAAATTTCTACGCCCGCGACAATTGTAATACATATTTTGGCCAAATGAATTAAAGTCAATGGGTGTTCGAATAATTTTGACACGCGACAACAATTCCTATTGCATGGCCGGATTTTTCGACACAGTGGATTTTTCGAAGCGGCTGTGAAACGCGCAAATTCTCAGTGAATTTGCGTCTGGCAAATTTTTTTACTTTCACTATTCCTCTACCCACCGGTTATGTCAGGTGATTCATGACGTGAGAAAGGGTAGACTTGAGTTACCAGTGAAGGAGGTAGGATTTTGTCCAGAGCCTAGAATGGGTGACCCCAATGAAATGGCCCTGTGGAACTCACTGGTTTCAGGTAACCCATGAAGTAAGAAATGATGGACTGCAGTTATCAGTGAAGGAGGTAAGATTTACTCAAGAGCCTAGGATGGGTGAGTCTACTAAAATGTCCCTGTGAAACAAGATCTCATTACAGACTGTGTACCCAGGCTGAAGGTAATTGAACCGTCAGAGTTGAGATTAGTCCGATCAGAATGAGGTCCTAGATTAAAACACTAGGAGCATTAGATATGGAGGTCTATATAGTGATCAGTTTAGCTTCACCAAGGAGTGTGAGTGGTTAATATGCTAATACACTAGTATGTATAAAGTGTCTGGATTTAGGGTTGAAGTCTGCTAAGAAGGTGCCCTGTAATTGCTATTGTTGTTATTCAAGTGTACAGTAAGTACAGTCACCAACTGTGTAATTGCTGGTAATGAATCTGAAGAATGATTCTGCTCTGGCCCCTGTATTTGCCGGCACCTGGTATTAAATAAAGGACCAATGACACCTGAACATTAAGATGCCTTTATTTTTGGACAGTGGCCACTTTTGAAAATTTTGCCCCATTTCTATAAAGCATGTTATTTAATTAAAAAATACCCATACTTTTTCTGCTCTTGAATACAGTATGTGTTATCTGGGGTTTTATAAAAATAAAGAGCTCCAAAGACCTGACACTTGACCCCAGGCAGTGTTAAACTTCTGTTCTGCTCTGTAGTGGCAGAAGGTTGAAATTTGGGTTTATCTACCAATAACTTGGGTTTAGTACCAATAGAAAGCTTGCCACTGGAAAATGTAGCCTTATATATGAATATGTGTATATCAATCTCTTTTTGGGAAGCTAAGCCTTTCTAAATCTTCTATATTCTCATCCTATGTCAACAAGACAAGACTTTCTTTCTTACACAGGCTCTAGAATTTGGCATCGAGGAGAACATCAGACCTGATCACAGAACATGCAAGAGCGGAAATCTAATTTCCCTGGCTACACAGCAGAAAGCACAAGATAAACTGAGAAGTGTCTGACCTGTTGTGTTATTTTATTGTATTTAAATCAAAATAATAATGCTGCTATTAGTTTAGCACTTAAAGGAGAGCCAAACCCTAAATTATAAAATGCCCCTTACTCTTTACATATCCCTCGGTGCAGTTTTTTTGCAGCAGAGGTCAAGGGCACCATCATCTTCTCTTTGGTAATCTGCGCTGAAAGTGCCCTGAAGATTACCGAAGAGAAGAAGATGGCGCCGTCAACTCCACTGCACAGAATCTGCACCAAGGGGTAAGTAAAGAGGTAGGGGCATTAAATGGGGGTAACACCTAGGCTGGAGGGGAGCAGGGAGGGGGTCTATGTAGGGTAGGGGGGTAGGGTTTTTTATAATTATGGGCTTGGTTCACCTTTAAAACCAAAAACCAAACCTTGGGTTACAAACTTGACAGAACAGTAATTTTCAAGTTTCCAGATATGCTCTCCTTTCCCCCAAGTAAGTTCTGTAACATCTGTTATTTATTTCATTTCTATCTTCTCCGTGACACAGAGGCCCAGCAATTAGTACAGCCAACAATGCACGTTAATCACCCTTTACTTTGTAATTCCACCTCACAAAAGAGTTTTGTTCCCATTTGGCAAATTATATAATCGTGTTTGCTGCTACTACACGTTTTCCAAATTGGTGGGACATGTCTCTGCTTCGAGCGGTAATTGACTTGAATAATTTATTAAATTAATTAGTTCTTAGCGGCTAGAACAATACATGGTACAGTGCAAGGTCTGTACTACACAAATACAATTAGAATGTGGGAATCCTTGCTTTCTGTACGATCACTTTCAAACAATTTAAAGGGAAAGCAAAAATGAGAGATGGAGCAAACTAAGGTTTGACATCACAAAGGATTCATGGAAATTTTTAGAGGTTGTTAGTAAATGGCCCCATTAGTGTCAGTCTTCTTGCACTGACACATAAGGGACAGATATCTCAAAGTGTCAAATTCGAGCTCACCCCCTTTTTATTAATTCCTTTGGGATTTTTAGAAGTGTGCTTATTAATAGAAAGCAGGTGAGTTTTACTAAGCTGTAAAGTATTTCATACTTTCATAGTTCTGCTCCTAATGTGCTTTTATTCCTCTTTTTCAGGTAATCTCTCAGGTCTCACATGTGCACTTTGAAGGGTTTTCCTGTAAATAAGTTTATTTGCATTACCACTTGCAGTGCTATAATCTCCATATGATTCCTATTTATTTTCCCCTAGGCCTTCACTAACTTTCATTTTTTAAAATGGTATAATTAGTGATGGGGGAATAAATTCGCCAGACACGAACTTGGGGCAAATTTCTGCATTTTGCCACAATCAAATTAATTCTCAAAACTGTGCCGACAATTAGCCAGCAAAAAATCTGCTGCTTAAATAAAATGTGGACGCTATATATAGTGGCGCGCATCAAAATTATTCGGACGCCGTTGACTTTACTGCATTTGCACAAAATAGGTGCGCATATGAAAATTGTCGCTCAAAAATTGTCACGCATCAATATAATTTTGAATTTCCCTGCAGGCCACACTCCCATTAAGCTTAAAGCCTTGGGGGCAAATTTACTTACCTTCGAAGTTGTGCCAGCGTCGGCTTGGCCACACTTCGCCAGGCGTAGATTCGCCAGGGATGCGCAAATTCACGAAGTTTGGAAGTTGCGCACAAGTTACAGATCATTCGCGAAGTTGCACTAGCGATGTTACGATCATCGGTTCGAAGTTACCCTAGAGATTTGCATACAGCGCCAAGTTAAAGTACAATGGACGTATATGTTGCAGCAAATACATTACAATACACAAGCCTGGGAACCTTAATAAAAGAAAATAGAGTTGTTATTTTTCCCTATTCATGTGCCCACTGTATAGTCTATGTGCCATATGTTAAGAAATATAAGGGGGAAGGAGGGTACCCCAAAAAAATTTTCAGCCTATCACCCTTAAAAAAGTAAAAGATGCCAGCTTTTTATGGGACTTAGAAAAAATGTCAACTTTTTTTGAAGCAATCCCTATCTACTCTATTGCACTTCGCCTGGTCTGAGGTGGCGAAGTAAAGTCTGGCACAAGAGATAACGTTCACGAAAATCCGCAAGTCAGCGTTGTTATGTCCCGTCGCCATAGCGCAACTTCGCCTGGTGTAAGGGTGCGAAGTAGCGCTAGAGTAGGTCCACTTCGCTAGCGAATTTACTCCAGCACCCGTTAGTAAATCGACGAAGTAGCAAAATGATGTCACGCTGGCGAATTTACACTAGCGTTAGCCACTTCGCCCTTTAGTAAATTTGCCTCCTTCCTTTGCATATGCAAATTAGGATTTGAATTGGGTTCGGCCGAGCAGAAGGATTTGGCCGATTTTGAATCCTGCTGAAAAATCCTGGATTCAGTTCATCCCTAATAATTACAGGAGTAATTAACCATAGTTAAAAGTCTGTATGACCTCGAACAGCAATGGACAAGCACGTTTGGGAAATCAGAATTGGGAAGCACCCAAGGGTGGCTTTTGTGATAAAATAAATGTTTATTGGTGTAATACAAACAACACCGTGTCAGAATATGTGGGGCTTACTTCACGATCAGCTTGTCCATCAGTCATCATTGTGTATATCTCATATTACCTTTATAACTCTTTGTTTCCTAAGTCCCTTTCCCTTCAAGTTTTTCTGATTTTTTTGGTTGCTCATAGCACAATTTGGACTATACCTTTGAATCTTATTTTAAGGAATAAACTTATTGACCAGAATCCTGTGATGCGGTGTTGTAGAACTTGTACAATGGCCCACTGCTGTTTCTATAATGAGCCTCTGGAGTAGAGCTTGTACATTTGGTCAAATCTCAGCCTTAGAATGAACATCAAGCAATGGCACATACTGATGTGTTCAGGTTTCCCATTCCTGACGGTGATTCTTTTTTGAATCCTTGTTAAAAATTGTTTGATGATGACTCTGGGGACTAAATTGTTTACAAAAAGTACCATTTCTTACAGTGCACCAAAAATTAAGGTCAAAGCAGTGTTATAAAGACTTTAGTTTGCTTTCAAGTGAGAACATTAAACCTAAGGCCAAATATTGATATTAATCACAAACACAATAAAAGTGTCACATTCAAGATCTAATTTAAATATATTTTATTAAATAATAATATACACAAACTGTTTATGTATTATTGCAATGCATTCCTCCAACACAATTGATATCAAACCCAGTTAGAGTGATTAGTGTCATTAATAAAAAGACGAAAAACGTATACAATCCAAAATGCTGTCATCATACGTTGATATACGCAAATGTGCAAAACGTTTGCCATTAGACTTATTTTTTTATTTTCTTTGGAGGCTTTTTGAAATCACGACTAAACTCACAAACTTTAAAGCCATGACTATATTGAATGTATTAAAGTTTAGAATATAAATAGCACGAGAAAAAAAGAGCATAAAGATGTGCTGAAAAATAAGAATACATCAAAACTTGAAAATGTGAGTGACCTATACAATTCTGATTGGATTAAAAATGACCCAATAGAATCAGCAAAAATAACTTTTACATAGCAAATTTTTCTAGATTTGTGGAAAAAAAAAATCACAATTTGATTGTGATTTGTGAGTAAATGGGCCCCTTAATAAATCTTGAATTTTTTGAGTTTTAAAGAAATAAAAAAGATGCAAATTTTTAGAGTTGTGAAAAAAATAGAAATCCGAATGTTAGTAAATTGGCCCCTTATATACAGTTTTTTAAAAAAAATGTCTGGCAAATGAGGTATATAATAAGGTAATGCCAGTTATGAAATGTATCTAATAGTTATATAAAATTTATGGATTTCAAAGGAAATTGCATATTTTTTGTTATATTTTATCCAAATTGAGTTTATAGAATTAGGAAGTATATTTAATTTTGGAACAGTGCAATCTACATATGGCCAGTAGGGTGCAGATGCACATGGAGTTAAAGATGCAGAAAATGAGTGGTCTGTGAACAAATGTACTCTAACCACAATGCAATTATGATACACTTTGAATATTTCAGCTTCAATTTTACATGGTCAGATATGATGAGCTAGAATTTAACAAGGTCCCTCAGGAGCTCAGCTGAAATAGTATCATAAACTTAAGTTATGATGGCCTGCGGCAAAGCCAAAAGTCTAAAATAAATTAAATGAGTCATCGTTTCATTTTCTGGTATTTCGAATGTTAGCATTTGGTATGTTCTCCTAAAAATAGGCACCATTATTGGAAGTGTACCATCAACAATAGTTTATATTATTCCTCTGAGAAATTCTTTGCGATGAGCACTTTTACCTTTAGATAGTTATGTGCTTATTTCCGGTGCTGCGTCTCCCTTGGCAGAGTTTATGTGTTGTTATCCAAACCTGCTTGTTAAGGGATTTTGAGAAGAGCCCTATCTACCCTTTTCTACAAGTTTCTTATTTGCACAGAAATGTAGAAGACTGAAGGTTCCTAATCCCTGTTGAGATGTTGACCTATTTTTTGTCCTTTTTTCCTTTGTTTGAGGAAGCATCTTCCTTACAGTAAATTTAATATGTGTATTAGTACATTTTTATCCAACACCACAGCAATTATTTTTCTTTGCTACAAAGAGATATATGGACAGGATAAGATGCTTTGGGAACAGTGTCCCTCAAGGGTTTTCATGAACACTATTCTTCTGCCTGGTCAAGGTACTTTTTAAGAAGAGTCTCGTATGAACTTGGCGGGAATTTGTAAGAAGGAATTTTACATTATATACCGAAACTGACGGATACTTTAAAAACAGTGAAATTGTTTTAATTAATTATATTTATAAAAATTATAATGATAAATTTGATGATACTGATCAAATCCACTGCGCCAATGCTATTTCCAGGTAGATTAGTAAAATATGAGTGACCACCTAAGGCCTTATTTATCAGAATTTAGATTTGTGTAATATCAGAGGTTTTTCTTCTACTTTGAATAAACGCACAATTGAAGAAAAAACAGGAATGTTACTTTATTGATCACAAAATCCAAATATAAAAAACTCAAATGTATAAAATTGGTGAAAAAACTTGAATTCCTCAAGAAAAAATCCAGTTTGCAAGCTCAAAAAGCTTGAGTTGAATAAATGGTTTAAATTTTGCCATGGACAACTCCCATTGACTTCTATATCACCTTGCAAGCTTTTAGATGTCAAAGTTTTACAATCAAGTATTTCAAGCTTTTTTTTAAGGTTAAAGGAGAAGGAAATGTTTAAACTGAGTAAGCTTTATCAGAAAAGTCTATATAAATACACCAGTAATCCCTCAAAGTAATGCTGCTCTGAGTCCTCTGTCAAAAGAAACACCACATTTCTTTCCTTCTATTGTGTACACATGGACTTCTGTATCAGACTTCATGTTTTTAGCATAAACCTCTAGGGCTTGAGCATGCTCAGTTTGCTCCTTCCTTCCTCCCTCTCCCCATCCCTTTTCTCCCCCTCCCTGCTGTAATCTGAGCCCAGAGCTGGGGGGCAAATTCACTAAGATGCGAAGTTGCGCCAGGCGCAACTTCGCCGCACATCGCCGCACTTCGCCACACTTCGCCAGGCGTATTTTCGCCAGCGCTCCGCAAATTCACTAAAATCTGTTGCGCACAGGGAGAGCGTAAGTTTTCGAAGTTGCGCTAGCGTTAATTCGCCAAGCGAAGCGAAGTTTCGCTAGCGATGGTTCATTTGCATACGGCGCCAAAGAGGAATACGTATTAGCACTACAAATGCCTAGAAAACCTTCAAAACATCAAATAAAAATTTTATTTTGCCCTACACATGTGCCCACTGTCTAGGTAAGTTGCCATGAGTCAGGAAATGTAGGGGGAAAGGAGGGGAGCCCCAAAAATATTTTCGATCTTTTTCAGCCTATCACCCATCATGTAGAAAACACGCCAGCGTTTTTTGGGACTTAGAAAAAATTTTGACTTTTTTTTAAACAATCTACTCTATTGCGCTTCGCCAGGTCTGAGGTGGCGAAAGAAGTCTAGCGTAAAAGGTAGCGTTCAGTACACTGCGCAAGTTAATGAATTTGCGTAGTTACGTTGCTAGCGAAAATTCGCCTGGCGTAAGGGTGCGAAGTAACACTAGCGAAACTACGCCAGCGTTCGTTAGTGAATTTGCGCAGTAACGAAAAATGCCAAACGCTAGCGAATTAACGCTAGCTTTCGGCGCTTAGTGAATTTGCGCCTATGAGTGAGCAGGGAGAAACTCAGGCAGGAAGTGATGTCACACCAAGCTAATATGGCAGCTGCTATCCTAAACAAACAGAGAGAGCTTCTAGCGCTGTTTACTCAGGTATGGTAAAGCATTCTGCAGAATAAATGTAGTGTTATAGCTTGCACTATTATGGCTAATTTATTGGCAATAAATTGCTTTGATAGCTTTCCTTCTCCTTTAATACATGCTTTAATTTCTAATTAGAATTTTGGCACAAAAAAAAAACTTGAATTGTAGTAAAAAGCCGAATTTGAACATTCATAAAACAGCCCCTTCATGCTGAGCACATATACTGACGGAAACTAATATTTCATATTTAATGAAACTCCCGAGTAGGTTTTAATGCTAACTTTCTTTTAGTGATGTAAAATTTGCCTGCGAATTCACCATTTTAAATAACACTTTTGATTTTTAATTAAATTCCCCCTTACAAGTGCTAAATAATTGGCGGCCTTCTTGAATACCCAATTGCATCCAATTTTCCATTGTTAATAGCTAGGGATTTGTTCTTTGCTTTCCTTGGGTGTAGTATAAAGCCATAAAAACAGCACTGTCTTCTCCCACGCTGGGAGAGCAAATCAACCTGTGGTACCAGTTGCTTTTATATCTGTACTTTAGAAATTGTAAATAGCAGTGAATGATTAATGCTGAATTTCTTTATTCTTCCTGCTATATACATCACGTATAGTGTTTCTCATTAACATCAATCTGCTACGGTGATGAGAGAATTTCTCTCGACAATTAAGAGCCATTTAAACAAAGGCAAGTGCGAACAAAGACATGGCTAGAAAGAATAAAGCCCAGATAAGATATTTCATCATGTTAAGTGGTCCATGAAAGAACTAATGAAAATGGTAAGTGTAGAATGGAAATACAATCCTGTTCCTCACAATGGCTCACAGCTGGAAAGATAGAATAAAGGAAATCAGTTATCTGAGTGTTATGCAATGACTGTACAACACAAGAAAGAATAATATTGTACATGTTGGCTTTAGAACATGGGAGTGGATAGTAGTGAGGAATAGGGATGTAGCGAACTGTTCTGCTGCGAACTAGTTCGCGCGAACTTCGACCGTTCGCGTCCGCCGAATATTCGCGAACGTTTGGGAACGTTCGCATTTTGAGTTCGCGTTCGATTCGAATACAAATCGTTCGACCATTCGACCATTCGAATTCCTTCGACCGCTAAAAATCGAACGATTTCCATTTGTTCGAACGATTGTAAGCATTCGATCGAACGATTTCCATTCGTTCGAACGATTGTAAGCATTCGATCGAATGAAAAGCATTCGATCGAATGGCTTCGATCTTTCGATTCGAATGAAAATCGAACGATTTTACCGGGTGTTCGAAGTTCGCGAACGTTCGCATTTTTTGCCGGTGTTCGAGAACGGCGTTCGCGAACACCAAATCGGCAGTTCGCTACATCCCTAGTGAGGACTACTAAATCCCATACAATGTGATCATCTAAATCAAGGCTGTCCAACTTATTACATATAGTGGGCCAATTGTATGTCATACAACATGTTGGAGGGCCAGACTGATTTAAAAGATGATGTCATACAGTGAAGTCTATGGAGCCTGTGACCAGACTGGGGCCGTAAAAATCCTTTGGAAGACCTACGTCCTGCCCACGGTCCTCCATTTGGACAGCTCTGATGTAAGTAGTAACTCGCTTGTCACTATTAAATCCGTCAAATAAACCTGGTGCATCAAAAGCAATGGAAATATATGGGCTCGAGTGTCATTTGGGCTCAAGTGGCTACAAATGTTGTTGATGACAATGCTTGCGGAGCACTGCAAATGGTCTTCTAATGACAGCAGTGGGTATGAAAATGGTAGATTAGGAGCTATTCATAAGACTTCTCTCTAGCAAGAAGTGACCCACATCAATTGACAATGTGATTATGATCACTTTGACTCTTTTCAAGACCGCAGCACACTGAATAATAAAATAATACAATCCACAAAGACTAGATACAGTAGCTACTCAGTGCTGTTCTATCAATAATATTGTAAAAAAAACAACAGAGTTTTTGAGGCTTAAATGCTGCTACGTTGTGCTACAATAATCCTGATAAAAGAAGAGATTAGAGTTATGTAACAATATATAAGCATAATGATGCAGGTCATGTACATTACAGGTCAGAGATATTAGCTGTCATTTCTAAGACAGGTATGAGATCTATCATCTGGAAACCTGTTATCCAGATGCTCTGATTTATGGAAAGTCCGTCTCTCATACAGTACATTTTAATCATTCCCAACTAAGATATAATTATTCCTTATTGGAGGCAGAACTATCCAGCTTAATTAATGTCTAATTGATTTTTTTCGTAGACTTAAGATACAGTGATCCAAATTATTAAAAAAAACTTATCCGGAAAGGCCCAACTTCTCAAGCATTCTGGATAACAGGTACCATACCTGTATCCTTATAATTTCATAATTTGTGTATCCATCTATATTATACATTACACTAACCCTTTATGTAGTTCAGAGACACATGGATTGTCTCCCCCCACCGCATCCTGCAGAGCACTGTGCACTCAAAGCTTTAATGTGCTCCGATGCTTCAGAGCATGCTCGCTTGCATGTGCAGAGGAGGGGCTGCGTACGGCAAGCGTTCGGCAATAGGACCATGTGGCCTGGGTGGGGGGTTGGGCATGTGCGAACCGAGCCTGCGCAGCCTCTGGGTGCCAATCGGTGAAATCCAGCTCTGCACGGATTATCTTGCAATCTATATTCTCAGGGGTGATGTATGAATTCATGAGTGACCCCATTGTCATAATGATTAATTACTGCACTATTACTGGATTATTTCTACAGGTTGACCTGTTTTACCAATATTTATTGAAATTGTATAAGAATTAGGGCCTCATGGGACCCCTATACCTCCTGGGCAGGATCTGCTTCCTCTGTAGTAACGGCCCCCGAGTGACCCAATTATAATCCTACTTACCGCTGATGTTTTGGTGAGCCAAATATTTAATGTGGTGAGGAGAGGGCTATAAAGGCAAGGGTAAGGGTAAAGGCATCTTACCTGCCCAAATGTTCTTGCTGATACTGTTGTGATTGTCTACTTTCCCACTTAACCATTCAGTTGTTTGTCAACATCTATGTATTTTACAATGCCAAGCAAGGGGCCCTGAGCAGCCAGTGTCACAAAAATAATTCTATGGGAATTGGATGGTCCTTGGCTTTGTTTAGGATCTCAGATGATATAAAGTTTCATTTGAGATATTAAATTGCACGCAGAATGTGGCATCATATTTTCATTCATCTATATTTATGTACATTTTTAATTGTTTTTTCTTAATAATGGATTCTTATAATCAGAATAAAAATTAAAGACAGGAGCAATAGGCATATAAAGTACAAGTCAAGTTTACCCCTTCAGCCTCCAGACTATTTTCTCTTGGTTTGCTCTTAGCATAAGTAGTATTGCAAAATAACTGACATGCAGAACTGCATTAAGGTAAACGAACACATTAACCGATGACATAACCAATGTCATAACAGTTGCCTCTGTGGTGAATAGTGATGTGCGGGTCGAGAATTTCTCGACTCGCACCTGACCCTAACCCGCCCACTCCCGACCCAAGCCCGCTGCTCTCCTTTATTTATAGACACGCGCCCGCCCTGCAGCGACGTCACAAAAGGAGCAGGGCAGGCGGAAGTGTATAAATTCTAGGGGTTGGCCCGAACCTGCCCGACCCACGGGTCCCGCAGGCCTCGGGTCGGCCCGCACATCACTATTGGTGAAGTTTTTATGCTTCCAGAGCACCTTAATCAAATACATGATAACCTGTATTAAAGTTTTTATGCTTCCAGAGCACCTTAATCAAATACATGATAACCTGTATTAAAGGGGTTAAACTTTAAAGAGAGAGAGAGTTCACTTTAAAATTAACTTTTAGGGGGTTATTTTTTAAAGTCTGATTTTTTTTCTGGTCAAAGGCACCATTTTTCTTAGCAAAAAAACTAAAAATTTTTGTGATTTATTAGACCCCGATGGTGTTGAAAGTAAAAAAAAAAATACTCCATCTCAGACCTGCCGAGATCACGTAGAAGTCATTGGCAGATGTCCTGTTTACAATTGCAAGATATCCAGATCTGCGCTGGATTTTGTGGTTTTCAGGTGATATAAATCTGAAAAAAGGTCACCTGCGCTCAACCTATTATCAATGTGCCTAATGCTTAATGGCAGATTTAGGGTGATTAGCTCCCACTCGCTCCCTACGTAGTCAGGTAGAAGTTCCTGGGGGGACAAAAGGAAGGATGGGGGAGGGTGGCGCTGATTTAGCAAAGATTTATCAAAGGTCGAATTGAAAATTCAAATTTGAAATTCAAATTTGAAATTCAAATTCAAATTGAAAATTCAAATTGAAAATTCAAATTTTGAATTTAAAAAAATAAATTTTCAAATTTATTTTAGTGTAATTCGAAATTTGATTTGAGGTTTATGAAAAAAATGTTATTAGAATTTCGAAATTTATCATGTACTGTCCCTTTAAGAATTCGTTTAGACTATTCACCATCTAAATCCTGCCAAATTGGTGTTTTAGCCTATAAAACACCAGGCTAAAAACTTTGAATCAAATTCGATCGAATTTGATTCTAATTCGATTCTAATTCGATTCGAGTTTGCGAGTCTATCCCATTCACCCAAATTTAAAAAAAAATTGATTTCTGGGAGTTTATGGGAGTTTATAGAAACTCCCATAAACTCGGTATTTGACCCTTGATATATCTGCCTCTTAATGTACAAAATATCTCAATGTCGCTTTGGCGGAATGTGTGCTGCTGGGAGACAAGGCTGTAGTTGTGTCTAGGCTTATACTCAAGTCAATACGTTTTCCCAGTTTTCGTAGGTTAAATTAGGTACCTCAGCTTATACTCGGGTCGGCTTATACTCGAGTATATACGGTACATAATTTTGTTTTGCAATGTTTTAGCTTGAAACTTTAACTGCAGTCTGGTTGCTGGGGCTTAATATAGTGAATTGAGTATCCCCTATTGTAATGTATAAGGGTATTATAAGTCACTGAGGAGTTCCATGGCCTCATAAAAGCACAATGCTGAACGTCATGGAACTCCAAGATGGCTTATAATATTTTTTCTAACGGGGTGTATTTCATTTATTATAATACACAAGTTTAGTGGTCAACTATATCACTAAGCGCCAATTAGAACTGATAACATCACTAAGCACCATTTATAAGGATAAGGGTAATAAACTGGTCAAAATGGACAATGAATAGGAGAGGAACAAAATAATATATATAAATAATTCAAAGTGAGGATAATGAAAAACTGAGCTCTCACAGTTGATCTGTTGCCAAGGCTCATGACTCCAGGATGCATTTTTTGATGAAAATAGGCAGAATAGAAAGGCCAATACTTCATAAAGCATACACAATAAATAATGAAGGTCAATTGAAAAATTGCTTAGAATAGGTCCATCTGTTACATAACACAAGCGAACAAAAAAAGTTAACCATTTCTCTTTGATATGTATTTTATGGAAACAGATTATCCTGTATAGTGCATATTGCCCTATACAATGTACAGATGTGGCTTACTAAGGGCTCTCAAAATAATATCATACCATCTTGCATGCCTTCCCTCTCTAGCATTTCCACTTCAACAGCAATTTAAGACCTGCAGTTTGATAATCTATGGTAGGTAAGTTTGCACCAGGTAAATGTTGGCTGTCAATCCTTTAAAAAAAACAAACCATGAAAATAATAATTAGCATGTAGTTCTTTATTTGTTGTATACAGCATCAGAATGCAGCGGTTTATAACATTGCAACAAATTTTTACAATTAATTATATAGAGAAATAATGGAATATATGAAAAAAAGAAAACCTCATTGACCTAGAACAAGGTGTAGGGACTCCCCCAAAATACATTGCAACATGGCCTGTAATAGAAATACATTTATAGGATTTTTTATTTGGAAACCTCTTATCCAGAAAGCTGCAAGTATGGTAATTTCTCATTGTCAACTATTAACAGAAACATTGTTCAATGATTTATTTTTTCTTTTTAATCAATCTGTACTTTGTACTTGATGGGAAATACGCTAGACCCACGGTGATGGCGAAATAATTCTATAGGGCTTGTTAATATTCATATGCTTTTTTAGTAGTGGCTAGAATAGATTTTTATATAAAGCCCCCTTCTGAGGTCAAAAATTAATACATGAAGGGGTCTCCCTTAATCTAGAAAACCCAGGTCTCAAGCATTCTGGATACCAGATCTCAAACCTATGTAACAGAAAAATAGTCATAACATGATAATTAATTTGTTAGGATCTCTCTCGTAGAAAATAAACTGTTGGAATATTAAAGAAGAGGATAATAATATTACGTATGTTTTTCTTAGGAAGTAATAGGAAGCTATTCTTATTGCATTCTTGCTTTTCCCAACCTGCTGAAAAGCAGTACAGGTATGAGATCTGTTATCCGCAAACCCATTATCCAGAAAGCTCTGAATTATGGGAAGGCCACAGTCTCCATTTTATTCAAATTGATCAATAGATAGATTTCTGTGCATCTGTACATTGTACATTTATACATTTTTTCTGATTTTTTAGGTGATTCAGAAATGGAAACGTATTAAAGAATAAGAGTTTACAACTTATTAATATGATGCTACTCAACGGCTAATTGATTCTGTGCACAAATATGTTGTTGGCTTCCCACCTATGGGAATGGAAAGGCAACCAGATTAATTATGGACATTGCTAAAAAAATTAATCCATGGAATTTTTAGAATTTGCAGTTGATTTCCTTAGAGAAGAAGATTTTAGAAGAATTTAAGAGGTAATTTAAACAATAAGTGCAAATATTTATTAAAAAATTTCAAAATCAAATGTCTAAACATTTGCACTGGGACTTAGGATAAGGAGGTTTCCCAGCTTAGAAAAGGCTTCTTTATCATGTCAAGTTTGTAGATCCCTACTATATGAGGTAACAATTGGGTTGGCTATTATATCAAAATTTGAAGTGATGGTTTTAGCCAAAAATGTAATTTCTTCTTTCTTTTGAGAAAGGAGTTGCCTTCCTTTAAATCAATGTGTGGACGATTTTGGGAAAGCTGAACATGGGAATTTTTGACCCAACTGTATGTGCAAAATGCACCATTAATATATAGAGGAAGATTTATCAACATTCAAATTATAATTTTTGCTAGGATTCAAAAATGTTTGCATAAAAACTCCCAAATTCAAATTACATTTTCAAAAACTTGAATGTTTGGTCTTTATTAAGCACAAAAAACAAAACTTGAATGTATAACTACAACATCTAAAAGCTTGTGAGTTCATGTAGAAGTCAATGGTAGGTGTTCTAGGCAAAAGCTATATTTTTCAATTTAAGATTTTTAAGTTTGTCTGAGCTTGTAAACTCACAAATTCAAATTTTTTGAGTTTTTTTCTGAATTTCATTCAATCAAGGTTTTTATATTCTGATTTTTTAATAAATAAGGAGACATTTGGTTTTTTTTCAATTGTCGTTTTTATTCCAAGTAGAACAAAACTCTAAAACCAATAGTTTAAAGTTGTATTTATGCATTTTCCTAAACACTGCATGTTTTGTTTGGTAAGGAAATAAAACCCCTTGGTTTGTTGCCCAAGGTCCATTGACCAACCCTTTTTTGGCTAAAATTTATAGGTTTCAGTTGTCTAACAGTACCTACGGTGTTGCACTGGCTATAAGAGTTGGACACTTGTCTAAGATATGAGTGTCCCTTTTACACCAAGCTTGATATTTCTATTAACATGCCTTTGCTTAAGGTTAAATAGAGCTGAGCAGGGTACACCAAGCTTGATATTTCTATTAACATGCCTTTGCTTAAGGTTAAATAGAGCTGAGCAGGGTACATCAGTGGAAAAAATATCACAACCAATGAGGACTGTAGAATGTTGGCACGAGCACTATCACCCAAACTCAGCACAAGACAAATTCAGAAAAAAAATCCCCAATTCTGATGAAGTCATTGCAGCGAAGAAAATGCAGCTGAGGGATAAAAACTCCAAATGCACCATATCTCCACCAGCTTTGTAACATCCACCACCATCGTTCTCATTCCTTCAACAAAGGGAGACCCTTATGTTTCTTTTACAATACCCATTATAATAATTTTGTTCTGGTAGTGAAAAAGTTTTCAAATACATAAAGGAAATAGGATCAAGAGTTATTATTAGGGTTTCAGAAAAGCCCCCTAAGACTGCAGAGTGTAACCCACCAAATTTATACCAAAAAACATCATGGGATGGCTGTTTTCCTGTTATATATTCCAAACAGATGTTACCATGCCAGATTTATTTTTTCACTGATTAGATTCATGCTATTTAGAGCTATTAATTTCATTATTTATAAATTATATTTAAAAAATATTGTTATATATTAATTGTATATATAATATTGCCTAGTAGCCTCTGAACTCTCTTAAAATTCATCACCCTAACATTACAATTCTCCATATAAGTGACAGTAACACACCTAATGATTGCTTTTCCATTATCCAAGAAATGATACTTTAATGTGCTCTATCTTCCATAAATGTTGCTTATGCCTAATTAAAGAAAAACATACATGGGCATAATATTGTTGCCGCATCGTCTCAATAATCTGTGGCCTCTCCACTCATTCAAAAGATCTGGCAAGTATTCCAGATAGAAGGTTGTTGCATCAGAGAAATATTCAATGACATCCCAAGAAGGGGAAACTCTAGATATGAAGCAGACCCTGGGGGGGGGGGGGGCAGTGCGGAACTGACTGATATGCAGTAGAGTATATCTTTATCAAAAATGTCTTATTTGCAATATATGGGGGGGACCTAAAATGTTTGATTTCAGTGGTGCATAGTAGCTTCTACTTTGGTCAGTGGTTCAGAGCAACATGCAGTTAGTTATTTATCAAAATCTGAATTTCTCTGATATTTTATTAAAAAAAGTCCAACCAAAATAGAATCCACAATCTGACCTTAGTTATTATCAAAAAAGCGATTCAATTGGATTGGGGGAAACTTGATAAAATCAAGTGTAAAACTTGAATCGTACGATTTGTTCTAATCTGACCTTATTTATTATTAGAAAAGCGATTTAATTGGATCGGGGGAAACTTGATAAAATCAAGTGTAAAACCTGAATCGTATTATTTGTTCTGAATGTTTTTCCGAATCGTATGATTTTTTTGGGGCTTTTTCCCGAAAAGCCTGAATTTTTTTGATTATCAGTCCAAATTCCAAATAAGATAGTCACCTCTCCCATTGAGTAATACACAACCGTGGCAGGTCTGAGATGGCAGATTTTCGGATTCAGACTTTTTACAGCATCAGATTTAAATAAATCCCAAAAAATTCTAATTTAAAAAACAAAAAACAAAATAACCCCCACGGTGTAACCTATTAGCTAAGTAGGTCTTGTCAGTAGTATTAGATAACTACATTCCATAGGATGGCTACAGCCATAAGGAAAACTTAAGGAACCCTTGTAGGCAAAACTATTCAGTTTATAGAACTAGATAAAGACACACATAACAAATATTAAGGCAAATTCCACGACTGCCAGATTGGCTAAAAGTAATCTCTCTGTTTATACAATCCCAATGAATGTAGAGAGTAAAAGCTGTCTAAAATTGATCCATTTTCCACCAGAACACCGTAAAAATTGGCCGAGACAGAAACCATATTTGAGTAATGCTGTTTCAGATTAATGTCTTTGTGTGTGCACCATAACACCCGGAACTTCAGTGGCATTATATCTCTGCAGTAATGTATAGATATTTGTATTACTTTATTTAGTGGGAATTAATAATGTGGGATGTTTGCATGGAAACTGAAAGCAGTCCAAAGCAGTCTAAAGAAGTTTGACAATCACAGAGCTAAGCTTGCTAAGTACCCTGGGATGAATACCGTCTGGCCCCGGACCTTAGTTTATATTAACATGCATTGAATTTCATTCATTAGAGTGTAGGGGACTGGTAAATGAGTTCCTCAGTATTATTTAGCAGGCAGTCCTCTAGTGTTATAGACACCTAATTGGGTCCTAAAATACAGTTAGGAGGGAGAACTGTTTGCTATTCCTGCTTTAAGCTATGCCATTTGTTGTTTCTCACAGTGACCAGTAGATGGCACTGTAGCAAAGTATAAAACCTTCTGAAGCCATGCTTTCAGTGTCCATCTTGTGCTGGCTCTAGCCTGAGCAGGCAGGCAGAGCTCAAGTGGAAACTAGACAGGTCAAGTCTAGCAAGGATAGGCTACTCACCTTCATAGGTCACTCTAGGAGTGACAGATAGACAGGATATTTAGCTGAGCAGCTTGAGGCTCCTCCGAGGAGTGGAATTAAGATCCCGTGTACTAATTGCCCAGAGTCGGGACTAAGTGTATAGACCTAGGAATGATAGTTTCTCCTCAGGTTACACTTAGGGAAAAGGCTGAAAGCTGGGTGTACCACCTCAAGGCTGCATACATTGTCCTCGTTCATGAGGTGACTTATATTGACCAAAGGTGCTGTGCGTATTGCCTATCCAATGTTGATGTATGATCCTGCATGCTATTCTATGTGTACACTCCATTGAGGATTGTATGTGTTCAATAAATCTGTTCAATGGTTAAGTTATATGTGTAAATATATTTTATTTGATTTTACATAAACAAGAAAAATTAATATGACAGCATAAAGTAGCAGACTTAGAGAGTAACAATGGTTAAGTTATAAGAACCACTGGCAGCCAATTATTTGGACTCTGAACCAGTTACAGTTGCACGACACCCTGCCTCCACCTCGTTGAGAGGGCTTACTCCCTAAGGTTTTAAGGTTTCATCCGGAGCACAATATTGGGAGTGAAGCTTATAGTCAGAGAAAGGTGCACTCATTTTACTATAGCGCTACAAGAGTATTTAATTGTCCTTTATCTTTCCATGGTTAGGGTTATAAAAACATGCGTATGGCATGCCATGCTGGTAACAAGTAGGTTCTACTTTGAAACACCATAAGCAGAGCAGTTGCCATGTGCAACCATTCTGGGGTGCAGGGCCAGAACTAGGGGTAGGCAGAAGAGGCACGTGCCACTAGTCTGGCAGTGTTACCTCACTGATGGGACCAAGCGAGTTCCTACTGATGCACGCCTATCTGCTCATGCAAGCTTACACTTATGGGGTAGCAGATCATTTCTCCCAAGCAACCTTTGTTGCATCGTTTTTTTTTGGCCACCTTTATATTATGTACAGTGTAGTATAAATTATAGCTACTGTAAACACCTTTCAAAAGTAAAAGAAATGAGTCTGTTCTTCTGCAAGTAAATGTTCTTTTTATGTTCCCCATAAAATTCAGTCTTTGGCAAGTGGTGTTATTAGTCAGATTTATTCACATGCTCTTCATTATTTATACTGAACATATATTATCGAGGGGACAGTGTGTTGCCTAATGGAAACAGAACTTAAAAATCAATCAGCACAGCTAAGTTTAGTCTGAGCGCTTCAATTACAAAAATTTATATAAAAAAAATTAAGTTGTGCATATACTGTAACAACGAAGTGCAACGGTCTCTGCATCCCCAGAAAAGCTAAAGTTTAGGTACCAAAGGATACAGAAAGACTACTCTACCCAATGTTAACCCAACATTAAAAGTCAAGATCGAATTTTTTCCACCATTTTAATTTTTTCACAGTAAAAAATGTGATCACCTTTTTTTTAAATTCATATTTTCTTCATTTGAATTTTTGAAAACTATCCGAAAAAAACAAACACACTTGAAACAAACATTTTGACAGCTAAAAGCTGGCAAGCTTCTGTCAACTGGAGCAGTATTTTAAAGGGATACTGTCATGGGAAAAAAAAATTTTTCAAAGTGAATCAGTTAATAGTGCTGCTCCAGCAGAATTCTGCGCTGAAATCCATTTCTGAAAAGAGCAAACAGATTTTTTTATATTCAATTTTGAAATCTGACATGGGGCTAGACATATTGTCAATTTCCCAGCTGCCCCAAGTCATGTGACTTGTGCTCTGATAAACTTCAAGCACTCTTTACTGCTGAACTGCACGTTGGAGTGATATCACCCCCCTCCCTTCCCCCCCCCCAGCAGCCAAACAAAAGAACAATGGGAAGGTAACCAGATAGCAGCTCCCTAACACAAGATAACAGCTGCCTGGTAGATCTAAGAACAACACTCAATAGTAAAAACCAATGTCTCACTGACATTGAGAAGGAAAGACAGCAGCCTGCCAGAAAGCATTTCTCTCCTAAAGTGCAGGCACCAGTCACATGACCAGGGGCAGCTGGCAAATTTACAAAATGTCTAGCCCCATGTCAGATTTCAAAATTGAATATAAAAAAATCTGTTTGCTCTTTTGAGAAATGGATTTTAGTGCAGAATTCTGCTGGAGTAGCACTATTAACTGATGCGTTTGGAAAAAACATGTTTTCCAATGACAGGATCCCTTTAAAATTCAAGCTACAGGTATGGGATCCTTTACCCGGAAACCGTTTTTCTCTGTAATAATAAAACAGAAACTTGTACTTTATCCAACCTAAAATATAATTAATGCTTACTGGAAGCAAAACCAGCCTATTGGGTTTATTTAGGGTCAGATTATCAAAAAGCGAATGTGATGTTTTCCATGATTCAAAATTTTTTTGCACCCAAACTTACACATTTGAGGTATATTTTTAAAAACTCGAATGTCTGTGAGTTAATAAGAAAAAAAATTTGAATATAAAAATTTGTTTTGAATCAGAAAACTCGATCAATTTGAGTTTTCGGGACATCATTTTGATTTATTCGAGTTTTTTCGTGACATTTGAGTTTTTTATGCAAGTTTTTAACACTTGGATTTTTCCATAAAAATGCAAACATTCAAAATTCGAGTTTGTGACATTTTGCACACTCAAACAGTTTTTATGAACATTAGAATATTTAACACAGTCAAATTTTTCTGAGCCAGTTTTTTTTGTAATTAGGCTGGCTATCTACAAAGAATATTATAATGTTTTACATTTGAAAAACATTTACATTTTGAAAAACTCTAAAATGCAAATTCTAGTAAATCTGCCTCAACTACATTAGTTGTTTAAGAATAACAGTTATAGTATATATACCATTTATGTAGTATTACAATATATATATATTTATATATGAGGTTGATCCATGCCACTTTTGTTCCCTTGCATTTCTAAACATGAATTGGCACAACATATATTGCAGGATACTTTAGGCATATGCTTGGCACATCGATGATTTAAGTGTGATTACAATTTACTTTAGTATGAAAATGAGCAGAAAGTGCAATATTGTCATGTGACCTCAAAGTTATTCTGACTTGGCACGTATACCGAAGTGGATGGAAGCGCTACATATCAAGGTAACGGTCTTCTGTTACAAATGTTTTTTTTTCCACACAATAAGAAAATATTTTTTCTATTATGGCACATATGATATAAGGTAAATATAATGAATACTTTTTTAAAAAATATTATTTCTGACAAAATTTTCATTTGAGTATCACAACCTACAAGCCACTGCACACACTTTTAAACACAAAGGACGCACTTTTTTTTGATACATATAATAAATATCCATTTGACAAGTTTTTACAAGCTCCTATAGTACACAGAACAAAAAGAAAAGACAAAAAAAGAAAAGAGGACTTACTATTACATTTATGTATTAGTCTGGCAGTTTTCATTTACATCTCTGAGAATATACTTTATTTTTATCTAAAATGTTTCATAAGACCTTCCAAAGATGGCTCTTTTATTTTATTTTAAAAGTACACTCACAAATATTGACTCCACAGCTGTAGCCATCCACTACTTGTCTAGTTACCTGCATTTTTTTCTGCTGAAAACATCCTCTTGGTAAGTCATTTTGAGCAAATATTTCATGAAGAAGAAACACATCAGAATCCTCCACAATATAAGTAATTACCTACTTCCACACTGGTGTACAAAGTCTGACTTTTCTAAGTGAACTTCACCCTGTGACCTATCAATGGTCGAGGTGAATTTTCAAATTAAAAAAATGGAATTTCGAGCTATTTTTGTGTACCTCGACTAGGGAATAGTCCAAATTCAAAAATCTGAATATTGAAATTTATCATGCACTGTCTCTTCGACTTCGACCATTCGCCATCTAAAACCTGTCGACTTGCTGTTTTAGCCTATGGGGATCTCCTAGATCCTATTTGGAGTCGATCGGTAGACTTTCAAAAATCAAAGGTTTTTTTTTTATTCAAATTCGATTGAATGTGCTACAACGCTTGCCTTTCTGCTCATGGTGGAGTTCAAGGTCAAAAACAACCAGAGGACAAGTGGAAAATCCTTACTAAATAAAAGCAAGCTTTTGCAACTTCACCCCATCCTAGGCCAATATTTAATAAATATTTTTTGTAAAAATGTCTCCTACAAATCTCTAAAAGCCTATACAGGTGTGGTAGGGGATCTAAACAAAAGATAACATTTTACCCAATCATGGGTGTAAAACCATTCAAGTTTTTAATTAATTGTATTGGAAAGTTGCTTAAAATAGTTTTTTTAACCCAGTCTGGGATTCAAAGAGCAAATAACCAAAACATCTGTCCTTCTTTGTGACCATATGGTATCCACCTATTCAACTTTGAGATCATGGTGGAGATCAAATTCAAAAACAACCAGAGGGAGACAAATGGACAATCCTTGCGGAGCAAACTTTCGCAACCTTAGACCATTCCAAAGCCCAAATCCTTGTAAATCTGTGACATTGTAGAGCTCTGTGTATCCTAGTTGCGCTTTATACATTAAGTTACACATACATTCTCTTTCATTTGGCAAGATTTAATTTTGGGTTACAAATTTTAAATATAAATTTTGGAATATTATATTTTCACATGTTGCTTATACAAGCCCCATTGTCTTTGTGAAGATGGCAGATGGGGAATTTTATTGGGACTACAGAATTGTCAATTACTTTCCATCTTAACCCATTGTATGAAAAAAGGTAATATTTATGTTAGAATACATTAGCACATTCAGATAGTGCTTCCTTTATATAAACATATATATATATATATATTGTAGTGCAATGTAGATTTCTGAAAGTTTGCCATTTATAATGTTGACCACAATATATTCTGCCCATCACTTGGCATTTTTTAAAGTTTTTATAATTATACATGGATCTGATGAGGAAAACATTTTATATCTATTACATCCACAGTAATGATGGTGAATCTCTGCCGTTTCACTTTGCAGCGAAAATTTTGCAGAACGCATTGAAATCAATGGCCGTCAAAATTATTTTGACGTGCGACAATTTTGACACGAGTGACAATTTTTAAACACGCGACTCTTTTGTCAAAATACATTAGTCAATAGGCGTCCGAATAATTTTGACGTGCGACAATTTTGAAGAGCGACAGTTTTTTTTGTCACAGAAAATTTTCCACAGTGAGTTTTCTCTGCAGTTTCGCTAAAACATTTGCCATCGGCGGAAATTTGCCGCAAATCCATGCCCGGCAAATAAATTTGCCCATCACTAATCTACAGTAATATTTTTCATAAAGCCTTTCAGTTAATAAAAACTCAAATAAAGTTAATAATAATTGTATAATCTATATAACCATAAAGTGCCCATATAATTTTGACCATGTACATATACAATAATAGCTGACATGTATTGGTTCATGTCATATACGGAAAGTGTGTTATATACAAATGGGGGACTGTAATATTTGATCACTGACGCAAAATGGTTCACAATGCGACTAAAGGTTCATAAAGTGATCAATTTTGTCTTTGCAAACACTTTGCCCCTCACAATAGGATCATTTTATAGTTTGCACTAGTGCGCAGTGTATGTAATAAAACTTCTTTATGAAAAAGTTGTTACGTTTGCTCCAAAAGTTTAAGTCGCCTTCAAACATGTGTTAAAGGTTTGCAATGTGCAAATAGGATTCGCAATGCAATAAAAGCCTCATGAAGAATATTACATTGGGCACATTTTTATTTGTAAATTTGTTCTCTTCACGAGTTGTATTACATTTCCCCCAAATGAGCCTAAAAGAGAAAGAGATTATATACTACAAAAAAAAAACCCAAGGGGGTATTTATTAAAACTCTAATTTTTCTCATTATATTAAAAATAAAAATCTGACCTAACTCTCAACTACAATGTTGCTTATTTTACTAGAAATCCGAATGAAAACAGTACATGCGGGAAAAGTCTGAATGAAATCATGCAGCAATTTGAATCATGTGATTCGGCGCCAGAAAAACTTTTTATAGTTCAAACAGCACGAATCCCTCAAACATCATAAAGGCACAAACGGGAGAATGTAATAAAAGTCACAAAGAGCAAAACAATTAGCACAAATAAGAATTTAGGGGCCGATGCATCAAGGGTCAAATATCAAGGGTTAATTAACCCTCGATATTTGACTGCCGAATTCAAATCCTTCGACTTCAAATATCGAAGTCGAAGGATTTAGCGCAATTCGTTCGATCGAACGAATAATCCTTCGATCGAACAATTAAATCCTTAGAATCTAATGATTCAAAGGATTTTAATCCAAAGATCGAAGGATTGTCCTTCGACCAAACAAAGTTAGGCAAGCCTATGGCGACCTTCCCCATAGGCTAACATTGGATTCGTTAGCTTTTTGGTGGCAAACTAGGGGGTCGAAGTTTTTTCTTAAAGAGACAGTACTTTGACTATCGAATAGTCGAACAATTTTTAGTACGAATCCTTCGATTCAAAGTCGTAGTCGAAGGTCGAAGTAGCCCATTCGATGGTTGAAGTAGCCCAAAAAAATACTCAGAAATTCAAAGTATTTTTCATTCTAATCCTTTTAATTCTACGTTTTTTTACTTCGAATCCTTCACTCGAGCTTGGTGAATTGGCTCCTAAAAGTCTCATTTCGCAATGTAATACTTTTTCTGTATTACATTGCGAATTTTAATTGGGCACTGCCAACTTTTAAGAAGTGCTTGAAGGTGTCGTAATCCTTTGGAGCAAACATGACAACTTTTTCATTAAGAAGTTTTATTACATTCACTGCTCACTGGCGCAAACTATAAAATTCGCAAACCTTCTTCCACTGTCGGAAGTGTCGCTACACAGTTTCTGTGTTCGCAAAAGCTGTATTAAATTCGCACAGAGGCAAATTTGTTTGCATAACTTTTCGCATTGCGAATATTTTTTCCTTTACCGACTTTTATTACATCCCCCCAATAACATCTTCCAATTGTAAAAGGGGACATTTGTCATTAACTTTTACAGTCGATTTGTTAGCAGCTGTGGAGCAAAATAAAATTTAAAAAATTTTAAAATTTCGTTGAAAAAGGCCCTAAGAAGGGCCGAAACTCGGATATGCATTAAATAAAGCACAATTTATTCACAAGAAAATGGAGTGCGGGTCCTTCTGAAATATTATATATATATATATATATATATATATAGATAGATACATAGATAGATAGATAGATAGATACACACACATTTAGGGGCAAATTTACTTAATTAACCCTTGATATTCGACTGTCGAAGTTAAATCCTTCGACTTCGAATATCGAAGTCGAAGGATTTAGCGATATTCATTCGATTGTTCGATTCGAGGATTTTAATCCATCGATTGAATGATTTTTATTCGACCAAAAAATACTTAGGAAGCCTATGGGGACCTTCCCCATAAGCTAACATTGACTTTGGTAGCTTTAAGGTGGCGAACTAGGGGGTCGAAATTTTTTCTTAAAGAGACAGTACTTCGACTATCGAGTGGTCGAATAGTCGAACAATTTTTAGTTTGAATTGTTCGATTCGAAGTCGTAGTGGAAGGTCGAAGTAGCCAAAAAAAATTCGAAATTCAAAGTTTTTTTTCTTCTATCCCTTCACTCGAGCTAAGTAAATGGGCCCCATATATAGTTCTATTCAATAATTCACGTATAAGTGGTGAAACTTGGAACTAATCACTTTATATAAATTTATTTAATTTAAACAATTCTATTTTCTCCATCAAAATAGTTTGCAAAGAAATAATAGTAAAAATACTATACTATTACTATAATAATAATAATAATAATAATAATAATAGAAATAATCTGTTTTTAAATTACTATTTCTATCACTTTGATGAAATCTACATGGCCCCCAGATTCACATATGAATGTTTTTTGAAAGTATGCATAATAGGGCCTGATGGGATTGTGAGTGTTTAGGGATCTATGGATCGCCAAGAATAAGAACAGATTTATATTCACTATCGAATACAATGTAATATGTTATTTTGTCACAGACAATGTATATCAAAGAGCCTTGGTGGTTATTTACACTGATGAAAATAGTAAGTAAATAGCAAGGTTAAATATCTGTATATGAATTATCTGAACTGAGTTTTACAGAAAGTACATTCAGGTGCTATGGTGGGAAATGGGCATTTGTTACCATTTACACTCAACACTTACGGTCCTACAACACAATAAAAGAGAAGTAGATTCAAGAAAAAATGGATGATCTTTTGACGCATGCCTTTATGAAGACTTGTACACTTCCGTCCTCAGTGAACACATCTACAGATGTCCCAGATGGAATATTATAAATCACACAAAGCTATTACCTTATAAACTAATTATCTGTCATTTTGTATTCGTATCAATGGCCATGTTTCCCACTGCAGTGCTAAAAATTGAAATGATGTTTTGCAAGTAGATGTCAGCTAATTTACATCTCCACATCAGCTGACGACGGTTATTAATAAACCCTGATCAGGTAGTTTGCGTTCACATTTTGCGAATAGTTGCACAAGTTCACAAGCAGATGAGTGAGCATGAGTTAGTACACAAGAGAGGATCATTAAAAGAATGAGTCTATTATTAGTTTTCAGACTTCTAAAGGAAAAAAAAATGAAATTCAGTTGCTCCAAGTCATCTATAATGTCTAGTCTGTTCATAGACTAATATTAACTAGGAAGTAGATAAACTCTTTCAGCTTCTATTCTCCATTAATTGTATACAATAATAATGAAGGCTGTGTTCAGAACACGTCACCCACCTGTAATAATAAAATAAAATGATTATTGCCTGACATTATGCAGAGCTCTTCCTGTTTTAAACTATTCGTTGAAACAGATAGAACCTCTGCAATCCTGACCCAATATTGGGTTTGTGCTTTTTTATTTTTAAAAAGTCTTCAATCTGCAGACAGTTTCATACACTCGTCTCCCTAAGGTACATAGTGCCGATGTTGTAGGAAACCTTTCTCATTCTAACAGATGTTAAAGAATGCTTTGGTTGCTTCTGACCACTGTTGGCCTCCAGGAAATAGCAAATCCCAGATATTTCTTCTGGAAAGTTTTCTGGAAGCTCCTCGCGAGAACGGGGTACAAAGTGGAAATTTCCTTCATCTTTCAATAGTCTAGAAAAAAACATACAAATAAAAATAAATATCAGAGCTGTTAAAGTAATAGGTTTGTAATTTAAAGTAACTTAAATCCTGGGTTGCCTGTTTTTTTGTGCCAAGATCTTGCAGAGTTTTACCTAGGAAACTAAATATAAAATTTAGAGGGGATAATATAGACACAAGGGGGTCTATTACTAACATTAGAATTTTATTTTTTTTCCACAAGTCTCTAAAAAAATCATGGTTTGTCTATATTTCTTTAAAACTCTAAAAAAAATTATATTTATTAAATGTAAAAACCTACTGCAAGATTTCACCATGTAAAAGTTGCTGAGGTCCTATAGAAGTCAATGGGAGCTCTGCAAATCCTATTGGACCATTTTACTCAATTTTAACTTTTTTGGGAGTTTTCTTTGGATCTTTTAATAACTTTCATGGCATTCATGGTTTTAGAGAAAATGAGTTAAAACTAAGTTTAAAAAAAAACTCTAAAATACTTTGATAAATGTGCCTCTAAGAGGAAAATGTATTAAAATTCAAGAGTTTTCTTCCTCTTGTTTTTACCTATTCTTAGGGGCAAATTCACTATGCGCCGAAGCGCCTAACGCTAGCGTCAATTCGCTAACATTGGCCATTTTTGTTACTTCGCAAATTCACTAACGGACGCTGGCGTAACTTCGCACCCTTACGCCTGGCGAATTTGCGCAACGGACGTAACTACGCAAATTCAATAACGCGCGCATTGTTCTGAACGCTACCTTTTACGCTAGACTTCCTTCGCCACCTCAGACCTGGCAAAGGGCAATAGAGTAGATAGGGATTTCTTCAAAAAAAGTTAAAAAATTTTCTAAGTCCCAAAAAACGCTGGCGTTTTTTCTATATTATGGGTGATAGACTGAAAAAGATCGAAACATTTTTTGGGGCTCCCCTCCTTCCCCCCTACATTTCATGGCAACTCTATACAGTGGGCACATGTGTTGGCCAAAATAAAAATTTTATTTGATGTTTTAAAGGTTTCCCAGGCATTTGTAGTGCTGCTACATATTCTTCCATTGAAATTTGAATTTGGCGCCGTATGCAAATTAACCATTGCTAGCGTAACTTCACTTCACTTAGCGAATCAACGCTAGCGCAACTTCGCAACCTTATGCTACCCCTGAGTGCAACTTCGGATTTTAGTGAATTTGCGAAGCGCTGGCGAAACTATGCCTGGCGAAGTGTGGCGAAGTTACGCCTGGCGCAACTACGAATCTTAGTGAATTTGCTCCTTAATGTTTTCTGCTACATTTGGAATGATTTTTGTAGTCACTGTGAACATTAAGAATATTCTTTACAGTATTACTGTAAATATATATTATAATGAGATGCAATGCTCTTTTTAAAATGGCTTAGAGGACAAATATTGTTATATGATATAATAATTGAGTTTTATTAATGCAACAACTGGCATTTCGGTACAGCTAGCATCATAGAAAGCCAACTTTTTTTTTAGAGATGTGAAAAGCGAAGTTAATTAGTATGGCTCCCCTCGTAGTTTTCTCACCAAGAGAAATAGGTACAAAAAAGAGCAATTAGCTCTGCAGAAAAAAAACTCATTAGCGTTCTTGCTTTTAAAGAAGTGCTATAATTATCCTTAATATATGTATTTGTTGGAGTCTCACAGCTGAGGGTATAATGTCAAAAGAAAGTGCTACTGGAAGTTTTTATTCCTTTTTAAATAATAATAATAAATAAAGCTTGTTTTTAAGATAAAGCAATGAGGTCTGTGTGTTAATTTAATTTTTTTTGTGATGTGGGAAGATGCTGCTTTTAGTGGCAACCTTGTGTGTACCTTAATTAGGGCAATTATCTCCCTAATTTCACCTATTCATTACACTTTCACATCCATGCTAGTCATTTATTATCCCAACTGTTGCCTTGAGCTGGATACTACAGCTTGCAAAACAAAATAATGTGAAATCTCAGAGGAAAAGGCATCGAACCAAATAGAATATGTATTCTGCAAATCATAAAAACCTTGAGGCCCTCTTGGTGAGCTAATGTTTATGCAGATACAAGTATCTACTAATACAAAATACATCAGAATTTTCAGCAAGGGAGACAAGTGAGGAAATGTGAGTAGCAGAGGAGTGAAAGGCTTTGAATGTTCGCAGGAGGATTTCCTGTTAACTGGGTTTACAAGATCTGGGCCAGGAGGTAAACGAGAAGAGTTATTCTATTGGACTTTAGTTGATCTCTGTCTAGTTATCATAACACTCTGAAAGTACAGGTATGGAAACCATTATACAGAAACCCGTTATCCAGAAAGCTCTGAATTACAGAAAAGCTGTCGCCCATTGACCCTATTTTATCCAAATAATCCAGATTTTTCAAAATGATTTCCTTTTTATCTTTAATAATAAAGCAGTACATTTCACTTGATCCAAACGACAATATAATTATTCCTTATTTAAAGCAGAACCAATCCATTGAGTTTTTTTAATGTTTGTATGGTTTTCTAGTAGACATAAGGTATAAAGATACAAATTACGGAGAGATCCAGTATCCTAAATGTATGTCTATTCTTGTCATATTTTCAGTTTATCAGCTTCCTGCATAAAGAATTGATCTGATTATGCAATAGGAACCAACTGGCCAATCCATCAAAAGTCCAGACTCTGAGGCTTTTGCACCTCATTCCTGCTAATTCCTAATGAACTGTCCCAGTTTGCAATCTTTGATTTCATTCCATCTGCCAGATTCTCATGCAGTGTACAAACATTACAACTTTGTCTGTATAATTATAATTTGCCACTCTAGAGCCATTTCTAAATGTCAGTCCCCAGAAGATTTCTAAAAACTATAAATATATTTGTCATAGTCCAGAAATTTAAGGCATTGGTTTATGTAACCTAATATTTTCTTGAAATAAAATGAATTCATTTCTATGTCCCTCCTTTGCCATTAACCCAGACTACGAGTGGCAAAACTCAATAGCAAATCTGATCTGGGGCAAATTTATTGAAATTCAAGGAGGTTTCCTCGTGTTTTCTGCTACATTTGTCACTGTGAACATGGCTTTAGAATATTCTTTACAGTACTATTGTAAATATATATATTAATTAGATGCCATGCTCCTTGTTAAATAGCTTAGAAAAAAATTGTTATATGATATAATAATAGAGGAATAGATACAAAAAAGACCAATTAGCTCTGCAGAAAAAAAAGTCATTAGCGTTCTTGCTAGGCTTGGGCGAATTTGACCCGTTTCGCAAAAAATTCCCTGCCAGCGAAATGTCGCCGATGCCCATTAACATGCGACGCCATACAATTCTATGGGCGTCATTCATGGTGAAACAAGGCAAAAACATTGGCCCATGCCTTCTTGCTATAATTTGGTCGCAATTTTTTTAAAATAAAGTGTAGAGTTTTAGTGAATAAATAATGTGTGACCAGACCGGAACAAAACACAAGACAAACTAAGGCCGGTTGCATGTATTAGTGTAATTTCTGACTGGTACGGTGAAGAAGAAACTAATTTTCTTCTTTCACATGACATTGATGGTAAGTTCCATGAAGAAATCATTAGCCAAAACGTGAGTAGGTGTATTAATTAAAATGGGAATTTAAACAGTTTTTAGAATTTGAAAACTTGAATATTTCTTATATGTCTGGTTATGTATGAAATAACTTGATTGCTTAAAAACCTGAAATAAAATCGCAAACACAGTGAAATCACATTCTACTCTTTATTTTCAGTGAATCCGCAAAGCTATATATAAATAATTCTTAAACGTTTTAATTTTGGAAACTGGAATTTCCAATTTATGGCACAAACATCCTTTAATTGTGTTAAAAAGTAAATTCCCTACCCACAATAGGGCAGAGAAATTCAAACTTGAGTTGTTACCGTTGTTGAGCTGGGGGGCTTGTTGTTACCGCAATTTGAGCTGGGGGAGGGGGACAAAAGTGAGTTACCTTGAATCATGTTTTTTCATGGGGAAAAAATGCAAACTCAAATTTTCAAGAAAACACTAACTAGCATCTAAAAGTTGGTGAATTAATTTAGGAGTCAATGGGAAATGTCTTTTCAAAAAATGTTTCAATTAGATTAATGTGAAATTTTGCATACTCATTGAAAATGAAAGGTAATGTGATTTCACTGCACTCAAGTTATTTTCTCGATCTTCAAGTTTTTTCACAAATAAGTGCACATTGAAGCTTTTCAAGTTTTCAAATAATCTCAAAATCTTTGATTGACCTGTGCACAACAGTCTATGCCAGTGACAGGCTCCTACTGGCTCTATAGTACTTACAAAGCTACAAGTTCCAGCATTTGATCACCAGTATGTGTAATGTAGTTAGTTTTACAAATATGCAGAATGGCACCCGTTGCCTTGGCCAAGCCCCTCACAAAGTGCTTTTACTTCTGATTAAATTATATATTTGTCTTTTGCTAAGGTATAAACGTCTTCTTTCTTATTTTCACAACAAAAAAAAAAATTCTATAAACCATGTAGAGAACATTTGGAATACTCACTGGTATGTTGTCGGACTGACGTTTATTCTACAAGGATGGCTTCCAGATTCAAATTTACTAGCCAGAGTAACATTATTTCCAAACAGGCAATAACGTGGCATTCTTACACCAACAACACCAGCAAGGACAGAGCCAGAGTGAATTCCTATTCTCATCTGTAAAAGAAAAAGACATTTATGTAAGAGAATACTATATTATTTCTCTGCAGTTTTTAGCATTTCATCATGCCATGTGTAGGCCTATAGACAAATATTCTATAGTATTTGTCTATATGTATTTTGTGGTCACAGCCTCATTGTACCCCCGCCTAATGGTTTTAAAAATTAGTGGTGAGCACAAATTTCCCTTGTATGTGGAGGCCTATTTATTAGAGGTTGATTTTAGTGGTTTTAGAGGCTTTTGAAACTATGATTAAACTCTACTCCTTTAAAACTACTAATACTATGGAATTTTTAAAAGTTCCAATTATACAAATATGAATTGAAAAAAATGGTGCACTACAAAATACGAGTATTTCTAAAACCTCTAAAAACGAGTTTACCTGTGAATTACTAGTAAAAAAAAAATTTTTGAAAAACCGATAGTCCGAATTGAAAATCTTCCAATAAGATTAGTGCAGCTTCCTTGACTTCTATGGGACCTCAACTGCTTTTTTTCAGTTTTGTATTAGAGGTTTTCACAGTTTTTAAACTTAATAAATCTTGAATTTGTAGAATTTTAAAGAAATATATTTGTCAAAAAATAAGATTTTTTTTTGTAAATTTTCCCAACAGAATTAACATATAACTCCAGAACAGTTAAGCAAGAAATTCTAAACCTATATTTTGGGCTTCTGTACCAGCCAAAGGCCACTACAGCCCTTTAGTGGTGGAAAGCTGTGGAAAGGTTGGCCTAGCATAGTATGTTTTGTATATAAAATACAGTACTCTATCTAAAACTACCTGAATTATTTCCCAGGATAACTGCTATGCATTATAATTTGCCCCTTAAAGCAAATGCATACCCTGGCAGGCTAATCTCAGGTTGCATGCCCAAACATTCTGTGGGACACCATTATACTTAAAGTATCTCCCAAGACTCTCATTAACTTATTCTTCATAGAATAACATTTCCTGAGACCTATCAGGTCACCTTAAATCCAGAGACTGACAATATAAGGTGACATGATGACTTTTCGTCATATTATTGACCAAAGATCACAAAGACCAAAACCCCAGTCCCTCAGATGCTTTTTGGCAGGCCTGATGCTTTCCCAAGGCTAAAAAGAAAACTTCCACTTGGAGCAAAAAACTGACACTTAAGGACAAAAAATGCCAGACTGGGTGTAGGGTTCGGTCTTTTGAAGCTTTGGGGTGTCCTTCTGATGGGAGCAGTGGGGTGGGAATATTGCAGTAGGCACGACATGGAGTTGGCTTGGGAAAGATTTTTGAATCAGAAACATTCTTTCTTTTGCAGAGGAAACCATTACAGAATAGAATCCTTGCAAGAAAACAAGTTATACACCCATTAAATGTGAGCATTTATCACACTGTACACTCATTCTTTGAACAATAGTGGATGAATCATACATTAAATTAAAAGCCAATGAGCAGTATTGTACAAAGCCTAAATACACTTAAAAAAAAATTGCTGCTTTGTTTTGATCCCCACGTTTTACACGGGGCCACTGTTCTCATCCCCTGCATGATGGAAAATGCAATGAGAAAGCCATGGCTTAATTGAGCTTTGTTGATATTTTTCCCCAACAGCTTAGTGATTTTACCAAAAAAAGCCTATTTTTACAAGTAATTAAGATCAAATATCAAATTAGAATCTCGTGAAAAGCTCTGTGCTAATTCTTTCTTTTTGCTAATGATTGCTCACATTTAAAGGTGTGAATAACGGCTTTCAAGTCTCTTTTTTTTCACTCCTTTATCCTATTTTCATTATCAGAACTGCTTTATTGAGGGAGATCATAGAGGTTTCAGCACTTTCATCCTATTATTTCCCTCAAATGGTCCGTCAGTGAATTTCCTCACCTTTCTATTCTTTTAACTCACCTTCACTCTGCATCTCTATTATCCACAATATTTTGCCTGATGTAACTCTCAGTAGTACAGTGCCCTGGTTCTGCTAAAGCATATATATCATTTATTATTATTAACCATTCATTAATGATAATACTAGAAAAGTAGTACATTTATGGGGTCTATTAGCTTGAAAGCCTTGTTGCATTACATTTCCATTCTCTGTTTTTTTAATTTGTATGTTCTCTTTATAGGTATGAATAATGGCATAGTAGCATAAATACTTACACCAAATGAAATTCTTCACTTTATTCCTATACACAGTGGTGCTATGCTATGCAGGTACTGTCTACAAGGCTAAATCCAATTGGTCCTTCTCAGGAACATTCCAAATTACAAATGCCACTAAGCAGTGCTCTGTAGGTATTTGTAAGCATTTGGAGCTATGCATGGATCTCTGTGGAATAATGGGTACCTGTATGGGTCTGGCCAAATATTTAGGGGCACATTTACTTAGCTTGAGTGAAGGATTAGAATAAAAAATGGCTACTTTGACCTTCGACTACGACTTCGAATCAAACTTCGACCACCTACGTCGCCACCTAAAACCTACAGAGCACCAATGTTAGCCTATGGGGAAGGTCACCATAGGCTTTCCTAGCTTTTTTTGATTGAAGGAAAATCGTTCGATTGATGGATTAAAATCCTTCCAAAGGATTTTTCCTTTGATCGAAGGAAATGCGGTAAATCCTTCGACTTCGATATTCGAAGTCAAAGGATTTTCCTTCGACCAATAGTAAATGTGCCCCCTAATGTGGGTTTACTATGGGGCACATTTACTATTGGTCGAATATCGAGGGTTAATTAACACTCGATAGTCGACCCTCGAAGTTAAATACTTCGAATATCGAAGTCAAAGGATTCGTTTGATCGAACGAATGATTCAAAGGATTTTAATCCATCGAACGATTTTCCTTCAATCCCAAATTGGCTAGAAAGCCTATGGGGACCTTCCCCATAGGCTAACATTGGTGCTCGGTAGGTGTTAGGTGGCGAAGTAGGTGGTCGAAGTTTTTTTTAAAGAGACAGTACTTCGACTATTGAATGGTCGAATAGTCTAATGATTTTTAGTTCGAAGTCGTAGTGGAAGTCAAAGGTCGAAGTAGCCAATTCAATGGTCGAAGTAGCCAAAAAAATACTTCGAATTTCGAAGTATTTTTTATTGCAATCCTTCACTCGAGCTAAGTAAATGTGCCCCTAAATGTATGTACAGGTATAGATCCATTATCTGGAAACCCATTATCCAGAAAACTCTGAATTACGGAAAGGCCATCTTCAATAGACTTCATTTATACAAATAATTGAAATTTTTAAAACAGATTTCTGTTTTCTCTGTAATAATAAAACAGTAGCTTGTACTTGATCCAAACTTGGATATCAAGAAGCCTTATTGGAAGCAGAACCAGTCTATTGGGTTTATGTAATGTTTACATGATTTTCTTGTAGAGGTACAGTATAAACATCCAAATTATGGAAATTCCATTATCCGGGAAAGCCCCAGGTCCCGAGCATTCTGGATAACTGGTCCCATACTTGTATACGAATCAAAACTTATGGGGAAAATGATTGGAACATAATATTTGATTTGGCTCAGCACATGGGTGGCTAAATAGGAAAGCACCAAGGAGCAATCCACTTATATCTTCTTCTTTCTTCGAATTTCCCGGGGCAAATGCATTTGCAGTTTAACAAAATACCCAACTTTTTCGTTAAATTTCAGCTTTTCGTTCTACTGCGCATGCACAGCCGAGCGAGAAAGGAGGAAGACGGAAGAAGATGTTCCGTGGTGCTCACTGATATAACTCTGGGCCCGGGGTTTCAGGTAAGTCAGTACAATTACTTGGGGTGCCTAACATTTGGCACCCCAAGTGTACAATGCCTTTCCTTCTTCATTAACATGGCAACACATATACAGTGTAGGAGATGTGCTTATAGGCGGCTGAGGGGATGAGATGCAACACTACATTGAGCAGTGAGCTCCGCCAGTTTTTATTCCTTAAACTTGCTGCACTTAGGCATTAGTTGATTGACTTTCAACACTTTTTACTAAAGTTCATATTTTTTTATTTTCTGTGAATTTAACTTTTTAGAGATACAAATCTGGAATTTAAATAATTACTCTTAAACCACAAATTCTTTTAATTATTTGAATGTAAAGAGCCCAAAAAAATGTAACACAAATCCTAGTATTTAGGGCCTTTACACTTTGGTGTTTGCTCTTGCGCTCCTCTTTGGTGTCTCTTTGAAGTGTTCCACTGTACGGAAACACAAGAGTTAACATTCTTTTCTAGCTTTCTGTACCCATGGGGCTACACTGAACTGCAGAAAGCAGGTGAGACACAACATGAATAAAACCCTGATTTGCTGGGGTGCAGCTTTTATTCTTACTTACGTCACCTTTAAAGGAATTGTTTGGTATAAAAATAAAAACTGGGTAAATAGATAGACTGTGCAAAATAAAAAATGTTTCTAATACAGTTAGTTAGACAAAAATGTAATGTATAAAGTCTGGAGTGACTGGGTGTGTAACATAATAGCCAGAATACTCTTGGATTTCCACTGATTGGTTACCAGGCAGTAACCAATCAGAGACTTGAGGGGGGCACAATGGTCATAACTGTTGCTTTTGAATCTGACCTGTATGCTAAGGATCAATTGTAAACTCACTGAACAATTATGTCTAGTGATGGGCGAATTTAATTGGCAGGCGCAAATTCGGGACGAATTCCCGCGTTTCGCAGACGTGAATAAATTCGTGAAACTGCAGCGAAAATTGCCGGCGTCCAAAAAACGGATGCTGGCGTCCGTTTTTTTCAGACGCCAGCACATTTAAGCAAGTGAATGTGCGCCAGCGTCCAAAATGAGACGCCGGCGGTGTTTCACAAATGTTCTGCCGTTTCGCGAATTTCACTGGAAATTCGCTCATTTTTCGGCAAAGTGAAATGGGAC
The DNA here is from genome assembly GCA_038501925.1 of Xenopus petersii. Lineage (NCBI taxonomy): Eukaryota > Metazoa > Chordata > Amphibia > Anura > Pipidae > Xenopus > Xenopus petersii. The sequence continues at coordinate 156,510,507 of CM076675.1, forward strand.
AAATTCACCCATCACTAGTTATGTCGCATGTGGTCCCCTTAAAGTCACTGACTAACTCAGAGTTAGAGAGCTGAAAAACAGGAAGTAGTTTTCTGTAATGTTATATAGTTACATAGTTAAATTGGGTTGAAAAAAGACAAAGTCCATCAAGTTCAACCCCTCCAAATGAAAACCCAGCATCCATACACACACCCCTCCCTACTTTTAATTAAATTCTATATACCCATATCTATACTAACTATAGAGTTTAGTATCACAATAGCCTTTGATATTATGTCTGTCCAAGAAATCATCCAAGTCCCTCTTATAGTCATTAACTGAATCAGCATCACAACATCACCCGGCAGTGCATTCCACAACCTCACTGTCCTTACTGTGAAGAACCCCCTACGTTGCTTCAAATGAAAGTTCTTTTCTTCTAGTCTGAAGGGGAGGCCTCTGGTACGGTGATCCACTTTATGGGTAAAAAGGTTCCCTGCTATTTGTCTATAATGTCCTCTAATGTACTTGTAAAGTGTAATCATGTCCCCTCGCAAGTGCCTTTTTTTCAAGAGAAAACAACCCCAACCATGACAGTCTCCCCTCATAATTTAAGTCTTCCCTCCCTCTAACCAGTTTAGTTGCACTTAGTCTCTGCACTCTCTCCAGCTCATTTATATCCCTCTTAAGGACTGGAGTTCAAAACTGCACTGCATACTCCAGATGAGGCCTCACCAGGGACCTATAAAGAGACATAATTATGTTTTCATGCCTTGAGTAAATGCCCTTTTTTATGCAAGACAGAACTTTATTTGCTTTAGTAGCCACAGAATGACACTGGCCAGAATTAGACAACTTGTTATCTACAAAGACCCCTAGATCCTTCTCATTTAAGGAAACTCCCAACACACTGCCATTTAGTGTATAACTTGCATTTATATTATTTTTGCCAAAGTGCATAACCTGCATTTATCAACATTGAACCTCATTTTCCAGTTTGCTGCCCAGTTTTCCAATTTAGACAAATCACTCTGCAAAGTGGCAGCATCCTGCATGGAACCTATAGTTCTGCACAATTTAGTATCATCAGCAAAAATAGAAACAGTACTTTCAATGCCCACCTCCAGGTCATTAATAAACAAGTTGAAAAGCAAGGGACCTAGTACAGAGCCCTGCGGTACTCCACTAACAACACTGGTCCAATTAGAAAATGTTCCATTTACCCCCACTCTTTGTAGTCTATCTTTTAGCCAGTTCTCTATCCAGGTACAAATACTATGTTCCAGGCCAACATTCCTTAATTTAACCAGTAACCTTTTGTTATGTTACACATCCAGTCATTCCCATGTTCTCCCAGGTGTAATTCACAACCATGAAGAAATAGGGGAATTGTTCTGAAAATGAAAATTTGATGTAAGCTTCATCATACTGATAAAAAGAAACTTTCTTAATACAATCAATTAAATATTCTGCATCTTTTAAGCAAAATAAGCCCCCCCTATAAGATATATTGGATCTACTGTAACTGTCAATGAATATCTGACACCCAAACGGCTGCATGAAGACAGGAGTGAAGTTAAACTTGATTATTTCAGAAACGGTACATAATTTTTAATTGATTGTATTTAGAAAGTTTCTTATTTCAGTGTGCCAAAGCTTATATTAAATTTTCATTTTTGCAATAGTTACCCTGTAATTCTTTTTCACAAATAGGTTTTGTTTTTTCTTAAAGTTTTTTGAGATACAAATGGTTCATGTGGGTACCACCACAAGCATGCTGAGGGTCAGTAGTTCATTGCAAATTGCTAACTCATGCTGGAATCAGCCATGTGGAGGCCTTTATAGTTAAGGTTGGTCTTTAGCGGTTTTAGAGAAACCACGACTAAACTTACAAACTCGAAAACGACAACTGTCATTGCATTTACTGTCACTGAATTTATTAAAAGTTCAGAATAAAAAAAGTATGTAAAAAGTAAAAAGTAAAAATGCACAGAACGATCTGAAAAAAATCCAAATACCACGAAAATCTCTAAAAATGTAAGTTTTTCAGACGATTCACAGTGAAAAAAAATCTGAAAACCTCTAACATTTTGATTTGAAAATGGTCCAGTAGGATCAGCACTCCTGCCATTGACTTTTATAGCACCTCAACAACTTTTACTTCACAAAGTTTGACAGGAAAGGCTTTTGGAGTTTTTTTTTACTTGATAAATCTTGAATTTTTAGAGCTTTTTAAAAAATTTAAAAAAACACAAGTTTTTCAAGATTCACAGAAAAAAATAAATTTGATTGTTAATAAATGGGCCCCATAGAGTAGGTGAAATCATCATCACTGACCCACAATATTTCTATGTGCAGCAGGAAAAAAAATTTGGCTGAGTAACCCCGATACATATCTTTATATATGTAAAATAACTGCAAAAAAAACCCCAAATTAATATATTATTGAAAGAGGTTTATTGCCCCTTCTACAGTTAGTGGAGCTTCCCAACTGACAATTCTCTTGTCCTTTATATAGGCATGGGATCCATTATCTGGAAACCTGTTATCCAGAAAGTTTCAAATTACGGAAAGGAAGTCTCCCATAGACTCCATTTGAATTAAATAATTCAAATTTTTGAAATGTATTTTCTTTTTTCTTGTAATAGTGGAACAAAACTCTGTACTTGATTATGAGATATAATTAATCCTTATTGGATTTATGTTTGAATTATTTAACAGACTTAAGGTATGGACACTCAAATTATAAAAATCCCTTATGCAAAAAACTCAGGGGTTCCGAGCATTCCCATACCTGTATAGTAAAACTTTGGGATTACAAATTGGAGGGTTTAAACATTACTCAACAATGGCTACACCCGTTTACTTATCATCCCATCAACGGGGTCTTTTTTTTTTTTGCATTTAGTTACACATTCATTTTGTACTGAATTTGTCGGTGTAAATATCATTTTCTTATTTGAGCTACAGAAGCCATAATGAAAAGGCTTCAAAATATCACAAGATCTGAAGAGGTTCCAGTACAGTGGTGTGCCATCCTAAAAGATAACTTGATCGAATCTGATTTTAAAATTCAATAAATAAAATAACTTATGGCCTAAATGTATAATGCCTGAATGAACTACTATAATTAGAATGCTTGTAGCATAGTGAATGCATTAAATAATTCAAAGCTTGCTGGATAATTGCAGTCTTTTAAAGCTTAAAAATAACCTTGCAAAAAAACAAAATGAAAATTATTAATCTGCCTTGACCCACACAGTGTGCAAAGTGCAAAAAACTATTGACAGGTAGCTTATCTTAACAATGAGTTATCTGGTTGGGTTGCCTATCTGCAACAGAGCTGTCCACCAATGCATGGACAGAGAGTTGTGGGTTGGAGATAGGAACCCGCATATAACATTGTGCAATTCACAAAAATGTGCAGGACCCCATAGATTGCACACAAGACATAATCAAGTTTTTGGGCTCCCACACTCCAGGACATTGAACACTGGATGTTGCTTGAAAATAATCTTTATTTGATCCATTAAAAATTCCACCTGACATATTCTGTAAGTCACACACTTGGAGGCTTATTTATTAAAGGTTGATTTTTAGTGGTTTTTGAAAAAAAAACACAATTGTAATTTTTATTAAAAGATCTGAATTTTAAAAAATACGAACGGAAAAAAATCACTGAACGATTTGCTAAAAAATACAAATGTGTGTTTTTCGGATACAAAATCCAAAAACTGCTACATTTCTGATAAAATGGGCCAAAAGGATCACCGCAGCTCCCGTTGCCTTCTATAGCACCTCAACAACATTTTGTATTAAAGGCTTTTGTGGATTTTTTTACTTGATAATTCTTGAATTATTAGAGCATTTAAAAAATATAGGAAGACCACAAGTTTCTCAAGATTCATGGGAAAAAAATAGCTATTCGATTCTTGGTAAATCGTCCCCAAAATCATAGGAATATTTTAATATTTTAAGATTTAATATTTCACTAAGATCACACCTCCTTACATGTCATCTTAAAACCATTTTGAAAGTATTAACTGGTTACAGATTAAATAAAGGTATAGGACCTGTTATCCAGGATGATTGGGAACTAGGACTTTCCATAATTTACAGCAAATCTTCATACTAGAAAATCATGTAATGTTATATAAATCCAATAGGCTGGTTTTTCTTCTAATACCTGTACCATAAGAAAAGCATATCTATCAAAATTATAATACATTAAACAAATCAGCTAATATCAAAAACAGAATTCAAACCCAGTGGCTGACAAGTGTCATCCTTACCTGATACAATGTTATGTTAATATGCCCCTCATCTAGTGATGGTCGAATTTGGGGCGTTACGCTTTGCCGGAAAATTCACAAATTTTCCGCAAAAATTTGCGAAACTGCGCCGGCATCCATTTTTTTACTCTGTTTCGCAAATTTTTCGCCTTTCCCCAAATTTCATGGAAAATTCGGTAAACTGTGCCGCGTACATTTTTTTTTGACACGACAAATTTTCGCTGGTGAAATTTCACAGTGGTTTCGCAAATTTATTCGCCGGCGGGAATTTGCCGCAAGTTCACACCTGCCAAATAAATTCGCCCATCACTACCCTCATCCCATCTTTTTGAAGGAGAAGGAAAGTCATATCCCATTTGGAGTTGCTAAATGTTAGGCAAAAACTTTGAGTTTTTCAAGTGCCAATTAGATACAGTTGTACAATTCTAATCGAAACTCTTAATTTGAGTTTATTTTAAAAAATGCAGAATTTTTTTCCAATCCTATTTTTTCAATCTGAAAAATGAGTAACTAAGCCAAATTCGTGGTAGTTACCGTATATAGGGTATATACGGTGCTGAAAAAGTCTACCTCGCCTTATACGCGGGTCAGCGATACCCGACCGGAGTAACTGAGATTGCAGTCACTTTTAATCATTCCTATACCAACAGTACACTTGGGGAGAGACTGCAATATCCCACAATGCCCTCTGTTGGTTATATGAAAGATTAACAGTGACTGCAATATCACACAGCGCCATCTGTTGGTTGTATGAAAGAATAACAGGGACTGCAATATCACACAGCGCCATCTGTTGGTTGTATGAAAGAATAACAGAGACTGCAATATCACACAGCACCATCTGTTGGTTGTATGAAAGAATAACAGGGACTGCAATATCACACAGTGCCATCTGTTGGTTGTATAAAAGAATAACCGGGACTGCAATATCACACAGCGCCCTCTGTTGGTTATATGAAAGATTAACAGTGACTGCAATATCACACAGCGCATCTGTTGGTTATACAAAAGATTAACAGTGATGGCAATATCAAACAGCACCCTCTGCACATGGTAGTGGGACAGTGGGACAATGCACACAGTAATCCGTTTGGCAATTCTCTGTCACCATCAGCTTTGCAAAGAAGTCCGGTTGATCGCTGGGGGGTCGCTTTGGCAGAATGTGCGCTGCTGGGAGACAGGGCTGTAGTTGTGTCTAGGCTTATACGCGAGTCAATAAGTTGTCCCAGTTTTTGTAGGTAAAATTAGGTACCTCGGCTTATACACGGGTCGGCTTATACACGAGTATATACGGTAGGTTAAATTTATTCCTGGTATCTTCCTACTAATAACTTCCCTTGATGAACAAGGTTGGGGAAAGCTAGTCTCAGTAATAGCTGCTATAAGTCAGGAACTGGAATTCTCAACTGCCAATGAGTGTTATTGATAAATCTATAAAAAAGGGAATTTTCGTATATATTGAATGACTTTAACAGCTTTCGGTTTCTAGACCTAACTTGAACTTGGGAGCTTTAAACATAGTGAACTGCCATTTTATAAAACACAAGTAGCGCATATGATTTATCCGAAGGAATAAAAATATTTAGCCACCTAGGCTATTTTCTCTGTAATATGTGCCACTGCTTATATAGTCCTGGTACTTTGTCTGCTAATGGAACAATCTGCTGGAACCATTTTTCTGGAAATTTGTTTTGAACAAAATCGAGAATAAAAAGTCACATTAGCTATAATGCTAGATATTTTCCTAAAAATTGCTAGGATCTAACATTTTAGATATCAAGTTTATTAAATGGCAGGTTGTCCATTCTGGTACTGTTCTTGATATATCACTTTTTTGTTACCGTTATGAAGCTTGAATGCAAATAATAGTTCATTTGCAGTAACTGAATGAATCTATAAAATAAATATATTAGCTCTCTTTTTCAACCTTCCTAATGAATAAGAAGCTGGGAGCGCTAGGGCTGCTATCTGACAAACAAAAATATGGTGGTGTGTTTTGTGCTTTTGAAATATCAAGGACTATACTATATAATCATCTTTTCCTTCCTTCCTGCATTGTTGTTATGGATATTATGAAGCAAATGTCTTCTCTTTCTTCTGTTCTTCTGCTTTCCATAACTGCTAGAAAAGTGTTACTGACACTACAGGGGAGGCCCAATTATCAACACTCATTTTAGTGATTTAAGGGGTTTTATACAACACAAATAAACTCTTCCAAATCCAAATATAAAAAGTAAAGCACATTCCCTTCAAAAACTTTGAACATTGTGCTAAAAAAAAACCTTTAAAACCCCTTAAAAATTTAAGTTTTTCAGACAAAAACTCACTAAAAGTCTGAATGGCTATAAAAAGGTTGAATAGAATCCGTGCAGCTCCCACAGACCTCAGCTTTTACTTTGCCGAGTTTTTGTATTTGTTTGAGTTTTTGTAATTTTTTTATACTTTATAACTCTAACATTTATAGGGTTTTAGAGAAAAACAAAATCACATATTTTTAGAGATTACAATTAGAGAAATTACAATTAAAATTTAAAAATTACAACAGAGATTCAAGAATTTTTGTTTTCCTAAATTTCCATATTACTATATTTCCTACTGAAACCTTACTTTTCACCTCCCACATTCCTACTATCATTATTATGATAATCACCTTCACAGGAATAGGAAATTACACAACCACATTAAAATTACTGGTAAATACATTGCATGAGTAGGAAGAATCATCTAACTTTATACATAGCCCATACAAGCATTCTCCTTTAATAAGCAAATTGCTGCAAGAACATAATAGTAAAGTGGTAATTTAAATTTGATATTCTTAAATGAAAAGGTACGGTATTTACTGTATCTTCCAGGAGTCCATGTAAAAGAACGGATTCATTTCTAGTGGTTATAGCAACTGGTGCCACTAATAGTACATTGCCCCTGCTGTTTTGCACCAATTAGAAGTACAAGGAGAAGCTTGCACCGAGATATCAGATCTGACATAATAGTGGACAAGCAGAGTACAGGGACAACTGATGCTTATTTTATTGCAGGTAGTCTTTCTCTTTACCCATGTTTGGTTTAAAACAAGAGTGTTATCAAACTAGGGGTTCAATTACAAGGTACAACCACAGTTATGGTTATGCAGAAGGAGCACAAATTATTGGCCACAATTCACCAACTGGCAAATCAGGACCAATTGATGTGTACTGTGTAACGCTGGAGCTACCAACATGTTGAATGTGTTGCTACCTGTAGCTCAAGGGCTTTACCAGTGCCCTGTGTCAATAAGTGCACTAGATTTGTGCCCAGAAGAATTTCATGTTAGAACTGTTTTTTGTCTACTATAAAAACTTTAGCAGCAACCTGCACCCGAATTACTATTGAGTGAATAGTGAAATTGTGGAAAATAATAATCAATTATGGTTAAAAATCAAGCCTTTATATTTCTAAGATAGTACCAGTGAAATGTATGAAATCAAAGTACAGTGTAAATGCAATAAAACATTTTTCAGTAGCTCAATAGAAAAAGATGACGTAGAAGTTACTGCACCTTAATTGATCTTCCGTCAGGAGTGAGGACTTCTTCTGAAAGTTCCATCATCTTTAAAGCCATAAGAGCAATGAGCTTGGCATGACTGTTGCTCTTCCTGTGAAGTCCCGCTGCTACACAGTAAGCATCTCCAATTGTTTCAACCTGCCCGCAAACACACATACACACAGGATTTATTCATTTTTTAAGGTAAGAACAAAATCATCAGTGGCAGAAATTTTGCTTGTATATTAAAATGCATTGAAATGGGAATCCAAGAATAACCGGAGCACACTACGGAATTCCTCAATCTACAACAGCCTAAAAGTGATTTTTTTTTTTTAATATGAAAATCCGCTTTAGAAATATCCTGTTCCCTACATTGGTAACCTTCAAATCCCACCAGATGAATATGTGTCCATGTTCCAGTGATTCTAGAGCGAGATTCATGCACATCTACAAAGACAGGACTGAAGATTTAAATAGCGTTTCCACATTCATTATATGAAGTTTTTGGGGCTAGAAAAAAGAACAGAGTGGTCTGTCAATTACTCCCAGACTCGTTTTTTTCTGTCCCTGATAGGATTTAAATTTGAAAAACGACGTTCATGCTGGAATGGCTGCGGAAATAAGGATCTCTCCGTATAAGCATGCTAACATTTCTTGAAATATGTCAGATACTGGATCTGCAGTCCCACTGTTCTGCTTTCTATTAAATTCACCACTTTTGGACACTATTAGCTTTAAGGGTAGATTCACTAACAGGAAAATTTTCGCCAGCGTCAGCTTCGCACACCTCGCATCAGTTCGACAAATGCAAATGCGCTACGACTACACCAATTCACTAATATGCCGAGTTTTGTCCTGGGCACTGAATGCTGACAACTTTTCACTAGCGTTACTTCGGCAGTGTGAGAACTTCTTAGCGAAGGTAAGCTAGTATTAGTTTCTGCCTAGCAAAAATTCTCTAGTGGTCTTCCGCTTAGGTCAATTTAGAGATCCAGAAAGTGTAACTGGGCCATCTGTATGCAAGTTATCCATGGTGGTGAGTAGTATAAAAACTTTCTTTGACCCTAAGGTGTTAGCATACAAATTTCCTAGCCCTGATATAAAGCCAGAGAGAATCCTGTACAAAGTACTCTTCTGGTCTTGAGTTGCAGTCTGTACAAGTTTAAAGTAAGCTAGTCAAATTCAATTATAAATTGTATCATATGAAAATGGGTTGAAGGGATTTCTAGAGTAAAAGAGCATATGGATTAGTGATTTGTTGAACAAACAATATTAGTAGATCCAGGGAGTATTCCTGTTGCCATTCAAAGGTCAGAAGGTGAATTTGCAGGAAACCTTGGGGTTCTGTTTGCTTCCTCCAAAAGAACTTTCCTCCAAAAGAACTTCATGAATTTACTATGGCATATTACTATGTTTAATTGTATACATTTGACCTGGCTGAGTCTAACTTCAAAAGTGTTAAAAGATAATTGTGAGGAAGTCTTAGGTTTGTATCACATATAACATAAAATATTAATGAATGCTAGTGTCATAACTTCCAGTAGGATATTCCCTGCCAGATTCAATGACAGCTCATGGGCAACACAGCGGAATTAGATTATTAACAGATATGCCAAAAAAGTCAAGAGATAATGATCCAGTCCTGGATTTTTTACTCTACATGGCAACTTGAAATAAAGTCTTAAATAAGATCGGACTGGATCATCCTAAATTATCATGCTAATAAGATGTGGGCAGATGGTGGGGGCATCTCTATATGAATGAAAGAGGAGTTAGATGTGCACAGTAAATGCTGGTAATCTGCAGTAAGTAATAACAACAACAAAAAGCAACACAGCAGAAGAATTTCAGAATAAAAAGAGAAACACTAAGGGGCAGATTTACATAGAGTCGAATATCTAGGGCTAATTAACCCTCGATATTCGACCATTGAAGTTAAATCCTTCGACTTCGAATATCGAAGTCGAAAGATTTAGCGCAAATAGTTCGATCGAACGATTAAATCCTTCGAATGGTTCGATTCAAAGGATTTTAATCCATCGATCGAACGATTTCTCTTTGACTTAAAAAAGCTACCAAAGCCTATGGGGACCTTCCCCATAGGCTAACTTTGACTTCGGTAGCTTTTAGCGAACTAGGGGGTCGAAGTTTTTTCTTAAAGAGACAGTACTTCGACTATCGAATGGTCGAATAGTCGAACGATTTTTAGTGTGAATCATTCGATTCGAAGTTGATGGTCGAAGTAGCCCATTCGATGGTCGAAGTAGCCAAAAAAAATTTGAAATTCTAATTTTTTTTCCTCTATTCCTTCACTCGAGCTAAGTAAATGGGCCCCTAAAAGTTGTTTTTGTTATAGGTAAGTAGATGTCACTTTGTATTTTTCTTTTATTCATTTTGCCCATTTTGCATTATGTGGCATTATATTATTTTGCTATTCATGGGTTTACATGGCTGGTTGTTATCCTTACTACAGGATAGATATTGCTTGATCACTAAGGGGGTATTTATTTAAACTTAAAGTGTTCTCATCATTTTTAAAATAAAAATTCCACCTAACTCCTATCCACAATTTGGCTTAATTTACTACAAAACCTGAACGAAAATTGTGCGTACGTGAAAAATATAGACAAAATCGAGCAACAACTCGAATCATGCAACTTTTTTTATTTGTCAGCCGAAAACTTGAATTTTTAGAGTTTTTGAATGAAAACCAACAGCCTGAAACTCTCAAAGATCAGGCAAAAAAAACATAATTTCATCAATTATAAAAGAGGACATCTGCCATTGACTTTTACATGACTTCAACAGGTTTTAGCTGGAGTATTTTTGGATTCTGATTTTTAGCAGCCTTGGAGCATAATAAATCTCGACAAAAATATTTCCCTCTAAAGATTCAAGTTTTTCCCCATAAAAACTTGACCAGAAAATTTTGAGGATTAATAAATGGGCCCCTAAATGTCTAACATTATCAGGAGCAAATTATGTGCTCATAATGTACTGTACCTGTGTTATACTGTTTGTTTAAACAGCAATATTAGAAAAATGATCACAAATAGAAAGTCAAATTTTTTTTAAAAAAAGCCTGAAACTGAAAACCTAACTGAAAAATATAATAATACAAGTTCCAATCCACTAACTAGATACTAAGATACATCTTTCAGACTTGTGCAGAAGTGCCATTTTTGTGCATTTGCCAGCTTTTCCATCAACTTCATAAATCACCCAAGTGTTCCAGTTTTGTGTAACTTTTTATTTATCATTGTCAGAAACTATATTTATGGTATTACTGTGCAATAAAAGACAAAGCATAGCATACTCAATAAAGGCATAAAGATAAAACTGACCCATGCAAGTTCCCTGCTCTGCTCTTTATTAACCAACCAGTCTTTTCCAGTTTATGCCTAGCAGAATATATAACTATATACAGTATATAACTGGATACAAAATGGTTCTTCTACCAACTAAGAAGAGCCATGTTGCAGCTGGGGCAAAGTGCAAATAATAGATGCAAAGCACCATGTTTATGCCTGCCAGGTGGTGAACCTGTTGACATGTGCTGCTCATGGGGGCAACACGTGGCTGGGATGGGGCAAGTCTGCTCTTTGTGTGCCATTCAGGAGACCAAAGGAAGGAGCGCCAGTTTATATAGTGAATAAAGTACCCCCTCATGTAAAATATAAGGATATTAGAAGTTACCGAGGAGTTTCATGACCATATAAAAACACGAGGCCGAAGGCCGAGTGTTTTTATACAGGTCATGGATTTCCGAGGTAACTTCTAATATCCTCATATTTTGCAACTGGGGGTACTTTATTTTTTATAATACACAAATTTCAGTGAGTCATGTGACAGAAATGACATCAGAACTCACCGTTTATAACTGATGACATCAGAACTCACCGTTTATAAGGATATCATTTACAAGATATTCATGGCTTTTATGTATTATATAGAGATGGCGCGAACTGTTCGCCGGCGAACTTGTTCGCGCGAACTTGTTCGCGCGAACATCGGGTGTTCGCGCTCGCTGGAAGTTCGCGAATGTCGCGCGACGTTCGCCATTTTGGGTTCGCCATTGTTGGCGCTTTTTTTTGCCCTCTCACCCCAGACCAGCAGGTACATGGCAGCCAATCAGGAAGCTCTCCCCTGGACCACTCCCCTTCCCTATAAAAACCGAAGCCCTGCAGCGTTTTTTTCACTCTGCCTGTGTGTGCTGAAGAGATAGTGTAGGGAGAGAGCTGCTGCCTGTTAGTGATTTCAGGGACAGTTGAAAGTTTGCTGGCTAGTAATCGTGTTGATACTGCTCTGTTATTGGAGGGACAGAAGTCTGCAGGGGTTTGAGGGACATTTAAGCTTAGGTAGCTTTGCTGGCTAGTAATCTACCTTCTACTGCAGTGCTCTGTATGTAGCTGCAGTGGGCAGCTGTCCTGCTTCTGATCTCATCTGCTGACTGCTGCAATAACAGTAGTCCTTGTAAGGACTGCTTTTATTTATTTTTTTGTTCCAATACAGAGCAGTATCAAGCAGATTACTAGCCAGCAAACTTACTATCATCTGTCCCTGAAATCACTAACAGCTCTCCCCCTACACTATCTCTTCCAAGCACACACAGGCAGATTTTTCAGATACATTTTTGCTCTTGATCCCCCTCTGGCATGCCACTGTCCAGGTCGTTGCACCCTTTAAACAACTTTAAAATCATTTTTCTGGCCAGAAATGTCTTTTTTAGATGTTAAAGTTCGCCTTCCCATTGAAGTCTATGGGGTTCGCGAACCGTTCGCGAACCGCTCGCATTTTTGCGCAAGTTCGCGAATATGTTCGCGAACTTTTTTTCCGACGTTCGCTACATCCCTAGTATTATACAATATTTCACCTCAGAGAACTATGCTCTGCTTTGTATATATATATAGGCTGACTACATTCTGTGAATTCCATCTGGTCTGTAGGTATTCTGGGCAAAGTGCCTTAGTATGATATTCCCTGAAGTGGAGTCAATTTCACCGGAGGCATAGGCTAAACAGACTACTCAGCCACTCTGGCCCAAGCCTACGGAATCTCCACCTGTAGCCTGCCAAGATCCTACCTTTCATGGGACCGCACCTAGATCTGACTCTTGACAGCAAACCTTCTGAAAGGCAAGAGGAGGAGATAAGGGTGGAAAATTTGTTCAGTTTAGGAAAAGATTAGGGAAAGGGGCAATGTTGTGATGATGCTCTACTAAGCAAATGAAGTCATTGAGAAGAGAAGAGTCACATGATGTTTTGCTGGTCATTTCTAAGCAGAACAACATCACAAGATCTTGTTGTTCTCAAAACATACATCTTCAACTGCCTACAATGGATGAACTGTGGAGGACAGGAGCAGTTGTTGTCAGGTAGAGTGAGCCCACATGCAGGGAATCTGCGAGCCGGTGTGTCCAAAAGAACCGCTCTGGCCGCGGCATACAAACAATTCAAAAACTTAGAAACGGACTCCACCGGATGAGATGACAACCACGTGGAAACCAATGTATTTAAAATGTAAATACTTTATTAAACATCGCTCTAAAATCACAAGCGGGCAGGGGATATGCGCTCGAATCGTTTCGTCACCATTGTGTCACTTCTTCAGAAGCATCATGGATGAACAACAGGTGGTTGCTGTTATCACAAATCAATTTCAATACTATATTACTGTAAACTGCGCAATTGCTAAGAAGAGTACTCTAAGCAATTTTACATTCATTTGTGGGACAGCTAGTATCCTCCAGAAACTCTTACTGGTGCTGGATTTGCAGTATATTTAAATTATTGCTGAACATAGAAAATGAAAGTTGAAGATTGGCCTTTTACCCCTCTAAATCTCATTTCCTGTACTGTCAAAGGTAAAATTCAATCATGATGGGCCACAGCTTGAAGCTCTGATATATACATAATGTATTAGCAAATATGAAAGTTTTAATTAGTGTGTTTTGTCTGATACATTTTGGTCTTATCATCAGTTAAAGTTCCGCTGCTCTTTTCACCTTCAGTTTATTTTCATTTGAGTGGCTTTCACTTTAAAAAACAAAAATTAAATTACTAATCAGTGGAGGAATAGGCCATGATTCTCTTAACAGGACATTATCAGTTTATTTGTGCTGATTGTTTTCATTTAGAATCTATTTAATATATGAATATGTATATTATCTTAAATGAAGGGATATGCAGTGCCTAAAAAAAAGGTAAATGGCATCCTACATTTATTTGTCTAATACAAAAAATAGAGACCACCAGTTTTTAGGTATCCAACTAATCAACCCTCTGGTCAAATGCCGCAACCCGAATACTGCAACTTTTTTGGATTTGACACCCGAATACAGCAACTTTTTCAGAAACCCAGCACGAATCAGGATATCTTCGGGACATCTGCCATTGACTTCTACGTGAATTCGGCAGGTCTGAGTTGGAGTACTTTTTTATTCAGACTTTTAACACCATCAGGGTTTAATAAATCAAGTTGTAGGCTTTTTTTCTATGAAAAAAATTGTGTTGTTCCCCTTTAAAAGTACAAATAGAAAAAATCTGACTTTAATAAATAGCCCCATTAATGGGGAAAATACCATTTTTTGGAGGGGGAAAAACTTGTTTTTTTCAGAATTTATTAAAGTCCAATGGTGTTAAAAGTCAGATGAAAAAAACACTCCAACTCAGACCTGGTGAGAAAAAACGTACCTTTCATGGGATTTGATGAAAAAGTCATTGCTTTCAGGTGCAAAATCTGAAAAACGTACGTTTGGATTTTTTCACGATTTTATCATGACTTTTTCTGCACAAGAAAATTTGTGAAAATGTATTGATAAATGGGGGGGGGGAGTCCGTGCAGATTTGGTCAGAGTCGTTTCCAGAAAATAATAAGGACTTTTTGGATTTTGATGGTTTCTTCATGGTGTAGGTTATGCCAAGATGCTAACTCACAAGGAGATACTTTTTTTTTTAAATTCATTTAAATAATATTGCAGGGATCTGGTTTCATTTTGACATGTTGTCATTATAGGGATGTGAAAATTTAGACACCCTTACACATTACAGACAGGCACATCTCTAGTTATATGGACGCATAAGTGGGTCCTGATGGGGACCTTGTGCTTATGTAACCCCTGTAGTTCTCACAGTGTACACACTGTGCAGTAGTATAAAGGTCTTGGGAACCATGAGGTCTGGGTCCATTACTTTAGCCCAACCAAGCAGGCTGGAAGGGAATGGGTACATGTTGACCCTAGACGCATTGGCCCTAGTAATTAGAAAGCATACTTTTTTATAGATCACTCTAGGAGTGATAGAGAGGTTATTTAGTTGAGCAGCTCAAGGCTCCGCCGAGGATATTAGAGGGATTAAGATCCCAGGGTATTACTGACCCAGAGTAGGGATTAAAGTGGTGAGACTAGGGATGATAGGAATTCCCCTAGACTGCCACTGCAAGAGATCCTGAAAACTGGGCAATACCTCTCACAAGCTGCAACTCTCTCTGCTGTATATTCCCTGGCCTGCAGGGATTCAGCCTATACTGGTTCTGTGCGTATATGCTACCTTTATGCTGTCTGATTGTTCTAAACTCCATTGTGGATATGTGCTATGTTAAATAAAGACAGTTCATTGTTTAATCGTTAAAGAACTATGGGCGCCCATCATTGTGCTATTGCACCTGGTTACAGTTGCACTACAACCTACCTCCACCCCGCTGCGAGGGCTTACCCCTGAGAGAGAGGGCCTCATATGTGGTATAACCACACACTGATAGTAGCTTAAAGGATAAGGAAACCCCCTGGGCGCAAAACCCCTCCCCTCCTCCCCTGTGTTGCCCCCCCTCCCTCCTCCCCCCTGGCCTACCTGTCCCCCTGGGCAAATGCCCCTAACTTGTTACTCACCCCTCTGCGCAGGTCCTGTCCACGGAGTTCACAGTTGCCATCTTCTCCCACGCGCGGCTTCTTCCTGCTTTGACCGGCGTCTTCTGGCGCATACGCAGTAGGAATAGTTACCGATACGGATCTACTGCGCATGCACCAAATGTCACAAAGTTTTCCGATTCGGCGCATGCACAGTAGATCCGTACCGGCGAAATGCTTCTACTGCCCATGCGCCGGTCAAAGCAGGAAGAAAATCGCTTGGAAGAAGATGTCATCTGTGAACGCCGTAGACTGGACCTGCGCAGAAGGGTAAGTAACCAGTTAGGGGCATTTGTCCAGCGGGACAGGTAGGCCAGGGGGGAGGAGGGAGGGGAAGCAACACGGGGGGGGGAGGGTTTTTGCACCCACTGGGTTTCCTTCTCCTTTAAACTGACCACAGTAAAGTCAGTTTACTATAGCGTTACATCATCAATTTAAATTAAAAAAAAAACGAGAACATTTTGAAGAAGGTAAATAGTTATTATACATACCGTGTTTATTCAAGGTTTTCAAAAAAAATATATATATTTTTAACTTTATGCCATTAGTGTGTTTTCCAGTAAATGTTTTGTTACACAAATGGAAGCAACTGAATGCTGTGTACAAGCCAAATGAGTTGCTTTGGCTTTCAGAGAAGGAAATTTTAAGTTGTGCCAAATGAATGGCCAGACGTATCTTCTTGTTTAGAGAAATGTAATATAAATATAAAGTGATCTTATATTTCTGTTTTGCCATTAATGCCATGTGAAGATTTAGATATTTAGCTGAACCGAATAAAGTCTAATGGGGGGAATGTTATGCGTTTTGTTAGCTCAAAAAATGCTTGCAAACACCTTTGGGAATGTTAGAGACCAAGATTTTCATTGTTAGTTCTTGAATCCTTTGCCTTCTTCTTCTTCCTCTGACTGTTTCCAGCTTTCAAATGGGGGTCACTCACCCCTTAAAAAAAACAAATGCTCTGTAAGGCTGCAAATTAATTGTTGGTGCTAAATTTTATTACTCATCTTTCTATTCAGACCCTCTCTTATTCACAATCCAGTCTATTATTCAAATCAGTGAATGATTGCTAGGGTAATTTGGACCCTAGCTACCAAAATTGCAAATTGGAGAGCTGCTAAATAAAAAAACTAAATAACAAAAACCACAAATAAAAAAAATGGTAATCAACTGCAAATTGTTTCATAATATCGCTCTCAACATCACACCAAGATGGTTATTTACTCCCTAACTCCCATCCACGAATTTGGCAAATTTACTAATAAATACATTTTGCGACTTTTTGGAATTGTTGCCCGATAAATTTAATTTATTGAGTTTGATGCCAAAAAACTTGAATTATTCAAGTTTTCGAGCAAAAAAAAGATTTTGTGAAAGGTTAAAGGGACACTGTCATGGAAAAATATGGTTTTGTTTCTCAAAATGCACTAGTTAATGGTGCTGCTCCAGCAGAATTCTGCACTGAAATCCATTTTTCAAAAGAGCAAACAGATTTTTTTATATTCAATTTTGAAATCTGGCATGGGGCGAGACATATTGTCAGTTTCCCAGCTGCCCCCAGTCATGTAACTTGTGCTCTGATAAACTTCAGTCACTCTTTACTGCTGTACTGCAAGTTGGAGTAATATCACCCCCTCCCTTCCACCCCCCAGCAGCCTAACAAAAGAACAATGGGAAGGTAACCAGATAACAGCTAACATAACAGCTCCCTGGTAGATCTAAAAACAACACTCAATAGTAAAAGCCAAGTCCCACTGAGACTGATTTAGTTACATTAAGTAGGAGAAATAACAGCCTGCTAGAAAGTAGTTCCATCCTAAAGTGCAGGCACAAGTCACATAACTGGGGCAGCTGGGAAATTGACAAAATGTCTAGCCCCATGTCAGATTTCAAAATTGAATATAAAAAAATCTGTTTGCTCTTTTGAGAAATGGATTCCAGTGCAGAATTCTGCTGGAGCAGCACTATTAACGGATGCGTTTTGGAAAAAACATGTTTTCCCATGACAGTATCCTTCAGATGTACTGTACTGTATTACTGTTTTAAGCATAGTTCCACAAGAAAATATAAGCCACTCTTAAGTTGGTGTGAAAAAGTTGCCTGAGAGTTTCCAGGGTCTCCATAATCACAAGGTTTACTATTAATACTACAGTTACTGAAAATTATCAATTACATATTGGAATTAGCTTTTTATTTCTTCTTATGCAGATCCGCTTTAAGGGAGAGTATAGATTACATGAGGGAAACGGGAGTAGGAAGGCTGAATGGTTATATTATAAATCACATAAAGAGTAATAGGTACGTAGATTAGCCATTTGGCAGATGTGGTCAGAACCATAATGTTAGAATAACTACACATGCACTAAAGCCACCATTTTTGTATTGGGCCAAATACCGAACCCACAAAATTCAGACGAGAAGCAGAAAGAGTCTAAATTGTGGGAAAAGTGCAGGAGTTAGGCCCAATCTAAATTGAATCCTACATATAACTCAAGAAAATGGACATGTTGCCAGAAACATTTGATTCATATGAACAAACATGAGCGATATCACAATTCCAATTGGGGTGCCCCTTCCCCCCGCTCTAGGTGTCTGGGTGTCAAATATAGATGCAGGCAAAAATCCATATAAATCTGAATTTTTGGCCGGAAAATCCGAAGAATTAGTATGATTCTAATTTTTGTACAATTTTTAATGATTTTTTCCCTGCACATGAAGTTATCGGAAAAATGTATTGATAAATAAGGGGAAATAACCTGTGCCGATTTTATTGGAGTAGATTTCAGAAAATAATGAGAAGTTTTTGGATTTTGATAAACAACCCTTATGAATTATATACACATATTCTGTTCTGTGTAGTGTGACACGATTTCACCAGGAGCCATAACAACATAAGATAATCAATTTAACAAATCCTTTCTGTTCCCTTGTTAAAACAGACTAAAATAGAATAAAATGCAATTATGACTCACTTTTGTTTTAAAAGAAATGTTTTAAATGCATATGCATGTCAAGATAAATGAGTGCAGGCTGGACTACATTTTGGATTAAGTTATTTGTTCTGAACTGTTGGGTTGTGTTTATGATAAACAGTTGTAGGGGGTAGGGAGCACTGGGTAGGAAAGTTTAGCCCTTGAGATGCCAAACTAGGGTACAGCACGGGCCGCTCCTCAGACTTACAATTGGGGCAGGAGAGCTTCACTAAGCAGTATTGTGCTACACATTACGGGGCCGATTCACTAACTTCGAGTGAAGGATTCAAAGTAAAAAAACTTCGAATTTCGAAGTGTTTTTTGGGCTACTTCGACCATCGAATGGGCTACTACGACCTTCGACTACGACTTCGAATCGAACTATTCGAACTAAAAATCGTTCGACCATTCGACCATTCGATAGTCGAAGTACTGTCTCTTTAAGAAAAAACTTCGACCCCCTAGTTTGCCATCTAAAAGCTACCGAACTCAATGTTAGCCTATGGGGAAGGTCCCCATAGGCTTGGCTAACTTTTTTTGATCGAAGGATATTCCTTCGATCGTTGGATTAAAATCCTTTGAATCGTTCGATTCGAATGATTTTATCGTTCGATCGAAGGAATAATCCTTCGATCGTTCAATCGCACGATTTGCACTAAAATCCTTCGACTTCGAATATCCAGTCGAATATCGAGGGTTAATTAACCCTAGATATTCGACCCTTTGTGAATCGGCCCCTAACTGACAATTAATTGGTGCTAGGTATTTTTTCAAAGTAACAACTGTACTAATATTGTAGTAAATATTGAGTTGAGGATAAGAAATTACATAGCATTATAACTGAGCAATACAATGAGATGTAGGAGGTAACAATTTATACGATGATATAACAATTATATATGCACACAGTAAACCAGCAACACAAATAACAATTAGTTCTTGTATCTCCTGTAACCATATTAGTGTTACCTCAGGTGCACTGGAGATCTTTGCTCCAGAAACCCTATTGATTGCTGGAGCATTGGGAGTGCTCACCACCTTGCCTGGCACTCCTTTAGTTCTGACCTATCCATGTACCCAAGCTGGTTAGTACTAGCTACTTGATTCAGGGAGAATTCCCCTGATCTATAGTATTTTCTACAATCAGATATCTGGCATTAACTTACTGAGCTTTTTATTTTTAACTACTAACATAAACAATTTACTAAATGCACCAAGTAGAAGTGAACCCTCTCATAGCTTAGGAAGGCACTCTATTACCCCCGGAAAGAAGTCCTTTATCCAACACAGTGAATAGGGAAACCTGGATGTTCAAACAGAGGTTCTCATGCACCCCCTTTCCATGACCTGTTGGCTAATGGTATAAAGTCAAAGATTTAGGACACTACAACTCTCCTTTAGCCTTCCTCTAGTAAAGATTTCATGCAATTATCCCTTATAACACCACAGCCTCTGGCCTGAGAGAATAGAGATTACTAAAATCAAAGGGTTCAGAACTAACAAATTCTATAATAAACTTGAATTAGACTGGCAGTAAAAGTTTCATACAAAAAAAAAAGAAGGAGGGGCCATTGAGGTAATAGCCCAAACCAACCCAAACAATGGTGTGCAGACAATACATTTTTTCACAGTTTCCCATTTTCAGAAAACTGTATTTCACATAATAAAGATTTCGGGCCTTATTTATCAAAATTCGAGTATTTAAAATAAAAAAGTCAGACCAAACTAGAATCCACGGTTGGACCTTATTTATTATTAAAAAAGCCAAAAACGATATAAAATCCAAATTGTGTGATTATTCAGATTTTTTTCCCAAATCGTTCAATTTTCAAATAGTCAGATTTGCAAGCTAATTCCAGCACAGGCCACAGAAACTTCCAAATAGGATAGGGACCTTTCCTATTGAGTTATATACAACCTCGGCAGGTCTGAGATGGAGTATTTTCGAAGTCTGACTTTTCCATCCCTGGGTTATAATAAATCTCCAAAAATTCAAGGGTTTTTTTTCCACAAAAAAATTTGATTTTATAGTTAAAAAAACTGGAATTTTTTGAGTTTTTTGGATTTGGACTTTAATAAATAACCCCCTTCTTAGGATATTGAGATCTTTTTGATCACTTAAATTAAATCAGAAGAAAGAGAGCAAAAGCAGAGACCAGATATTTAAACCACTTTCAATAGAACTTGCTGTCATAACAGCTCTGACAATTTCAATAAGAATTCAACAAGATGACTACAACATTTGGAGATCATGTACATGTCATAGTTCAGTGTTCAATTTAGCAAAAGCTAATGACTCTGAAGAGAAACTTGAATTCCATTGTAAAGAAGATGTCAAGAAAATGGAAACTGATTTTCCTGATCCTCAGTCTGTTAGAAATGACAAAACTTTTTACTGTAAGGTAATGGGGTTTGCTTTAAAAGGTGATTCTGTGACAACAGTATATTGGTAATCACAAGGAAGTGTGTTACCAACCATATTCATTTTGCTATTATAAAAATATTATAACTTTCGGACTCAAGCAAAAGCCAAAAATATTAAATGAAAGTAAAGGACCAACATGGAAAAAAGGGCAACAAGATCTAAATCTATTTACAGGGATGTATATAGTAACAGAAAGGAGAAGCTGAGTAGCTGCGCCAAAAATGTTATCCATCTTCTCTGGGTCTCTGAGTTGGAGAATTCAAAAAGAAAATTCAGCTAAGCTCTATCCTTATGAGTAAGAAGGTAGCTAAACTGAGATGAGTTAATAGCAGAAAACAAAACCAACAGATCATGATAAACATTGACATTAATAATCAGGCAGCTGTTTTGTACATTTACCCAATTGCAAATTAGGAGTTTTGAATGGGGGTTGTCATACTGGAATATCCTGACTGGTTTACTTCTCAAACAAATCTGATAGCATGAATGTTCACAGGTACATCAGATTCAGACTGACAGATTTGTGTCAGATTCATCAAACCACTGCCATGGGATCAACTTTGTTCTGAGGAACCTTCTCTTTGATTGCTTGCTGAAAAGGCATCCAACTATTTCTTCTACAACATGTTACGGAAAACATTCCAAAATATCACAACGCTCCCTGTAAAAATGAAACCCTTTTATTACCTTTTTTCTAATCTCAAGAAGGATCCTCAAAGCAACTCTCAAAAGATCTGAAAACAAAGATTGTTCAGTATCATGGTTTAGGGGAAGGCTACAAAAAGCTATCTCAGAGGTTTAAACTGTCAGTTTCAAAAACCCAGGTCTGGCAGGCCAAGAAAAATACAGGAGTGGCATATGCTGAGGATTGTGAGAAATGTTACAGACAACCCAAAGATCACCTCAAGACCTGCAAGAACATCTTGCTGCAGATGGTGTATCTGTATATCGTTCTACAATCCAGCACAATTTGCACAGAACATCTTTATGACAGGGTGAGAAAGAAGCACTTTCTGCACTCATGCCACAAACAGAGTCGCTTGTTGTATGCAAAAGCTCATTTAGACAAGCCACATTCATTTTGGAGACAATTTAGTAATTTTGTCATCACAAAAAGAGATTTGCATAGCAGAAGAAGACCACATTCCAAGAAAAACACCTGCTACCTACTGTCAAATTTGGTGGAGGTTCCATCATGCTGTGTGGATATGTGGCTAGTTCAGGGACTGGGGCCCAATATAAACAAATCCTTCCAGATAATGTTCAAGCATCAGTCACAAAGTTGAAGTTACGCAGGGGTTGGATATTCCAACAAGACAATGGCCCTAAACACACTTCGAAATGTACAAAGGCATTTATGCAGAGGGAGAGGTACAATATTCTGGAATGGCCATCACAGTCCCGACTTGAATATCATTGAAAATCAATGGGATGATTTGAAGCAGACTGTCCATGCTCAGCAGCCATCAAATTTAACTGAACTGGAGAGATTTTGTATGGACAAATGGTCAAAAATACCGCCATCCAGACACTCATCAAAGGCTATAGGAGGCGTCTAGAGGCTGTTACATTTGCAAAAGGAGCTCAACTAAGTATTGATGTAATATCTCTGTTGGGGTGCCCAAATTTATGCACTTGTCTAATTTTGTTATGATGCATAGTGCACATTTTCTGTTAATCCAATAAACTTTATGTCACTGCTGAAATACTACTGTTCCCATAAGGCATGTTATATATTAAGGGGGTTATTTACTAAACCCCCAAATGCAAAAATCACAAAAAATTGGGGATTTCTTTTTATAAAATCTGACTTTATTAAACCCTGAGGATGGAAAAGTCCGAAATTGAAAATCTCAGACCTGTCGAGGTTGCTTCTAAGTCAATGGGAGAAGTCCCAATGATTTTTTGATGTGCCCTGGGATTTTGGCAATACCCCAAAGTTTTCTGAGTTTTGGGGTGAAAAATCAAAAAAAATTGTGAAAATCAGATGAGAAATCCGAAAAAATTGCGACAATCAGATTTTTCAAGATTTTTTCAGGAAAGCGTGTTAAATAATAATCCCAAAAAACCCATGCTAATTTGGTCTGAGTTTTTTTTTTCAGAAAATACTGAGATAAATTCTGGCTTTGATAAATTACCCCCTAAAAGGAAGTTGCTACTTTGAAAGCTCACCCAATGAGAAACAAAACTTAAAGAATTAAGAGGGGGTTCTCAAACTTTTTCATATGACTGTATATATATATATATATATATATATATATAGATATATATATATACAGATTTGAGGAGATCAGTTGCCCGGCACCAATCTCCTCTTTTTCAAGGCGACTAATCTCCCTGAACTGCCTCCCCTACCTTCCCGCCTGCTAAAATGTAGATCGCCGGCAGGATGGCACTTGGAGCAATTAATTTTCCGAAGTGGTCCGAAGTTGCCTGACTAGTACAATAACATTTTTGTGTAGGTGTGTGAGTCCTGAAGGCTAACAATATGTTCTTGTTAATATTTACAATTAAATATTGGTTGGGACCTAGACTAGATGATATATATATATATATAGTGCATGACTTGTCAGTGGTAGGCAGTGTCACATTCAGCCAGTCGACAGGATTAATTGAAATTCAACAAACTCAGAAGCACGCCAGGGTTTGCAGATTTTAGTAAACTCAGTAGAATAGCTCTTTGAAGTATCTCTCCAAAGGGTAAGCAGCAAAGGCACAACTAAAGGTTTGTATTTATTACTGGGTCACTGGTGGCTTGCCTTGGAGCTTCAAGAGGTAATTAATATAAAATACATTTCAAAAAAGCATTACAGTACCCCGCGGATAATATTATGAAAAGGAAATGTTTTGGAAGCACTTAAAAGACATGATAAAATGTACATTGGAGCCAAAGGAGAAACAGAATTTCATCAAGGAAAAAAAGCAGCTTCATCTTATTTTGGTGAGTCTATTACAGCCTTAATTAGCCCAACTGCATGCAAAACCTTTACATTATTAGTTAATTGCAAACCATGTCGGTATTCCACAGTCCTGCTACATTAATTCTGCACAATATACTGTATCTATTATTTATCAGAATAGGGGATGCAACTATTATTCTGAAGCATGTTTTTGAAGATTATGGGAATGCACCATTGATTTTGTACCACCGTTTAGTGACTTGTTGATGTGTAGACAGAATAATTTTACCATTTTAACAATATAGCCTTTTCTATTTAAATGTAATTATGCAGAATAAGCAATCCCTTCATATCTAACTGTGTATATAAAGTGAAAGTAAGTGGAAAATGAACCCTGCTGCACTGAAAGACGGGGCCTTATTTACCAAAATCAAGATTTAAAATAAAAAAAAGTCAGATCAAACTAGAATCCACGATTGGACCTTATTTATCATTAAAAAAGCACAATTTTTTCAGATCTTGTAAAAATTCGATAAAATCAAGTGAAAATCTAAATCGTACAATTTTTTCATATTTTTTGCAGAATCGCTAGATTTTTTAGGGCTTTTTTACGAAAAGTCAGAGTTTTTTTTTTATTTTTGCCCGAAAAGCCCAAAATAGTCGGATTTTTGGCCTAATTTCAACTCAGACCACAGAAACTTCCAAATAGGATAGGTGTAATGTTTTGTTAGCCGAGGATAAGTAGAGTATAACAGTGCTTTTATTAAAAGCCCAAAATAGTCGGATTTTTGGCCTAATTCCAACTCAGACCACAGAAACTTCCAAATAGGATAGGTGTTATGTTTTGGTAGCCGAGGATAAGTAGAGTATAACAGTGCTTTATTAGCAGGTTCATTCAGCCATTACACAACAGTAAGCAACTCTAACACACAAGCTGTATAGAAAGTATGCACAGTATAAGTCTTGAGCACAGTGACATCTACAGGCCATTTGTATAAACACCACAATAGGGACCTTTCCCATTTACTTAAATACAACCTTGGCAGGTCTGATATAGAGTATTTTTGGATTCTGACTTCCTCTGGGTATAATAAATCTCGAAAAATTCAA
Source organism: Xenopus petersii (assembly GCA_038501925.1). NCBI lineage: Eukaryota > Metazoa > Chordata > Amphibia > Anura > Pipidae > Xenopus > Xenopus petersii. The sequence continues at coordinate 156,535,611 of CM076675.1, forward strand.
GGTTTTTTTTTCTACTAAAAATTTGGATTTTGGATTCAGTTTTTTTCTAAATAACCCCCATAATTGAGGGCAGAGTTCTGCACAGGTCTATTTAGCAGACCCACGTCTCACCTGACGGACTCTACTGCAAGAGCATATACTTATATATTGCTGCACTAGTTTAGTATCTAAGCCATATGCTATTCTTAATCACTGCAAGTTTATAAATCCCTTAGCATTCAATTGTAATTTTAAAAACATTACATTTGAAAAAGAATGGACAAATCCATATTTGGTATCATCTCATTGTCTCAGCTTATGCCAATAAAATAAAGCCCTTGATCTAATCTGAATACCCCATACATGAAAGCATTTGAGCATTGCAAAATAGTATATCATCAAAAAAATCTGATTAAAAGTATTGAGAGATTTCTCCAGCTGAGAAATCTATGGTGATAGCCCAGAGAACACATATCCATTTCAAGATACAGTACAATGCAAATTTGAAGATAATTTTAAGATAACTCAATGTCTTATTAAGCAGCTGGATGTAAATCCTTTCAACGAAAGAATGCTTTCAAGAAACATTATATCTATAATACAGGTTATGAGACTCCGTCTGGCCAAGATTAAAATGGACCAACAAAGCAGAGCTAAAATGAACAATGTAAGTTGTCTCCTGTGTAACTTGACATTGTAGAAGAAGCTTCTGTGTCTTTTTGAAAGGGTTGTCTGGATTTCCCTTTTTAATGTTCCAAGCACTATATTAAAGTGTGGCAGGAAGTGGTCATTACACCTCTTGGCCAATAACTGGGTAGGTGAACGGAAGCTAGATACGTGGGCTTTTGCCCAGCAACTAGGGAAAAGGAGGAAGGGTATGGATTTAAAGCCATAGGGATTATTTTATTATTTATTAACCCTATGGGTCCCTACACTCATAATACTTGAGATTTGTACAAACTATGCACAGTGCAATTCCGTGTTAGTCATTGAAAAAATGCAGAAAATGTGAAGTTTTGTGATACCTTTCATTGGCTAACTGAATAAGTAAAAATTGCAAGCATTCAGAGCACCCAGGCCCCTTTGTCAGACCTGATGAAGGAGGCTGGGTGCTCTGAAAGCTTGCAATTTTTACTTATTCAGTTAGCCAATAAAAGGTATCACCAAACTTGACATTTTCTGGAGTAAATAGGTTAATAAACATTCACTAAACAGGGAGACAGAAACCTAAACACAGTCAGCCTAACCTTAGGGGTAGATTTATCAAGGGTTGAAGTGAAAATTCGAATTTCGAATTTAAAAATTTTAATTTTCAAGTGTATTTTAGTGTAATTCGACTAGGGAATAGTTAAAATTTGATTTGAGTTTTTAAAAAAAGAAATTAATTCAAATTTCGAAATTCATCATGTACTGACCTTTTAAGAATTCAAATTCAACTATTCGCCACCTTAAACCAGCCGAATTGTTGTTTTAGCCTATGAGGGACTTCGTGGAATCAATTTGCAGTTGTTTGGAGATATCCTGAAAATCTAATCTTTTTTGGTGAAAAAACTCGGATCGAATTTGAATTCAATTTGAATTCGATTCGGGTTTGTGGGTTGCTCCCATTCACCCGGAATTGGAAAATTTGATTTTTCTAATTAGAATTTTTCTAAAATTCTGATTGGATTAAGAATGGCCCAATAAAATCTGTGCAGGTCCTATTGACTTCTATAGCACCTCCACAACTTTTACTTGGCAAAAGTTTGGTATTAAAGGTTTTTGTGTTTTTTTCGGTTAATAAACTTCTAATTTTTAGAAGAGTTTTTTAGAAATATATGAAAACACAAATTTTTCACAATTCAATTGTTAGTAAATGGCCCCTTAAATATTAAAAAATCTGTTTGCTCTTTTGAGAAATGGATTTCAGTGCAGAATTCTGCAGGAGTAGCACTATTAACTGATGTGTTTTGAAAAAAACATGTTTTCCGATGACAGGATCCCTTTAGTTATATAATTTGTCACATGACTCACTGAAAGTTGTATATTGTAAAGATAATGTATTCCTTGTAAAATATGATGTTATTAGATTATTATTATGAAGATAATTATATACGTATTTTAGAAGCCAACTAGGAGTTCCTTCAACCTCATGCCTTTATATGGCCATGGAACTCCTTAGTGACATAATACTCTCTCTATAAATTGAATATAAAAGGCTAGCATCTACTGGTCACATCACTGCAATTCACACCAACAGTTAAGGCAAAACTTTTTAATAGTATGGTTGATGGCACATGAAGAGACAAATCTCCTTATGTGCCATTACCCTTATGTTTTAAGGTTTACTTCCCCTCTTATATTTTCTGTCAGCTGTTACAGGAACAAAAGTCTTACCTTATATATATCCAGGAATCCACACTGATAGTCAAATCGAGTATATAGTTCATTTAACATGCTGATGACTTGCATTGGAGTGCACTGGGCACAAACAGCAGTGAAGCCAACAATATCGGAAAAGAGCATGGTGACATCATCAAACATTCTGGCCTGAACAGACTTCCCTTCCCATAACTGCTGGGCCACATTTCCAGGGAATATAGAACAAAGAAGATCCACGGTTTTCTTCTTTTCTTCTTCTAGGGCCTGGTGTGTCTTTTCTAAGGTGGCTTTCAGTTTATCCATTCGTTTCTTAAGACCATCTTGAGCTTTAGCTTGCTCGCCAACTAGTATAACATCCCGGGTGGCATCATGTATAGGGATATCAGAAAGATGCAAGCCTCTCCCCATCAGTTCATCTAGTTTATCGACTCGGGGGGATCCCAAAAAGAGTATAGAACTGGACTCAGGAACATGAATCATTTGTCCTTTAACTTCCATCACCTGTAAGACAATATCACAAATAATGAATGAGATTATGGACAGTAAAGTTATCCATTTAAAGTAGAACTTGCTCATTCAATTATTAGGAAGGCAACCTATGTACTCAAGAGAATCGTAAACAAAAGCAGAGGGTGGTTGTGTCTAGTAAATTAACAAAGTAGGATCCTTGGCTTCTACCCACCAATGCCACTGAGGAGTGTAAAGAGCACCAAGGAGCAGAAGTTTTCCATCAAAGTTTGTTGGTTTATTAACTACCCTTAGGCATCATTTGATGTACTTACTATTCCAATTGAATATACATTCACTGGTACAAATTTACAATTAACACTGTTCTTTAGCTATTTATCAAGAGAAAAAGCTGTTTACCTTATACTTTTCTAAATCTAGAGCAGTACTGAGATTAGAAGTCAGTGCCTTCCAGCAATACCAGGGAATCCGTTATTTATCCTGCAACTGAACTGAACAAAAAGTCTTCTCCACACAGTAGAGTAACTAAATGGTGGATGGTCAAAGGAATATTGCTCTAGTCTTCTTCAACAGTACCCAATGCAACAGTAGATGGGTTATTTATTGTAGTCCGAATGCCAAAACCTCAAAAAATATGAGTTTTTTTACTATAAAATCAAAATTTTTCAAGATTTATTATACCCCAAGGATGGGAAAAGTCTGAATCCGCAAAAACGGCATCTCAGACCTACCGAGGTTGTATATAAGTCAATGGGAGAGGTCTGTGCTGGAATTAACCTGAAAGTCTTACTATTTCGGACTTCTCAGGCAAAAATCCAAAAAATGTATGCTTTTCGGGGAAAAAACTCTGAAAAAATTGTACTATTTGGAATTTGAATCAGTTTTTTCGCGTTTGTTAACGCAATTAAATCATGCTTTTTTTAAATAAAAAATAAGGTTCATTTTCATTCTAGCCAATGGGAAGACAGAGATGGCAGTTCGGGAAGATAAGTCGCACTGAAGAAGAGGAGATTTGTCGCCAGGCGACTAATCTCCCCTAATCTGCCAGTGTGTCTCTGCCCTAAAGCTACAGTTTATTTTTTATTGCTCTTTCTACTCAGACCCTCTTTCTACTCAGACCCTCTCCAATTCATATTCCATTCTTTATTCAAATCAAGGTTACTAAGGTTATTTGGACCCTAGAAACCCGATTGCTGAAATTGCAAACTGTTGAGCTGCTGAATTAAAAGCTAAATAACTCAAATACAACAAATAATAAAAAATGAAAACCAATTGCAAATTGTCTCAGAATATCACTAGTGATGGGTGAATTTGCGCCGTTTTGGGTGAATTTGCGCCATTTTGATTCGCCAAAAAATTCCATTGTTTGACGCCAGTGTCAGTTTTTTTGGCGGAAATGCGCAGGCGTACATTTTTTTGGCCGCAAATTCGCCACAAATTTGCGCCTGGCAAATAAATTCGCCCACCAATAAATGTCATTCTCTATATCATACTAAAAGATAAATCAAAGTTGAAAACCCCTTGTAAAGGAACAGTTCAGTGTGAAAATAAAAACTGGGCAAATAGATAGGCTGTGTAAAATAAAAAATGTTTCTGATATAGTTATTTAGCCAAAAATGTATCTATTTACCCAGTTTGTATTTTTACACTAAACAATTCCTTTAAGAGCAGAATGCATACTGTAAGTATAATAAAAGTCTTCACTAAAGAATTTCATTACAGACTCAGGGGCCTATTTATTAAACCTCAAATTTTTCTGGTTGAGTTTTAAAAGGGGAAAAACTACAATCTTTAGCGGGAAAAAAAGAGAAGTCATTGGGAGATGGTCCCTTTAACCTTTTGAACATATTTTTTACCTTAAGGTTTCTCAATAGTTTTGGGCTGTTTGCTCTGGTTATCGTTAGATAATCCGCTAAATTCGAGTTTTCGTAGTGTCAATTCCAAAAAGTTCCATGATTCGAATTACCGCTCGCTTTTGTCACAACTTTTTGTTGCACTGATTTTTCGCAATGTTTTGTTGTTAAATTAAGGGGAATCAGGTTTAGAAGTTTCCTCAATTATTTTTTAAAAAAAACAATAACATGAGAAAATTAATTTTAGTAAAAATATCCCCCTTACCAAAGCTCAGGGGTAAATCTAGCTCTGCTGCATATCATGGTTTAAATGGGACTGAGTAACCTGCTATTGTTTGTCCACTGCCTCTCTTTTCACCTCTCCTAGTTTGCTATAGTTCCAAATTATATCCAAACGGTTTAACAAGACATAGTGCCTAAGGGAGTGTGTTATGATATAACTGGTTGTGTTGGCAACTGAAGTTGCCAAATTCCCTTAGTCATTAGCAGGAACAAACCACTAATCTGTTCAGTAGAGATTTATGGATGTTTTAGGATCAAGCCACCCTTGGAGATTCAACTTTTGGTCAAGGACCCCGTTAGTTTATAATGGACGAGCGTTTTTAGCTGCGCTCCACTGCGTTATGGTGTCATACGATCAGCCACAGGGGATCGCAGGAGTAGACGCACTGAATTCTTTTCAATGGGGCTTTACTCACACATGTAAGAGCCGAACGCAGGTTCGGGACGCAGCATGTTGCATTTTTCCTGCATTCGGCGCTTACATGCGTCTGTGTGAGTACAGCTCCATTGAAAAGAATTCAGTGCGTCTAATCCTGCGATCCCCTGTGGCTAAATGCATGAAACCGGAACACAGGGGAGCGCAGATAAAAATGCTCATCTGTAAGAGCCCTAACAAGGTTACAGATATACTGTAGGAAAACAATTGATTTTCAGCCATATTTCCAAAAATATGAAGGACAGCAACAAGTTTTTACTCCAAATTTCATTGTATCTGACCTTCAAGTTCATTTTTCAAATATATCCAGGAGAGCAAATACGCATTTTCACCTTTTATATCTTCATTACTGAGCCTCCCCTGCCACTGCACCTGCCTCTCTGCCCTATCCACACCTAAGGAGGACCATTCCCACAGAGTGAGAACCACTGAGATACAGGTATGGGATCTGTTATCCTGAAACTCGTCATCCGTAAATTTTCGAATTACGGGATGGCTGTCTCCCATAGACTTTATTATAATCGAATAATTCTAGTTTTTAAAAGTGATTTCCTTTTTCTCTGTAATAATAAAACAGTAGCTTGTACTTGATTTCAAGTGAGATATAATTAATACATATTGGGGGCAAAGTCAGCCCTTTTTAATGTTTAAATGATTTTTTAGTAGATTTAAGTTAGAGAGAAAGATCCCTTATCCGGAAAACCCCAGGTCCCGAGCATTCCGGGTCCCATACTGTACTATAAATATTTGCCAGCATAGTGACTTCCTGCTAAGTCCAATTCTGCAGGAAAATTAAATGTTTTGTCAATTTTGTTCCTCCAAGCAAGATTCCAGAAAATGTTTTCAGTCCCTTTAAAATGGCCCAAATGAATTAATTCTGTCCTTAGTCTATGTTTAGCTGACTTTCTTTTAATTGAATACAAGCTGAAACCATTCCAGATTGATGTTTGTATTCGGCAGAAAAAAAAAAAAAAGCTGTTTGCTTGTCCTGAAGGCAAATATTTACCTTAATATTTAAGAAAGGTCACATTCAGAAAGCTGACATTTGAACAGCTTTTTTCTCGGACTATACTGCCAATTATAATAACGATGTGCTGCCTCACCTGTGTTTAATAATAACATACAGCTCAGTAATTCTCTATGTGCACCATCACCTGTCTATTCTGCATAATGATGTAACAAAATACAGCCTTTAATAAACATGGAGGGGTACTCAGTGGAATATTGTGCAAAATATTTTGAAATATCTATATAATTCATCCTATTTATAAAAATACATCTATGCCAGGAGCAAAACATTTCATCATCTTACATAAGGCTTATTATACCAAGAACCAGAATAGACCCCCAATATCACACTTTTTTTCTCATTGATGCAATATTGAGCAAGGTCATGTTACAGACATTATTGCTAGACTGGATTTGAACTGGGCAAAGGCCACTGAAACAATCCCCTTCATTGCTTGCATTACCTAGAGACATCGAATTGTCTTTGCTCAAAATTACCATTTAGTGATGGGCGAATTTGTCCCATTTCGCTTCGCTGAAAAATGGCAAAAAAATTGCAAAATGCATTGAAGTCAATGGACTTCTAAATTATCTTGATGCATGCCGATGCCCGCGGCAATTTTATTCACGCTCCTATTTTGTCCAAATGCATGAAAGTCAATGGGCGTCCGTATAATTTTGAGGAGCAACAATATTTATGTGCACGACTTATGACACGGCCCCAAATCTTTTTGACTTGGCAGATTTTTTGCTGTCAAATTTTCTCAACAGTTTTGCGGATTTTCGCCGCAAATTTGAGCCTGCTGAATTTATTCGCCCATCACTATAACCATTGTACTTCCATTGGGTTTTATTTGTAGAAAAAAAGGCTTGGTTCAATCAGAAGGGGAATTATTATGAATATGCTGACATTTGGGAAAATGAATAGAAATTATACTTGCAGCATCATTTTAGATTTCCTCCACCTCAAATATGCATATTGCATTACTTTACCTGCAACACTGTCAACAAATTCACCTTCTATTTTTCATTACACATTATGTGACATCAGGGCCGGAACTAGGGGCGGGCAGAAGAGGCACATGCCAAGGGCGCAAAGGTAGAGGGGTGCCAGGCACGTACCTCTTCTGCTGCCTTGCCCTAGTTCAGACTCTTGTGTCTCCCACCTGTGGTAGCAATTGCTGTATAGGTGCCATGTTCGCTCTTCTGCACATGCACAAGCACAATCCTTCCATGCATACGCACACACGCTTGTTCACACGCGTGCACAAGGAGGGGTGACATATTCGGCTGGGTTGCTTAGGGTGCCTGGCCGACTTGGCCTGGCACTGTGTGATTTGGTTAATTGTGTAAGTGACAACCTATTATTTCAATATACTTACCAGAATAAATAAAAAATCAGCACAATCTGCAGCAGAACTATAGTACAATAGGCATCAGAACTAATTAATAATGGCACCAGAGCATAGGGATTTTATAGGCATTATATAGACATGAGGGATACCTCGATATGTGGAGGTCTATTAATTGAAGGTCAAATTTTAGTGGTTTTTGAAACCACCACTAAACTCACAAACTCTAAAACTGCGAACATCATTGAATTTATTAAAAGATCCGAATATAAAAACTGAATGCATTAAAATTAAAAATGGTCCAATTTGACCAGTTCAGCTTCTAGAGAACCTCTGCAACTTTCACTTATCAAATTTTGGTTTTAAAGGTTTTCGTGGTTTTCTCTCTTAATAAATATCCCATTTTTGGAGCTTTTAAGAAATACCGGAAAACCACAAATTTACGAGATTTGTGGAAAAAAAAAAACACAATTAGTTTGTTATTAAATGGACCCCCTAGACTGAAACATACACAACATATTTTGCAGGTTATAAATGGTGTAACCTGTAGCTACCAATCGGAAATTACCTCTGGTTGGTCATCTGCAATAAGACTATTAAAAGCAAAATTCTCTCTGTCAAAATTCTCTCTGTCCTGGATCCAATTATAGGCTGGAATTTTGGGGAACAATCTAGGGTCCCCACCCATCCTGGAGTTCCATTTATAGGCTTGAAATGTTGGGGACTAATCTTGGGTCCCCACCCATCCTGCAATGACTAAAAAGCTCACTTAATCAGTTACTCTGGACCTGACAACCTTTGTGCAACTTCATGTATAATGAATGTGTCTCACTTTTTATAACCTAGTCACAGTATGCATTCTGTACCTAAACTCTACAGTGGTTTTATTATCTCCCTTTTTTAATTGAAAAAAATAAACCCCTAAAGAATAATTGCAGAGCAACACTGTGATCTTGTATTGCACATTTATTTATATGTAGTATTTGTTGTTGTTTTTTTAAACCCAGTGGAATCATTTTCTTTGATCGTTTATGCAATTACAGTAATAGAGGTCATATGGGGAGCAGTAAACAGGAAGTTGATCTATATCTATTTCCAATCCTCTTCTGTATACAGTATATTTGTTTATAGCTCTATTTCTTTTTGCGAAATACATGAGATAGCTCATGCTGATACTAATATTTTTATATATATATATATATATATATATATATATATATATATATATGTGTGTGTGTAGGGATGTGTAAATAGCCCCCACTAGTATTATAGTCAGGCAGTCCCTCCATGTTATGGACACCTAATTGGGGCCTAAAATACAGTTGGGAGGGGTACTGTTTGCTCTTTCTGCTATAAGCTAGGCCCCTGCTACTTCTAACAGTGACCAGCAGATGGCACTGTGCTGGGATATAAAAGGCTCTGAAGCCATGCTTTGAGTCGTCCATTTTGTGTTAGTCCTGGTCTGAGTAAGCAGACAGGACCCCTGTGGAACCTTAACTTAAATAGAGTCTAGTCAATATAGTTTATATCCTTAATAGGTCGCTCTAGGAGTGACAGACAGTTAGATTATTTAGTTGAGCAGTCTGAGGCTCCTACGAGGATTGTAGTGGGATTAAGATCCCAGGGTACTCATTGCCCAGAAGTAGGGACTAAGTGTACAGACCTAGGGTAGATAGATTCCTCTCAGGTTCCACTTAGGGAAAAGGCTGAAAACTGGGTGTTCCTCCTCAAAGCTGCATGTATTGTTCCTATCTCTGAGGAGAATCATACTGATCAAAGGTGTTGTGAGTACTGCCTATTCAATGTATTGTATGAACCTGCAATGTTCTGATCTATGTACACTCCACTGAGGATTGTATACTGTGCTCAATAAATCTGTTCTATGGTTAAGTTATAAGAACCACTGGCGCCCAATTCTTTGCACCCTGATTACTGTTACAGTGGCACTACACCCTGCTTCCACCTCGATGCGAAGGCTCACTCCCTAAGATTTAAGGTCTCATCCGGAGCATAAGTACTAGGAGTGAAGCCCATAGTAGAGTAAGGTGCACTCAGTTTACTATAGCGCTACATATATATATATATATATATATGTATATATATATATATATATATATATATATATATATATATATACCGTATATACTCGTGTATAAGCCGACCCGTGTATAAGCGGAGGTACCTAATTTTACCTACAAAAACTGGGAAAACTTATTGACTTGCGTATAAGCCTAGACACAACTACAGCCCTGTCTCCCAGCAGCGCACATTCTGCCAAAGCGACCCCCCCCAGCGATCAACCGGACTTCTTTGCAAAGCTGATGGTGACAGAGAATTGCCAAACAGATTACTGTGTGCATTGTCCCACTGTCCCACTACCATGTGCAGAAGGTGCTGTTTGATATTGCCATCACTGTTAATCTTTTGTATAACCAACAGAGGGTGCTGTGTGATATTGCAGTCACTGTTATTCTTTCATATAACCAACAGAGGGCACTGTGTGATATTGCAGTCACTGTTAATCTTTCATATAACCAACAGAGGGTGCTGTGTGATATTGCAGTCACTGTTATTCTTTCATACAACCAACAGATGGCGCTGTGTGATATTGCAGTCACTGTTAATCTTTCATATAACCAACAGAGGGTGCTGTGTGATATTGCAGTCACTGTTATTCTTTCATACAACCAACAGATGGCACTGTGTGATATTGCAGTCACTGTTAATCTTTCATATAACCAACAGAGGGTGCTGTGTGATATTGCAGTCACTGTTATTCTTTCATACAACAACAGATGGCACTGTGTGATATTGCAGTCACTGTTAATCTTTCATATAACCAACAGAGGGTGCTGTGTGATATTGCAGTCACTGTTATTCTTTCATATAACCAACAGATGGCGCTGTGTGATATTGCAGTCACTGTTAATCTTTCATATAACCAACAGAGGGCGCTGTGTGATATTGCAGTCCCGGTTATTCTTTTATACAACCAACAGATGGCAGTGTGTGATATTGCAGTCCCTGTTATTCTTTCATACAACCAACAGATGGTGCTGTGTGATATTGCAGTCTCTGTTATTCTTTCATACAACCAACAGATGGCACTGTGTGATATTGCAGTCCCTGTTATTCTTTCATACAACCAACAGATGGCGCTGTGTGATATTGCAGTCACTGTTAATCTTTCATATAACCAACAGAGGGCGCACTGTTATTCTTTCATATAACCAACAGAGGGCATTTTGGGATATTGCAGTCTCTCCCCAAGTGAACTGTTGGTATAGGAATGATTAAAAGTGATTGCAATCTCAGCGGGTCGGGTACCGCTGACTCGCGTATAAGCCGAGGTAGACTTTTTCAGCACATTTTGGATGCTGAAAAACTCGGCTTATACGCGGGTATATACGGTATATATATATATATATATATATATATATATATATACAGTATAATGTATCTATAACATTGTATACCACCTAACATTTGAAAACAAAGAAAAAGGGACAAACAGGCGAGTTGAATGGAAATTCAAATGGAAATTATTTAAATTTTGGTTTTTCTTAGTCTTGGAACTCACAATCACAGCAATCCGGCAGGTGCCATTTTGTGGACATTGTTAATAAGGCAAGCTTTGCATCATCCCAAAATCTTGTTTATGTGCCAGAATGGGGTGCCTGATACATCTGCCCATGCACAGGCTACACAATTAGATGGTGAGGAGGTAGGGGAATGTGGGGAGTGCAGTGAAAACTAGGCAATGCAGAATGGAAAGTGAAAGGAATTGCCTGCCCCGCAATTAAGCAAGCAATATATGATTGACAGCCGAGACTTTTAAACAAGTTTATAACAGGTATAGATTTTTTAAAAACCAAAAGAAATTGTTATTTGTGCTTATTTTGAAAAGGACTTCCCTTGTACAACTTTTTATGTCTGGGTGACAGGTCTCCTTTAAGTACTCTAGAAAATAAGGTTCAGCTGTTACCAAACATAAAGGTATTAGAATTAGTGTCCCAAGGATACAGGCCAAGCGCCTGAATTTAGGTCTAGCAACTGTTTGGAATTATTTACAAAAATAAATACTTTTCCAGGTTTTTCATTAAAACAAACTTCACCTAAAGACCATCCACAAATTTGGCTAATTTACTAAGCATTTAGGTTGTAAAATTCAAAAACATTTCTAGAATTGTCACTCTGAAAACTTGAATTTATCAAGCTGTCATTAGATTATCAAATGAAAAGCAGCACAAACAGCCCAAAACTTTTGAGAACTATGAAGGCGTAAAACATGCTCCAAAGGTAAAAGGGACAATCTGCCATTGACTTTTACATGATTTCGGAGAATTTTCAAATCGAATTGTTACCAGTAAAAAAAATTCAAGTTTTTAAGAGTTTCTTCACCTTAAAAACTCAACTAGAAAAATGTACGTTTTAGTAAAATAACACCTTTTCTCTTTAATTTAAATAAAAGACATTTTCAAATGGTTAAAGGGACCATCTGCCACTGACTTTTACATGATTTTGACAGGTTTAAGCTCGAGTATTTTCAGATTCGGATTTTTAGCAGCTTTGTAGCTTAATAAATTTTGAAAAAAATAAATATCTCCTAAAAAACTTGACCAGAAAAAATTCAAGGTTCATAAATAGGTCCATAAACATTAACTCAAAGGTGAACAACCTCTTAAATTCAGACATTTAAATAAGCTTTTAAACTTGACACCAATATGTTATTTCTTATTTCCTTGTCATTATTTATAGAATACTTGGGATAGCAGCTTTTGTGAGTGAAACATTATTCAAAACAGTTCATGCTGTTCAGTACAAAATGCTGCCTTTGGCAATATAATTATATTTTCCATACATACACCAGAGAATGTAATGCTAGTACAGTTTACATTTTTTTTTTATGTGCAGTGACCTAGACTGAAGGACATTAATTGATCAGGTCAGACAGGGACACTAAATTAATTACAATAAAACATGGACTGGAACAAGAGCATTCATCAAACTAAATCAAAAGAAGTGCCGAAGAGACCATGAACAAAGCAAAGCCACTTCCCTTCAGAGACTGCTAAATGTTATGCTGTAATACCTAAATTATTAAAAACTCACCCTTCCCAGCTATAGTCAGGTGATCCCACTGGTGTCTAATAAAAGGGCAGCCAAGTTTGGGAGTTTTACTTTGAAAGCAGCAAGTAAGTTGCAGGTTAAAGTGGACCTGTCACCTACACATAAAAAGCTGCATACTGAAAGTCCTTTGCAAATTAAATATGAAACCCCAAAAAAAAATTTTCATTAAAACATCCATACCTGTTATAAAGGTGTTTAAATATCTAAACTGTCAACCAAATATTACCTGCCCCGCCTCTATGCCCGTGGCATAGAGGAGGGCCAGTCAATTACTTTCACTTTCCATTCAGCACTTCCTACATGTCACTGCTCTCCTCACATCCCCCATTCTAGTGCATACACAAGATTTTGGGGTGATACACAATTTCCCTTAATAACCGTGTCCTCAAAATGGCTGCTGCCTGCTTGCTATGATTGTATAATTCCAACACAGAAGGAAACACATTTTAAATAATAAATACAGTGTAAGTAAAGTTTATTTTGCTCAACTACCATGATAGAAAAGAATTTGAAATTATTTCTTAGGGTGACAGGTCCCCTTTAAACTTAGTCCCTTTGTAAAATGTATAATGAAGCAATAGAATTCTTAATGAATCCGATGAAAATTAAGCGTAGGACTGGCCAGATATGGGATGACTTTGACGTAGTTGGCCAGCTTAAATATATTGCAATATATGGACAAACAATCCCTGTTTTGTTTAAAGGGTAAGGCATTTTTCAGTAGCAGTATGCACAAAATGTCTCTGTCTTAAATATATTGATAATGGGTTGAGTGCAGAGGACTCTTGTATCTGTCTAAATTCTTAAAGACTCACTTGAGTTAAAGTCAAAAAAGGCAGGTTTCCTACACTTGCAAAGAGGGATGTTTAACCAGATAATTAGAAATATTCTCTACTGACCAATCACACAAGGGGGTTATTTACTAAACTCCGAATGCAAAAATCATGAAAAATTAATGATTTCTTTTATAAAATCTGACTTTTAAAAAACAATCACACATTTTTTGGAATTTAATAAACCCCGAGTTTGAAAAAGTCCAAATCTGAAAATCCGGCATCTCAGACCTGTCGAGGTTGCATATAAGTCAATGGGAGAAGTCCCAATGATTTTTTCATGTGCGCTGGGTTTCGTGCAATACCCCGAAGTGAAAATCAGATGAAAAAAACAAAAAAATCGTGACAATCTGATTTTTTCCCCTTAAGCTGTTATACCTAAATTCTTAAAAACTCACTTGAGTTAAAGTCAAAAAAGGCAGGTTTCCTACACTTGTAAAGAGGGATGTTTAACCAGACAATTAGAAATATTCTCTACTGACCGATCACAAAAGGGGGTTATTTACTAAACTCCGAATGCAAAAATCGTGAAAAATTTGTGATTTCTTTTATAAAATCTGACTTTTAAAAAAAATCAAGAATTTTTTGGAATTTATTAAACCCTGAGGATGGAAAAGTACGAATTCAGACTTTGATAAATAACCCTCACAAGTGTAGGTCAAGAATCTACTGCTTGGATCTTCATTGCAAACTGCACCATCCTAGAAATTCTCCATCCACACTAGTTTGGATGTTTTCAGCTATACCTAGCAGGATCTTTTTAGCAACAACCACCATGTTTAATGCTTCCAGCAAAATGTGCAAGGATATTCTAAGCAGCATTCCATGACTTTCTCAAAGCACACACCTATCTGGCTCTTGGCAGTAACACTTACCCGTTCTGGATCTTCCAAGCAACATTTATTTGATAAGTTCTACTAGACAACATTCAAAAGTCTTGATCTTCTCAGATACAGATTGGTCTGGAATTTCCCAATAACATGCAACTGACAGGACCTTCTCTGTCATGTCTACCTGTTGTGCATCATCTCAGGATCCACCATAAAGGATCTTCATTCACCAGGATCTTCTTAGCAACACCCATCTGACTAGTCTTTTAGCAATGCCTACATATTTTCAGTCTGTTCAGTAACATACCCACCTGCTTTGGTCTTCCGAATAACATCAACCTGATTTTAAAACCTGGTTTTAAAAAGGGCCTGCAAGCAAGGGACATTACAATTGTCACCATTAAAGGGACCTTGCTTTGAGCGGCAAATTGCAGCATGTAGTTTGCAAACATCTGCATAGGCTTCAGTAGTCACCATTTTCTGCATGCATATTTTAGTGACATCCATGCTCATGTATAGCTGCTTCATCACCCTCTCGCAACATAAGAAACTAGTAGCCCACAACTGACAAAAACTGTCCCAAAATGCTTTTTCCGTTACTGTCAATGCAAAATATCCCAAAAAAATTGTGCAAAATTGTGTCTCAGTGTTCTGATTATCATATGTGAAGTAATTACCATTTCTTGCTTTTAGGATTATATGTTATTTTTAAAGCAAGCTGTCATGTCAATACTAGAGTCATTTACTTACTATTATTTTCTTAGGTATTTAGTACCCCTAGTATAATTATACTGACAAGATTTATGCACTGAGAAATCCTGTGCTGAATTTTGGATTTCTCTATAATCCCTGCACCGTAGTTTCCCTTTCAAGGTCTATATTTTCAGTCACAGCTCTTCTAGCGTATATAGCTGGCATATTCAGGTGCGATTATGTTATTCACACTCTGTGGTTCCCCTTATTTGTGCTGTAGCAAATATACTCTGGTGAATTCAAGCACAATTTATGCAGGCGATAAGCGTAGCATGCAAATAGCTTTATTTGTGTCATCAGGCATATCAAATGGATTTCCCTTAGAAGGAAACTATCGCTATTTTAAAACCTCCTTTGCTTTGGTCATATATACAGTATATATATATATATATATATATATATATATATATATATATATATATATATATGTATATAACTCCAATGCTGTGACTCTGCACAGAGGGATAAGTAAAAAGTTAGGGGCATTGTAGGCTGGGGGGAGGGGGGTCTACATGGGGTGGAGGGTATGGGTTTTTTTGGGGGCAGCTGGGAAATTGACAAAATGTCTAGCCCCATGTCAGATTTCAAAATTGAATATAAAAAAATCTGTTTGCTCTTTTGAGAAATGGATTTCAGTGAAGAATTCTGCTGGAGTAGCACTATTAGCTGATGTGTTTTGAAAAAAAAACATGTTTTCCGATGACAGGATCCCTTTAACAAAAAAAAAATTATGTTTCTAATACAATAATCTGGTGAATTCAGGTGATTTGCACGTGACATTTCTTTTTCAAGAGGAAAGAAGTGTTCTTATTTCAGCGACATTTAAGGCAATGCTACAATTATCTCTGAAGTCAAGAAGAAGGCAGTGTATATGTGGCCAGTGGAAACACCAGGCTCATTAGGTTCATTAAGTCAATAACCATTATGCTGTGAACTGTATACAAGCCATAAAGTGAAGATCAATTCACACAACCATACACTATGTCACTTTGGGATTACATCACAGTCAATTTCATTTAATAAACCTATTTTAGGAGGCGGCATGCTGCCCAACCACACCCACATTGGTTCAGAAACACTGGAGATGGGCAAAAGATTCCCTGTGCGACAATCCCCATTGCTCCAGTCCCGGTGATGAATATTTGAGCAAATAAAAGGGAGGGGATGAGGGGCGATGAACGACAATGGGACTAGGGGCGCCCACTATGTAAATCTGGCCCTGTTTGTATCTTTTTATGGCTGTTCAGTGCAGCAGATCCAAGAGAAACTCGGGACATTTTATTAAGAAACCCCGGACTCCGGTTGAGCTGTCAAAATCGGGACTGTCCCGCAGAAAACAGGACAGTTGGGAGGTATGATTATGATAAACCCCTTGTTAAGGTGGCAAATAGTATTGACTGGTGCAAATTGTACTGTATTTTAGACAAACGGCCATTAGACAAACTTACAGCACGTAGTTCAATGGAAGAACTAATATACAGGCCCATTCTCAGCTTCATTAAGCCAATAATCTTGTAAACTGTATACAAGCCATGAATTACATATCAATTCACAACTATGCCATATCTCACTCAGGGATCACATCACAGTAAATGTACTTCTGACAAAGACTCCATGTTTACTGTATTCACCCCCCCCCCCTCAGTTATAAAAAAGGTTAATTTTTGGCACTAGTGATCACCAATATGAATTCATCTTGGAAGCATAGAACATTTCCTGGGATTTGGTACTGGTTTAAAGGCAGTGAGATTGTAAATATTTTTTACTAATGCATTATCTATTCTGACTGCTGATATGTTTAGATCAATTCGAATTTTGAGTCTTTGACCTTGCCGTGTGTCTCGCTCTACAACAGGCGGCTGCAGATAATTACCAAAGGTTAAACTATCCTAGTTTTGAATCATTTTCTCTTTAATTTGAGACCAAATTGAAGTCCATCTCTTATTACACTCATCCATGCTTAAGTCATTAACGGTTCAAAAGTCAAGGAAAGACTAATCTCAGTAATATAACAAGAATGCATGAAATGATGTAGGGAATTTTCAACCTTACGGAGCAAGAACAAGGGAGCAGGTTCTGCGGTAGTCAAAATAATTACCATTATCTGCTTTGACACGTCTGGCATAATCGTACAGGGTATATTGAAAAAAATCAATTGCTATTTGCAGAAAATGTAACCAGCCAATCGTGTTCATGTAGCATTACCATTATATTGCTATTGCGCCTGCCTCAAACTATATCTCACACAACTTCCATTCATTTTAGCAGGAAAAATACAATTAAGCAGGTAATAAAGAAACTGTTGGCTACTCCAATGGCTTTGCCAATGTGAAGACCAGAAGCTCGGTATTGTCAGCTCAGTGTTCTTGATAACGGGCATCTGTCAATTCAACAGGTAAAATTAGAGTTGTAATGCAGAAATAAACCTCTATAATAACTAAAACATTACTGTGATATAAGGACAGGGCTTGGGGTGTTTGCCTAATTATTTATATTCTTTACAAGTATAATATATAAAACAGGACCCTGGGGCCAGTAAAGGCAGACAGGGCCCTTATAGGAGAACTCAACCACCCAATTAAGAAAAGCCCATATCTATTAAGCTAGATAGTCCCCCCCCGCATACTTCAATAGCCCTGAAAATGTCCCTAAAATATTTCTCACCTATCACTGCAGAGTAAGCGCAGCAGAGCTTGTTTGTGTGCCATCTTACAGATAGCCAGTCTTCATCTGTAATAGAGTGCCATATTGGTGCATGCACAGTTGGAACAGTCTTCTGGTTCATACTTACTGCGTGTGAGCCAAAAGTGCAGGAAATTGCCAAAGAGGACCCAAATTGCCCAAGAAGACCTAAAAAAATCCTAAAATCTGGAAGATGACGCCCACAAGCTCTGAATCCAAAAATCCACCATCTCAGATCTGCTGAAGTTGTATATAAGTCAATGAGTGAGGTCCCTATCCTATTTGGAAGTTTCTGTGATCTGCGCTGGAATTAGCCTGAAAATCTCACTGTTTTGAGCTTTTTGGGAACAAATCCGAAAAATGAGGGATTTTCAGGAAAAAGCCCTAAAAAAATTGAGCGATTAAGGAAAAACCTTTCGAAAAATGGTATGATTGGGGTTTTCGCTCGATTTTATTGATTTCCCCCGATCCAATTAATATGTGCTTTTTTAATAACAAATTAAGGTCTAATCATGGATTCTACTTTGGTCTGACTTTTTTATTTTAAAAAATCTGAAATATTTTGATATATAACCCCCTAAACACCTTTTTTGGTATTACTGTTCCTTTAACATTTTGAAAATGTTGTGGCAAGTAACAATAAAATGCATTGGAAATATACTTAAAGTGCTTTAATGAGAGGTATTTGTTTTGCTGTACTTTACATTACTGATGCTTAACATAAACCCCCAGCATTATTTAGCATACCAAAATAATTTGTGTTTTTAATGGTATTCTACTTGTTCATCTGTGTCCATTATTGCAATGTTGCAATGTTGATATTGCATTGCAGCAGCCATGATCAGTGCATATGCAGCTGAAATGAATAGTGTGTCATGTGCATGGTGTAAACCAGAAGCTCTCGGCTGCTCCACTGGCAGAGATTAAATTATAATTTATAACAACATAAAGCATTAGTACATGACTCATACCTTTCTCTTTCAGGCAATGGATCATTGTAAATCCTGCACAAAAATAGTTCAGTATTTCTGGCACAGACAGCTGTTCAGAAATTCGAAAGTGGTCATTCTTGCGTTTTAGAGGGAATGAAAAATTCACATTAATATGTAATGCACAAAGCCAGTGGCACAAGTTATGTATTTCAGATGGTATAAAATTGCTCCATGCTAATCTGTGTTTCTTGTTGTTTAGAAGAATGGAGTACAATTTTGTGGCGATTAGGGGATTTTGGGGGCTGTAAAAGCACCAATGTGCATGCAAGTATTGGCATACCTCCCAACATTTTGAAAACAGAAAGAGGGACAAAAAGATTTGCCACGCGGAGCGTGTCGAAATGTTTTTGACCACACCCATTTTGTGGCCACACCCCTAATTACCATATCCATTTTACAAAATTTGACAGGTTATGAAACTTTGAACACATTTCTATGGTTTTTATTTGTTATTACAGTTTTGCTAATGAAGGTGAATTGCCCTTTAAGATGTGTCTTTGTTCTGATCTTATCTAAAACTGTTACAAAAGTACCTTAAGTATGTATTCTGGACTCTCTGCCAAGAGACAATTAAGTTAGAAATAGTGATGGGCGAATTTGTGCAGTTTCGCTTCGCCGAAAAATTCGCGAATTTCACGCGAAAAATTTGCGAAACAGCGCTGGCGTCTCGTTTTTGACGCCAGTGCCCATTTTTGGCGCCAGCGCCTGTTTTTGACGCTGGCGCCCGTTTTTGACGCCGGCGTCCGTTTTTTCCAAAAAATTTGCAAATTCGTCGCAAATTCGCGCCTGGCGAATAAATTCGCCCATAACTAGTTAAAAACTATGTATCTTTTTCTGGCTGGTCAGTGCAGCAGATCAAAGAGAAACTCTGGACATTTCAGTACAAATCAGGGACTGTGGGTTGAGTTGTGAAAACGTTTTTTTTGCATTTGGCACATTGTGTTTTTTAACCCTGAGCCACATTCAGATGTAAAAATGGATTGGGGAGCAACACAAGCATGAAAAATGTTCCTGAGGGTGCAGAATAAGGGTTGTGATTGGCTATTTGGTAGACCCTTTGTGGTCTATCAGCCTACAGGAGACTCTGTTTGGCAGTACACCTGGTTTTTATGCAACCAAAACTTGCCTCCAAGCCTGGAATTCAAAAATAAGCACCTGCTTTGAATCCACTGGGAGCAACATCCAGTGAAAAGGATCATGGAGAGATTTTGGAAATCCCTGAAATTACTATTTACATAAAAATGGCCTGGCCAAAGCTTGCCCATAAACAAGGACCAAAGCCCTAAAACTCCACTGAATTAGAAGTTCAAAGTTTCAGGTACCGCTACATGTAGGGGCCGATTCACCAAGGGCCAAATATCGAGGGTAAATTAACCCTCAATATTTGACTGGGAATTAAAATCCTTCGACTCCAAATATCGAAGTCCAAGGATTTTAGCGCAAATAGTTTGATCAAAGGATTATTCATTCGATTGAACGATTAAATACTTTGAATCGAACGATTCAAAGGATTTAAATCCAACGATCCAAGGAATATCCTTCGATCAAAAAAACTTAGGAAAGCCTATGGGGACCTTCCCCATAGGCTAACATTGAGTTTGGTAGGTTTTAGATGGCGAACTAGGGGGTCGAAGTTTTTTCTTAAAGAGACAGTACTTCGACTATTGAATGGTCGAATAGTCGAACGATTTGTAGTTCGAAGCCTTCGATTCGAAGTCGTAGTCGTAGTCGAAGGTCGAAGTAGCCCATTCGATGGTCGAAGTAGCCCAAAAAACACTTCGAAATTCAAAGTTTTTTTACTTGAATCCTTCACTCGAAGTTAGTGAATCGGCCCCATAATGTCAGCATAAAATGTCCATAATACTGATCTTCTCAATGCAGCAGTTATATAAACACCTGCACAAATATCTTGCTGCATACAATTTTATTTCATTATATTACATAAAAAAATAAAGAATATAAACCCCTTACCTTATCTTTATTTTCAAAAGCGGGTGCATCTGGTTTATTCCGTATGACAAAGGGAGTTGACAGTCTCAAAATGACTTGTTCAAATGTGCAGCTGATTTTTGGAGACACTATTTCAAAACTGTCACTAAACTTCATAGTTTTGAGAACCTCACATTTAATCAGCTTCCTGAGTCCTTCCCCGAGCTGCAGGATCAGCATGTTTGGATCAAACATCAAATGGAAAGGAAAAGCTCTGCAGAAAGTGTTAATACTTATCCTCAAATCTGATGGGACTTGGGACAATGGGAGTAGAGGTGCTTTCATGATATTTGCATTATCACATTCTTTAATTTTAAAGGTAAGACAGTTCAAGTTACCCGGTTTTATGATTTCAGGGCATAGTTTTTCATTCACATTGTTGACTTGTTCAACCTCAACCTTTAACTGGTAGATCTTCTTTCCTGCTGCCTTTATCAAACCTTTCATGGCAAACCCAACAATATGATGTAGATGGAAGCAGCTGAGTAGTAGGGTCCCGTCGGCAAGCTCTTTGCATAGGAAAGAATGGGATTCAAGAGTCACCTGTCTTCCAATTGAAGTCCTAATGTGTTCCAATAAAGCATCAAACCCATTGAAGAAGTCATGTAGTGTACCTCCCACTGCTCGGAGGACTCTTTCATTCTCCTCAAAACAGATACTGAAGAACTCCTCACCAAATCTCTCTTGCAATTCTTCAAACTTTATTCCTGCAACCATAATGAGTTTCGTATTAGTATTATATTTGATGCACAGAAATAGGGTTGCCACCTGTCCAGATTTCACCCAGACAGCTCAGTTTTTGGAAGGGCTGTCCGGGTGAAATGTGCCTGTCCGGATTTCCAAATTAGGAAATCCGGACAGGACATTTAAGAGAATGGCATGGCAATCAGTCATCAGTCTTGCCCCCTACGTCACCCGTCCTGCCCCTTACATCATCCATTCCGCCCCTGACATCACTGCCCCACCCCCTATGTCACCCAGCCCGCCCCCTGACCATTTTCCTGAAACAAAAAAGATGGCAACCCTACACAGAACCAAAGCATTCACTATTCAATTGTTGTTGTTCATGTATGTAAGGTTCTACATTTCCTACTCACAAAATATTGACGTACAGTATTGTTAGTTAAAATAATTATGCTAGGATGCATTCTAACCCCTTATAGTGTCAATTATAAGGCCTGTTTGTCTCCCTAATACTGATAATGAACAATCTATCTGACTTCCTGATAGTTATAAATAGAATGACACACTTTAGTATATCAGGAAATCTGCTGCTGTGAGGCAAATTGCTTTACTCCCTCACACCAGATTAGACGTCAGAGATTCACATTATTTATTCCTTCTCTAGTGCTAGTGGGTGGTACAGTGTTTAGATTTTCATTGCATTATAGCTATCCGTCTTCCTCTCCCTCAGACACAATCCTATGATTGCATTGTTTCAGCCCAGATACAGTATATCCCCATAAATATGCCTCATTTACTTTGACTGGGTTAGATGAAGGTGTCCTAATAAGAATAAGGGCACACCATTTTTTTCACATTTATATAAAGACCAAAAACTTGTGGTTAAAACACCCAAATGTCTCCCTCAAAGACTTACATTTACTAAGGTGACTGAAAAACAAGCCAAAAACCTAATGTTATGAGAATTCTGTATATGTTCTTAATGGGAGGACTGGTTTTAGAGACGTTAAAAAAATGCAACTGTCCAACAATTCCAATAGCGTTTATGTAATCCAAGCTAAAATATATTTAATCTTTATTGGAAGCAAAACCAGCCTATTTGGGTTTACATGAAATTCTAGTAGACTTAAGTTGGCCATTGACGTTTAGATTTTTCTCTCTCAAACTACCAATTCAAGTGCAATCTGAAATATCAGTCAAATTATCGTGAGGTTAGTGAGCACTGAACAATCATGCATCTAATCATTTTTCATCCATCAGTCAAAAAATTGATCGGCCAGGTTAGACAATTTTCATGGTTCACAGTGAAATTTATCCATTGTCCAATAGTTTGCAGGGCCACGAAGATTAAACTAGATGATATCACTTGAAATGGTCTTTTTAGTTAACAGACAGATTGTACATTTAAACGATTGTTTCAAGATAAGCTAGGTCTTAAAGATCTTGTAAAAATTCTAATGTCTATGGCCACCTTTAAAGTATGAAGATCATTCTGGATAACAGGTCCCGTACCTGTATCTACTTTCCTGAGGGCATGTTTTTTGTTAAAATTCAATTGATCTATAACAAACAAAGCTTATATCTTTTTTTAGACATTAAATAATAAAATTAAATTAAGGAACAGGGCTTAGGACCCTTGGTATCAGGTGGAGGTAAATTGGTTGATGGCGTCAGGGAAAAAATACATAGTATAGAAACCATTTGATGAAGACTTACTTTTTAATACATTTTATTGCAGTTTTAACTACTGATGGCTGGTTGACTGAGGAGAAGATTCAAATGAGACTGTAACATTTGAAAGCAAACAAAAGCCCAGGACCTGATATTATGTACTTCAGGGCACTAAAAGATTGTGATTACCAAACTCACTTTCAATCTTCCAGCAATGATGACTACAGATTGGTGAATTCATAATGCTGTGCCATTATTTAAGGGCAGTGGCAGGCAGGGAGATTTGAGCAACTGAAATTGCCTCTGGAGGAAACTTTGGGGCAACTTAGCGATATGCTGGTCATAGCACCAGCAATTTCAATTATTTTAAATGGAGAGGCATTTTCAGGAAATTTGTCGCCGCCAGTCACTCATATATAGTTGCGGGTGACAAATCTCCCCATCTGCCACTACCCTAAAAAATTATCTCATTGGGACATTGGTAGTATTAAAGGATTTGGGAGGTTAATAAGATATAAGATACTGTATATATATATAGTGGGGCATTTTGTAGATAACAGACTGTGCAACTCTTGTCAGTGTTGATCAATGTTTACTAAAATAAATAGTCTCCTGCCTAAAAAATGTCATAGTTTTGCCTCTTTATAGATCCCTGATAAGGCCTTGTAGTGCAGTTTTGAAACCCAGCTGTGAAAAATGATATTAAGGAACTGAACTGGGAAGAGTGAAAAAAAGTTCAATTTAACTGGAATGGAACAATTATACTAAAGGCTGAGAAGGTTGGGGTTGTTTTCTCTGGCGCACAGGTGCTTGTGATTGGACATGATTTCTCTTAACAAGAGTTACATTAGAGAATATTAGGCAGATAACAGGGGATGTTTTTCACATATAAAAGAACAGTGGACACTAGGCCACTCCGTTAGACATGACGTCTAGACAAGCAACAGAAATTATTCTTCAAAGTGAGGCCAGTGAGGTTGTGGAATGCCCACCTTTTAATGTTGTGATGGCTGATACCGTCCAAAGAGAGGCTTGGATGGCATCATGTATAAGTATAAAATCCAGGGCTATAGTAATCTATAGTATAGTAATACAGGTCTACATTTAATTTTGTATATGTATATATGTGCATAGAAAATTTATATGTGTGTACACACACATGCATATTTTTTTCTTTGCATTGTGTTAACTGTTTTTTTCCCCCAGATCACATCAATATGTATTTATCAGAAAGAAATGACTGCTTCTATTTAATAAGCATACACAAACCATGGTATGAAGTTACCATGGTAACCTTACAGATAGGAATGGCTTCTGTCAAGGCCTGCATTATAACCTTCTTGGATACTTTATATTCCAACAAGGCACATCTATCAATACACCCATCACAAGGCAAACAAAAAGAAAAAAATTAAATTACAGGGTTATGGAAGATAGCTCATAGTATAAGTTTATCCAGGGACTAGTCCGATTTTGGAGTCTGGAAGATTTTTTTCCCCCTGAGACAAATTGGAGAGGCTTCAAATGCGTTGCCCTAGGCAACCTGGCCAGTGTCAGTGCTGGCTGGACCCATGCATGCGTGAATGGACGTGCGCATGCACAAAAGCGCAGATAGACTGGGAAGCTAGAACAGAGTCGAGGAGAGAGGGGACCGGACATGGGGTAGGCGACAGAGAAGGTACCTGCCTGGTGCCCCCCTAGCTTTGCGCCCTAGGCACTTGCCTACTCTGCCTACCCCTAGTTCTGGCCCTGGTTAGGCAGGTTAAAATAGAGTTACAAGGTTGAACTTGATGAACGTGTGTTATTTTTCAACTTAACTTACTATATGAGAGAAATTTAAAACAAAACTAAAAAATGTGATCAGTGGCTTTCATCCCACCTATTTATTTCAGTATGGGAAAATCCAGTGAATTTCAAAGGCAATCTAAAATAATTCTAACAATTTCAGTAGCTAATGTACCCTGGATAAATGAAATCCCTAACAATCCCTGTTTTGGTCAGTACAGTCTCTTAAGTTTCACCTGTAGCATGAACTGATGTTGGGCCAGAGGTGTATTGTCTACCTTACTAGTGTCTACCTCATGCTCAATTAGGTCAGGAGTGACGCACTTGTAACATTAAGTAGCTGTATGGCTAAAATACACATTTTTGGCAAGAATAAAAGTATCTGCAACGATCCTTCATTCTGTGGATACAGAGACCCTAGGAAACGTGTCAGCATTATGGTGGTCAATTTGAAGGAACCTACAACAAATCCTGTAATCCAAGATCAATCGTTAACACAATTATCCCCATCTTCTATTTAGAAATAAAGGCATTAAAATATACTTAGACGGCATTTAAATGGTACTGACCGAGCATGTTAGCCGTACACTGAAGAATTCCTGAGATATCCTCAGCATCTTCCTTCCCAGAGTTTTCTGCATTAGTGCATCGAACAGAAGCATTGTGCAAGTTCCTCTCAGCATCCCTGCAACTTCAAAAGAAACATTCATTGCGATACCAGAGGGATATAGATTTGCCAAAACTTTCCAGTTCTGTTTTTTAAATTACCTTCTGTATTTCATGAAATGGTTAGCAGGTCTCCAATGAGAACACAGCGCCTGGCACTGAAGCAAATCATTACAGGCAAATGGTACTAGTGTATGGCACCCAGAGAACAACCCACTTACATCACTAGTACTGTAGTTATTTAAAATATCAGTAAATGCATTGCAAATTTAACACAATATTACATAATCAGATCAATTAAAACATTAAAGGATAACGTGGCATCATTATCCTGAATACTGATATTCATTAAAGTTCCTACTTATAGTTTGAGAACCGCTAGCACCCAACTGAGTGTATTCAGCTACGATACTCTTTCTCCATCATACATCAATGATACACCCTTAGTGTAAGAGTTTCATGTAATACCGGCATGGGTTGAGGGCAGGTAAAAGGTTAAAATACAGTGTGTGTGACCAAAACTATGCTGCTTCCCTTGAACCCAAACTCTCAGAAACTCCTGGTACCTTGTATGTCCTTCTTGAATGAATATGGTTATCACACTCCTGTACAGATTACTCCCTGGAGAAGTGCACAGTTCTCTGTGATCCTCAGTCTGGCGTCTTGTATCTTGGCACCCTACCTGGTCCTCAACTCACCCTCTGAAAATTCCTGTACTAGTGTCTTACACACCATTGTGTTCTAATCCCTCTGTTCCTCCTCCTTGGAGTGAAGGGCTGCTCAATATCTTCCCTAAGCCTCCCTCTCGCTCAGTGTCGGACTAGGATGCCAGTGGCCCACCAAGAACCTTAGACTGTGGCAAATCCTATAGTTTGGGCCCACTTTCCAAACTATTATTCCTCCTCTCATCACTCAACCTCTTTATTCTCCTAGTATTTTATATCTACTATACTTTTCTTCCATTATTAAGCCTTTTTCCCATAAAGAAATAGGGAATGACCAAATGATTAGAAGCAAGAGGGCCCCCTGACACCTGGGCCCACCGGGAGATTTCCTGGTATCCCTGTGCGCCAGTCCGACACTGTTTAACAGAGGAAGGGTGGCACATTATTTTGGAAACTTTGCTTCCCAAGTATACTGGAACCATGGGGCAGATTCCCTTAAGGGCGAAGTGGCTAATGCTAGTGTCAATACACTAGCCTAACAGCCCATAGGAACTTCACCAATATCCTAACAGGCGCAGGCGTCACTTCGCTAGCGAAGAAGGCAGGCAAATTTTCACTCTGGCTAATGGACATAACTCTGCAAATTCACTAAGATGCGGATTTTACTGAACGTTACCTCATAGCCAGACTTGCATTCACAGCTCAGACCAGGTGAAGTGCAATGGAGCGCAAAGGATATCCTCATATTTTAGTACAAAATTTCCCAAAAAAAGCTGGTGTCTTTTTCCTTTTTTCTGAGTGATAAGCTGCAAAGCTCCGTAAAAAAATGTTTACCTTCATTTTCTAACATATGGAACATAAACTATACACTAGGCTCATGTGTAGGGCATTATAACAACTATATTTTATTTATTAAGGTTCCCTGGAGTTGTGTAATGTAATGTATTTGCTGCAACATATACATCCATGTAACTTTATAATTTCTCTCCGTGTGCAAATAAGGCAATGCTAGCAAATCTTCACTTTGATTGCCAAAGTAACGCTAGCAAAAATTTGCCAGTGTTTGGTGCCCTGGACGCAACTTTGCACTTTAGTGAATTAGCTTTAGTGTCCTAGCTAATGAACGCCTGGTGAAGCCTAGCGAATTCTCGTTGGTTAGGGAATTTGCCCCTAAGAGGTCAATTTACTAAGCGGTGAAAATTCGTCAAGGCGAAAATTTGCTGGGACAATGCTAATTTACTAAAATGCAAAGTTTTGTCCTTGCCGACGGACACTGGCGAATTTTCTCTGGCGTTACTTTGGCAATGCGAGCAAATCAAAGCGAAGATGCGCTAGCGCTCAATTCTGCCTAGTGCAAATTCGTTAGAGATCTTGTGCTCAGGCTAATTTGCATACGGCGGGAAATATAAAGTTGAATGGACGTCTTTATGTTACATGTTGCATCTAATACATTACATTGACGCCGGCGTTTTTTGAACTTAGAAGTTTTTCTAGTCAGAAAATATGATATAAGTAACTGAAGATTGAGGAAGATCTATGCACTCCATTGCACTTCCCCAAAGTCTGGAGAAAGAGGTAACGTTCAGTAAAATCCGCATTTTAGTGAATTTGCGGAGTAACGTCCATTTGCCAGACTGAAAAGTCATCTGGTGATAGAGTGTGAATCACCGCTAGCGTCTATCTCTATCACTAGCAAATTGACTCCAGTGTCCATTAGTAAATCAGCGATGTCTCTGCAGGCGGTAACGCTGGTGAACTGTCCTAAGTGTGGAGATTCATTTTTTATTGTGTTCCACAATCTTTGCTCAGCTGATGATCTACAGACAGGACATGAATCTTTTAGGAGTCACCTTATATTGGCCTCACACCCAGTATCATTCTCAGTCTACCATCCGAGTTAAATTGCCCCACAATTGACATCAATTCTGCATTTAAAAATCCAGTCAAAATGACTTAACAATTACAGGCAACTTCAGCCAGAAGTGGGGGCAGACAGAAGGGACATTTCCCAGGGCCCACCAAGACAAAGGTCCTATCATGAGATCTTCCATATGCTTTAAATCTGCAAAACCATTTGTGTTTAGCATCTTAATATAACCATTTTAGTTTAATTTATTGTATTTTACTTTGACTTTCTACTGGAACAATCTTTAGTGGAGATTTTTTTTCCTTGTGGGGTCCCATGTAGAGGTAATTTGTGGGGTTCTGCTTGTTTGTTTTCTAGCAATAAAATAAATTAGATTGGTTTATTGCTTCCATTTTTTCCATTACATTCAAGTGACACAATTCTGAAAGAAATTTCTTGCAGGTGCCCAACAGTGAGGTATTTTGCCTGGGTCCACCAGAATTTAGGGGGCTATTTATTAAAACTGGATTTTTCCCATTATATTAATGTTAAAAATGTTAAACCAAACTCCAAACCACGATCTGGCTTAGTTTACTAACAATTGTCCATGTGGCAAAAGCCACAACAAAATTCTGGATCATTCAAAAGATTTCGAATTATCCCCTTAAAAATTTGAATTATTTGGATTATCAAATAAAAAACTAAAATTTATCAGACTGTCGAATGAAAACCAGCGTCAAACCTCCTGAAAAAAAGATGTTTCAATTGTTAAACTCTCAACATGATCTGGCTTAGATTACTAACAATTGTCAGTGTGGCTAAAGTCTCTCAAAAATCGTGCAACATTGCGGATCATGAAACTTTCTCGAATTATCACCTGAAAAATTTGAATTGTTTGGATTATCGAATAAAAAACTCTAATTTATCAGACTGTCAAATGAAAAACTGTGTCAAACACCCCCCAAAAAAAGGGGTTCCAATTGTTAAAGGCACCATCTGCCTTTTACATAACCTTGCCAGGTTTCAGCTGAAGTATTTCGGATTCAAATTTTTAGCAGCTCTGGAATATAATAAATCTCCAAAAATTTGGATTTTTTCCCCTTAAAACTCGACCAGAAAAAAAGTGGCCCTGGCTGAAAGGGCTGTGGTCATGGGCCTGTGTGGCCGAAGCACTTTCCAAAAATAGGTCCAGCTATGTTAAAAATTTGGGACTGTAGAGCCGTTCAAAGACTAATTTAAGGCAAGGTTTGCAAATCAATATGAAAATGCCAGTATTATCCAGAATGCTCGGGACCTGGGGGTTTCCGGAAAATGGATCTTTCTGTAATTTGGGTCTTCATACCTTAAATTTACTAGAAAATCATGTAAACAATAAATAAACCCAATAGGCTGGTTTTGATTTCAGTACAGATTAATTATATCTTCGATTGGATCAAGTACAAGGTACTGTTTTATTATTACAGAGAGAAGTGAAATCATTTTTAAAAATGTGGATTATTTGGATAAAATGGAGTCTATGGTAGATGGTCTTTCCGTAATTCGGAGCTTTCTGGATAAAGGGTTTCCGGATAATGCATCCCATACCTGTAGTACTAAAAAAGACAAAGACTAGGTACCACCTTCACCATATGCTCCCAAGTCTTCCCCATGTCAGTGATACTTTTATTTACAGAGGGTTTCATCAGACATAGGGGAGAGCACTGGGCTTAATTCTCCCATGGACTACAAATTAAAAATAGTAAAAAATATTGATTAATTTATTAATGTTTTTTGCTATTGATTTTTGCATTTTGTACATCGTCCCAGTCTTATTTATTGCCTGACGGAACTTGTCAGCTTCATGGTCCCAGCTGTCCAGCTATTTATGGATGCTCCAGAAAACTTGAATGTACATGGTAGACTTTGGAAAGCTTTGGTTTGTTCCATCAATAACAAGAATTGCCGCCTCGGAAACAATGTACCTGTTTATATTCCACCGTAACATGTGTAAATACATCCAGTAATCTGTGTTTGACAGCAGGAATCTCTAATCTCTGGCTGTCCCGCTGTGGCTCAGAAACATCACCCAGAGATTTAGTTCAGCAGCAGTTCAAGATCTGATCGCAATCTGCAGAATTAGCATGCCAGTTATAGACTCCCTGCCAGATAGCGGCAATGCTGCTGAATGTAGTTTAACGGTTGCATTGTATAAAAAGGAAAGCATACGATTTCAGAAGAAAATGAGTAAAAATGTGGAAAATGTATTTTACAGTCTGGTATATCTGAAAGCTACAGCTGGGGGCACATTTACTTAGCTCGAGTGAAAGATTAGAAGGAAAAAAACTTTGAATTTCGAAGTTTTTTTTTGCTACTTCGATCATTGAATTGGCTACTTCGACCTTCGACTACGACTTAGATTCGAATCGAACAATTCTAACTAAAAATCATTATTCGACCATTCGATAGTCGAAGTACTGTCTCTTTAAAAAAAACTTCAACCACCTAGTTCGCCACCTAAAACCTAACGGGCACCGATGTTAGCCTATGGGGAAGGCCCCCATAGGCTTTCTAGGCAATTTGTGATTGAAGGATTTTTCCTTCGATCGAACGAATTGCGGTAAATCCTTCGACTTTGAATATCGAAGTCGAAGGATTTTTGGTTGAATATAGAGGGTTAATTAACCCTCGATATTCGACCCATAGTAAATATGGTGTACTTGGGGCATACACCTAAGCATATTGTACTGCTTCACACAAAGGAAATGGTAAATGAAAGGAATACTTTATAACTTTATAATGACCAATAATGGAGGATGCCAGGACACATGTTTAATTGTATTGTATTTCTATTTATTAATTTATATAGCACCACAGAAGTACAACATTCTTTCCAAGGCATAAACACAAACAGTTATTATAAATTAGGCTTGAGAATAAATACTTTAAGAGGTGGTTCACCTTTAAGTTATAGTTCAGTATGTTATAGATTGGCCAGTTCTAAGCAACTTTTCAATTGCTCTTCATGATTTATTTTTTATAGTTTTTGAATTTGCGTTATTCTTCTGACTTTTTCCAGCTTTCAATAGTGGCCAATGACCCCATCTAAAGAACAAATGTTCTATAAGGCTACAAATATATTGTTATTGCTACTTTTTATTACTTTATATTACTTTATATTCAGGCCCTCTCCTATTCATATTCCAGTCTCTCATTGAAATCAGTGTTGCTAGGGTAATTTGGACCCTAGGTAATACTGAACTTTTGGTGCAGTCCCATTAAGGGTATAATTGGATATTTTTACATCCCAGGTGCATGACTTTACATTTATCAACATTGAATCTCATTTGCCACTTAGCTGCCCAGATTGCCAGTTTGTCTAGATCCTGTTGCAAGGATGTCACATCCTGGATGGAATTAATTGGGCTGGATAGTTTTGTGTCATCTGCAAACACCGATACATTACTTACAATACCCTCCCCTAAGTACAAGTTAAATAAAATTAGACCTAATACCGAGCCCTGGGGGACCCCACTAAGAACCTTACTCCAAGTAGAGAATGTACCATTAACAACCACCCGCTATACTGTATCCTAAAGCCAGTTTCGTATCCATATGCAAGCATCTTTGTTACGCCCAACAGTCAATTATTGTCTTTAGCCATTAACGCCTCAAAGGGCACAGACACTATAAAATATCTAAAATATCTGCTTTCGTCTATAAAGACACAGGCGACACTATAATATATCATCTCTATAGTGTAAGATTCTCGGCAACTGAGGTTTTTTCCTGCTCTTATTCTTTTTAACTGGCTACTGGAAGCAATTTAGCCTGACCTTATCACTCCTTGCTGAGTCCTTGCCATTGCGAATTACAGCCATTGTAGTGAAGGATTCACACCACAGGGTAATACAGTGGCCTGCCAGGCCTTCATCAAGTGCCATTTACCTCCTACAGTTAGCTAAATATGAGATATTGCTCCATGGATGCCAGGAAGACAAAATAAGTGAATGCAATATAGTGCCTATGATGACTTGGTTTCTAAATGCAACTGTACTTTCCAGTTTTGTAGAACAAATCTGAAATGTCTGTAACCCATTTTTGGCCACCCCCTGGTGCCAAGGTGGTACATCACATCATTTTTACCGGTCCTGAGTCCCCTTTGCTAAGTGAAAGGTACTGGGAAACTCCTCTCTGGCAGTGCCTCCACCTAATGGGGTCCCAGAATACACCTGAGGATAGTCCCATTAGGAAACAAATCAATCACACACTTTATTATATAAAAATATAAACTTTATACAAAGAAGTGCAATTTTAAAAGGGAAGTAAACTGTAACATTATACACATAAATGCATTCATAGCATCACCCACTACCCTAGGAACCTGTAGTCCAGTCCTGGTAATTCCCTGCCAGGAAAAGTCCTACAACTCTATTTTGGCAGTCCAAGAGTCTCCAACCCTTGTCCCCAAAAGAGTATCAGTCCTAGGTAACGCTACCTGCCCAAATACTTTTCCCGATGGAAAGTATTTGCTCCAAAGTGGTAGGCACACAAACAGCATGAGATCGCTGGATCCTCATCCTTTCCTACCCCTTCCCTCAGGTAACACTCACCCCAAAGGAGTCCCACAGATGGGTAGTCTCACACAGAGCTGACAGGCATCCGCAGTGATGATCTCTTTATAGGCTCCAGACTCTCCCAGTCAAGCACATAACAAGGCTTGAATTCTTCAGGTATTCGCTCCCAACACTGTCTATAGCATGAGCTCTCACGACATCCATTGCTGAACTGCAGCTCTCAACACTCTCCATAGCGTGAACATGAAAATCTGTAAATCCAAGCTCCAAACCCTCCTTGGTTGAGCTTTCAGGCACTGGAGGATCCTGCACAGCCTTGGCAGGCCTATCAAACTCCCTTTTGCCTACATTTTGCCGGATAGGATTCACTATCTCCACAGTGAACAAGCAGCAAAACTGTAAAACTGTAATCTGTAATGGTTGACTGAGCACATGGCATCTCATTTTATATTGTTGCACAGCGACACCTGGTGGCTGCCTTTGGAATCAGCCATGCTGCACCAATCACAAGAGCTCTGCCCCTTAGGAAACCCTGTATATACCATGAGGCTCCGACTAAAGGGGAAATAAACCCTTAAGGTCCCTACATGTCTTTGTTCTTTAGAGCCTCACCTCCTAATTGCCCATGAGTGCCCTGATCAGTGTGCCTCCCATTCACAGTATCAGAAGCCTATCACAGCAGTGACCTAAATTATAGCAGACCATTGCATAGTCTCTATAAACACTCACATTACTCAGCAGTGAAGGAGGCCTATCCATACAGCTACTGTAGTTGTCCCATTTGGAAGATCTACTGCAGACTGACTTAGGTCTGTGGACTTAGCTGCCTAGATTCCAACAAAGCATAGTAATGGGGTCAGGCCTGGTCTGGCAACCTGTGGGTTCTGGCAAATGCCAGAGGGGCACCATAAGATGCCATAGAAAGTCACTATTTAGTGGGCTTGTGGGGAGCTGATTGGGCCTCTCTGTACTTGGAATGCTATTTGAATGCTATTTGAATCCCAGTCTAGACCTCAATGAGGGCCAATATCCACTATCTCAGGAGCCTTTAGTGGATAGGCATAAGGGAAGAGTGTGGAAATCCATGAAGTGAAATGAAATCAATGTGATGTTAATTGCCCAATTCTTTTGATAACAGATCCTCTATTAAGAACCTAAAGAACCCATTCCCAGGTCACAAACTAAGTGTAACTGGTTTTGGAGGTAACCCACATTTTTTTTGCAACCAAATAAAGAGGTGCTTGGGATGAGAAAGGCCATCAACAGGATTACACTGGAATAATTAGATTTTCTTTCAGCTTTTTTTCAATTTGATGGTTGTTGGTGGGCAAGTGAACACCACAACCTGGAATAAAAGTTTTGCAGAGATGCTGCTGGAGTTTTCATTCCTTTATTATTTTGATTTACTGGCACAATGGAGTTGTTGGCACAGAGCAACTTAATTGGAAGCAGAACATTCAATTCCCCTTCAGCTGTAGAGACCACCAACAACCCTTTACCTTGGACAGTTGGGATAGGCCAATTCATTTTATTTCTACAAAATCATAATAAACTTTTTAACCCCATCTGTAAACTTTTATTTTCATCAGTCTAATACTTGCACAGATTTGTCACTTTTACCTGTACTGGGCTTTTGTACTCCCTGCGTCTACCCTCATAAAATGATTACAACTCAATATAGCAAGTGAACTGTACCGACATAACCTAATTTTGCAGGTCACAGAGTGTATCAGTCGATATAATTTTTCCCATTGATGATTTAATTACATTTACAATACAAATGAGACCATGTTTAACCATTGCATGAGAGCCCAAGTGAGTGGGTACTAATATAAAGTATTTGTGTAGTAATTATGTGGCACAAGGGTATGCAGAGCTTATACTGTATGGAGGAAACAGATTAAAGCATCAAAGCCTCACAGGTAAATAAATACAATGTTGTCAGATAGTGGTGATTGTTATATTGATCATGAAATCTAGGAGATAGACAAAATGCAGAAAGAAAACAGCACATAAGCATATGTAAGAGTGAAAGAAGACTGCAAAGCTCGGGAATATATTTCAAAAATAGGGCTGAGAAGGGTTTTAATGTTGGGCTTGCCTAGTGCTAGACGTCTTCAGCTCCACAGGAATTGAGCAATTTCGGATAAATAAATTTATACCGATCAGCATAAGTTCTGTGACTGAGTATAATAACAATGAGTATAATGGGATATAAGACTTGCTTGAATACCAAGACAGAATATCAATGGAAAGGAGAGTGTTTTGCATTCATTAGATACATCAAGAATATAGAAGCACGTCTAGTTATCAAGAAAAAAAAGCCAAGAGGATCCTGTGGGTTCTGTTTGCTTCGGTACAAGCTTATATCATGGAGTGGGGAAACATAAATGCAATAGGGACTCATATCTGTTTTGATAAGGATAGTCCTTAATCACAAGCACAAAATGCATTTTACCCTTCTTAGGGGCAAATTCACTAAGATGCGAAGTTGCGCCAGGCGCAACTTTGCCGCACTTCGCCAGGCGTAGTTTCGCCAGCGCTCCGCAAATTCACTAAGATCCGAAGTTGCGCTCAGGGGTAGCGTAAGGTTGTGAAGTTGCGCTAGCGTTGATTCGCTATGTAAAGTGAAGTTACGCTAGCGAAG
This sequence comes from Xenopus petersii, assembly GCA_038501925.1. Lineage (NCBI taxonomy): Eukaryota > Metazoa > Chordata > Amphibia > Anura > Pipidae > Xenopus > Xenopus petersii. The sequence goes on from CM076675.1 coordinate 156,571,076, forward strand.
GCTAATTTGCATACGGCGCGAAATTCAAATTTCAATGGAGGAACACGTATCTGCACTACAAATGCCAAGAAAACCTTCAAATCTGCAAATAAAAATTTTATTTTGCCCTACAAATGTGCCCTCTGTCTAGGTAAGTTGCCATGAGTCAGGAAATGTAGGGGGGAAGGAGGGGAGCCCCAAAAATTTTTTCGATCTTTTTCAGCCTATCACCCATAATGTAAAAAACACGCCAGCGTTTTTTGGGACTTAGAAAAAATTTTGACTATTTTGGAAACAATCCCTATCTACTCTATTGCGCTTCGCCAGGTCTGAGGTGGCGAAGGAAGTCTAGCGTAAAAGGTAGCGTTCAGTACACTGCGCAAGTTAGTGAATTTGCGTAGTTTCGTCGCTAGCGAAAATTCGCCTGGCGTAAGGGTGCGAAGTAACACTAGCGAAACTACGCCAGCGTTCGTTAGTGAATTTGCGCAGTAGCGAAAAATGCCAAACGCTAGCGAATTAACGCTAGCATTCGGCGATTCGCGGCTTAGTGAATTTGCGCCCTTAGTGTTGTGTCTGCAGCTAACTATATTGTTATTGGTCGATCCAGGGGGTGTCTTTGTATATACAGTACTATAGTTGCTTCTATGGCGCCATGTGCAACAACCCACATGGGAAAAAAGTACAAGAGGTTTATAATAGCATTAATCACATTCTGCAAGTTATACACTGTTGATCTGTGGTTTAACTTAATCATTTATACTTCAATACTACTGCTTTTTTGTCTACTAGTGCAACTAGTGTTCCATCTTCCAAGTTGAAATGTCTTCTGACTCAATTAATCTTGCTTAGGACTTGTTTAAGTTCTGCTTTCCTAATGGTTTCTCTGCACAGAGTAGCCATTGTTCTACTCCCTAGACAAAGTTGATACACTGGTTGGGAATTTCACCATATGTACCCACCCAAATCTGAATCCAGGCCTGACTTGGCCAACCCAAACTCTTCCAATGCTAAGATCATTTCATAGGATGGCAGACTCTGGGCAACACCATGGCACCATTAAAGAAGTAGTGCACTGTGGTGGGCCATGATTACTAAGGTATCTATGTATGAGACATTTGATTGGGCAGCTTAATTAACCACACTCCCAATTCAGAATGAAGTAGGAAAGGTTTAATCCAGCACTAATAATGTATAAAATGTAATAAGTTACAGATCTGCCATGGGAAGAATTCGGAGTAGGAAAGATCAAATGTATTCATTTTAAAACTTAAATTTTAGTAAAATAATTAAACAAAATAGAAAAAAGTCATTTGTTATGTATGATTTGAAAGTAATATGTTTTGTGAACGTGACCTACCCATAGATAAAGTAATAGTCTTGTAGTAATATGGTTGTAGTAGTAGGTAGTGTGCGAGGATGTAGTAGGTGGTGATCTTGAGAATTAGTAGGATGTATAAATACATGCCGCAGGTAATGGCATTGTACATTAGAAATAGACATTTGTAAGGAATCCTAAAAATAATTCAGGGTGATGCCTAGGGATGCAAAGAATCCTCTATTTTGGGTATCCAGCTGAATTATGAATCTATCATGAAGGATTTGTTTGAATCCCAAACTGAACTGAAGCCCTTATTTACATATGCAAATTAGGGTAAGGAAGGGTTTAAAAGAACCACCCAAAAAAACTTCTGATTTCCCATTTTCCCATTAAAGGGGTTAGACTCAGTTTGGCCAGACACTTGGTTTGTGCCACATTTAAATTCTGCTGAAAAAGGTTGGGCTTCGGTCGGATCTCGAATTGAATCCAGGATTCAGTGCATCACCAGAAATACCTGACATAAGTGATAGAACTGAATGGTTAGTAGATTATTAGTTTTAGTGAGGTTGAACTTTACATGAGAGGATACACAAAAAGAAACAGGTGATCTAAACAATAGTTATGGCTGCCCTGTGGTCATATCCAGATAATCACTCAGCTGGGGGATAAAGAAGTGTAAGTAACCCGGGCAAATTTTGCCTTCCCCATTCAACAGTTATGGTCGTCTATAGAAAGTCTGTCACCCATTTTTGAGGTTTAAATGTAAAACAAAATGGATCTGATCTGAGCATTAGGGATGTAGCGAACTGCCGTTAATGTGTTCGCGAACGGCGTTCGCGAACACCGGCAAAAAAGCGAACAGTTCGCGAACAGTTCGCGAACTTCGAACGCTCGATAAAATCGTTCGATCGAACGATTGAAGGATTTTATTCGTACGATCGAAGGATTTTCGTTCGAATCGAACGATCTAAGCTATTCGATCGAATGATTTTAATTCAATCGAATGCTTATAATCGTTCGAACGAATGGAAATCGTTCGATTTCAGCGATCGAACGGTCGAATGGTCGAATGGTCGAACGAAATTTTACCTCGAATCGAACGCGAACACCAATTGGCGAACGTCGCGTGACGTTCGCGAACATTCGGCGGACGCGAACAGTCGAAGTTCGCGCGAACTAGTTCGCCGGCGAACAGTTCGCTACATCCCTACTGAGCATTTCTCTGTACACAAATGAATCATGGTTTTATTTATATATCAAATTTAAATGTGTCCTTACCCAATGACATGGTGTTCATAGCCCTGCAGCGTCCTCTGTAAAGTCTGCTGAATGGTCTGGGGCTGTAGAATATAAACACAATATGTTGTTAACAATGGCAGAACTCAATCCTTTACATAATACCTAGAAATTAATATACGCAAAATGTTCAGTATTTACGCTTGGAAGTCTGATATCCAAATTTGATCTGATTCAACGTTCATGGAATTTATAGGACTCCAATCAACTGGTGGATCAATTGACTAAGTGAGCAGTCACAAATTTGATTGAATTATTCCCCCCCCCAAATCCATTTTTTTTTTTTGCATAAAGAAAAAAATATAGTTCTAAGCTACATTCTAATAGATGTAAATTAAACAATTTATATTTTTTTTTAGTTTTAATCAGTATTTAAAAATGGCAGATTCATATCTGTAGTGGTCTCAGTTGAGTTTAGATTAGGGATGCACCAAATCCACTTTTTTAGGATTTGGGTGAATCCCCAATTCTTAGGGGGCCGATTCACTAAATTTGAGTGAAGGATTCGAACTAAAAAAACTTCGAATTTCGAAGTGTTTCTTGGGCTACTTCGACCATCGAATGGGCTACTTCGACCTTCGACTACGACTACGACTTCGAATCGAAGGATTCGAACTAAAAATCGTTCGACTATTCGACCATTCAATAGTCGAAGTACTGTCTCTTTAAAAAAAACTTCGACCCCCTAGTTCGGCAGATAAAAGCTACCGAAGTCAATGTTAGCCTATGGGGAAGGTCCCCATAGGCTTGCCTAAGTTTTTTTGATCGAAGGATATTCCTTCGATCGTTGGATTAAAATCCTTCGAATCGTTCGATTCGAAGGATTTAATCGTTCGATCGAATGAATAATCCTTCGATCGTTCGATCGAATTTTCTGCGCTAAATCCTTCGACTTCGATATTCGAAGTCGAGGGATTTCAATTCCTAGTTGAATATCGAGGGTTAATTAACCCTCGATATTCGACCCTTGGTAAATCTGCCCCTTAGTGAATGATTCGGCCGAATACCAAAATGAATCTGAACCTCAATTTGCTTATGTAAATTAGTGCTTACTAGCCGAATAGCTGATATAATAAAAGTGCTAATATATTATTAAATATACACTTTGTGGCATGAGTATATAAAAATGTAAATATCGCTTTACTTGCTCAGTGCAGAAGGTATTGTTAGCGACTAGACTGGCTCAAATCACTATATTGTTAATCCCGTAAACTCAGCAACAAGATAAATGGTACAGGAAGATCAAAAACTGCTCTCTGTATATGTGTTATTTCAACGTGGAAATGTCTAACCTTTTCAGAGAAAGACAGGGAGATTAGGAGGGACTGATGAACTGAAAAAAGTGGGACTATTCTTTTCTCCAGTGTGTGTCATGCCCTTATAACAGCCAGAATGCTGAATTCAAGCACAACATGAAAGTATTTATAGCACTGCTGAGCACATCCTCCTGTCATTGAAAATAAATACCTTAATAAGCTCACACGGCAAAAAGGTTGTGGGGCAGAAAAAAGAATTGCCAACATATATCAAAATAACATTTACTTTTCTGTGCAAAGGGTTGTCAGGAAAATAAGCACATCCACCAGGGGATTCGAATCCATGCCTTTGCAGCTGCAAGTTACAGTACAAGCCCATAGCATTGAAGCTGTAAATAGGAAGAGTGTGGTGTAGAACAGTGTTGTACTAATATACAGTGCCTGTGGCAGTGGGGATATGTGTCTGGCAAGCTACTGCGACCACTGGATGAAATGTGTAGAAGGGTAAAATTGAACTCTTAAAGGGCACCTATCACAGCCAAAATCAAACAAATATTAACAATCTGACCATTACAAGCCAAACACGTTTAATCAAACTACATATATAGTTTTGTGAAAAAACTGCAGGTTTTAAAAAAAATCCCTTACTTTGTCAAATGGGTTCTTTCACTGAGGGAGGCCATATTGAGACTCTAACAGAGACTCTAATGTGCAAATTTCAGGAGCATGCTCAGATTGTAACACTGCTTTGAGTATTCTACCCAGAATGCCTTGTTTTAGTAAACTCCTCCAGTAGAAGTATCCACTAGAAGTGCTGCCACCTGCTAACTTCCAGCAGGTGGCAGCACTACTGAACAGCAGCTAACACACAGGTTTGGCTGATTTGAAAATAGCTTAGAAGGGTTGATAAGCAACAAGGAATTTGAACTGAGAATGTGCGAGATTTCAGAGCTACAGTTGGCTGGGAAGATATAGGTAGGAGGAGCCAGTGAAATCCAAGATGGCTGCCTCAGCTAGAACTACAGTGGAGATAGGGGAGATCTTGCAGAAGGAATAGTGAGCTGATCATTTACTTTATACAAACAATTCTAACTGTTTTAAAAATCGGATTTCTTGAACTTTCACATAGTGTATTTATTTAGTAAATGATTTTGGTCATGATTGGTGCCCTTTAAGCTGGCCATACACTATAAGATCCGCTCATTTGGCAACATCGCGAAACGAGCAAATATCTCCCCTATATGACGGTACTTCGACTATCGATTGGTCGAATATTCGAACAATTTTTATTTCGAATCATTCAATTTGAAGTCGTAGTCGAAGGTCGAAGTAGCCAATTCGATGGTCGAAGTAGCCAAAAAAAAAACATTCGAAATTCAAAGTTTTTTTTATTCTACTCCTTCACTCGAACTAAGTGAATGTGCCCCATAGAATTATTATTTGAAAAGGTACTGTGTTACCCCCCAAAACTTTAAATATGCTAAATACCTCATAAGAATCAGAGATTGAGCTTGAACTTTTTTTTGAATAAAGATTTAATCTGCCCGTGTATGGCCACCTTAACTGTGGGATAGCACAGGAATAGTAGGAATAGTAGGAAAACAGTCCTGAGAAGGGAGTGTGACTGTGGGATAGCAGGTATAGTAGAGAGAGATGGTGCCTATAGTTACAGTGGATAATAGTCTCTGGGAAGGGAGTGTGACTGTGGGATAGCAGGTAGAGTAGGGAGAGATGGTGCCTATAGTAACAGTGGATAATAGTATCTGGGAAGGGAGTGTGACTGTGGGATAGCAGGTATAGTAGGGAGAGATGGTGCCTATAGTAACAGTGGGATAATAGTCTCTGGGAAGGGAGTGTGACTGTGGGATAGCAGGTATAGTAGGGAGAGATGGTGCCTATAGTAACAGTGGGATAATAGTCTCTGGGAAGGGAGTGTGGCTGTGGGATAGAAGGTAAAGTAGAGAGAGATGGTGCCTATAGTAACAGTGGATAATAGTCTCTGGGAAGGGAGTGTGACTGTAGGATAGCAGTTATAGTAGGGAGAGATGGTGCCTATAGTAACAGTGGATAATAGTCTCTGGGAAGGGAGTGTGGCTGTGGGATAGCAGGTATAGTAGGGAGAGATGGTGCCTATAGTAACAGTGGATAATAGTCTCTGGGAAGGGAGTGTGGCTGTGGGATAGCAGGTATAGCAGGGATATATTGTACTGTACCTTGGATGCAAAACTATTGTTGCAACAACAGCACTTGTCCCTAAACATTATCCTAGCAACTTGCCACAAATGCCAGTACTCCCACTCAGCATTTTGTAATACAGTTTCATACATAGTCAGTAGAAAACCTTGGAACAACCATGAGTCTAGACCAAGACTCTTGATCCAAGCAAAATGGAAGCCAATGCACTGCATATTGACCCTTGTACTGCACAATAAATCTCAGTGAGCCCATGTGGGTAGAGTCAAGCGTATGTCAAACGAACGTAAACAGCTACTGCTCTGATGTGCCTTTCACTCCTCACGTGGAGCATTGTTAAATTCACTAGACAAAGGGGCAGATTTACTAAAGTATGGATTGTTGTCAGTGACTGCTTAAAGGAGAAGGAAACCCCCAGGGCGCTAAACCCCTCCCCCCTCCCCTGTGCTGCCCCCCCTCCCTCCTCCCCCCTGGCCTACCTGTCCCCCTGGGCAAATGCCCCTAACTTTTTACTCACCCCTCTGCGCAGGTCCTGTCCACGGAGTTCGCAGTCGCCATCTTCTCCCACGCGCGTCTTCTTCCTGCTCTGACCGGCGTCTTCTGGCGCATGCGCAGTAGGAACAGGTACCGGTACGGCTCTACTGCGCATGCGCCGAATGTCACGAAGTGAAATCGGAAAACTTCGTGACATTCGGCGCATGTAGAGCCGTACCGGTACCTGTTCCTACTGCGCATGCGCCAGAAGACGCCGGTCAGAGCAGGAAGAATACGCGCGTGGGAGAAGATGCGACTGCGAACTCCGTGGACAGGACCTGCGCAGAGGGGTGAGTAAAAAGTTAGGGGCATTTGCCCAGGGGGACAGGTAGGCCAGGGAGGAGGAGGGAGGGGGGGCAGCACAGGGGAGGGGGGAGGGGTTTAGCGCCCTGGGGGTTTCCTTCTCCTTTAACACACTTTGCACCACTTTGCCAGGTGCAAATTCGTTACCACTACGCTAATTCACTAAAATGCGAAATTGCGTCCTGGGAGCCGAACACTGGCAACTTTTAGCTAGAGATACTTCTTCAGTGCGAGCATTTCATAGCGAAGATTCGCTAGTGTTCGTTTATGCCTAGCAAAAAGTCGCTAGTGATCTTACGCTTTGGTCAATTTGAATAGGGCGGGTACATTAAAGTTGTATGGACGTCTTTATTAGAGATGTTGGTGCAAATGCTTGAAGTGGCCACTTTTTATATTAAGGAACCTTAATATAATAATAATAATGACCTACACATGAGCCCACTGTAAAATGAATGTTCCATGGCCCTCAAATTTCTGGGGGAAAATGTTAACCCAAAAAAGTTTAAGTTAGGACTTTTGCAGGGAATCCCGCTTAAAAAAAGGAAAAGTCGCCAGCGTTTTTTTCAACTTTAATGCATATTCAGCAGACAGGATATAATATATACTGTAAGTGATGTAAGATTGAGTAAGGTCTAGCTTCTTTGTAGCAGTCTGAGGTGGCGCAGTCAACTCTGGCCAAAGAGGTAAAGTCCAGTAAAATCTGCGCCTGTTAATGAATTGGCGATGTTCCTGCAGATGTGATTTCTGCCGAAAAGTCACTAGTATTAGGTGGGGGAGCTTTATAATGACAATATTGTGAGCAGTGAGATACTGATCGCTTCCATCAAGCTTAGATAATGTATTTATTTCCTTGTATAAACTTGGTAATGGAGTGGTGAAAGAGGGGTCCAAGAGATCTCCAGTTGGCAGAGTTTGCTTTCTTTTTATATTCGTCTATGCATTAGCTTTTAAGCAGTTTAAGCAAAAAAGCAGCCCAGTGGAAGAGTAAGTGCATTCGTTTTGACCACAATGATTAATATTGCACCACCTCCTACTCCTGCCATAAATACAGGCTCCCGGTTTAAAGAGCTTCCACTCAGTCCCGGGCACTTTCAGTGTTTTGTAACATCAGTAGAATGCTCCACTCATGATACAAATCACTTTAACATTTTATGGAGAAGCATAAAGGGCACTTTTACTGCAGCTGAGCTGAAAGGGAGAGAGATTTTATTTACTGTGCGTACATGGGAATAATTGATTTAGCAACAGGGAATGAAGATAAAAGCTCATGGGTTCATTTTCAAGTCATCCATGGGAAAACAGATGTAAAAAACATCATTTTCTTGATGCTCAAATCCTGAGTGTATTCGATTCTCACAAGATTTAGTTGTTAAATTCCAATTCTTTGGGAGGCAGGAAATTATTTTTAAAATGAGAAAAAAAAAATAACCCCACAATAAGCCCTTTATATGACCCAACTACAGTACGTGCAAAAAATGATTTAAAGCAAAGTACCACCATGACCTATACAATATTTTTTCGACTGGTTCTTGGAGCTTGTTCTGACTTCTGGAAAAATATTATTATTATTAACATGTATTTATATAGCGCCAACATATTGCGTAGCACTGCTACGCAATATAGCAGAAACCAGTTCTCGAACATACAAGACTCCAGTTCCAACAATGCACGGTATGCTTCTTTTACAGGCCTTTTAATGTGCTGGATTCTGCTGCAATATTTCAATGGCCAGAACCAGCAGTGCAGAGACCTACAGTACCACCTACCAACAAATTTACACTAGTAGTTCTCAGGGGCGCGCCGCCAATGAGGCGAGCTGAGCCGCTCGTTTCAGGCGGCAGCGCCTGAAAGGATTCTAGGGGCAGCAAAAAGCCGCTCCTGCACCTTTAAGAGACGAATTTCCGGTTTTTGAACCGGAAATTCGGCTGTACTATTGCGAGAGAGCAGGATCGGCTCCTTAGTCAGAATTGGCGCTGGTAGTTCTATTACTCCTTTGAAAGGTAACATACTTCCCTGGGTCTCAGAAGTATTTAAAGTAAGATGAGAATATATGATGTTTGTCTCTAAATCTTAAAAAAGTGTTTCTGACATAGTCTTGGCTGGACTGCCATTGGTTCAGGCTGGCTGTTCATTATCTCCCTAATGTACTCAGTTAGCCATCTTGTAATGGTTTAAACCTATAACAAACTATAATCTATGCTATTGTATTGTAGGTAATTCCTGTACAGAGCACTGTGTTGGGCTTGTATGATACTCCTAAACAGTGGGGAACTGAAGTAATTTGGGGCCACAGGAAACTGGCACACCACTGGAGATCACCCCCACGCCACATGCCCATGCATAGGGTTTAATTGGTCAATGATTTGGCTATAGCCCTAGAACAGCGATCCCCAACCAGTGGCTCGTGAGCAATATGTTGCTCTCCAACCCCCTTGGATGTTGCTTCTAGTGTTGCTCCTAGTGGTCTCACAGCAGGTGCTTCTTTTTGAACTCAAGTTTTTGTTGCATAAAAACCAAAAAGAGCCTTCTGTAATGCTGAAAGTCCACATAGGGGGTACCAGTAACCAATTATAGCCCATATTTTGCACCCCCATGAACTTTTAGCATGTTTATGTAGATCTCCAACATTTTTTTTTTTCATTTGAATGTGGCTCACAGGTAAAAAAGGTTGGGGACCCCTTTCCTAGAGTCACTAGAGCCATTATGTAAGGCCCATTCCTTGCCGTGACAAGCTGGCTGCTTCTACACATAGTTTTGTAAGCAGAGGATCAGTAGCAAAAAGTCAGGGACACCAAATCGTCAGGCAAACACAGGTTTATTTTCCAATCTTTATCCAACATAAAGTCACTCGCATACAGTTCTTTACACCTCTGTGGGGTTCTCACCATACAGAGCGGCTCCTGAACATTCAGGCTTCTCTCTAACTCTCCCCTCCAGGGATATTTATTCACCAGCCTCTGGCCTGGCTCAGCTTCTGACAGCACTACGCCTTCCTCCGGCACAAGGAGGTGTCCACAAGGCCTCACACCCTCCTCTAACACAAGGAGGGATCCAGGGACCTCACACCCTCCTACATACCTCCCAACTGTCCCTTTTTTGGAGGGACAGTCCCTCTTTTGACAGCTCAACCTGCAGTCCCTCATTTGTACTGGAAAGTCCAGTTTTTCTCTGCACTGAACAGCCAGAAAAATAAACAATGTTTCTAACTTAATTGGCTTTTGGCAGAGAGCCCAGAACAGCCACAGCAGCAAATAAGATACTTTGTAACAATTTTGAGATAAGTAAATAAGTAATTGTAACAATATAAGATAACACTCAAAAACAAAAGGACCGCTCAAAGCTCACCTTCCCTGTAGCTGTTCCATATGTTTCCTATCGGGTGCTCTGTCCACAGCGTCCCCACTGCTAAGATCCACATCAACACCAAAGAATTGGATGGCACTCACATTTTTTTTAAAAATGGGCGTTGGTTTGGGCAGTCTCCCTTTTAAAAGCCGCATATGCAGGTAGCGGGGAGGATCTAGTCCACAGATTGAAACCAAGCCTCAGGAGATTTTTACTCCAAGTAATGCTATTAAGCAGAAAGGTATATGACCTTTTATATTTTGATTACAGGTAAACAAGTTAGGGAACACCGTATGGGGTTTACCTTGACGTGGTATGGTGGCTTTTCAACTTTATGATCATAACTTTGTAAGAAAAAACCCTGTTTTTCTTATTCAAATACATGCACTTGCATATTCATTGAATTATTTAGACTGGGGTTTATTGTACTTAAATATGTTTTTATATGGCCTTAGGATAATATATATAATAATATATTATTTGTCAATAATTAGAATAATTACAGAATAATTAAAAACATATCCAGATAGCAAACTTGCATATTCATTGAATTATTTAGACTGGGGTTTATTGTACTTAAATATGTTTTTATATGGCCTTAGGATAATATATATAATAATATATTATTTGTCAATAATTAGAATAATTACAGAATAATTAAAAACATATCCAGATAGCAAACTTGCATAGTCATTGAATTATTTAGACTGGGGTTTATTGTACTTAAATATGTTTTTATATGGCCTTAGGAGTGCACCCACAACCACCCTTTTTTGTACTTTAATAGTCAAGTAGGTCTTACAAGCACAATTCAGTAGGAGAATGTAGGGTATAATGGCACTTTACAACCAGCTTTATACTCTGATCACATCTTTTTAAGGATTTCTACTTTCACAGATAGCTGAGAATGTTGGGACTATTCTAGTGTGAGTTTTTTATCCAAAGAAGTGCGGCAGACACTGACTATAATATATTATTTGTCAATAATTAGAATAATTGCCAAAACATATCCAGATAGCAAACTCTTAAGTCAAGTACAGGACATTCTCTTTGCATTAATATTTGGAGTATAATTAACACCACAAGAGTACTTTAGGTGGAACATCTATAGAGGTTTGGTATGAATCTCGCACTAATAAACAACGCCTCCGTGGCATATTTCCAAAGTAATAGCCAAAAGTTGCACTGGTCCGGGGGTTCTTCCAGCAAGCACCACGTAACTTACTACATTTTACAGTTTCTATGATATTCATGCATAGTATAGACAGATCACAGCAATAAAAGACTGATGGCCACTTTTAGGGAAGAAGATTGGACACAAACCTAAGGAACGAAACAAATTAACTACTGTATGTAACTCAGGAATAACCTGTCACGATCGCCGCCCGGAGCAGGCCCAGGAGCTCCGGGCGGCGCGTCCATCCTTGCCGGCGTCGCTCCCAAAATGGCGGCGCCCATGGCCGCCACGTGGGTAGCGGCGCCGGCGCGATGACGTCAGCGTGCTGACGCCGGCGCAAGGACGTCAATGACGTCAGAATGGCGCCAAATTCAAAATAAAAACGCCAACTTGACACCAGAATGGCGCCCAAGAATAGGAATACTTTCCCTAAGTGTATCCTGGGTTTCCTGTGAGCTTTACTGCTAATTCTTGTTCCTGATTTGTATCCTGACCCTTTGCCTGGACTTTGGACTTTGTTGTTATCTGCCTGCCTGTGAACTCTTGCTTGGATCCTGACTATTCTTCGATTAACCCTTTGGACACCGCGACCTTGTTCCCTCAAGAGGGCTTCCTCCTCGATCCTGACAACCTCCCTGGAGGGAGCTCCCGGCTCCCTGACATAACCATTCTGTAATTCTCCAGTTGTTGTTGATCTATGATCTACAGAATGTAGTCAGTGGAATATTTTTACAAAAGATAGAAGTCCATGGGTTGGATATTAGTAACATTAAAATATATCATAGAAATAATTTGTTAAACAGCCTAATAATATGTCATTCTGCAATGACACAGTGTTGCCAAGGGACTGGCATGGGGATTGATTGTGGTCTGCAACCAGCTACGGCTCAATCTTCTTTGGCTAATACTTGCGGCTGCAGAATGAAAACTGGTGAATTTTCGCTAGCGATGGTCACTTCGCTCTCTAATAAATCTGCCCCCATATGTCTGATCTCCCTCATAATTCTAAGATATAATATCACGTGTGCATAATTACAATAATAACTTCAGGCAAACACAGGGCTGATGAATAGGTTCCATCTCATCAATCATTTGGGACCATACCTCCCAACATCAGAAATTAAAGAACTATGTCATGTTGAGGATCTGCCCAAAATCCTGTCCACTGGGGTCTGGTATTTGGAACTATCAAGCAGATAATGAGAGCCACTGGGAGTTATGTAGCAGTTATGCACAAGATCAAACATTCAGCTTGGGATTTACAGTGTAGGAATCTTTAGCTCATATTTATTGAAGGTCATTTTACATACAAATTAAGATTTAGATTTGGTTATCTTGTTTATATATAGTAGTTATTTTTCCATTTGATTCCTGGGGGGTTATTTATCAAAGTCCGAATTTGTCTCAATACTTTCTGCTACAAACTCTGATCAAATCCGTTTGCGTTTTTAATGCTTATTTATTACATTTTCCCGAAAATTAGCTTTGCGGGAAAAAAATCCTATTTTTATGATTTTTTCATCCGATTTTCAAGTTTTTTTTCTGAATTTTCACCCGAAAACTCAAAAAACTTCAGGTTATTGCAAGAAACCCAGCGCCCGCCAAAAATCATTGGGACTTCTCCCATTATTGACTTATATGCAACCTCAACAGGTTTGAGATGTCGGATTTTCAGATTCAGACTTTTGCATCCTCTGGGTTTAATAAATTCTGAAAAATTCATGATTTTATAAAAGTCGCATTTTTTCGCGATTTTTGCTTTCGGAGTTTAGTAAATAACCCCCCAAAAGTTATGTGAGCCTATAAATTAAGATTGAAGGGATCATTAAAGCTGAACGAACCGTCATCTGACAAGATAAATAAATAAATAAGACACAAAGCCCTGAAATCTATCTTATGAAGTCTATAAAGAAGTCTATAAAGAAGTCTATAAAGAAGTTAGCAATGCACGGACAAAAGCAGCAATATTGCTTAGCAACAGTTTCTTAAAGTGCTGCATTTTGTCTAACGCTGACAGCAGAGTTCCTGTTCTATGGCTATTTATAGCGTGAGCTAATAATCTTGTAATATTATTTGGTAAGGGTGGAAGTTTTACCCGACAGGTAATGTGCACTTCTAATCCGATTCCAATTGTCTTGTTTAGTAAAATGAATAAACAAGAAAAAATTGGATTATCTGATTTCACTGTATGCTTTCTAATTAGAACAGCAATGCTGTGCTCAACTCCATTCACCTCTGAGAGCCTTAGAGCAATGGAGTGATTTCTAGAGTATTGTGGCCTGATCATTATGTATCCCCATAGGCTCGTAACTGGCCACCATTCACATCTGGAGATCTGGAAGATGGCACCCATGAGCTCTGCTGCACTCTGCACCGATACACAGGGTCGGACTGGACGATTGGGGGCCCACTGGGTTCCAACCTCCAGGGGCCCCCTCAGTGCGCATGAGTATTTTTATGGGCCAGCCAATCAGGGAGTGGGTCTGGGCCAGCAGGGACCCATGATTGCTGGGGTTTTTTCCCAGTGTCCCGCCGGCCCAGTCTGACCCTGCCAATACGTGAGCAAAGTATTTCAGGGGCAACATACTATGTGGAGGGAAGCAGGGAGGAGGAGTATCTAGGGTAGTAGGTGGGGGCTTTTCTTATTGGGGGGTTTAGTTTTCCTTTAAAGTATTTTTTTTAAACAAACAGTAACACAAAAAAAAGAAAGTGTTTTAAAGTAATGAAAATATAATGTACTGTTGCCCACCACTGGAAAAACGGATGTGTTTGCTTCAGAAACTCTACTATAGATTATATAAATAAGTTGCTGTGTAGCCGTGGGGGCAGCCATTCAAGCACAGTATACACAGTAGATAACAGATAAGTTACGAAGAATCCCATTGTATACTGAGCCTATCTGTTATCTGCTGTGTATCCTGTGCCCTTTCTCCTTTTCAGCTTTGAATGGCTGCCCCCATGGCTACACAGCTGCATATTATATAAACTATTGAAGAGTTTCTGAAGCAAATACACCAATTTTACCAGTGCAGGGCAACAGTACATTATATTTTCATTACTTTAAAACACTTTAATTTTTGGTGTTACTGTTCCTTTAAATGTGTTTCCTGCATGAAAATGTGGCAGCCAGTGTTCTCAATTAATAATCCCCTGCAAAAGTGAATGGGGGGGGCAATTCTCAGTGTTATATCCCCCAGCAACTGTCACATACGGCTCCCTAAATTCAGAACAAGTGCTAGGCTCCTTGGTCACGGCTCAATCCTCTCTGCCTGTAGCAGCAGCTTTTGGCCTCAGGAGGAGCCCTCAGCTTCTCAGATGTCGCCAGGTCTTAATTTGAGAGGAGAAAACAAGTATTCTGATAGAGCAAAGGGACACGTTCGTTTCCAAGGTTTAGGACGGAAGGCAACACCAAAAGGCACATTTACCTAGGGTCGAATATCGAGGGTTTATTAACCCTCGATATTTGACCATTGAAGTAAAATCCTTCGACTTCGAATATCTAATTCAAAGGATTTACCGATATTCCTACAATCGAACGATCGAAGGAATAATCGTTTGATCGAATGATTAAATCCTTTGTATCGAACGATTCGAAGGATTTTAATCCATCAATCGAAGGCTATTCCTTCGATCAGAAAATTGTTAGGAAGCCTATGGGACCTTCCCCATAGGCTAACATTGGCCTCGGCAGGTTTCAGGTGGCGAACTAGGGGGTCGAAGAATTTTTTAAAGAGACAGTACTTAGACTATCGGATAGTTGAACGATTTTTAGTTCAATTCGAAGTCGAAGGTCAAAGTAGCCAAATCGATGGTCAAGTAGCCAAAAAAAAAAACATTCGAAATTCGAACTATTTTTCCTCTATTCCTTCACTCAAGCTAAGTAAATGGGCCCCCAAGTGTAGTCAGGCAGGCGGGGTCGGTGCAGGCAGAGTTCAAGAATAGTCAGACAGGCAAAGGTCAGGATTGGCAGAATTTAGAAGACAGGCAGGGTTCAAAACCGGAATACAAATAGACAAAATCACTTCCCAGGCACTAAACAAGTTAGAACTAACAACGGGCAACAATCACAAGTTTAAAGCCCGTTTAAATACCTTGAAGGATGTGATGACGTCATGCGCACGACAGGTAAAACCCGGACGTGCGTGCCGCACTAGGAATGGGCATCCCCGCCAGCCCCCTAGACCACCAGGGTATGTCACAGCCACACAGAAACAAAAACCCCAGGTGAAAGAATGCTCTAAATCGATGTGTCGTGCTGGACAGAGATAATGAACATACAGATGCATGGGATTCATTGTTGCATTGTGTTGCATTGTCCTTGCTAGGACACTAGATACATATCCACCATCAATATACTAGTGATTATTGGACTTTTTAGTTCAAGACACCTTGGAAGTGCAACACTAGCTCAGTGCCCCTTAGCATAAAAAGGTTACAGATATTAGAAAAAGATTCAGGACGTATCAGGTCCAAGAAAATCTAGGTTTCACCCCATATCTTACTCTGATTGACCTTCAAATGGATTTTCTGGTATCAAGGAGAAGAAGAAATTAGCATTCTCAAAAATTCTCATTCTGAAAATATCGCTCAAACCTCACAATAAAACCCACAGTTTGGGAACTTTGAGATCTTTTTCAGGACATTTTAGCTGATAGAATCCTTTTCTTTGTGCAAAAGTGCTCACGCAAGTAAAATGAAATATGGCCTAAAAGAAATTAAAAAGGGGCATAATTCAGTGCGTGATCTAGAACTGTCCACCACTTTTTTTCAGTGACCCAATTGGGTGGCACAAATAAACCCCAAACAAATCAGTTATAGGGATAAACTGTATTCTTTGTCATAAAGACTGGCACACTCAGGGTTTGTATATTATGCAAAAAAGGAGAGTTTATTCAACGTTTCGGTCTTAACCAGCAAACCTTCCTGACGAAGGTCCCGCTTTAGGACCGGAACACCAAATAAACTCTTCTTTTTTGTATAATATACAAACCCTGAATGTGCCAGTCTTTATTTTTTGCTATACATTTTTCACTTGGCACCCAGGTCACAGACTCTATATGTGGAGTGCACCTATATAACTGTGTGTATATAGATATATATATATATATATATATATATATATATATATATATATATATATATATATATATATATATATATATATTTAGAATATAACATTTGTTAAATTCTGATTCATGCTAATCTTGAAAGCCAGCTTCACATTTAAACATGCAAATAAAAAATACATTCTGTTTCCAAGATACAGTTTCTAAGGTAACTTTGTGCTATTTCCAGCTTTGGCAAATACTGTCTACATATGGCAAGTGCATTAAAAAAAAAAACCCTTTATATCTTTTCATTAAATAGATGTGTTATCGTTTCCAAAAATATTATTCTCCAAATAATTTCAAGTGAAACTCGTGCCTGACCTCTGGTAAATTTCACAAAAACTCTTAACGGCTACACTGTTATAAAACAACGATGCCTGTGTATGTGATCAATAATTATATATTTCTTTAGTATTGAGGAATCTGGGTAATCGCAACTCTATTAAAATTTGAAATATTAAAAAAGTTTGGGTCATTTTGCTTTTATTTTTTTTTAATACTGGTTAAAGGGGAACTCCGGCTTCCAAACTAAAATTTGATAAAGAGGCCCACATAACCCCTAATATACCCATCACAGTTACCTGTTTCTTCAAAACGTATGAATAAATTCCATTTTCTATGCTGAAATCCAGCTGTTTAACAGTTCTTCTCTTTCTGCATCATTTGAAATCCTGGCAGGGAAGGAGGGACTAAAATACTGATGTTACAAATTGTAACAACTACTCCACAGTTTACAGCATGCAGGAACTACATAACCCACAATGCATTGCACTACGAAATTCCTTTCCTTATTGAAATCACGTGTTCAGGGAATTGTGGGATTTGGAGGATGCAGTCTAAGGACAGGTGGCTGTTGATACAAAGTAACAGTAGTCAGCCAGCTCAGTAAAGTAGTCAGAAAGATCAGCAGGAGAGCAGGGGGCTAGGCTTAGGGAACTGTCAGAAACCATTAAAAATCATGAAAAATCTGCATATTTTTTAAATGATGTATATTGCAAATTTGCTTGAAATTATGTTTACTTTTCAAAAAGCTTAAGTTATGTTTGTGTGGAGTTCTCTTTAATACATACAACAAACCACACAAATTTGAAAATGTATCCTATTTTCAAAATATGGATATCAGGCAGGTTGACTGAGGGCTTAATTTATAAGTATTTACATTTTCTTGACTCATTATACAATTTTCTCGCCCATATAACGCGTGTTCCAGCCACTTAATAGTGCTTTTAATGTACAGCAAATGAAATGTAAATCATATCAAAATGCAAGTTGTTCTGTTCCTGTGCAGCTGATTTATAAACATTCCTATTAAAATTGTTATTGAAATTAAAAAAAATTTTAGCTAAAACTCAAAAATTTTACTTCAGGTGGGTTATTTATTAAAATCCAAATTAAAAAAGTCTGACAAAGTTAGAATCCACGATTTGACCTTATTTAATTTTAAAAAATCTCAATTTAATCGGATCGGGGGAAAGCTCAACAGAATCGAGCAAAAACCCAAATCATACGAAAAAAGTCTAAATTTCTTGTATTTTTGCCGGAAAAGCCTGAAATAGTTGGATTTTTGGCTAAATCCAGAGAAGACCACAAAAACTTCCAAATAGTATAGGGACCTCTCCCATTGATTAATATACAACCTTGGCAGGTCTGAGATGCCGGATTTTCGGATTTGGACTTTTAGCATCCTTGGGGTATAATAAATCTCCAAAAATTCTAAAAAAAATTGGATTTTGTAGTAAAAAAAAAAAAACTTGAATTTTTTGAGTTTTTAGCTTTCAGACTTTAATGAATAACACCCAGAATTTCCAAAACTATAATATTTGATATTTATTAAGTGGATTTTTTTAAAAAAAAACTTGAATGTAAAACGTTGGCATCTAAAAGCTGGGGAGGGTTATGTAATAAAAGACACTAAGTTTGCCCAGGAGCAGTAACCGATAGCAACTAATAAACAGGTAGCATTTACTATTTACCTGTTTAAAGCAAACACCTTATTAGTTGCTATTAGGGATGGGCGAATTTTTTGCCGTGGAAAAGACGCCCATAGACTTGTATGGCGTTGTGCGTCAAAAAAAAAGACGTGATCACAAAAACATTTTTTGCAAAACGAAACGGGTCAGATTTGCCCATCGCTAGTTGCTATGGGTTACTGCTCCTAGGCAAACTTAGTGCTTTTTATTACAGAAGGGGGTGTGAGTTCATGTAGAATCAAAGGCAGTTGCCTAGGCAAAGTTTAACCTATAAGTTCTTTCAAATTTAAAAAAAATTTGAGCATTTGTAGACCTACTTTCAAAAATTCTAAATTTCTGTTTACAGAAATGATTTTATTTTGTAATTTCTTAAAGAGCAAGGTATATGTAAATTAACCGAGTTTATTAACAAAAGAAGTCAAGCAATGCTGTGTCGATGAGGCATTTATATCCTGGAACATTCAACTAAATATTTAAAAATCTAATTTAAAATTGTAATCTAAAATGTTACATTCAAATTTTTAAACAAATAAGAAAACGTTCGAGTTAGGTACAATTTCGAGTTTATTTGAATTTAAAAAAAAACTCTAAAACTCAAAAATTCTAATTTTAATATATATATATAGGCCTTGATGTGCACAAAAAATTATAATAACTACTGGGCACTTATCCGAAATTAACAACTAGACGAGCCCCATCATTAAAATTTACAAACAAGCCACTTGATTGGTACTAAAAAGGTTATAAGAAAGACATGGTTAACGGGTCCCCCTTCAGGAATGCATAAATGTGGGAATTGCAAAGGCTGTAACTATGTTAAGAAATGCAGTAGTTTAAACATTTGCAAAAATCTCAAAATTACAGAATACATAGCTACATCAATTGTAAAGCAGCAATGCAGTAAAGTATGTCTCTACATTTTCATTGAAGTGATATAAGGACATTAATTCATCGCAAGCGTTCAATACACGGAGCCAATTGTTAATGGCTTACTATCACATCTTTACCGGCTCATTTAGTCTTAATGCGAATCTCGAAAATACTGTTAATATTGATTCTAAGCCAAAAGGATTGTAATCTCCTTTAGAGACCTTATTTGTTATTCTCTAAGGAAACCACTTGACATTTGAGACTGTCTGGCAGATTTGGGGAGATTAGTCGTCTGGCGATAAATCTCCTCATCTTCAGAGCGACTAATCTCCCAGAACTGCCTTCCTGTTGGCTAGAATGAAAATCACCGGCGAGATTGCATTTGGAGCAATTCATTTTCTGAAGTCGCCCGAAGTTGCCTCACTAGTGCATGAGTGCAATGCATTAGTGTTACACAATGGGACCCAAGCTTACAATTTACAAAGTCACACACAACATGACACCAACCAACCTGCACTACCATTAGGAAGCAGTTGGTGTGTCAATCTTTGTCCAGTGCCCACCCTTTAGTCAGGAATAAGGTTAAAGGACAAGGAAAGTTAAACTAAAGAAGTAGCTAGAAATGTTGTAGATTATGTTTTGTGCTTCTGTACCAGCCCAAGGCAACCACAGCCCTTTAGCAGTAAAGATCTGTGTCTCCAAAGATGCCCCAGTAGCTCCCCATCTTCTTTTCTGCTGATTCACTGCACATGCTCTGTGCTGCTGTCACTTACTGAGCTTAGGGAGCCACTCACAATATACAGTACACATAGAATAGAAATGTTACAATATAAGAATGATTAGTAATTAATACAGATAATTACTACATGGCAGCACAGAAACCAATGCAATTAGCATCAGAATTTAATAATCAGCCCTGTAGCATCAGTTTATATTACAGACCAACCTCATTTTCTGCTGGATAATTAGTGACAAGCCCTAAGCTTAGCTTCTCAACAGCTGCTCAGAGCCCACTGAGCATGTGAGTGTCACAGACACTTTCCAAGATGGTGACCCCCTGTGACAAGTTTGAAGTCCTGGATCATTGCTGCTATTGACAAGCTGAAATTTTATACTGGGGCAATAAGTTCAGTATATAAAAAATTGAATTTTTAGCCATATCCAATTGTTTGGTGATTTCAATAGAGAGAGCTCAAATACATCTTCTAGGCAAAAGGAGCCCCTTATAAGATATATTGGATCTAACTGTCTTGCATCCAGCCTACACTTCTGTCAATCTATAAAGAAGGCTGTATCTCCATCATGTTCAACGGTTCTAAACACAACAACTGTCATTGCAAAGGATAGCAAACAAAACAGCCAGCTTCATAGTCTTACAGAGGAATACATTCCTTTCCAACCTTAAAGGGATACTGTCATGGGAAAAAACATTTTTTTCAAAATGAATCAGTTAATAGTGCTGCTCCAGCAGAATTCTGCACTGAAATCCATTTCTCAAAAGAGCAAACAGATTTTTTTATATTCAATTTTGAAATCTGACATGGGGCTAGACATTTTGTCAATTTCCCAGCTGCCCCAACTCATGTGACTTGTGCTCTGATAAACTTCAATCACTCTTTACTGCTGTACTGCAAGTTGGAGTGATATCACCCCCCTGCCTTTTCCCCCTCAGCAGCCAAACAACAGAACAATGGGAAGATAACCAGATAGTAGCTCCCTAACACAAGATAAAAGCTGCCTGGTAGATCTAAGAACAGCACTCAATAGTAAAAACCCATGTCCCACTGAGACACATTCAGTTACATTGTGAAGGAAAAACAGCAGCCTGCCAGAAAGCATTTCTCCCCTAAAGTGCAGGCACAAGTCACATGACTTGGGGCAGCTGGGAAATTGACAAAATGTCTTGCCCTATGTCAGATTTTAAAATTGAATATAAAAAAATCTGTTTGCTCTTTTGATAAATGGATTTCAGTGCAGAATTCTGCTGGAGCAGCACTTTTAACTAATTCATTTTGAAAAAAATATTTTTTCCCATGACAGTATCCCTTTAAAGAAGCCCCAAAGGACAATAGTATTGCTTCCCGAATGAGCCACTAAACACCTGTTTAATGATAATTACTACATATGCCCTTTAGATCTACATGAGACGAATACAATGTGTTTATTCTGCTTTAGTAATGACAGCAACAAATCGACTATACTGCTGCTTGAAGTTAATGGTGCTAAGCGGCTGGATAAGTGCGGGCTAAGACACCAGGCTTGTGTTATAGTATAACAGATTGTATATTAAACATTCAGCTATGGAGCCCATTGGGGAACGTCTGTATGGTAATACTTAAAGGGATACTGTCATCGGAAAACATGTTTTTTTCAAAATGCATCAGTTAATAGTGCTGCTCCAGCAGACTTCTGCACTGACATCCATTTCTCAAAAGAGCAAACAGTTTTTTTATATTCAATTTTGAAATCTGACATGGGGCTAGACATTTTGTCAATTTCCCAGCTGCCCCCAGTCATGTGACTTGTGCCTGCACTTTAGGAGAGAAATGCTTTCTGGCAGGCTGCTGTTTTTCCTTCTCAATGTAACTGAATGTGTCTCAGTGGGACATGGGTTTTTACTATTGAGTGTTGTTCTTAGATCTACCAGGCAGCTGTTATCTTGTGTTAGGGAGCTGTTATCTGGTTACCTTGCCATTGTTCTTGTGTTTGGCTGCTGGAGGGGAAAAGGGACGGGGGTGATATCACTCCAACTTGCAGTACAGCAGTAAAGAGTCATTGAAGTTTATCAGAGCACAAGTCACATGACTAGGGGCTGCTGGGAAATTGACAATATGTCTAGCCCCATGTCAGATTTCAAAATTGCATATAAAAAAAATCTGTTCTTTTGAGAAATGGATTTCAGTGCATTCTGCTGGAGCAGCACTATTAACTGATTCATTTTGAAAAAAAAAAATTCCCATGACAGTATCCCTTTAAGACACTCTTACATTATACATGGCTTGAAAAATCCTTCCATAAGAGACAACTGTGTGTACTTGATACAGGTATGGAACCTTTTGTCCAGAATGCTCAGGCCCTGGGGTTTTCTGGGTAATGGATCCTTCGGTAATTTGGATCTTCATACGCTTAGGTTTTCCAGAAAATCATATTAACATTAAATAAACCCAATAGGTTGGTTCTACTTCCAATAAAGATTAATTATATCTTAGTTGGGATCAAGTACAAGCTGCTGTTTTATTATTACAGAGAAAAAGGAAATAATTTAAAACATTTTAATTATTTGATTATAATGGGAGCCGGCCTTTCCATAATGTGGAGCTTTCTGAATAATGGGTTTCCTGATAATGGATCCCATACCTGTATAAAATATCTGACATATGCCATTAGTTCTCACACTATACAAGCTGAAGGCTAAGTAAAAAAAGAGTATGAGATATGAATATTACTGCTACACAATACAGCTTGCCTATTACAAACTTCATTTTTTTTTACCAAGTACAGCCATTTGGGGGATTATGTAATAAAAGGCATTAAGTTTGCCCAAGAGCAATAACCCATAGCAACCAGTCTTATTATTACAAAATGAACAACTGTTTAAACAATAGGCAGTGAACTGCATGGCTGTGTTCTGAAGCATTCTGGATAATGGGGTTGCAGATAATAGATCCTATATTTGTATGGCACATGCACCTCATAATAAGGGCTATGCTAGATTTACTGTAGGCCGATAACTATGTGTTATATAACAAAACACAATATGGCACTCAGAGGAACACTGTTATACTAGTGCCACTCAGCTTAAAGGGCTTGTTCACCTTCAAACACCTTTTTCAGTTTAGTTGGTTTCAGACAG
Organism: Xenopus petersii; assembly: GCA_038501925.1. NCBI lineage: Eukaryota > Metazoa > Chordata > Amphibia > Anura > Pipidae > Xenopus > Xenopus petersii. Next base: position 156,594,278 of record CM076675.1, read on the forward strand.
TTCTCCAGGAATAAAGATTTTTTTTTTTTGCAATTACTTTGTATTTTGTATGTGTGACTGTTTTTCTAATGTTGAAGTGTTAAGTTTCAATGTTCACATTCTAAAGCAGCTCTAGCAGGAGGGGTCACCGACCCTTAAACTGCTCTAAATTGATACATTTAGTTGATACATTTGTTTTCTTTTGTCCCTGCTGAGCTGAATCCCTGAGTTTCATTAAAGGCAGCTGTTAGAATTGATACAATAGTTGCGAATATTCCACAGATACTGCTGAGAAATGTATCAACTAAGGGGCCCATTCACTAAGCTTAAGTGAAGGAATAGAGGAAAATAGAGGGAAAAAAATTCGTTTTTCGAATGGTTTTTTTGGCTACTTCGACCTTCAACTACGACCTTCGACTTTGAATCAAACGATTTGAACTAAAAATCGTTTGAATATCCGACCATTCAATAATCAAAGTACTGTCTCTTTAAAATTTCTTCGACCCCCTTGTTCGCCACCTAAAACCTACCGAGGCCAATGTTAGCCTATGGGGAAGGTCCCCATAGGCTTTCCAAGGTTTTTATGATCGAAGGATAATCCTTCGATCGATGGATTAAAATCCTTCGAATCGTTCGATTTGAAGGATTTAATCATTCGATCGAACGATTACCGTTCGATCGAAGGAATTGCGCAAAATCCTTTGACTTCGATATTCGAAGTCGAAGGATTTTAATTCGGCAGTCGAATATCGAGGGTTAATTAACCCTCGATATTCGACCCTTGATACATCTGCCCCTAAATGTTGCCACGCAAAGTAGCAAATTGTAACAGTTCAGAATCTGCTCCTGGATCACTGAACTGCCAGACTGAGACACCAGAGACATGACCATTAAACTTCGAACTTACATTTTGGAAAAACTATAAAAAAATAAAAGATGCAAAGCAATTGAAAAAAAAGTCTTTATTTGTGGTGAACAATCTGAAAAAAAACTGAACTGAAAAAGGCTTTAAAGGGGTGGTTCACCTTCAAGTTAATGCTTAGTATGTTATAGAGTGGCAAAATCTAAGCAGCTTTTAAATTTTTTAAATTATTTTTATAACGTTTTCGAATAATTTGCCTTCTTCTTCTGAATTCTTTCCAGCTTTCAAATGGGGGTCGTTGACCCCATCTAAAAACAAATTCTATGTAAGGCTACAAATGCTATTTTTTATTACTCTATCTTTCTATTCAGGCCTCTCCTATTAATATTAGGGATGCACCGAATCCAGTATTCGGCCAGGATTCAGCAGATTCCTTTGGTCTGGCCGAACCGAATCTGAATCCTAATTTGCATTTGCAAATTAGGGACGGGGAGGGAAACCGCGTGACTTTTTGACACAAAACAAGGAAGTAGAAACATTTTCCCCTTCCCACCCCTAATTTGCATATGCAAATTAGGATTCAGATTCGGTTCGGCCAAATCCTTCATGAAGGATTCGGGGGTTCGGCCGAATCCAAAATAGTGGATTCAGTTCATCCCTAATTAATATTCCAGTCTCTTATTCAAATCAGTGCATGGTTGTTAGGGTAACTTGGACCATAGCAACCAGATGGCTGAAACGGCAAACTGGAGAGCTGCTGAATAAAAAGCTAAATAACTCAGAAACCAAAAATAATAAAAAATGAAAACCAATTGCAAATTGTCTGAGAGTATCACTCTCTACGTTAACTCAAAGGTGACACACCCCTTTAAAGGAGTATTCAACCCTGGATTTAAAAAAACGGTGCCCCCACCCCAGGTAGACCCCCGTCTTCCCCCCCCCCCCAGGCTAATGGATTTTTTTAATGCAGGGTTGAATTCTCCTTTAGTACTTATAGAACACTGCTACCAGTGCTGTGAAATGGATTTGAACTGACACCCAAGTGCCCAAATGCAGAGGCCGAAGTATCCGGGATTTGGGAATGAGCTGGACTCCCTGTTGCAATTATTTCTTCCAGTCTCACTTTATATTTTCCTAGTTCTATGGAGATAGAGAAGAATGACAATACCTGCCCCATGTTTCTGTTTCCCACTATATGATTGCCATCTACAGACCCCCTCAACAATTATTCTTCATCTGTGTTTTATTTTCACATTCACATGAGGATGAAGCTCAGAAGGAAGGAACCTAATGTTGGTGTGGTAGTATCTCAGCACAGACATGTTCCCTTGCCGTTTGTTTTCATTACAGAGTTAACAGAATACAATTCCCTTGGTTATTTGCATTACACACACTGTGAGCACAACTCTCTGTGATGTACTGATGCCTGTGAGTTTTATCATTGGGCCCCAGTACCACTTTGGTAAACTGACCAGACTATACCACATCTTAAACCAGGGCACAGGAATTTGAAAAGAGAAGGGCCCCCTCTAACTTTGTTACCATTTGTAATACTATTGTTCTAAGGCAATAAAGAGCATTTAGCAGAACTCCTTAGCCAAGTACCACCGTGTTATCTCTACTCACTCTGCATTTTGCCCACGCACCCTGCAAAGATGTATCTAATCCTAACCATCAGCCATTGTGAGATCAACTGCAGCATGGGCATTTAACCCCTTAGTAACCCAAAGCATCCAAGCATCAACTGCAGAACAAAGCTTCTTTTCTCCAGCGCTGGAGAGGTTAAATCCAGCGACATGCCTGCTACCCATACCGACATCATTTAATGTGCTATGCAGAGCGTTAACTGCAATCAATGGAGGCAATAATACTCGCTTTCATACTGTATGTGAATCGCATTCCTGTCTCCATCTAGATAGAACGATAGATAGATCGATAGATAAATGATAGACAAATAGATAGATAGATAGATAGATAGATAGATAGATAGATAGATAGATAGATAGATAGATAGATAGATAGATGATAGATAGATGATAGATGATAGATAGATAGATAGATAGATAGATAGATAGATAGATAGATAGATAGATAGATAGATAGATAGATAGATAGATAGATAGATAGACAGATAGATATAGATAGACAAATAGACAGATAGATGATAAATAGATAGATAGATACATAGATTGATCGATCGACAGATAGATAGATATAGACCGATAGATAAATTGATAGATGATAGACAAATAGATAGATAGATAGATAGATAGATAGATAGATAGATAGATAGATAGATAGATAGATAGACAGACAGACAGACAGACAGACAGATAGACAGCTAGGTAGATGATAGATAGATACTTATATGAAATGAACCCCTAACAACAGAGGATGCTGGGAACTGTAGTTGAAGCACAGCTGGAGGTACAAAGTCATATCAGGCTACTCCAAGCAGCAGAGGCACAGTGGCACCTAATTAGCTCTGTAGGCAAATGCCAGTGGGTGCCAATACTAATGAGCACGTGTCCCAGTGCCAGGCCAGCCCAATGACTTTGTCACTATGAGATGAAGACTGGTCAGTGGCCGGTGCCGAGTGTGTAAAGGAATCCCCCGTGTGGGTCCCTGGATCCCAGGCAGGAGAAACTGAAGCCCTGACCGCACAAGTCCCTCCCAGCCCCCGGGCGAGTGGCCATTACCGTAGGAGAGGTGAGTTTGCGGATACTCTCCCCCAGCGAGTCCAGATTAACCCGTCTCCTCCTGGTCGCCCTCTTGGCTCCCACGACCGGCTCAGGGCGCTGCTGTTGGGGAGCAGGGGGGCTCCTGTTTCCATTCCAGCACAGCCGGGCTAAGGGGCACTCGGCTTCCTCCTCAGGATTGGTCTCCAGACAGTCCGAGCCCAGCGAGCTGAACGATTCGGATGAGATTTTCCTCGTGGACATGACGAGGCTGCAGGTAGATCCGCATGAGACTGTGGCTCAGTTATTCACTAGCGCTGCTCATAGCGGGGACATGAGTCTGTCACGGTTCCACCTTCTCATTTATATCCGAGCACTTAATTCTGTCATCTCAGCGGCCCCCCCGCCTCCCTTCCCTCTGTCTCTCTGTCCAGCGATTCCCTCCGCTGCTGAGTGTCTGGCGAATCTTTCCCTCTGTCTTTTCAAAGACGCTGCGCTTCCCTCTCTCATCCTCCTTACTCTGGGCCTTCCCAGCCTCCTGCTCCTCCTGCTCCTCCTGCTGCTCTATCTCTATCTCTCTCTCTCTCTCCGCTGCTCAATCCATCACGTGCTCTGGCTGGGGGCTCTCCAGTCTGACAGCAAATCTCATTGGGAAGCAGGACACACTATTCCCAGGACTTAGCATGGGGGTCCTTTGCTCTGGTCAGAGAGAAATGGCAGATGGGTTACAGCTGGGTCATATCATTACTTGTTATACACAGACACAGCTCACTGACAGCTCTACTTATACACAGGCAGCAGTGGTATGTCCCTCTTACATGACTTATCTCCCCATATTTCATGCAAAAGGTATGACCAGGTCTGTCCCATAATTCCTCATACACAGGGTCAGGGCTTCAGTCTCTGCTCGTGCTCATTAGTATTGGCACCCACTGGCATTTGCCTACAGAGCTAATTAGGTGCCACTATGCCTCTGCTGCTTGGAGTAGCCTGATATGACTTTGTACCTCCAGCTGTGCTTCAACTACAGTTCCCAGCATCCTCTGTTGTTAGGGGTTCCTTTCATATAAGTATTTATCTCTCTATCTGTCTGTCTATCATCTAGCTATCTATCTATCTATCTATCTATCTATCTATCTATCATCTATCTATCTATCTATCTATCTATCTATCTATCTATCTATCTATCATCTTTCTCTCTCTCTCTCTCTCTCTCTCTCTCTCTATCGTTAATCATCTATCTTTCTATCATCGTCTATCTATCTTTCATCTATCTATCTATCTTTCATCTATCTATCTATCTATCTATCATCTATCTATCTATCTATCTATCTATTATTAATCATCTATCCATCCACCAAACGCACCCACCCAATCACCCATCCATCTCTCTCTCTCTCTCTCTCTCTCTCTCTCTCTCTCTCTCTCTCTCTCTCTCTCTCTCTCTCTCTCTCTCTCTCTGACACTGCAGAAATGGATTCAGAATATTTCATTAGCCCTAGACATGATATAAATATGGGTGTGATGAACTACAACTCTCAGCAGCCCCAAGATATCCTGAGAGTTATAGTTTAAGGGTAACCTGCAGAACAAATGCCAGCCCCCACTATCTATCTATCATTCTATCTATCTATCTATCTATCTATCTATCTATCTATCTATCTATCTATCTATCTATCTATCTATCTATCATCTATCTATTATCTATCTATCTATCTATCTATCTATCTATCTATCTATCTATCTATCTATCATCTATCTATTATCTATCTATCTATCTATCTATCTATTATCTATCTATCTATCCCTCTCTCTCTCTCTCTCTCTATCTATCTATCTATCTATCTATCTATCTATCTATCTATCTATCATCTATCTATCTATCTATCTATCTATCTATCTATCTATCTATCTATCTATCTATCATCTATCTATCTCTCTGCAGAACAAATGGCAACCCCCACATCACAAAGTAATAGTACAACTGACATGACAATCCCATAATCCCCTGTATTACACTGACATGTCTGCCACATTATTCCTCATTTAACTTGTCTTTTCTGTTCCTGCATCACCTCATATAAATGATGTCCCAGTCTATGACATATATACAACTGACATGACTATTCCATAATCCCGTCATAGGCTGACAGGTCTGTCATACCATCCCTCATATTCCCTGACATCTTTGTTCCAGCATTTTCCCTCATATACAATGACCTGTCAGTCTAAGCATCCCTATATTTTCTCTCTCTCTCTCTCTCTCTCTCTCTCTCTCTCTCTCTCTCTCTCTCTCTCTCTCTCTCTCTCTCTCTATATATATATATATATATTAGGGATGCACCAAATCCAGGATTTGGTTTGGGATTTGGAAAGGATTCTGCCTTTTTCAACAGGATTCGGCCGAATCCTTCTGCCCAGCCGAACCGAATGTGAATCGTAATTGGCATATGCAATTAGGGACGGGGAGGAAAATTGTGTGACTTTTTGTTACAAAACAAGGAAGAAAAGATTTTTTCCCCTTCCTCTTTTTTTCCACCTGTCAGTCTCAGCATCCCTATATTCATCTTCCCCTGTTTTTTCCGCAGGACAGTTGGTTCATATGTGAGAAGCCAGTGATGCACAGGCTGGCCCAGTACCAGTGGGGTCTGTGCAGCTACATAGGGTTTGCATTGAGTGCAGGTCACTATGGGCCAGTTGCAGTATACGCCTATGCACTACAGCTGGTCCGTCCTGCCCTCAGTCCAAACTTCACATGTGCAGGCTTCAGCCCAAGCCCTATGTAAATGCACAGGCTTTAGTCAACCCACCCAACCTGCAGATCTTTCTGTCCTTTTGCCAGTTATTATTGGTATAGTGTTAGGCCAAGCCTTCCTGCCTCTGGCAACACCAGGGAGCAGGGCAACTCCTGCCATGAGGAAAGGTGAGAACCATGCCTCAGGCAGCAGTAAGTGGCCAGTTACAAGGGGTGGCAAAAAGCCCTAAGAGCTGAATTTCTGGGTTTTAACATGGAAATTCGGCTCCGCTAGTGCAGAGCGCTATTGCACTCATTCCACTAGCGATGTTTTGACATTTGACCCTCTCCAAAGCTGATTTTTAAGCACAGAGCAGGAGGGGGGCGGTATTTGGGCTGCTGCCCCAGAATCGCCCCTGCCAGAGGGTGGGTTGGACATATTCAATTAAGTCCATTCTAAACCTCGGCCTTGGTTGATAATGGACAAGGGAAAGTTCTGCTCACTACTAATATTTGAACAGTAAGAGGAGGGTGCAATGAGGCTGTAATAATAAAATACAACAGGTCATCTTCACTCCACCCATTAATAATATATTAAGACACTGAAATAAGCTGTGCTTTAAGCTACCAAAAAATTACTTACCCTTTAAACAAAACAGGGATTGTTCATCTATTGCAATATATTTAAGATGCCCAAGTATGTCAAAGTCATCCCTGACCTGGCCAGTTCTACACTCAACTTTCGATTTATTCATTAAGAACTCTATTACTTTTGACCTGCAACTTACTTGCTGCTTTCAAGGTTAACACTCCCAAACTCAATTGCCCTTTTATTAGGATCACCTGACGGTAGTTGGAAAGGGTGGGAGCTACAACATGGAGCTGGCCACTGCTCCTGTATAAACTATAACAAACAAGGGAAAGTTGTGCTCACTACTAATTTTTGAACCTTTAAGCAGGGGTTCAGTGAGGCTGTGATCACAAAATTCATACAACAAATACAAGAAGTCCTCTGCACTCAACCCAATTAACAATGTATTTAAGACATTGAGACATTTTGTGCTTTAAGCTAGTTGGCCAGCTTAAATATATTGCAATATATGGACAAACAATCCAAAGGCATTTTTTGGTAGCTTAACATGTTGTTGCCTAGGGCGCCTGGTCGCCTTGGCTCAGTTCTTACTGCCAGATACTGCTTTAATAAATGTATATCGTGAAGTTTCTTAGAATTATGTTTTCTTTCATTAAGCAAAAAACAGTTACCCTCAGACCTTTTAAAATGTAGTCATTTAATTTCATCCATTACATTCTGCCCCTCCATAACCCAGAACAAAACAAATGGAAAATAACACTTAACCAACCAACTAACCATTTGTTACATTAAAGATCTAACTAATATTGAATAGGGATGGGCGAATTTGACCCGTTTCGTTTCCCCAAAAATTCACAGCCGGTGAAATGTTGCAGACGCCCATTAAAGTCTATGGGCGTCATTTTTTTTGGACACGTGGTGTCATATAAGTCTATGGGCGTCATTTCCGCGGCAAAACAAGGGGAAATCCCTAATATTGAATGAAGAGAAGTCAGACTTTGCCCAAGTGGGTGGTATAAAGTCTTAACTACCAGGATGCCAACATCCCAGCACAGTTAAAGGGTAAGTTTATATTTTATATAGTATATGTAAAGGAGAAAGCATGGAGATGAATGATGCTTCAATTTGCAGCATGCTTTACACTACATTTATCAATTCCATTTAAATGGGTTGTGACAATGGCCATCAAGGCTCATTTTCCCTTTTAAAACAGAAAATTTGCTGTTTATGCTAGAACTGCCTTAGGCTATATTAAAATTAAACATCACATCCCCTTGCCATTCCTCCAGTGACATTATATAAAATACGCAAATGGTAGATAAGTGACATTTATCTAGTTTGTCACCTGACATACTCTATTCTCTTGACAGTGGTTGACATTTGGGAGTCGAGTAGTTTGCTCCAATACCCTCATGTTGCATCCTGTAAAAACTGTTTTAGTTTCAACTGTATGTGAAAATCCCATCAATATCTGCACACACTTCTACTGTACATAACTGGTTTGAGTGCTGAATGTTGAGAAAATATACCCCAAGCAACATATAGTCTCTGTGCTGCCTCAGAGATCAGCTGACCAGTAATACTGCAGCTCTAACTGTAACAGGAAGAAGTGTGGGAGCAAAAGTAATTGGCTCATGTGACCTACCATGTTTGGTTGGTTTGTTTGTGTGCACCGTGACTAACAGAATCCCAGGGGACTAGTTTTAAAATGGATATTTTCAATTTAGGATTACGTAATGGCGCATTCTACTAAAAAAGTATTTTATTATGGAAACAGTTTATTTAAATATTTACATATGAGCTGTATATATTTTTATAGATACGTAAATTGTTCCAGGGGATACAGTTTTCCTTTAAATTAAATTCCATGACATGGTGAACAACGCTGGTTAGTATTGGTGCAGGCCTGGCGATCATCCTACAGATTAACCCAATGACAATCTACAGACATACACTACTAACTTGTTTTATAAATTAGAAATAGTTATATAATGAATAAAGTACCCCCTCTTGTAAAATATAAGGATATTATAAGTTTCAGAGGAGTTTCATGACCATATAAAAACACGAGGCCGAAGGTCGAGTGTTTTTATACAGGTCATGGAACTCCGAGGTAACTTCTAATATCCTCAAATTTTACAACTGGGGGTACTTTATTTATTATAATACACAAGTTTCAATGAGTCATGTGACAGAAATGACATCAGAACTCACCGTTTTTAACTGATGACATCAGAACTCACCGTTCATAAGGATATAATTTACAAGATATTCATGGCTTTTGTGTATTATATAAATATAACATAACTGATATACAAAATAGCTGCCAGTGTCTTAGGTTTGACTGGGTTTTCAGTAAAACAAACCTTCTACTGCTGTAGGAAGGGGAGCTTTAATGCTGAGATGGGGGGCAGCATCAATGCTGCCTACAGGCTCAGTTTTTTTAACATGTATTATAGAATATCAGCTAATGAGCCCTAACTAAAGATGGCTATAGACGGACATGGACATTTTCCATACCATGGTGATCGGTCTTTTAGTCAATCGGACAGGTTAAAAGATTTCTGTCGGCTAACGATAATATCTCTGCATGCAGAGCCAAGTCCAGTGTCGGACTTGGACACCAGGGGCCCACCCAAAAACCTTTTACTAGGGGCCCACCAATTAATCTTAGACCAGGGGCCCACTCTTAGTACTATTATTCTTCCTTTCCTCACTCATCTTTCCTCCTTTTCTTTACATACTATAATCTATTATTCCATCTATTTAGCCACTTTGTTCTCATAGAAATAGAGAATGGCCATGAAATAGGCCAAATGTTAAAGGAACAGTAACACCAAAAACTGAAAGTGTTTTAAAGTAATGAAAATATCATGTAGTGTTGCCCTGCACTGGTAAAACTGGTGTGTTTGCTTCAGAAACACTACTATAGTTCATATAAACAAACTGCTGTGTAGCAATGGCGGAAATTGAAAAACGGCTAAATGGCACAGGATAGATAATGGATAACAGATAACACCATTAGACAGACAGAGCTTATCTGCTATCTGCTGTGTAACTTGAGCCTTTTCTCCTTTGAATGGCTGCCCCCATGGCTACACAGCAGCTTATTTATATAAACAATAGTAATGTTTCTGAAGCAAACACAGCAGTTTTACTAGTGCAGGGCAACACTACATATATTTTTATTACTTTAAAACAATTTAATTTTTTGATGTTACTGGTCCTTTAAGCAGCATGAGGGGCCTGTAACGTTCAGTATCCCACAACCCAGAGTAAACCCCAATGTCCCGGGCTCGGCTCACGCTTCGGCCTATAACCGCCGCCTTTCACGTCGGGTGGAGCCCTCCGCTACTCGGATGCCGCCAAGACTTAATAGTGAGGAGACTGAGGGAAGAACTCTGGGCGAGCAAGGGAACTTAACGTAAAGGTTATCATAGTCCAGGAACGGGCCGAGTCGAAACCAATCGGGAATGCAGTACAAAATCGGTAAGCACAAGAGTAATGGAGGTCACAGGCCAGGTCAGCAACTAACAGGGTCGAAGTACAGAACGGAATCCAAAGAGTAGTCAGGAACAAGCCAAAGGGTCAGGACAGGCGGAAGTCAAACAGGAATCAGGAATAGCCAAAGGTCACAATAAGAATCACAGGAACAGTATACAGAACCTACGTTGGGCAAGGCACAAAAGGACTGCTGGCCATTTAAAGATTTGAATTTGGCGCCATTGGACGCTGGCGAATCAGCGCCAGCGCCTGCGCAATCGCGCCAGCGTGACTATCCGTTTAATTCCGGCGCATGCGCGCCGCGCGCTCCATAGGAGCCGGCGCCTGAGGCCTTGCCGCATCGGCGGCGGGAAAGTGAGACGGGCGTCCCCATCGAGGGGGCGGCAGGTGTCCCTGCCGTCCCCTAGGTAAGTATCTTACAGGGCCACTGACACATAGGCAAGTTTTGGTTGTATAAAAACCAGGTGCACTGCCAAACAGAGTCTCAATGTAGGTTGACAATCCACATAGGGGCTACCAAATGGCCAACGCCAACACATATTTGGCAGCCCAAGAACATTTTTCATGCCAGTGTTGCTCCCCAACTCCTTTTACTTCTGAATGTTGCTCACGGGTTCAAAAGGTTGGAGATCCCTGATCTAGGGAGTACAACCTAGGTTGTGGTTAATTATAATGGGAAAGGGAGAAACAATCGTTGTTTCAAAGCAGTTCCATCCTTAAGTGCTGGTTCCTTTTCAAAGCTTAGAATCAGGCACAATGCACTGAGCTGGCTGCCTCCACACCAATATTATAGCTAAAAAAAATAATTTGTTGGTTCAAAAAAAGAGTAATTTTGAAATAAAGAGTTAACCATAAAAATCATGAAAGCTCACTTGAGAAAAAAATCCTCAATTTGTTTTTCGCCAAAAACCTTGCGTGAGTTCCTGAATTACCATGGGGTTTCCGTAATGATTTCTCTAGTCAAAACATATAACTGCTCTCAGAATTAAATATATATTGTTTGCAATATCCAATCCACAAATAGTTGGATTTGGATTGTAGAGTTTAAAATGAACAAACAGGTGCACATTCTAACATGGTTGCAGCTGCCTGTCACCAACCATTATCCATATCAAATCCATGCAACATTCTGGCAGCAAATACCAATTATTTCAAGGTGGCACCAAACTCCTGCCTACGGACTCCAATAACAAGCCAAGTTTTAAGAACATCTTTGAAAGAGGACAAAATCAATCGAAATAACTGTGCTGAAACAGGAAGACTCTTAAATATGGATCAGTGAGAGACACTTGAAAACACTCTCTTAGACATAAATGCACGCCTGGACAAACGCAGATATATACATGATAGCTTAGGTACTTGAACAGAATAAAAAGATATTTCATATTGCGTATCGATTAGCTGGGGAGAGAAAACTTTTCTTCGCAACACAGGTCAGCTCTATTTGTTACAGGGAAGCACAGCAGGGGAAGGCAAGAGTGTATCAAAATCGCTTTACTGTTCTAGTACAAATAACGTATGACATACTGTAATTAGTATAATGATCGCTACTCAATTAGGTACATTATACAGCATTAATGCGCCTCTGTCATGTCGAAGTCAATGTGCTAATTATACAGGAGGGTGTTTAAAGAACTGAAGCTCCAACAACAAAATGTTTACCCTACATGCCTGCAAGTACTGGCATTTCATTTATATTTCATGTGCCATTTATTTTTTACTTTGCATTACATGGAATTGAAGAAACAGCTCGCTTTACACAAGTAGAACTTATATGCTAAGATATGACAAGGTCTCTATATGAAGGATCATTTTTAAGAACTGAAGCCTACAAATGAATATGGTTAGAAATGTTTTATATTATAAACTGAACAGCAGCCTCGTAAAGATAAGTCTGTGGGTCTTCAAAGTTGTCCACAGAAGCATGCCATTTTGGCTTTTTTTTATACCATTTTTTAAGTGTCATAGTAACATAGCAACATAGTAAGTTAGGTTGAAAAATGACACACATCTAACAAGTTCAACCTTTTGATTTTTTTTAACCTGCCTGTCAGTTGATCCAGAGGAAGGCAAAAAAAACCCCCATCTGAAGCCTCTCCAATTTGCCTCAGAGGGGGAAAAAATTCCTTCCTGACTCCAAAATGGCAATGGGACTAGTCCCTGGATCAACTTGTACTATGAGCTATCTCCCATAACCCTGTATTCCCTTACTTGCTAAACACCATCCAACCCCTTCTTAAAGCTATCTAATGTATCAGGGAGAGAATTCCACATCTTCACAGCTCTCACTGTAAAAAAACCCCTTCCCAATATTTAGGCGGAAGCTCTTTCTTCTAATCGGAATGGGTGACCTCGTGTCAGTGTCATTGACACTGCACATGCTCAGTGTGCTCTGGGCAGCTGCTGAGAAGTAAGCTTAGGGATCAGGGAAAATCATTAAGCAGAAAATGAGGTTAATCTGTTATAAAAGCTTTTCAAATTCTTTTTATTGAGTTTGCAATAAAATAAATAAATAAAATTGACATGACTATTTGACAATCACATACACATGTCTATGCAAATTCATGCAAATGATGTTCAAAAAGAATCTACACAAAAACAACAAACAATAAAACAAGAAATGTTAAAACAAAGAGACATGTTATTTTCCCTTTAGTTCAAGCTCGACAAAATTAATTTTAAGAATTAATCAAAAATAATTAATGAATAAATCAGCAAATTATGTGTATGGTTTAGCTTTTATATAATATAACTAAATTTCTACATTTTCAGTCACTTTCCCCATTAGATTATGGATACATTTCTTTTTGTTGTCATCTAGAGTTGCAATATAAAAAGACCATCTTTGCTTAATTTTACTCCTTTGAGATAAATCATCAATTCTTTATCTAATGACCTCTTGAATACATCAATTATATAAATATGAAAATACATCTTTCAAAGTTGGAGGCTTAGCTCTAATCCAATACAAGAATATAGATTTTCAGGTAGCCGCCATAACTAACCAGCAAAAATCAAAATTTTCAACTGGAAAACTAGCCAGTGTATTAGTTGGTTTTCGCGTTTTTTTTCGTGAAAACGTTCGAATTGCTCGATTTTTTTTGTGAAATCTTTGTGAAGTGAGCGGCGTAAGTGAGCGGCGTAATGGCACATGCACAGTTGGAGCAATCTTCCAGTTTGTGACAATGTGCCGAAAGAGACGAAAATTGCCAAAGGGGTGGAAGAAGACACAAAGATTAACAAAGAGAAGAAGATGGAGCCTGTGAGCTCTGCTGCGCTCACTCTGCATGTGCATGTGCAGGGGGGAGGCAGGGAGGGGGTCCAACGGCGGGGGGGGGGGGGCAGTGGGGACTTTACATCATGGGGGTTTAGTTCTCCTTTAAGGTTGAACCTTCTTTCTTCTTATCTCCATGGATGCCCTTTGTGTCTTCTGGAAAGACCTACTAGTAAATAAAGCATCAGAGAGATTATTATATAGTGCCCTTAAATATTTATTCATAATTATCATATCTCCCCTTAAGCAACTCTTCTCCAGCCTAACAACCCTAGTCTTTCTTCATAACTGAGATTTTCTTTTATACCCATTGCCAGCTTAATTGCTCATTTTTGAACTTTTTTTTTTAATCTCAATATTATTCCATTTGAATACTGGAGACCAAAACTATACTGCATATTCTAGAGGGGGCCTTAGCAGTGCTTTGTAGCGGGGAAGAATTAAACTTCATTCCTTAAGAAGAAGATAAATTGTTGGGCAATTATAAATATCAGTATTGTTCAAATCAATCATCCCCTTGGACCAATCCTGAAACTTCCAGAATGGTTCAAATGCTTGAAAAAAATGTCACCTGCCCCCCAGTCTTGTAGTCTGAACAGATGAGCAGTAAAAATGGGAAAACATAATAATAAATAAAGGTTTTGTGGCGACCAATCTCCCCAAACGCCTTCCCTCACTCTTCACCCTCAAAATGAAAAAATGCCGGCGCTAATCACATGCAGCGATACATTTTCCTAAGTTGCCAAGCGCGACTTCGGAAAACGAATTGCCGCGTGTGATTAGCGCCAATTTTTTTTCATTTTAGCCGGCACAGAGTGAGGGAAGGTTTTACTTTCTCCGTTTGTTTCCTTATATTTGCAATTAAAATTTTACCTTTTCTGGGCAGGTGTCCCGTTTTTTTCCTTCTCCAGTGTAGATGAAACTGCCAATCCCTTTGAAGCATTACATGACACCTGTTTTATACAGAGTTTTAGTAGGAAGCCAATCCCCAGTACTTCTTCTGAAGCTAATCTTCTAGGGCAGTGTTTTTTTCGGAAATGTTTGGTTTAAGCCAAAATGGTCATTGTCTCATGTACTTAATTGCAAGGTTACAGATATAAGGGAGTAGCTTCAGGAGTTGTGATCACATCTAGACAATGGAGTCTCAGGGAGCCACACGGGCACAAATATGTAAAGATTTATTCAAGAAGAAACCCAACATTTTAGTATAAAGGGCTCTTTTCACAATTACTTTATGTATAAATAAAGAGAATGGAGCGTAGAATCCATGAATGAAGTTGATCATTGAGCATATACTGTAGGAGTTTGAGGCTGGTAGAGGGCGGAGAATACTCTGAACCCAAATATCATACTAATCTGCTTTTGAGCTGCCTTACAGTCTAAAACTTCTCTCAGGGCAAGCATAAAAGGCAAACATACTGAAAAAATGGTGGTTTTAGTATCTATAACAAGCCAGGTATTTATATGTGCCCCTAGTAAATGCTGCCCCAGGCAAAAAACACATCAGGTTTATCTCTTTTTGACCATCAATACACTTATGTTCTTTATGTAAGACTACATTGAAATCCCTTCTTTCTAATTAGTAATTACTCCATGTTACATGTTGCCCTTTGCTGAATGGGGTAAAAGAAGTGCTCTCATGTGCTTATTGCTCGCTACGGTTATTCTGGTTTGACTTTTTTTTCTTCTTTTTTCTTATTTTCACCCTTCATTGTGCAGAAAAGCAGCAATCTGGTTTACTGAACATTTATAGCAGAATAAAGCTTATAATGACCTTATTTCTAAATGTTTTCATTTCACCCAGATAATGTAAATGAAATAATTTGATTTATTAACTTTATGCAAAATGTTTTCTATTCCAAAATTAAACCTCTGTCGAATATTACATTGTGGCTTTACTCTTCAGAAGAACGCAGGAAGGGAAATGAAAGAAGTAGAAAGTAATCTTGTCTATGTCACATTGAATCGAGCTATTACATGACTAAAAGAGATTTCAAAATCAATTGCATGGTAGACACAGGTGGATAGGAAGAAAAAAGTAGCGATAAAAAAAAGCAGTGCTTTAGACAGATAATACGCTCAGTGAAGCTAATGATATTAAAAGAATTATCTAACAGAAAAGGAAATAAATGTATAATCTGAGACATAAATGATAAATAGATAAAGAGAGAAAGATAGAGAGACAAACAATGGAAGAATCAGGATTGTTTAGACCAACCCAACTGGAGCAACTGTGCCTTTACAACAGATTTTATGCCCCCCCCAAAAGTCTGCTCAGGGGTTCAAAGTAATAATCATACTACATGCAAAAGCTGAACTGGTTTAGATGGTTTCCCCTAATGGACTATAAACCACATCCACTATTCAATATGCCATTCCCAGCGCCAGATTCGGTGGGCCGGCGCCCCTAGGCCATGCGCTCTGCGCGGTCCTAGCGCACGCCCGCACTACCACACGATGGCGCAAACCGTGTGTGCGAGCGCCGGTGCATTGAGGAGCACAGGCTCCCCACAGAGCGGCTGGGCGGCATGCCGCCCCCGAAAATGTGCCGCCTTAGGCCCGGGCCTATGTGGCCTTGCCACAAATCCGGGCCTGGCCATTCCATCCTTGCAAACATAAATCTCTCCAAATTATGAGCAATGTGCTGGTATATGTAACATACTCATCTATAAGGAACATTAGAAGCAGTGGGTACACTCAGATGCACAGGAGTTCAGTTTCGCCATTTTGGGGCCCCGGACTTTCTGCTGTGGAACCGGCAAAGAGTTGGTGCGTGACATAGAATAAGTCCGTAAATGAGGTACCAGCAAGGATAAGGAAAGACATAGTCGGGAAACAGGCAATAAGGGTCGAGGCAGGCAGCAAAAAGCAAGAGTCAGTAGAAAAGCTTCGGCAGGATCTGGAAGCAGAAACCAGCTTGGGCACTGTCAAAATGGAGAATTGGCTTTTTAAAGGGAATTTGGCACCAAATTCTGTGCCAAAAGATGCCGTCATGATGCTCAGTGTTTGACCCTCAACCTGGAGGAGACACGCCGGGAGGTAAGAATACTGAGAGATCTCCCGGCGGGTTGTACAGTATAAATGTCTGCAAATTGCCTGTGCTTTGGAATATTTTAAGAATTAACCAAGCATGTTGTCTATCTTCTCCAGAAAGAAAGTCATGTTGATATCAAGTACTACAATCCAGTCTCAGCAGTGCGGCTATCTTCTCACAACAACCCAGACACAAGACTACAAAAAGGGATATGCACTAAAAAAGGACAGATCTGTATTACCTAAGGCAGGGATCCCCAACCTTTTGAACCCGTGAGCAATATTCAGAAGTAAAAGGAGTTGGGGAGCAACACAAGCATGAAAAATGTTCTTGGGGTGCCAAATAAGGGCTGTGATTAGCCATTTAGTAGCCCCTATGTGGATTGTCAACCTACATTGAGGCTCTGTTTGGCAGTACACCTAGTTTTTATGGAACCAAAATTGCCTCCAAGCCTGGAATTCAAAAATAATCACCTGCTTTGAGGCCACTGGGAGCAACATCCAAGGGGTTGGAGAGCAACATGCTCACAAGCTACTGGTTGGGGATCACTGACCTAAGAGTTTCAAGTTACTGCACACTGGTGTCAAAGTCAGTCTAAATGCCCAGAATATCTAGAAGAGTTCAAATAACAGAAATGTACAAATCAAATAAATATATTTTGAACCTAAAAAAAAAAGTACAGCTTAGTAGTTAAGCAGGTGTTAACGGTTAACAATGCACAATTAAGATTCACAATGCAATACTCAATTCCCAGAAAAAACATCTTACACCTTTCAAAAGCCATATTGGATTTCATCTGGGGAGGTAAAAGACCCAGCATTAAAGTAGCAACCATGACTAAACCTAAATCGCTGGGGGGATTGGTTGTTCCCAATATATACCGGTATTATCTAGCAAGCAGACTAGAAGCAATGATACACATACTGTACATTCTCCCACCAGCGAGCCGTGGAAGGAAATTGAGAACTTCTTCACAACTCCACTTCAGTTAGCCCACTTATTCTGTACTTAAGGTTTCCAGAATCACCTCACATCCTACCAACCTCACCATAAGCACTTGATCTGTGGGATGCAATCGCTATAAAAATGAAACTAAGCACTTTCAACTCCAGATTTAGAAAACTATTTTTCAATACAGAGTTAACACCGGGATGCACTCCCAACAGACTTCAGCCCCTGGATAGCAGTAAATATATTTTCTCACCCTCACAGCCTTCCTGGCAGACCAGAGGGTCATATCATTCCAACAATGTAAAGAGAAACATGACATCCCCATTCCGATACTTACAAATCAGACGTTATGTGGAAACTGCACTGAAAACCCAAACAAAACAAACGCTGACTTATTTCGAAACCATCTGCCAAAACTGCTCATACCCGCCACATTTGATTTCCTACATGTATAGCAGCCTAGCGTCAGACATCACTGATACACATCAGCCCTATATGACAAAATGGGAGGACGACTTAGGCTTCACAATCACCGAAAAATCCTGGTCATACATATAGGACACGGCCAAAAAACATCTATATGCGCAGTCTCCAGCAAGAGAACATATAAGATCATATACCGATAGTACTATACCGAGACACGTATCAGTAAACTCAGCAGAAATGTGGACCTTGCAACCTGTTTTAGAGGGTGTGTGGCAAGGGGATCCTTCCTTCACACTTGGTGGACTTGCAGAATAGCTGAGGAATTCTGGAGGAAGGTAGTGACTCTGCTCTCTGAGATTCTAACCATACAAAGAGCTGCCCACTCATTCCTCCTGGGCATGAGAATAAGAGCCCTACACACCCAGAGCTCACACAAGCTAGCCACACATATCCTAACAACAGCAAGATCGCTACTAGCAGCAAACTGGAAAAAAAACACAACTCCCAGGACTGCAAATACTGATCACTAAGATGAAATGGATCAGGGTGACGGAAGCTATCACAGACACTATTTTGGATAGAAGCTATGAGGGGGAGTTGGAGTGGCACCCGTGGACCCAGCACCTGGAAAGTCTTTATGCAAAACTCGCAGGGAACCAAGCCTCTCAGTCGGTGTATGCAGAATACTGAATAACATCTCTTTACCCCCTTCTTCTCTCTCTCTTCTTCTTAACTCTCATCTCCCCTTGCCCCCTCTTCCCCCTCCCCCACTCTCTTACTCTCTTACTTCCCTCATTCTCCCCCTAATTGTCACCCCTTTCACCTCCCACCCCCCATATTACAACAAGGCACAACTGATGGAAGATGGAACAAGCCTACAACCGAAGAAGCCAGTCTACACTTACTAAACTACAAAATGTACTGTGTAAACAAACCCAATGGTGATAGACATTTAGCTTGCTCTGCGTTAATTCATTATTGAACTTTTGCTGTGTCTAAGAAAATGAATACAAATACAAATTTTAAAAAAAAATTCTACTTACTTGGCACCAGCTATGCTAGGCTGGAGGTGTGAATGAAAATAAAAGACAGCATCTATTTTCTACTAAATCTTTTTTGTGCTGAACACAGAATATTATATTTATTAAATTCTTTTATTTAAGAATAATGACCACTTCAACATGGAAGTGCCACCTGTCTTGTCACCACCATTGCCACACCATAACAGAAAGTAAAGGTGACCATACACAGATCCTTTCATTTAGCAAAATCACCAAATGGGCAGATCTGGCCCATGTGACCACCCACATGCTGAGCCAAAGAGGCAAACACTCATTCATCAGTCTATGGAGACCCTTTGGTTGTGGACCATTGAATTTGCTGATGCTATCTTTGCCTGATGGGATTTTTGAACCTACCTGATTGATATCTGTTGGTCAGACTCCATATACAGGTTCTGGCTTGACCTGAAGGGTAGCATTACTGGTCATCTGCTAAAAAGCCAACATCTTATCGGTTGCTATAGGCTTCTGCTTCTGCGCTTGCGCAAACTTAGTTCCTTTTATTACACATGGGGGTTTCTGTAGAGTTACCTACTGAACGAAAAATGTCTAGCAAACAAAATCTCCTAAAATACACAAGAACAATGTAATTATTGCGCTGCCAGGGATCAGGTACATATCCAAGAGTCACGTAACTGCCTATAAAATGGAAATGTTAGAAATACATGCTCAGACTGTTCAATTTGCTACAGATGGTGAATTTATGGTCTTATTTATGTGTAGCGTATCCTTTGTGATTGCTTCGCTACGCTTTGTAAAGACATTTGGCATCTGTTTCTGAACATGCAAAAACACTTGTGGTTAGTGACAGAAATATATTAAAGGCAAGAGAGAGAAAGAACCACCTTGGTGCTCTGCTTATTCTGCATCTTTTAAACTAAAAGCCAGCAAAACCTTTATATTCCACATGTATCTTCATAAATAAGGTCCTATTTCAAGTTTATTTTCAGTCCTGACATTGACCTCTTCCATTTGTCTGAAACTGGCCATACATGGGCCAATAAAAGCTGCAGACAGACCGAGTCGGCAGTTTATTGGTCCATGTGTGGGGCCCTCCAATGGGCTTGCCCGATCGTTATTTGGCAGAAAGTTGGCCAGATGTCGATCGGGCAGGGTTAAAAATCCAGTTGGATCTGTTTGTTGATACAGTCCTGCGATCCGACCACCTGTATAGCCAGCATTATGAAACAATTGTTGGGTCCTAAGACCCACTATCAGATCAGCCCGATATTGCCCACCTCAATGTGGGCATATCGGGGAGAGATCAGCTCATTGGCGAAATAGTCGACGTCCCTAAGCCCGTTGCTGTTCATCGCCCCCTGTCCCTTCCTCTACCTCTGTGCACATACAAAAATTTTCAGCATCGGGTTCAGAGTACTGGGGATTGGTGTACAGGAAATTTGAAAAACTATTGTATCTCCTGCAAATCCCCAGTGTTTCTGAACCGCCCCCCTAAAATTGTCTGGGCCTTTGTGGCCTCTTCACAAATCAAGGCCTCTCTGTGTCTCTCTTGTCAGTTGGCAATGTGTATTGTGCTCATTTTAGCCCCATTTTTTTGTTTTTTAATTAGCATGATTGCTGTAAATATATTTCCGCCAGAATATCATGTTATTGTGATGATAAAATAATTCTGTTTCTTTTTCAATAACTTTACATCCAAATGTGGGGGTTTGCTAAAGTGACATGCTCTGTCTTAGGAGCAGGGTGTTATGGTCAATAAAACTCCTTAGCATCTTCTCCCATTGAACAAGCAGCTGTGTCCAATGGTCATATAGTGGAAGGCATAGATTTACCTTCTTGCCCATCTTGAAGATCACATTGAGATTTAAACCAGTAATTCTACCTAATTATTTTTTTTTACCTCCCAAGCTTCATTAGCAAAACTGTAATAACACATAAAAACCACAGAAATGTGTTCAAACTTTAATAACCCACCACATTTTGTAAAATGAACATGGTAATTAGGGGTGTGGCCACAAAAATGGGCATAGTCAAAAATTCTGATCTTTTTGTCCCTCTTTCTATTTCCAAAATGTTGGGAGGTATGTAATTGTATAAGTAGGGTAGGAATGTTATACATTATGTTTTGGATTTATGCTTTGGATTCTTTTGAAGCAGAGCTCATCCTAATCCATTGTGTGTTGGTGTGTCTCCTGGCAGCAGCAATCACAAGATTACACTGTAATTCCTATCAGTAAATCATTCACGTCATCAACTCTCGTCTTTTGTGCTCAGTGGATAAAATCAACAGAGACTGTTGTCCACCTTAATCTGTGGCTTTATTTATGCACCCATCGTGGCCATCCGGTGAGTGCAATAGACAAGAGTTGATGTGAATGACTAATGAACCAGCCCAAGGCAACCACAGCCCTTTAGCAGTAAAGATCTGTGTCTCCCAAGATGCCCCAGTAGCTCCCCATCTTCTTTTCTGCTGATTCACTGCACATGCTCTGTGCTGCTGTCACTTACTGAGCTTAGGGACCCACTCACAATATACAGTACACATAGAATAGAAATGTCACAATATAAGGCTGATTAGTAATTAATACAGATAATTACTACATGGCAGCACAGAAAGCAGTGCAATTAGCATCAGAATTTAATAATCAGCCCTGTAGCGTCAGTTTATATTACAGGGGAAGCTCATTTTCTGCTGGATAATTAGTGACAACCCCTAAGCTTAGCGTCTCAACAGCTGCTCAGAGCCCACTGAGCATGTGAGTGTCACAGACACTTTCCAAGATGGTGACCCCCTGTGACAAGTTTGAAGTCCTGGATCATTGCTGCTATTGACAAGCTGAATCTTTAGGCTGGTGCAATAAGTTCAGTATATAAAATATGGCATTTTAGCCATATTCATATTTAGGGTGGAGTTCTCCTTAAATTGGTCATTTCAGTAATTACACACAGGCAATTACATCTTCCAGCCCCTCCTGTGTCCCTTCCCATTTTCATCATCAGCCTCCAATACCTTTCTTGAGATCCAGTCAGCACTTAGCCCAGAGCAGAAGACTTCTTGGGACTCTACAGTGGGACCTTAACACCTTTCTTGCCAAGCTTACACATTGGGTCACTCTTGCTACTCTTATGCCTTTTATTCCTTGATAGGCCATCACCTGCCATCATATTTCACAAATTAAAATCTATTCACCTAGTCCAACTGGCAGTTAAACCAACAAAAAGTATTTATTGTCTCCAACTATTGTTCATGCATTTTTATGGGTTACAAAGAAGTGACTCCAGATAGCAAACAAGAACCTTAATATATTGAAAAATAAATCTTTAGGTATCTTTTTTGTCCAAGAAGATCGATCACTGCATAAGCATTCTCTATAGTGAAATTAATATTGTCCAGGGAAGTGTAACTTTATTTCTACAGGATATTGCTAATAATGTACAGCTTATAAGATTAATGCTTTCCATGTTTACCCGAATACCGGGCTTAGCTCTAACATAGCTGGCATTTCCTTAATTGAATTAATGTTGTGAGAGGTAGTGCTATAAGGGCTTTTGTCATGTACTAGATCATTTAAAAGGGTATATTAGCTTTAGAAGCTGGATTATGTCAATATATGCCAAAACAATGTAAAAACTATTTTGCTGTTCTTTATCCATGAATGCACATAAATAGTAAATTAAAGTTTATAGGAACATTAATATCCTTACAAAGCCGAGGAAAACTTGGTGTCCTCGGATGAACTGCCTGTGCGCATTGCTCAGCTTGACTGGCAGGTGTCAGTTCCTTTTAAACAAGGAAACCTAAGAAGGGGAGACAACCAGAAAACCTCTACAGGCACCAGGGTGTCCTGAGCCTCTGCAGAGGTCAGTGTACAGCAAATAATGGCACCATTATGAGTTAAGCTTTTCCTCCTGACACTTTGGGAATTCCCAATATGCCCCCATTGGAAATTATAAGAAGATATGGGGAAGTTTCTTCAACCTGGTTAATAATTTCAAGTTATTGGATTTTAATCATTCTATCTCAGTGGTGAATTGACAAAGTAGAACGGGGGGGGGGGGGTTGGCCCTACTATTTGGTCTATAAGTAAATTACATCTTTTATGTTTAGTGTGCATAGGTACTATTATTAAGCCTTGAAAGGGAGTCAGAGACTAATGTTGTACTAGTAACATCTCATAATTTAACTAGTACATAAATTTCTCAAATCCCTTCCCTTATCCTTACTAGGAACCCTGTTTGTAGAAACCCTGTGGTGAAATTCAGGTTTCCCTATTTACTAACAAGTGCTGACGTAAATTTGCTAGTGAAGTGGACCTACTCTAGCGCTACTTCGCACCCTTATGCCAGGCGAAGTTGCGCTCTGGCGAAGGGACGTAACTACGCTAATTAACGGATTTTCGTGAACGTTATCTCTTGCGCCAGACTTAACTTCGCCACCTCAGACCAGGCGAAGTGCAAAAGAGTAGATAGGACTTGCTTCAAAAATAGTTGAAATTTTTTCTACGTCCCAAAAAACGCTGACGTCTTTCACTTTTTTAAGGGTGATAGGCTGAAAAGGATCGTAAATTTTTTTGGGAGTACCCTCATCCCCCCCTACATTTCCTAACATATGGCACCTAAACTAAAACATGTGTAGGGCAAAATAACAACTCTATTTTATTGTATGAAGGTTTCCCAGGCTTGTGCAATGTATTTGCTGCAGCATATACGTCCATTGTACTTTAACTTGGCGCCGTATGCAAATTAGGCATCGCTAGGGTAACTTCGAACCGCTGATCCTAACATCGCTAGCGCAACTTCATAAACGATCGGTAACTTATGCACAACTTCGGATCTTCGTGAATTTGAGCAGCCCTGGCGAATCTACCCATGGCGAAGTGCGGCGAAGCCAACGCTGGTGCAATTTCGGAGGTAAGTAAATTTGCCCCCAAGATGGCAATCAGACCAGTCACTGGATCAACTTGTACTATGAGCTATCTCCCATAACCCTGTATTCCTTCACTTGCTAAACACCATCCAACCCCTTCTTAAAGCTATCTAATGTATCAGCCTGTACCACTGATTCAGGGAGAGAAATTCACAGCTCTCACTGTAAAAAACCCCTTCCCAATATTTAGGCGGAACCTCTTTTCTTCTAATCGGAATGGGTGACCTTGTGTCAGCTGGAAAGACCTACTGGTAAATAAAGCATTAGAGAGATTATTATATGATCCCCTTATATATTTATACATAGTTATCACATCACCCCTTAAGCGCCTCTTTTCCAGCGTGAACATTCCCAATTTGGCCAGTCTTTTCAGGTAAATCACTTATTTCCCCAACTACTCAATTTTACTAAACTTTCCGGATTTGAACATGTGTTGTTTGATGATAGTACTGTATCTCTTTAGATTAATTATCCGGCCCTTCATTCGATTCTGTTTTCTGTCCAATAATGAACCATGTATAAAGTTGTTAAAATACACTTTACAAAGGCATTTCATCTCATTTCCAGCAGCAGAACCATCTTGCATGTAATAAAAAAGCAGCGAAGATGTAAAAGCTGCAATTGTTCCATCTGGTAGAGCTTCATGAAACAAAACGGCTTCTGTCATACAGAAATTGTCATTACAACATGTACGGTTGTTTGACAATGAAATAATCATGAAGTCGGTGTAAGCTGGACCAGCAGATCTCATACAGCCCGATAGACATTCAACGTAAAACAATTATCAAATGCAGTATAAAAAAATATATTAAATCTGAAATTGCTTTAGCGTCTTTAGAAAATGCCTAACAATGTAGGTAATGTCAAGTCACTGCAGTGAGGAATGGTTTCATTACACAGTACGATGTACAAAGTCATCAGCTGTTGCATTAGAATATGGCATTTTCAGCATCGTTTAATTAATTCGGGAAAAGTTCTGGTTTGTGATTCTCAATAGATGTTTTATATTTCTGTTAATTCTAAAGGTCTGCCTACTGAGAGACTGCTTCCAGTCTAATGAAGATATAATGAATATGAAGGCAGATATAAAGGGGAAGTTTGCCTTTGCAGAGCAAACAGGGTGCATTGGGTGCGATTACTACTTGCCCCCTGCTCTCCCTGTAAATAAGAAGTAGGCATAGGGTCACTATGTGAAAAAAAACCATGGAGTGAACACCCAGGGGCATCACACACCAAACACAGTGGTTTAGAACCATGGGTTAAAATTGGACTGAAAGATACAGGAGTGGAGCCATATTTTGGACAGGAGGTAGAATGTTGTGGTTAATAGTGTAAGCTTTAAGGGGTAACCAAAAACAGGTAGTATACTATTGGGGTGCTGTTGTGTTTAATATAAGTAGGGATGCACCGAATCCTTCTTGAATACTCGAATACCGAACCAGGTCCGGACTGGCAATCTGACTTCCTTGTTTTCTGACGAAAAGACACATGATTTTAAGGATTCGGATTTCAGTTCAGCCAGGCACAAGGATTCGTCCGAATCCGAATCCTGCTGAATACCAAACCGAATCCTGCATTCGATGCATCCTTAAATATAAGTGACATTGAGTCATTTATGACCTAAACGTTGGGTTGCCACCTGGCCAGTATTGTACCGGCCTGGCCGGTAAAAATGATGGTTGAACCCAATGCGATTAATAGTGAAAAAAGATAAATATATAGGAAGACCAATATTTTTTTCCAGAAAAGGTGGTAACCCTACCTAATAGCCAGTGTGCAAACTCTGCCTTCTGCTATTGCAGAATTACTGCAGGTCTGGCCATTCTCTTTTTTTTGACGCATGAGACTTTCAGCTGCCCAAATGAACGTTGCATTGCGCTGTATTCGTAATAGGCAGGAGGGGGAGCGGTGTAAAGACTCCTCTCCTCCTTACTCTACCATTTCCATCTTTTTTCCATATTTTCTTTCCATCTTTTTTCCATATTTTCTTTACATTTTTTTTAATCCCCTTGGATGGGAAATAAAAATGTGGAACTTTTGGAGTTTATAGACAATAGAATAGCCTTGTATAACTTCTGTGCCAAACCATTCATGTCTCACTTTCAGTTTTAATTCATTTTATTTTGCTGTTAAGAAATGATGCTTTTGAGTTTGAGTTTTCTGGATTTTATGTTTCAATACTAAAACAAAACTTAATAGTTTATCTAAGCTAAGCTGGCTGATTCCTGAGTAAACCTGTGTAAAGCTCTCCATAGACGCAACGATTTTTCTTACCGAACGACCGATTTTAGGGAAGCCCGACCAATCCTTCAAAATTATCATGCGGTTAGTGGGATTCGAACGATCGTACATGTTACGATTTTTCGGCCGACATCTGTCAGGAAATTGATCGGCCAGGTCAAAAAATCTTTGTCGGTCCCAGTGCAATCTATCTATGTTTGCAGGGCCAAGCAGGCAGCTCCCCTTTGTTTACCTGGCAAATTGGTCTTTTTAGTTGATGGTAAATTTGTACGATCGTACGATCGTCCGAGAAGATCATGGTCTCACGATCAGGATCTGATCTTTTAAAAATCTCAACATCTATGGCCAGCTTTACAGACCCAATCAAATTGGGTTCAACCCCTGGTAGGGCACGTGTTACATGTGACTCTTCTCTCAAGTTGGCCCATGCTTTACTGTTGGTGGAAAGGTCAACTACACTGTATTCCACCATAAAATAGTTCTCTCAAATAACTTGGGCACCAGTGGTTCTTTAAAACAAAAAACCCCTTTATTGGGCAGGTGATACACATTTTTGAATGGTGGATGTTGATTCAGATGGTACCAAATCAGTAAATGCTTCAATTATTTTCTCAGTCAGTTTTACTCACACAATCACTGCTGTGATTGCCTTGGTGAAACAATTCCCAGCACTTTACAAAGCTCACTACCTCCATCTTGCTTGTTCACTCCTAGTGGCAAATTTGCCCATCGGCACTTACCTATAGCAACCAATCAGTGATTAGCTTTTTGAAGCCATCTGCAAGCAGGACAATGAATGCAGCAATCTGATTGATTGCCATGGGTTACTGCCAATGGGCAAATTTGCCCAGTGTTGATAAATGAACCCCAGTGTCAAGCAGCGGCAATCCGAGGGCTGCTGCTGCCTGAGGCAGCAACCCCAATGCCACCCCCTCTCCCGCTCCGCACTTAAAAGTTTAGCGTCGGAGCAGTTCAAAAGGGGCGGTATCGCTAGTGCAATGAGCGCATACTACGCTTTAAAAACCGGAAATTCGGCTCTTAAAGTTACAGGCTTTTTGCCGCCCCTTGTAACTGCCCGTTCACTGCCACCTGAGACAACTGCCACTTGTCTCATTCAGTGTCGGACTGGCCCACCGGGATACCAGGAAAACTCCCGGTGGGCCCAGGTGTCAGTGGGCCCTTTTTCTTCTAACTATGTGGCCAATTTCATGGTCATTACTTATTTCTTTATGGGAAAAATGCTTAATAATGGAATAACAGACTAAGTAAATATAAAAGACTAGGAAAATAAAGAGGTTGAGTGAGGAAAGGAGGAATAATAGTTTGGAAAGTGAGCCCACGGTCTAATGTTTTCTTAGGAACGGCCCTGCCCCTAAGAGTGATTCACTGGGCCCAATTCATGAGAAGGGATGAAACGGATAGACTGGAAGTAGCATCTGTGGGAGCAATTACCTTTAGTGAATGCATTCAATGGGTGCAACAAGGTGTGTCCATTTGAAGTATCCACACTTGCACCTATGTTTATAAATTAGTTTATGACTGCATTTGTCAACATAGAACTAGATGGACCGCTGAAGATGATATTTCAGAAATTCCTTTTATGTGTTTGAGAATTCTTGGCATTAGCATGCAGAAATCCTTGGCAAATATCATAACTCAACGCCATCCCAGACCTAGGATTGTTTTACAACAACAAATTGTTTCAGCAATAGTGCTTAGTGATGAGCGAAATTTTTCGGCAAGTTTCGTCAGGAATATGATGGCCATAAACTCTAATGGGTGAAAAAATGTGTTGCGTGATGTAGTCCATAGACTTACAGTAAATGCATTTGGGCCAATCTTAACCTTTTTGCAAATTTTTGGTGAAGTGAAACAGGGCAGATTTGCCCATCACTAGAAACTGCTTTCACATCCCTCCAAGCAATACATCATGAGTTAGCACATTATTATTCACGATAAGCCATTCAGCAAATATTGGGTAGCACTGCAATCATTTTTTTTGTTGCTAAATCTCGTGATTCTATTCATAGGCCTATTTCTTTCAGAAGGGATATTACAGTAATATTTTAGCCCACTTTGTTGCTGGAGGAACCCTCAGAAATGTCTTCCAGTATATCAACACATAGCGGCCGTTTTAAAAGAGAACATCAGAGAATATCAGCGCACACAGTGGCGTGTGAATTTTCATTTCTTACTGGGAAAACAAAGACATTCTGGGATCTATATTAAGAATCACATACAATTTCCAAGACACGATATTAATGAGTTCATTAGCCTTAGTTGTTAATTGCAGATTGGATTAGGGCCATCAGACAGCAGGACGAATGACTTACAGGCAACAGGCTGCTTCAGTTGAAAAGATATTGCCTTTGTGCAATTAGAAATGGTCACGTGTGCATTTAATTGACTTGGCTTGATTGCTATTAAAATTTAATTTTTAACGCAAGTCCTGATAACATCTGTTTTATTGGAAGTTGGTATCATCACATACATGCAAGCAACAAATGTACTCTGAATTTATAATGTTTTCCTTTCTGTGATGAGACCAGGGTTGACACCTTTATTGTGTTGGGAAAACAGGCAGGGGTGGGCCGAGTAACGTCAGAGGGGCAGGCCGGGTGGTGTTAGGTGCGGGGCGGGTGACATCAGGGGGGGCCAGTGATAGTGTGGGAGGGTGATGTAGGGGGCAGGACTGATGACATGGCAATCAGTGATTGGCTGATCACTATGTCATTTACTTTTATGTCCTATTGGGATTTCCTAATTTGTATTTCCAAAGGGCACTTTTTGGGTTGTCCGTTTGAAATCCGGACAGGTGGCAACTCTGGATGAAACATTTGTATTTACAGAATAAATGCAGTTTTCATCAATAAAGGAAAGTGAGCCATTTATATAGCACTTTTCTAACATTTTACGGCAAAAATGGCACATGAAAGCCTTTGAGAAAGTCCTAGACAAAATGCACCATGCTTGTTGACATCATCCTGGTGCGCCTCATGACCACTCCATAACCAGCGGGTATGAGTTTCTTAACCACCAGGCTTTTATAATGTGAATGCAATAATCGTTTAAATATATTGTATTACAGAGGTTTTTACACTATTTAAGCACTTTTATTCTACTGCATCATTACTGCTGTTTGAACTGTACTGCTGCTACCTGAAGCCATGATAAAATATACAAAGCACTAATGATTTTTAGAGTTTGTACCCATCTTGACCATAATGTACAGTGTATTAAGGAAATAATTGTCACTGCCCCTTTTTGTTTGGGATAATTAAGATGTGAGCACTACTCTGCTGTTTGGGACAGTAAGGATGTAAGAACACCTTCCTAATTTAAAAAGGACACAGAGGGTGCCTTAATATGGCTAAGAAATAATACAGTATCTGTTTTCTTTTTTACTGTTCTGTTCTAAGTGTTAACTTTCATTATATTTAGTAAGGTCACGTGCATGAAGTAGCCATTGTCCAGGGTCACAAGGAGATCCCATATCAAAGGCTAATCACTTAACCTCTAGAACAACTCCTTAAGGGTAGCGGCACACTTGGCGATTCTGGGAGATTTAGTCGCCTGGTGACTAATCGACTTGTCTTTGCGGCGACCAATCTCCTCGAACGCTTTCCCTCTGTCTTGCGCCGGCAAAAATTAAAAATTGCCTGCACTAAAACACACGTGGGACTTCGTTTTCCGAAGTCGCCCGAAGTTGCCTCACGAGGAAACACATGACCTTGGGCTATCTATGTGTTGTATATGTTAAATGAGAGAGTCCTTGAAGTCCTCCATAGTAAGAGTTGTAGTCTCCCCAATAGGTGTTGCTAAACAAATAATGTTCAAATATTTTAGCTATCAGGTCTTGGAAGCTGAAGTGCGTTGGAAGACATTTCATTCCTGGACACGTAGCAGGAAGGCTACTGGTCGGTGTTAGGACTGTCAGAGGTGATGGGAGTGTTACCCAACACAGCAAGGAGCAGAGGGAGTATTTGACCAAGCAACCAAAAGACTGATATAAATGTAGAGGGATCAAAAGTCAAACCAGTGAAGCATATACTTATATAACCAACTCGTCTGAAGATCTCAACATGTCTTATGGTAAGAAGATTGACACCTCATACAAAAACATGACTTTGTCTCCCCTAGCAACAAACAAACTTCTGCATACCATACACTTCACTTATTTTGGTGCTCAATATTTCCAGGCTGCTCCAAGCCACTGTAGATTATTACAATAAGTTGCATTAGCACACAGCTTTCTTTGTGGGTAAATACACTACAGTTTACACTACAGAATTACCCCTGAAAACTTGTGACCTCAGTCTATGCTTCTCAGAAATAGCTGTAGAAAGTTTATCCAGAAAGAAATCCACGTGCCTATTGTCAGGACTATTGGGGGATTCAATCCCTAGTGCATGTTACTGGATGGTGCACTCTCGGTGCACTCTCCTGTTAAGCCACTTGAGGCAGCTGGAACTCACACTTCAGATTGTCCATATAGACTACTGCTATTCCTTTTCTCCATCCCTAAACTCATTAAGGCCAGGTGTCGATAATCTTATCATTAAGGCCCTATATAAGATATTACCTTCCTGCCAGCTATTGCTGGATCATTAACCTATATCTGTGTTCTAGCCCCTTAGTGCCAGTGTTCCTGATCTTCCCTGTTCCTGATCTGCCCTGTTCCTGATTCTTGATCTGCCCTGTTCCTGATTCCTGATTTGCCCTGTTCCTGTTTGTTCCACAGTCCTGATAATACCTTGCCCCTGCTCCCATACTTGATCTGATCTCCTGGTTTTGACCCTTCACTTGTTTCATGGACTTGTGTTGCCTGCCAAAGACCTCTTGCCTGTGGACACAGATTTGCATCAGCCTGCAGCCTGCCCCCGACCTTTGGTTTGTTATATTGACTTATCTTCACATTATACTCTCATTTGTCTTCTGTCTCACCTGCACCAGCTGTTTCTAGTTACCCATTAAACATCGCTCTGAGCACATTTCCTGTATCCTGGTTCTTCTAACATCAAACATGGTGTCACCAAGTTACCATGCATTTTGGCTCCCACCTGCCAACCACACACCGTTGGTAAATCCTGACACCAATGACTATTTTTGTTTCCACTAGGACATGATTTTCCCTGGAATATAATTTCAAACACAAATAACCACTTTCTTTTTTGACAGCATTAAACATTTAAAAACTCTCTCTCTAATTTCAGAATGGCTCATAATTCTGTGGGATCAGATCAATTATTATGAGATTTTCACATGTTTTCCAATGGACTATAGTTATGTGTATTTATCCCCATGTCTAAAAATAGTAATTCCTACATATGTTCCCACTACACATATCCAAGAACATTTTATATTCTTCAGACTGGATTCTTTGACAGTGTCTGCTACACTTGTCACTCAAAGATGCCCTGGAAATGTCATAGAATGTAGGACTCCTGAGTATTTTATCTCATGTTTTAAATAAAAGATACACTACTGATACCCTTTATCTGTATGTCCTCACCTTATCTTTCTTCTCCTAATGTATAAAAGCATTATTTGATGTAATGGAGGACTTTCAATATATATACTTGTCCCAATGGTAATTTTATATAAGAGTGCCGTAGGTAGTAGGGTTGCCTTGCATACATGGAGTCCTAGGTTCAAGTCCAACCAGAACACTATCTGCATGGAGTTGGTATGATCTTACTGTTTCTACATGGGATTCCCATGGTGATTCTTTTTTCCTGCCATTCAAAAATGAAAAAGATGATTGCTACATGGAGCTCGCCCAGAAGTACTACAATGCAGTTTTTTGGCTAAAAGGAGCACTGACCCAGGGTATCAGGTAAGTGATTAAATCTCTGTGAGGAGTCACAACCAAGTCCAGGTTCGGTATTACAAATTTACCAGCAGTGTAATTGTAATCCCCAGTGGTTTCTCCCCCAGCCTGTACCTATTTCATCCCAATCATACTTTCCTGTTTCCTTCTAATCCAGAGATCCCCAACCAGTGGCACAAGAGCAACATGTTGCTCATCAAACCCTTGGATATTGCACCCAGTGGCCTCAAAGCAGATGCTAATTTTTGAATTCCAGTCTTGGAGGCAAGTTTTAAATAAAACACAAGATGTACTGCAGAACAGAGGCTCCTATAGGCTGTCAGTCCACACAGGGGCTATAAAATAGCCAATCCCATCCTTATTTGGCATCTCCAGTGACTTTTTCATGCTTGTGTTGCTCCTCAACTCTTAACATTTGAATGGGGCTTACAGACAAAATGGTTGGGGACCCCTGCTATAACCCCCTTTAACCCTGCATACTCACCCAGTCTTCGATCTGCCCCATCTACGTCACAGCTCCAAGCTCTTTTACATTACAGTTCTGCCCCTCCTGACCCTTTTCCAAGAGAAAAGTTTATATCAAAAAACGATATAAGTCCCAAGGCTTCTTCAAGTAAAAAATATTAATTTATTGTTATTCACATTAAAACAGTAACTAGTACATACTACCCCCCATACCCCACCTTACGCGTTTCGCACCCTCCAGCGCTTAGTCATAGGTGTATCATAGATATCATAGATACACTTATGACTAAGCGCCGGAGGGTGCGAAACGCGTAAGGTGGGGTATGGGGGGTAGTAAATACTAGTTACTGTTTTAATGTGAATAACAATAAATTAATATTTTTTACTTGAAGAAGCCTTGGGACTTATATCGTTTTTTGATATAAACTTTTCTGTAGTTGATTGCCTTTTTGAACTGGGGCGAGTCCCTTGGGCCTGGCTGAATAACTATATGGACTCCCGATTTTGAATTGACCTTTTCCAAGAGAGACAGCATTCTCCCCAGTAAATGGTTGTAAATCTGGCTTTATTAGGACATCAGCAGCTAAGAGCAAGGTTCTAGGAACCTGAGGAAGAGTTCCTCCCCCACTACCACCAAATGTGTTGTGTTCTCCTGTTTAAGTGAAGCACCTGCTGAGGGTGTGAAATAGCCAGTGTTTGCAGTTTGTCTCAATTTATTCGTAGATAGACGCTAGTAGGAAATAGGAATACGATGCTTGATTTTAAGTAGAAGACCAATAAATGCTTCCTGCTGATTGGTTGCTATAGATATTTAGATCAGTAGCAAACGTTGAACATTTTATTATACATACCCATTAGTCTTCAAATTGCTTGTTAAATGCAGATAATGATTAATATTCTCTACTTATTGATGAGCCATTTGTCGGATAACAAAACAAAGCCTTTTTTTATTTAATGTCAGTGGCAAATTAGTATCTCTTTGTTAATTAGAAAAAGAGTTTTCAGGCATCTATGAGGTCTAGACACTGTTCCCACTCTCGCGTTCTCCATTGCCCAAGGGCAACTCATAATTAAAGAGTTTTTTTTTTTCTCAGCTCAGCAGTCATTAAATATAAATGGATTGTTTCCTACAGTAGCTCTGCACATGCAGTTACTCAGGGATGAAGATTTGTTTAGAATGTTTTACCCTGTAATCCCACATCCTTGTTATCGACCTAGATATTTGTCAGGTGTTCCAACTGCAGTTTTTAATCTAGCTCTTATGAGTACAAGCCACTCATTCTTTGTAGCCATTTCTTTTCATTTCATTCTTGGGTCATCCCAATATTTATAAGTTTATCTCTCAAGTTTGGTAGCACAACCATTTAATACTCAGGCTACTGAGCATCTCAGCAGTGACATTGGACCTTCTGACAGGTGGTCATCTACTCTGTCAACACATGGGTCTCATGCTTAGGGCAGGACTACATGGGCGATTCAGCCGGGATCCGACGCGCTGTGCAAAATCGACGGAAACAAGGTAAGTAATGGCATTGTTGATGCGACACGACTGTCGGATGCAGACGCAGCGTCTGCATCCGACAGTTGTGTCGCGTCGTATCAATGCTGCTACACGAGGCGACAATTGAATTACTTACCTTGTTTCCGTCGCATCCGACGTGACGCCTGCGATTTTGCGCAGTGCATCAGATGTGCCATGTAGTCCTGCCCTTACTCCTTAAGATAATATTTTTTTAATTGAATGAATTATCCTTTATTTGTATAGTGCTCATCATTTGCACCAGTGCCTGCCCCATTGGAGTAATTTTAGTTTAAATAAATGGAAGATGGTATCCCTTTGCTGCTACCCAGAAATCTTAAGGGTTTGACCCTAAGGGCTTTAGCACAAGGGCAGATTTGGGGAGATTTAGTCACCTGGCGACTAATCGCCTCTTCTTTGGGGACAACCATCTCCACCAACTGCCTTCTCCCTGCCTTCCGCCTGCTAAAATGAAAAATCGCCTGCGTCAATGCACTCAAGGTGCTTTGATTGAATTCCAAAGTCGCCCGAAGTTGCCTCATGAGGAAACTTCGGGCGACTTCAGAAATCGAAGCGATACGAGTGCATTGCCGCAGGTGATTTTTCATTTTAGCAGGTGGAAGGCAAGTAGAAGGCAGTTCGTGGAGATGGTTGTCCCCGAAGAAGAGGCAATTAGTCGCCAGGCGACTAAATCTTCCCAAATCTGCCCCTGTGCTAAAGCCCTAAGACTTTGCAAGAAATACCAAGTCTACAAGAAGAAAGAAATTAGTTCGCCAAGTGCCATTGGCGAAATTTAAGTAAAATAAGACCTTCCAAAAGGCACTTCCAATTTTATAGCTGTAACGTTAAATTCAGTCATATATAAAAAGAGATGTTTCTGCTTTCCACTACTGAAATTTCTATTTTTCCTGCAGAAAAACAAAATTATTTCTCAGATGAAACTTGCCGGTGACTTTGCCTGTTCTACATTTTCCCAAGTGAAAACACAAACCACTGTTTCAACTTCCAACATCCTTATCTCTTGGGAAAAATAAATAGAAAATGATTGCAATAAATAAGGCATGTCACACTTTTGCTTTATGTGTTAGAACTCTCAGATTCAGCAGAAGACGGATTTGTCATTTCAAGGGTATCCAATCAAATGAGGATAATCTGTTTCACAAACAGCCAGAGCTGAAGGGAATCAGACACAGACCTCATTCCGTGTATGTATATTTTAAATTAACCCGTTACGTGGCACATGTCATAATCATAAAAAAGTAATTTAGTTGTCTCTGCTATAATTTTTTTTACAATATTTGGCACTGTTTGTGTGTCCCAGAATTGCCCTACACCCCCTTAATAATAACATGTTCCATATGAGCACATGTAGTTCCATGTGGTCTCAGCCACTCATGGAAAACATGTCAGTAGAGAAAGTGTTTTGAATGGGGATACCCCCTAGCAGGCAATGGTTTCTTCCCAGCAACCTGTCAACTAAACTGAAGTAGTTGGTGTTCCATTGAAATTTAGTGCTTTATTATTTCTAGGATTGACTTTAACTACATGCCCCTTGCCTTTAGGATGTACACAGGACCGCCATCAGAAATCACAGGGCCCCATACGACAAAATTTCCTGGGCCCCCTGGGCTGCGCCCACCGCAAGCCCCACCTACAGGTCCGCCCTCCCCACCCCACAGGTCCGCCCCACCACCTCACAGTAAAAAAACAAAAAAATATTGTTGGCTAGGGTTCCTACATGTTAATAAAAAATAAAAAGATATTGGTGGCTAGGACCCCACATGAGGAAAAAAAATTGATGGCCAAACTTGGTGGCCAGGGCCCCTTAAACGTCCATATCTTCCCGAAGTCAGCAGCTCTCACAAAGATGGCGTGGCTGGGCCCCCTTACGCTCGGGCCCCCTACAACTCTCCCCCTGTCCCCCCCTGATGGCTGCCCTGGATGTACATGGTGGAGTGCCATGGAAGGCAAGGGGTAAGGCGGAACGCTCTATGGGTAGGTGCAAATGCTAGGTGTGGGGGTTCTAAGCAATTGTACTCTCCTTTGGACTCCACAACTTGAGCCCCTGACCTTAATAAATATTCTCTTACATGTTAACCAGGACATTTATTATAGACTTTATTATACTGTGGTTGCACATAGTAAGGGATCTCTGGGAGAACAGAAGAAGAAGAAGGAGTGCAGCACGCTACTGAAAAGTACGCTGGTTGGGTGCTGTATATAAAGAAGAGGTGCAGGGTACAATGTAACATTTGTTAGACTCTGTAGGGGGGACTTTTTGCTTTAAAAGACAAACATGAACTGTACAAAAATGATTACTCTTTGGGGATCTCATCCTCTCATTTGGCTTTAATTTATCATCTTTATGCCAATGAAACCCAAATATATATCCACCCCTTCATTAATAGATGAAACCGAGGCTCAAATCTCTAACTGCCTCCTAGTGATCTCCAACTGGATGAACCCGCGCCACCTCAAACTCAAGCTAACAAAAACTGAACTAATCATCTTTCCACCAAGCCTGGTGCTATTCTTCTATTTTCTATTTACTATCTCTATTGATGGCATGCTCATTAACCCTGTCAACTGAGCACGCTGTCTGAGGTTAATCTTTGACTCCTCTATCTCTTTATGGGATCAAAGTATCCCTACTGTCAAAACCTGTCACTTTTTTTATGCAATATTACCAAAATCCGTCCCTTTCTTTCTCATGCTGTGGTCAAGACGCTCTTGCATGCTCTCATCCTATCCCAACTAGATTACTGTAACTTTCTACTAACTGACCTCCCTAACTCCCATCTCTCTCCTCTACTGTCTGTATTATACACTGCTGCCAGAATTCTCCTGCTCTGACCCAAAAGGGTACAGGCCCCTCCGCTGCTGAAGTCCTTATCATGGCTTCCTATTAAACAAAAAATAACTTGCAAACTCCTCCTCATAACCTTCAAAGCCCTTCATTCCTCTGCACCTAACTACATCTTATCTCTTGTCTCTCTATATGTTCCTGGCTGAAAACTCCACTCCTCTCAGAGCAACCGCTTGGTTGTACTCCCCACTACTACTGCTGTTTCCCAAACTCTTCTGTCTTCTGCTCCTTATATTTGTAATGCCATTCCTGAATCTCTCCGGTGAGAATCCTCCCTCAATGCCTTCAGATCTAAACTCAAAGACTCCCTCTTGGAGAATAACACCTGAGCAGGGAACTGGCACTTACAAGGCAGTGTCACCCTTTGTAACCTACAGCACTTAATATCCCTCTGACCTAAGTCTGTATATTACCTACTCATTTTGACTGTAAGCTCTACGGGTAGGGACCTCCATCCTCGTCTCCTCAACAATAAGCATTAATATATATTGTAACTATACTTTATAATTATGTGAATTGTATATTTATATGTATTTGTACTTATTGTAATGACCACCTGTTTGTTCTACTAATTTATTTTTCTGCTGTACAGTGCTTTGCCCTTTAAGGAGCACTATACAAATAAAAATATAAATACAAACATTACCGAGACACCCATTATCTCCCCCTAGTGTGTGGGGGGGGGCAGGAGCCCATTTCCGTACCTCACAGATTTGTATCAGTAAGTAAAGTATTATAATCCACAGCCTCAAGCAAATTCATTTGATAAAGACTGTCAGGCTCGCAGCAGTGTTGGTTTCTCTTCATCTAGACAAACATTATATTTGGCACAGAGCTAAAATGATGCACCACAAACATTTCAGGTGTTCTTGATTTATGGCCCCAGTGATTTATGAAGCAGGTTATTGTGTAGCGTTTGCCCTTGAAGCAAGTACTGGATAAAGCAACTCCCATTAAGTATTCAGTGGGCACAACAATGCAATCTGGCTCATGTTAATGTCCTTGTTGGGCTTGTCTCCTCTTTCTACTGGGTTACTGCAGTATATTCAGTCTCCCCTGAGAATAAACCTTGTACCATTGCTATAGGGTAGAGTTAAAAACAGAGGGGGCCTGAGCAATGTAAGAAGGTGGGGGACCTAACTTCAGAAAAATGCCACCCTTTGATTATTAGGGGTGGGAGTTTTAGTTCAATGGTTAGCAGGTTAGCAGTATTACATTTGGTACATATGGGGACATAACATGGAATCAACTAGATTTGACCTACCGATGAAGTCAACTTTATATAGAAAACTGACTCATATGGATTTCACAATGTCTATTAAAATAGATCCTTGCCACATGTTTTTCAGCTGAAATGAATGTTGTGATATGGTGTGCTTGTGATATGGTGTGCACGTGATACGGTGTATTTGTGATATGATGTGCACATGATACGGTGTATTTGTGATATGATGTGCACGTGATACAGTGTGCACGTGAAGTGGTGTGCAAGAGATACAGTATGGTGTTCATATGATTTGGTGTGCAGGTGATACAGTGTGCACGTGATACGGTGTGCAGGTGATGCCATGGGATATCAAAACAAAGTTTGCTCCATCTGAAGCACTTCCATCCCAGTGAATTGTCTACTCTGCTGAGAAGTTGTTGGTTTGGCAAAGTGGGGACTGCACGTTATTCACTGGGTGCAGCGCCTGCTGACTCAACCTGCAGAGGGAACTGTAGAATGACTGCCAGCTTGAAGGTGACAGATAGGGCCAGAGTTCACAAGGGTCAGTAGGCACACATGCAATTAGTCAGAGGAAATGAGATGGATGCAGTGATGCCAAATTCAACTATCGGGTGCCAGTGCAAGGAGCACCTTTGGACACAAGTCCACTTAATGAATAGGGTCAATTCAGACAACGACTGCCACTGCAGCTGTGGTCATAAATGAGCCCCTAGATCTCAAATGGATCCTCATTTCCCAATATTGGTGACATTCTTGAGGTATCCCATTCCAGCACTGCACAATACATAACAGACAGTATTAATGCATTTTTGGTGTAGTGGTGATTTACAGGGAACATCCAACTCCCCAGTACCACTGATCATAGACTCTACAGAGGTGACAGGGAGGTACCAACATACAAGTGCAGTCAATTCTACATTTCCATATCAAAGCCAATAGGAAAAGTGCTTACCGAGCAAAGTATGGTGCTGGCAGCACTTATCATGGCTAGTGCCCAAGGGATTAAATATGTTGCAAATAGAAGTGATCAGATCAGTTCTTCTTTGTATTTAACCTCTGTCCAAAGGTATTTAAAAAATCTTGTATCTGGGGTTATTCCCCCTTAGCAACTCATTGCTATTGATTTTTATTGCCCATCTTCCTTTACTTATGCATAAAGGCTAAGTCTTTCCTAAAACTTCAGCAACTTGCTATTATATTTAGACACTTCATTCATCTTCTAATTAGGCAGAATTGCAAGACGTGTGTAAAATTATATTGACTTGCACTGTAAGGTAAACAGCGAAACCCTCATTCCAGCGAAGCCAATTAGAGAAGTGCTGCATAAACTAATTAAAAAGGGCTGCAAGAGTCTCCTTTCCATGAATAATTTAGATGGGAATTATAATAATAATTCACAATCCTTTAGTGTGGTTAATGAAAGGGCTTCTATCATTCCAGCAGAACTTGGCTTAATACAGAGGAATGGCTCTGTTAGAAGAGTTTATGTTATTTATGACCCCATTTAACTGTTCCCCAAAATACAGGAATGCTGCCTGTTATGCAGAATGCTCGGGACCTGCGGTTTTCCAGATAATGGATCTTATCATAATTTGGATCGTCATACCTTAAGTCTACAAGAAAATTACGTAAACATTATATAAACCCAAAAGGCTGGGTTTGCTCCCAATAAGGATTAATTATATCTTAGTTGGGATCAAGTACAAGCGACTGTTTTATTATTACAGAGAAAAAAAGAAATACTTTTAAAATGGAGTCTATGGGAGATGGCCTGCCTGTAATTTGGTGCTTTCTGGATAATGGGTTTCCAGATAACAGACCACATACACACCCCTTGCAATGTCATTGCCTCTCTCTGGCTTCTTGTTTAGGGAGTGAGTTTCTGGTTATTTGCATTCATGACCCGTTTGTGGTGCAACATCGGGCCAGGTTCCCCATAGTTCATAGCAATGAAATATACTGACTGTACATAGCTATAGAATGACAGCCAATATATAGTCACTTCACATCTAACCCTAATTGTCTTCGGGCTACACCCCACCATCCACTATGGGGAGGAATGGTATTGGATACACCACATGCCGGGGGCCAACCCCATAATGGATTGGAGCCATGAACCATGCAACGTCACCTCTAATTGCAAAAATGATCTTTCATGTGTACAGTGAGGGATAGTTATAAGTCCCAATAAGTATAATATGTTATATGTTTAAAGGAGCACTATACCTTAACTAAAGAAGTTAGAAATGTTGTTCATTATGTTTTGAGCTTTTATACCAGCCCAAGGCAACTACAGCCCTTTAGCAGTAAAGATCTGTGTCTCCAAAGATGCCCCAGTAGCTCCCCATCTTCTTTTCTGCTGATTCACTGCACATGCTCTGTGCTGCTGTCACTTACTGAGCTTAGGGACCCACTCACAATATACAGTACACATAGAATAGAAATTTCACAATATAAAGCTGATTAGTAATTAATACAGATAATTACTACATGGCAGCACAGAAAGCAGTGCAATTAGCATCAGAATTTAATAATCAGCAAACCTGTAGCATCAGCTTATATTACAGACCAACCTCATTTTCTGCTGGATAATTAGTGACGGCCCCTAAGCTTAGCTTCTCAACAGCTGCTCAGAGCCCACTGAGCATGTGAGTGTCACAGACACTTTCCAAGATGGTGACCCCCTGTGACAAGTTTGAAGTCTGACTCCTGGATCATTGCTGCTATTGACAAGCTGAAACTTTAGGCTGGTGCAATAAGTTCAGTATATAAAATATGGCATTTTTAGCCATATTAATTTAGGGTTTAGTTCTCATTTAAGGTGATCCCCACGAATGCTGTGAATACTCCTTCTACAAGAGAAAATTCCACCAATTAAAACAAGATTTATAGCTCGTTCTCAATCATTTGTGAGTCAATTCCTCGCTTTATTCCCCTGAGAAGTTTGGTTAATAAACCTTGTACTTGGGGTGATGTTGGAGCAGAAATTCAATTATGGCTTTTTATGGAATTTCCAGAATTATTCCAATCTATAGAAATAATAATGTCCTTTCATTCTCTAGCAAAGTCCTTATCGTTTTCCGTTTGTCCCCGTTCCCTGATTAGAATGTGATGATGGAGAAGCTGAAAGCTGTTTAAATGTTGCATTGTGTATTCAAATGTGAGTTTTAATTACATTCTAGCAAGCCGTTTGTGATGGCACAGGCTCAGCGAGAATACTGACACTGAGGTTTACATAATAATCAGCTCTCTGGGCTCAGCGTCTGCAGGAGATTGTGTGCAGTAGTAGTAGTGATGGGGAAGCTTCATATGGAAGCACCACTTGAAACCCCAGGATATCATCGAACTCTCAGTCATCAATATCTCCTATTCAGCGCAAGTTACTTTCTCCAGGTTACAAAAGGGAACTGCAGAATTCAACAATTTCAGACTACAGGATTCAGTTACCATTGCCCTAGTTGCAAGTGCAAAAACACTAAGAAAACTCACAATATTTAAGAAATGGAAAGAGGGGGCAAAAAGATCTGCTGCTAAAAACTAGGGATGCACCGAATCCAGGATTCGGTTCGGTATTGGGCCAGGATTCAGCCTTTTTCAGCAGGATTCGGCTGAATTCTTCTGTCGGGCCGAACGGAATCCTAATTTGCATATGCAAATTAGGGACAGGGAGGGAAATCACGTGACTTTTTGTCACAAAACAAGGCAGTAAAAAATGTTTTCCCCTTTCCACCCCTAATTTGCATATGCAAATTAGGATTTGTTTCGGTATTCAGCCTAATCTTTCACAAAGGATTCAGGGGTTCGGCCGAATCCAAAATAGTGGATTCGGTGCATCCCTACTAAAAACCACGCCCATTGTATGGCTCCACCCCCTAGTTACCATGTCCATTTCACAAAATTTGGCAGGTTTTGAAAGTTTGAACATGTCTGGGAGTATTTGGGCCATGTTTTATGTGTTATAAAAGTTTTGTTAATGAAGCTGAAATTATCCTTTAGGGTGGTGGCAGACGTGGCTACTGGGGAAATTAGTGGCCCAGCGACAAATCGCCTCTTCTTCAGACTACTAGTCTCCCCTAAATGCCTTCCCACCGGCTAGAATGTAAATCACCGGTGGGATGGCACTTGGATCGCTTCGGCTTTCTGAAGTGGCCCGAAGTTTCCTCGTGAGGCAGCGTTGGGGGAATAATCTCCCCCAGTTGCCATGTCTGCCACCACCCTAAAACTGCTAGTCTCAGTTCTCCGTGTTTATCTTATTAGTTACAATTTTTGCTCATCATACATGGTTACAAATGTATTCTGTAGTTTCAGAATCTTTCTATCCTTTTCTGGGGTCAGTGCAGAAGATCAAAGAGAAACTTGGGACTTTTTAATAAAATTCCAGGACTGCGGGCTGAGCTGTCAATACTGGGACTGTCCCACAGAAAACTGGATAGTTGGGAAGTAAGAACTAGGTGGTACAAAAATGTGCCCTTTACCTGGCAGTACATGGAGCAGCAGAAGGTGCAGCCCAGTGCCAGTTAGCCTTGTACTTAATGTCTGCCTTACATGACACAAAAAGAACATCCAAGGTGTTGCCCACGTATAACCCCAAGCCCCCCATGAATACAGTCCTGCTGCATGCAGATAGATAACAACTGAGCTGCACCTATGGGTGCTAATTGTGGGACACAGTACAAAGTGCAAAAACATGATACATGATAAGAGCATAACAAGTGCCCAATACCAAGATGGTAGAGTCCATAGCCATAATAAGAGACACGGCGCTAGCACTGTAATGCCATCAGATAAGCATGTGATATCATCATTCATGCCACGTTTGGAATGAAAATTCAAAACC
Organism: Xenopus petersii; assembly: GCA_038501925.1. NCBI lineage: Eukaryota > Metazoa > Chordata > Amphibia > Anura > Pipidae > Xenopus > Xenopus petersii. The sequence continues at coordinate 156,637,247 of CM076675.1, forward strand.
AATAGACACTGAGGACCTGGGTTCCATGCTCAAATATACAGTAGGTATTTCTCTGTGGAGTTCCTGGTGCATCTAAATTAGTGATTGGCGAATAAATTTGCCTGGCCCGAATTCATCCCGAATAAATTTGCTAAAATTCACCGGCATCAAAATATTTTGGACGCACGGCCAAAAAGTCGCTCGCATCAAAATCGTTGCGCATCAACAGTAGTCGGACGCCCATTGACTTTAACGCCACTGTCAAAATCCACGCAAGTAATATATCGGACGCGCATCCAAGATTACACGGGCAGCAATTTTCGAGTTTCAATATTGTCTTCAAGAATTTCGACGAAGTAAAACGGGAGAAATTCGTCCATCACTAGTCTAAATTAGTACTTTGGACTGGTTCTGCTTCTTGACTTTCCTGCTCTGATCCTGATAACTCTGATTACTGCCTGCCCTGACTTTTTCTTGGATTTTGACCCTGAGCTTCTTTCATTTTTCAGATACTGTATATTGGACTATTTCTGCCTGCATAACACCTTCCTCCTTGGCCCTAACTTGCACCACTGGAAGGTCAATTTATCCTTATAGTATATTAAGCCCATGGACCCCACTTAAAAAACTCTGGACAAAACTTGGCGACTCATATGGAGGCCTGCGAAGCTCAGCAGCATAGGGCAAGTCCTGGAGGTCCAAATATACTGTCAGGGCCCAGCAATCTACACAAAGTGGAAGTTTGGACCATCTGGAGATATTTACAGGGCATCCAAGGGTCTGCCCACATACTGTATGTCCCTTGCTCCCCACCATGAATACAGTGCTGCTAAATGGAGAATAGATAAAAAAAATTAACTTGCACCTATAGGTGCTAAATGTGAAACAGAGTTCAAAGCACAAAAACAAATTGCACTGTGCACCTATTGCACCCTGTTTTGCTCTTAGCAAAATGAGCCCATACAAGTATAAAACATGAAATGCTGACTTTAAAGGGAACTAAACCTCCCATACCCAATTTTATGTGTAACTACAGTATATTGATGACCCTGTGAAAAAGTCAAGGGCCCGCTGTACCGACCCTTTAATGGTGCGGCATCAAATCCACGATCTGACTCCCTACCAGTCATCGCCAAACAGGAAAACATGAACAATAAACATGTTACTTATCGGAGACATCAGATAAGTCACCCCCTGCCAAGTTCCGGGTTAGGTGTATGGCCCTTTAAGGAGCAGGTCAGGAGATTTGTATTGCATTAAAGGGAACTTCTGCAAGAAATACAGTTATAGGTCATTATTTACTTTTTTGTAAGATTCAAGAGTTTTAACCATAGCACCAATGAAACATTTGTAGCCTGTTTGGGGCCTAATTTCCTCATTAGAAATGCAGCCGTGTTTTCCCTGATCTATATAAGCAGCATCACAGCTCAGCATCACAATTTATTGATACGGTGCAAACATTTAATAAGTGCTGATAAAACTGTCTCTACAGAGAATTATTTTGGCTCAAACCACCGACTGGAAAATTGAATCAGCTTGATACAGTATAAAATAGAGGCAGGTATCTTATCTGCCACAGGCAGCTTGCTAAGATCACTGTCCCCTGGGAAATATTTACTAAGGCAAGGCAAGCAGTATAGGATTATAGTCAGTCAATAACTAACGCAAGCCGGAATTTCAAGTGTACTTTTAATATCTCTTTAAAAGTTTGTTTCATTTTAGCGGTGATATCGGATCAGTACCAAACCTCCATGCCCCCTGGTTACAGTGGGATGCTGAGGGTTAGAGTGATTTTAGTTCCCCTTTATCCACTATACATTAATGGGAAGTATGGTAAGTAGAGGTCAAACATCCTATATTATACTAAAGGTAGAATATTCCTTGTGGAAAAGAAGTGTTTTGTACTGTTTTTCCCACTCATAAAAGATTGTTTTTTGCTTTTCTGCATACATAGGGCTTATGTACCATTGCAGCCACTGTTACTTGCACCAAAAAAATGGATGCTCACACAAATATTGATGTCATTCATTAAAGGTATGTAGGGACCCTTAGGGCTAAGGTCTGAAACACATGGCATGGAAATCCCCTGATGTGAGCTACAGGGTTTCCTAGGGTCTCAGGAGGGGCTGAGCATTGTCCTTGTGCAGCATGCTAGCAGATACCCGAGGGTGTCACAAGGTGTTGCTGCTGTACCACTTTGGTATAAATAGGAGATTGTCATGTGCTCACACTGGATTCCTACTTCCACTTTCATGGAGGAAGGTGACCAGAACTCATGAAAATATGTAAGGGGCTAAAAGGGAGTTTGATAGCCCTACGGGCTGATGCAGGGTACTCCAAAAGCCTGGAAAGCTCAACCATGCAGGTTTGAAGTTTTGCTGGACATCTTTTGTGCTCGTGCTATGGATAGTGCTGGGAGCTGTAGTTCTGCAGAGGAGGATATCTGAGTGCTCGTGCTATTGACAGTGCTGGGAGCTGTGTTAGGAGGAATAAATGGGGTTATCGTGCTCACGCTATAGACAGTGCTGGGAGCAATACCCTGAAGATAATGCAAGCTGCATGTACTTGGATAAAAGGACTTCATCGCTTTGGATGCCTGTTCCAGCTTGGAAGGAGCCTACCCATCTGAGTGAATCCCCGGGTGAGTTGTGCCTAAGGGAGGGCTGAAAAAGAATAAGGGTCCAGAGTATCTCCTGTTTGTGAAACAGGCTGTTTGTGTGCCTGCCATGTGGGAGCCAATATCTTGTCCAGTGGGAAAGGTATTTGGGGCAGGTAGCACTACTTGGGGGCAAATGTGCTCTTTGGGGAAAAGGGACTGAGACTCTTCGTCTGCCAAAGGAGTTGCGGGACTTTGCCTGGTACAGAGGGCCAGGATTTGGACTGCCACAGGTTCCATGGGTAGTGGGTCATTTATGTGTGATGTAAATGCAGATTTACTTTCCCTTCAAATTTTTATAAAGTTATATTTGTAAAACAATAAAGTGTGTGTTGAATGTTTTTCCTAATGGGGCCACCCGCAGGTGAATTCCTGGATCCAATTAGGTGGAGGCACTGCCAGAGAAGAAAGCCCTTGAGCTTCCGCCATCTTTGAGCTGGTGGTGATTCCAAGATTCCCACTTTGTCAATAAGCACATCAAGCTTATGTCTAAAGATCCACATACAAAAGTCATTTTGATACCAAGCTCCAAGAATCACACCCGCCATAATTTTCAGCAAAATTTTTGTGTCCAATTTGCACCGTAGAAGGCGGTAAGGGCAGTGCTATTGTGCTCCCACCAAGCTGCACCTTTTTCTTATTCATCCCTCAGTCTCCTTAGTGCTCTACTTCTGCCTTGGGGTAACTATCCCCTTCTGAGTTGCATCCTCCACAACTGGGGCCAATTCAACAAAATAAGCTTGAAAGTTGCAGTGAATTGGATGCAACTAGCATTTTCATAGTGTGGATGGCGTCATTTCTAGAGTAGCATCATTAGCTGATTTAGTGGGCCACTTGGCACATGGTCTATTTATGCTGTTCGCTGCATTTATCCTCACATCTAGAAGAGCTAAAATTCCAGGATCCTTAGGGGCAGATTTATCAAGGGTTGAAATGAATTTGATGGAATTTTCGAAGTAAAAAAATTTGAATAATTGTTTGGATACTTTGACCATTGAATAGGATACTACGACTTTGAATTTACTTCGACTTCGAATCGAAGTAAAAATCGTTCGAATATTCGACCATTCGATAATCGAAGTACTGTCTCTTTAAAAAAAACTTCGACTTCAATACTTGGCCAAATTAAACCTGCCAAAGTGCTATGTTAGCCTATGGGGACCTTCTACAACCATTTTCTAAGTCTTTAGAGGTCGGAGGAAAATCAATCGCTAAAATCATTCGAATCGTTCGATCGAACAATTTTTATTCGACCGCAGGATTGCCAAATTTTTGAAAAAACTTTGAATTCGATATTCAAAGTTTTTTAATTAGATGGTCGAATTTCGAAGTTTTTTGTAATTGAAATTCGACCCTTGATAAATCAGCCCCTTAGTGCTAGTAGGGGCTTTGCTCACTATTCATCAGAGGAGGCTGTGCTAATTCATTCTTACACAGAACAAATGCAGGGAGGTGCAAGGACTGTGCTTTGGTGCAAGTACTGGAACTTTGGGCTGGTGCTGCCCTAGACACTGGACATCAATACCCATGCCCCGGCTCATGCACAGAAGAAGAATGGTACTGCCTTCAGGTACCTCCAACCCCACCAGCCTTGCCACTTGAATTAAGAAGCAACTATCCTACAGCAGCAGTGTAGATTGTTTGCCGTTTCCTGATTTTATTTTTTACCATATCAAGACAAAAAGCTGCCACCCTAGACATGTGGCCGTGAGTGCCTATATGGTAAATATAGACTTGGCATGTACCTTCACACAGAAGTTTACAGCCATTTTTGAGCAGGGCAGCCTACTATATCTGCCACCCCCACCAGTAACATAATTTTTAAATTTGTTCGTATACAATGAAAAAAACCACAAAGACAAATTAAACTTTGAAATCTCTAAGTCTTTCTTAAGCTATAACTTACCGAAACTCTGCTTCCGCAACAATTCATCATGCAGCACTCAATTTCTCCTCCCTGGCTATCTCCTATAAGGAAGGAGGAGGAGAAATCGAGCACCGTACAATGGATCACTGGATAGCCTTTTCTGAAGGGGAGCGCAAGCCGAGTTTCGGTAAGTTATTTCTTAATAAAGACTTAATAAAGCAATTTCAAAGTTTAATTTGTATTTGTGTTTTTTTTCGTTGTATATTAACGAATTTTTTTTTAAAAATGTATGTTACTGGTCCTTTAAGTAAGATAAAATTCTTCTAGTCCATATTGTTTTGCAGCTGGGGGTTCCAGGGCCCACTAGAGCTGTCACCTCAAGGCTTCCACACTCCCCCTGGGGCCTCCCTCACAAATCGTGAGGTCCACCTGACACCACAAACCCCCTGCGTGTACCTTGTATTCAGGAGGGAGCACCCAGAGTTTCAGGATCTGAGTCTGAGTGAGTCAAAGCCCACCAGTTTCTTCCCGGTGTCCTGCCGGCCTAGTCCGATCCTGCAGCTGGTCTGCAACATCAAAAAAGCACATTTCACAGCATAATCCAGATAAATCAAAATCCTGCTGAAAAAAAGCTTAGATGTGAATCCTCAAATCAAATTTCATTCATTTTCATTCCTAATTTAAACCAATTCATGTCAGTTTTCCAATAAATCACAATTTCAAACCTTCTTCTTTAAGATCCATTCACATTCATTGACCATGATTTGATCCTTTGCATGGACCTCTCACTTATATGTTGAAATAATAAAAATATCTTTAGCTCTTTTAACTCTTTTCCTATTTAAAGCTTTTTCATTTATACTGTATTGCTGAGTGTATAATGAGAATTGTAATTTCTGTATTTGCTCATCTACTTTCTCCTCCTTTAAGGATTGTTTAACCAAAGCATTACCATGTGATTGTCTTATTGATATATGCAAATTTTAATGGATAACAGTTCCCAATCATAACAGTCCTTCCTGTTATTTTAATTATTGCTTGTAAAAGATTAGGAAACCAACAAATTTCTTGATATTTTAATTAAAGACATATAGATGTGTATTTCATTCATTCCCTTGTTCTGGTTTCCTGTCCAAATAAATCACTTAGGCACACGTCATTTTAATTTGGCTACAATTAAGTTTGAGCTGCCGTCTCCATTGACCTTAAACCTGTCTGATTAAATTTTTGAGTTGCAGTGAATCAATGCACAAAGCACCAGGATGGAGTGTCTGGGTTTTACAATAAAGGAAAGGTTTTCATTTTTTATTTTTCTTTTTTAAATGTCCTTTCTCTTTATGCCACAATCTGGCCAGCAATCCAAGATGGCTTTTTCCACATTTTTCCTGATGCAGGTATGGGACCTGTTATCCAGTATGTTCGAGACATAGGGTTTACTGAATAAGAAATCTATCCATAATTTCAATCTCCATGCCTTAAGCCTACTAAAAAAAATAAACAATTAATTAAACCCAACAGACATGTGTTGCTAGTTCTTCATCATATTCATTCCCTGTTCTAAAATCAAATGCCAAATATCTGAATGACAGTTTTATCTTGGAATGAGGTCATTTCCTCCTGTGCCGGGACCTTCTGGTACCTGATCTTAACAGTAATTAACAGAGAGACTGATTTACTATTGGCCATCGGTCTCAGGAGCATTGTATATTCTACAGCGCTGGAGACGCAGAGACTGGCCTGGTTGTTCTCTGCAATCAAAAAGCTTTCTTATCAACTGATTGTCCCAGATAAGATACTACTTTATCTTCTAATGTCTCAATATTTTATGGTCATCAGGACAAAACCAAATTATTTTCTTTGTCCAAATAAACAAAGCATCATAACATAACTTTGCTGTAACATTATGATGCCCTTGTTAATATGTTTTATTTTTATATTAAAAAAAAAAAAAAAATATATATATATATATATACACATATATATATATATATATTTTTTTTAAGGTATAAGTCATGGCAGACTGCAATGGGATATTACTGAGTACTATGACCTCCTGAGTATTTACTGGCATAGGAAACAATCTAGTCTGTTAGTACAACAAGATAGAGTTAAAAGAAGAGTTTTGGTGCTGTGGGCTGAGAAATGTCCAGTGTCTGCATTTATCTGTAATTTACAATTGTTTAAAAAATAGAAGATTTGAAGAAAAAAAATTAGAGTTTGGGTTATATAGTTTGTTCCTGTCATTTCCTGCTGAAGCTCTAACTTCTTCTGTTTTGATCATCTACTACTAATTGCAAAGGATTTAGTTCTATAGACAGGGTCAGACTGAGAGGCCCATGGCCAACCGGGACTACTGTTTCAGGGCCCCCCTTGCCCCCTACGCCCCCTTTGGGCCCCGGCTACCCATCCCTCCCATGCTAGCATGTATGCGAGCATGCAAAACTTTTTAATTTGGCAACTGGGTGCAATGGTGACAGGTTTGGACAGGGAGCTGGTCTGGGCCAGTGGGCCACAAGAGCTGCCACCCTGTTTTATTCCCAGTGTCCTACTGGCCCAGTCCAACCCGAGAGCCATGGCAGCCGAACTCTATTTATTTAAATCCATTATATTTTATACAGCTTCTCTGTTACTTTCGATGTAAATGTGTCCTATTGTACTATATCAACGTGAATGACTGTCCCTATGACTACACTGCATTATCAGTATATCTACATCTCTGAAGCAAACGGGCAGTTTGAACCAAATAACGATAACTGATCACTATAATTAACTGTAAATGGCATTTTTGCCATTATGGAATCTTACTAGGCCTAGATCTGGTTCCCCGGGCCTTTCATAAAAGCACTCCCGTGTCATTACCTGATGGCATTGGAGCATCTCAGTTGTTAGGATAGTCTGACTAAGATGGGAGTGTTTACAGTGGAGAAGAAACATTTAAGGTGAGTATATAATAAGCTCTGAGACATTTTTTTATGTTAATACACTGATCCCCAACCAGTGACTTGTGAGCAACGTGTTGCTCATCAACCCCTTGGATGTTGCTCCCAATGGCATCAAAGCAGGTGCTTATTTTTCAATTCCTGGTTTGGCAGCAAGTTTAGGTTGTATAAACATCAGATGTACTGCCAAACAGAGTCTCCTGTAGGCTGCCTGTCCATATAGGGGCTACCTAATTGAAATTACAACAGTGCCGTCAGAGGCGATAGATAAGCGGCCATGTACGAATGAAGTCAGTTAGTCCCAGTGCAGATGTTGTGCCTACTGATGCCTTTCTTCTGAAATCCATAAAAGTGCACCTATTAAAACCTTTTGGAACCCTGGAGCTACCACCGCCCTAAACATGGAGAAAGTTTCAGGATTTTAAAGTTGCATCAAAATGTTAGCCACAACTTTCATCTGATTTGATACCACCCTTTACACTCTTAACTTGCCATCGAAAATGACCCCGATAATGTTTAAGGGATGGTTGGACTCAGCAAGCCAAGAAATCAAAGGTTACTAGTAATAACATATATTATACAAGGTTTATCCTAGGTTTGGTCCAGTTTTTTTTATTTCTGGACAAGGGCTGAATTTGAGTCTTTGTATGAACTTAATGATCATGTTCTTTTGAAACTATTTTTGAATTGTCCCAATTTATTATATTATTATTATTATTATAGTTCTTGTTAAGTTCTCTGGGGCCCAATGGTGCTACTTCTCTTTGCTCCATTCTGTCGAATTAAGGCAGAGTGACTGATATCTGATAGGATAAAGGTAGCCAGAAAGCAGCCCACTCATGGAGCTAGCATTTATTGCATTTAATCAAAATATGACATTATCAGATACTTTTCGGAATTGTTTCCATTTCTTTCATTTGCTTTCCTCCTAGCAACAGTGACAATATAAAACAATGTCTATATGATGTGACAGGAATTTGTCAGCCGCAGATAGAGTTGTCCCAGTGCTGAGATATATATATATATATATATATATATATATATATATATATATATATATATATATATTTATATATATATATAATGAAACTATGGAGGCTGGTAATGAAAACACAGTGCAACGACCTCAGCAATACTTGCCTCATAATATCATTCTGAAAGAGCATTTTAACAAAGAAATCATTTTCTGAGCCCAAGTAAATATTTTCTCTTTGTGGGCCCCCAGACAGCTTTGTGGCTTTATAAAACAAGGTCATGGTCAATTTATTTAATGGCAGTAGTCCAACAATGAGATCATTTGCATGGGGATGTTCTAATAACCCAAGACCAGACAGTACATGTCAACAAGATAAATATTGCTATGTAATATGAATAGACAGCATAATGTAAATCTTATGTAAGGGTTGCTGTCACTATTGTAATCCCTAACTCCATTATGAACCTTCTCCTGTGCATATTAAACCCCTCATATAATGTAAGGGGAAGATTTATTCAAGCTGGAATGCATAATCCTGGAGGTTTCCTAAAGCACTGCTAGCTTTTCAGTCTTTGATCACATTTTGAATCAAGTTCCAGGACATGAAACTTTTTTTCCAAAAAGTGTTTCTTTTTAATGACAATGGTGGTACTTGGTCATAAAGGTGGTGTAACACCTATTTGGGCCGCATAGCACACAAATAGTTAAACTGTCCAGCTAGCAGTAGAAACATGGGTTACATGCGACTTCACACAACAGGGTCAGGGCCTTCGCCAAGTGGAAGTGTTCCCTCTATGGTGTAGTGCAACTACACCCCCCAGGCTACTGTGCATACAACAAACAAATTGGGCGCCAGGAGGTTCTTGCAGTAAAACAGAAAGGGTTTATTGAACTATGCACGAGGCAAGTGACCACAGGTTTAGTAGTCACGCAGGAGCTGAGGCAATAGCACATTTCTCACACAGAGCTGCAGGCATTAGGCATTTCTCACAGAGGAAAGATCTCCATTAGACATTTGCAGTATTTACACACATTCCCTCCTGGAAGTTGTCAGGAAAGCAGCTTCTACCCTACAGTCCCTCTTCACTGAGGTCCCTGACTGGAGGCAACACACAGAGCCTCTGGGAAGCTCCTCCCTTACTGCAAATCCTCGTTGGAGCTTCAGCTGCTCTTTCTCTCTCACCTCTCTGCCTTTCTCTCCTAGAGAGACTATGACAAGTCTAGTGTAACTATTCCTCATTCACGGGGTTTCCTGGTCCCGACTTCTTCTCCAAAGCACATGGGCCTTTCTGGGCCTTCTGTACCCAGGCTCCCCTGAGCTCACCCAGCTGGATCACCATCCACAGGCCAAAGAGGAAGTGGCCACTCCCTACACTCACTATATAGCAGTGTAGCAGGGGAGTGTCATTCTCTCCTGGCAGATCACTCCAAGGAAAAAGGTGGGGGCCTTAAAGCTGCAGGGCAGATTAACCCATACCCATAGGGGCCCCTACAGTGGCATAAAGCAATACTCTCTAAGTAATGCCTACTTCAGTCACTTTCCAATACTATTTTGACTAGGGGGTCCCCAACATTTTTTAGCTGTAAGCAACATTCAGAATCAAAAAGATTTGGGGAGCAACACAAGCATGAAGATTGAAAAATGTTCCTGGGTGGTGCCAAATAAGAACTGTGATTGGCTATTTGGTAGCCCCTATATGGACTGTCAGTCTATAGGAGGCTCTGTTAGGCAGTACAGGTATGGAATCCATTATCTGGCAAACCGTTATCCTGAAACCTTAGAATTATGGAATATCTCGTAGACTCTATTTTATACAAATAATCCAAATATTTCAAAATGATTCCCCCTTTCTCTGCAATAATAATAAACTACTGTAGTACCTTGTACTTGACCCAAACTAAGATATAATATTTATTAAGATATAATAAATCCTTATTGGAGGCAAAACCAGCCTATTGGGTTTATTAAATGTTTACATGATTTTCTAGCAGACTGAAGGCATGAAGATCTAAATTATGAGCATTCTGGATAACAGGTCCCATACCAGTACAAATTTTTTTTTTTGTAAAACTCATGTCTAAGCCGGTAATTAAAAAATAAGCACCTACTTTGAGGCCACTGTGTGCAACATCCAAGGGGATTGGTGAGAAACATGTTGGTCATGACCCACTGGTTGGCGATCAGTGATTTAGACTGTTAGGGCCTTAAAATAAAAACAGAGCAGATTTTTCAATAACTTTGATTATTTTCATTAAGTATTTAAGGCAGACGCAAAGCATAGGGGCAGATTTATCAACGGTCGAAGTGAATTTTCGAGTATCGAAGTAATTTTTGGGTACTTCGACCATCGAATAGGCCAAATTCAACTTTGATTCGAATTGAAAAACCTTTGAAAATTCGACCACTTTGAAAATTCCAACCTTTGAAAATTCGCCACCTAAAACCTACCGAATGGCTGTTTAGCCTATGGGGGACCTCCTGGAACCTATTTGAGGCTTTTGGGCAAGTTTGAGAAGTCAAAGTTTTTTTAAAAAAATCCTTTGAATCTTTCGAATCGAAGGGATAAATCGTTCAATCGTACGATTTTACTTCGATCGTATTTCGATTGAATACGGCCGTTTTTGCTGGAAAAAATAATCGAAGTACTCAAATTCGATGGTCTTTTTACTTCGAAATTCGATCCTTGATAAATATGCCCCCTTAGTGTCATCTCTTGGCTTCTTGCGTTTTTAATGTCTTCATGTCTTTAATGCCTTCCCCCAGTCTTTCCCTAACTATCCAAAACAATTATTCTCTAAGGCAATTATTTCAATTTTGTAAGCAAGTTATAAGACATGATTCATGTTCAAAGGGCATATTACATTAAAATGATTATCATTCAATCAAACCTACAAACCCCCAATGTTAGGAGAGCTGAATGCAACCTGTGAGTCTTTAGCTGTACAGCCCTGCCCAAGGTAAAGAGAGCGAAGGAACCAACAATAAAATCTGATGTTTAGATGCCACATTTGGCAACAAATTAATTGTTAGCTGGGAGATCTTTACTACTGTCCAAACTGATTATAACAGCAACATATTCTCTTCATGTGTAGGCGTGTAAAGGTTCCGATAACCTTTGTTTCAGGCAGTCCACATAATGGTTTGGACAGCTAAAAGCTGCCAGAAGCTCCAACTTGGAGACCATAAGAGTAAGTACCATGTGATGTTATTTGCCAGTAAAGTGTTCCGGCTCCGGAGACAAGATTCTTAGGCGCAAATTCACTAAGCGCCGAAGTGTTTGGCATTTTCGGTACTTCGCAAATTCACTAACGAACGCTGGCGTAAATTCGCTAGTGTTACTTCGCACACTTACGCCAGGCGAATTTTCGCTAGTGATGTAACTACGCAAATTCACTAACGCGCGTATTGTACTGAACGCTACCTTTTACGCTAGACTTCCTTCGCCACCTCAGACCTGGCGAAGCGCAATAGAGTAGATAGGGATTGTTTCCAAAAAAGTCAAATTTTTTTCTAAGTCCCAAAAAACGCTGGCGTGTTTTCTACATGATGGGTGATAGGCTGAAAAAGATCGAAAATTTTCTTGACTTGACTTTCCTTCAATGTGTATTTCTGTATGTGCTTTACCTTAACTGGTCTGAGCTGCAAGAACACTGAGCCTAGTGTACACGACATGTCACAAATTAGCCTTGCGCTGCTATTGAAACTGAAGCTAATATGACATCTCCTAAATAAAGGGTTTTAAAATCGAGTCTAAATCAAACACGGTTAATGAATAAAAAGACATATAATCAATGTTACATCAATAAATCACACAACAACTTTTGACTACGTGTGTAAGTGATTATTGAAGGATTTTTATTACTGAAGTGGAACAGACCATAGCAACCAATCACATGTAAGTGGGTCATTTAATAATAAGTGGTTGAAGACCTTTTCTGAGCTCCAGAGTATCAGGACACTCATTGCAATAAACCAAACATGCATCAGCCTGCAGCAGTGTTCCACATCCAATCATATTTTGATGTAGATGGTGTTATCCAAGTAGTTGAGTAAGAGTGGTTAAGGGTAAGGTTGATGGTGGGGTGGAATTGGTAAAATCTTTGGTGGAATGCCAATAGTTCTTTTTCTGATGCTGTCCATATGATAAGTATCTATATACCGTAAATAGGTTAAGGGCCTGGTGTTGCAGGAAGCCAGGAAATATTTCTCTAACTGGGCCATAAAAAGATTGGCATACTGAGGTGCCATTTTGCTTCCCATCAGTTGGAGGTATATGACATCCCCCAATGAGAAGTAGTTGTGTGTCAGTATAAATGTGATCAGTTGTAGAGTTGGTACTGTGGGCAAATGATTTTTTTCAAGGAAATGCTGGCAGGCTGCAATACCATCTTCATGTGGGATGTTGGTATACATGTTGGTATGGTAGCTAGGATGGTGCCCTCTGGAAGTGGACCTATATTGGCCAGTTTGTTTAAAAGGTCAGTGGTGTCTTGTATAAAGCTGGGTGTTTTTCTTACAATTAGCTTCGGGATGTTTTCTACCCAGCCAGATATCCCCTCAGTTAATGTTCCACTACCAGAGATGATGGGCCGCCCTGGGTTTCCTTCCTTATGTATTTTGGGTAACATGTAAAAGGTACCAATTCTGGGGTTCACTGGTATCAAGTCCATTAAGTGTCTGCCACTGAGACCACTGATAACTTGTTTTAATTCCTTTGTATATTTATGAGTTGGTTCCTCTGCAAGTCTTTTATAATATGTGGTGTTACACAGTTGTCTATTGGCTTCTTTTATGTAATCTGTGGTGTTTATTATTACCACAAAACTCCCTTTATTAGCTGGTTTAATTATTAAGTCCTTGTTGGTTGTCAAAGTCTGCATAGCATTTTTCTCCTGGATACTGATATTGTAAATGAAAGCACTGCGTATCTTGACAGCGCTATATAAATAAATGATGATGATGATGATGAACTTTCTTTGTCTGGTCAGTATATTGGATGTAAACCTTTTTCTGAAACAATCAATGTAATGGTCTAGTTTCTGGTCTTGCCCTGGTTGTGGGGTCTAGTTGCTATTCTTTTTTGCTTTGTTTAAATGATTTTCCGTGTTATCCTCTGGTGTTATGTTTGGTCTTTCATACCTCTCTTGTCTTATAGACAACCACCTTATCTGAGGAAAATGATTGTTAGAAGTGCTCTTTCCTAAAACAACTAAAGCAGGTACATTTCCCTGCAACAGCAACAGATGTGAAACCTGCATATACATCCTGTGCAAAGATCAAGTTGCTATACCGAATACACAAAAAGTCTACACCATTCTGGACTACTATTCGTGTGCTTCACCCAATGTGGTATACATGATGACATGTACTAGGTGCTCTACATGAGGCATATACATTGGTGAAACAGGACAAAAATGATGCCAGGGCACACCTGGCGATTTTGGGGAGATTTAGTCGCCTGACGACTTCCTCGTGAGGCAACTTTGTGCGACTTCGGAATACGAAGCAGTGTGCGTGCTATATAGCCGGCGCAAGACAGGGGGAAGCCGTTCGGGGAGATTAGTCTCTCCAAAGAAGAGGCGATTAGTCGCCAGGCGGCTAAATATTCCTGAATGGCCAGGTGTGCCACTATGTGACCTGACTAAATCCAGACTCCTGGACTATTTACAACCCACCCTAATTCAAGAGTAGTCCTAATCAAAGTCCAGCCTTAGAGGTGACTTTAATTGCATTAGTCCATATGCTAACTAATCCTAAATGTGGGTCCTTGGACAAATGGGTTTCTGTGTGTCATGACCGGCACCCAATACCAGAAAAAGTGCCAAGCACCCTGGTCTCGGCTCGGCTTCACCAGTAGTGTGACCACCGTTGGGCTTCGGGAGGAGCCCTCAGCTTACTTGGGTGCCACCTGGACTTAACAAGGGGTGCAAGGCGAGATGTTCTGGCTGGCAAAGGGCCACGGCTGTTAGCAAAGTCTTTTGGGCCGAAGGTCACGGTACAAAAGGATTAGGCAGAAGGATGGTCAGACAGGCTGGGTCGAGGCAGGCGAATATCAGAATGATCAGGCAGGCAAGGGTCAAACCAGGTTGTCAATCACGGGGTTAAGCTGGAAGAGTTGTCGTAGGCAGGCAAGGGTCAGGATACAGAATGCAGAGTAGTCAGGGAACAGGCAGGAGTCAAAACCGGATAATCAAGACAAACATGTACAGGATCAGATGCACAAGGCTCAGGAACCACTAGAAACTAAGTTCTATCACGGGCACTGGCTGGGGGTCAGAATGGACCTTAAATACAGTCAAAGTTCACGCCAAAACGTGCGTCAATGGGCGGCACATCCACGACAGCGCACCTGTACCTTTAAGAGGCGTGCAGGCGTGCCACGCGTGCCCTAGGAATCAAAGATGGCGCCTAAGACCCACGCTGCAGGCGTCCCCGCCGCGCATGTAATTTTATTACACTGTAAATCCATAACATAGTGAACTAACAGATCTTGTCATCCTCTGTAAACTGGTCAGGGATCTACCCATCTATTCAATGCAAATATTCATGAAGTGATCATCTATCGCCATGAGCAGCTGCTTTACAGTAACTTGCTACCTATAGATAGGCCAGCGTTGGTTGCCAACTTGGCAGGTCCTGTTATAGTTCGTTGCCTACTGGGACATATTCTGGCTCATAGCATTGACTTCTCTGATCAATAGCTCTTTAGGACTTAGTTAAATATTGCAGGGCCTTGATGAAAAATGTTGGCAGAGGATAGTGACTTGATCAAGAGGCAATGGATCAGCACAGGCCATCACTTGTGTGGTCAAATCAAGGTAAGATCCAATCATCTGGAGACCTGATTTTGATGGGTATGGCCAGCTTAACACTATGGCAAACAGCAAGAGGAGAATATATCATGTTTTCCTTTTTATGAGAGAATGTTGATCCATGTTCTTATACTGTATATTTATAAGTGGGTCAGATGTTCTAGTGCCAATTACTGTAAAACTATTGGCTGCAGTTTAATTAAAACAAATAAAATTAGTCCAAAAACTGTGAGGTTTGCATTTATGACAAAGTTAACATTATATGACTTAAGATATTAGCAATTCTTACATTGTATAATGTAAAAATAATCATAATAATGTAAAATAATAATATAAAATAACGAATTTGAACCAACAGAACCACCTGCCGGTTATTTTGTCAAACAACAAGAGGACAATACAGTATATGGTGTTTTCCTTGTGAGAATATTAATCCATGTGTGTATTTATAAGCGGTTCAGATGTTCTAGTGCCAATTACTGTAAAACTATTGGCTGCAGTTTTAATTAAAACAAAGAAATTAGTCCAAAAACTGTGTGAAGGTTTGCATTATTGACAAAGTTAACGTTGCATAACTCAGAAATGGGGTGCAAACACATATAACTTGGTTAGCACTTTCGGACTAGGAAGGATTAGTATAACCTGGAGACAAGTTGCATCTTTTACTTTGCCTATGTTGCTGCTGTAAAGCAAAGAGGAGCCAGATGCAGTGTTTCAGTCCATTGATTCTTGCAAAGCAGTTGCCCTCTGCATCACCTTGTCCACATGAATTCATTTAAATTGATAGATGGACACAGATAATAAAGCTTCCTTGCACAAAAAAAATTGAATAATGCCTGAGAAATTTACCTCCTTTCTTTTTCAATATGTGTTGTTATCCGGCTAGACGGCCGCAGTCCTGTTTATAAATTCACCTCTCATCCTGAAGTTCTGATAGGAAAATGGAAATAGAGGCAAGAGAGAATTGGACCTGTCTCAACACCTCTCCTACAAGCGTGACACCTCATCTTGTGTTTAGTCCCTCTAAACACAATCCCCTGGTAAAATAAACGTGTCCGGACTCCTCACTGGTCGGTTAGGTTTCGAGGCCATGGCTCTAGCCCTAGCACATTTAAATCAGGTGTAGATAAGTACCTACAGCCTGCTTTCTAAATACTTGTATCCTAAATTATTTTTAAATAGTATTGCATTAAGCCTTGTTTTTATGGTAGCCCTTTATTTATGATTGATTTACTTTAATTTTCTTTTTTACTTTTTTTTTTTTTATTCAAGATTTGAACAAATGGAATTAGGTAAATTTACTTGTGTAAATATGAAAGTGTCACTATATCCTAAATGTATTCTGAGGGGTACTGTACATGGTAATGGTTCTTCATTTAAAGGGATCCTGTCATCGGGAAACATGTTTTTTTTTCAAAATGCACCAGTTAATAGTGCTACTCCAGCAGAATGCTGTGCTGAAATCCATTTCTCAAAAGAGCAAACAGATTTTTTATATTCAATTTTGAAATCTGACATGGGGCTAGACATTTTGTCAATTTCCCAGCTGCCCCTGGTCATGTGACTTGTGCCTGGGCTTTAGGAGAGAAATGCTTTCTGGCAGGCTGCTGTGTTTCCTTCTCAATGTGACTGAATGTGTCTCAGTGGGACATGAGTTTTTACTATTTGAGTGTTGTTCTTAGATCTACCAGGCAGCTGTTATCTTGTGTTAGGGAGCTGCTATCTGGTTACCTTCCCATTGTTCTTTTGTTTGGCTGCTGGGGGGGGTTATATCACTCCAACTTGCAGTACAGCAGTAAAGAGAGCTAAAGTCACATGACTTGGGGCAGCTGGGAAATTGACAATATGTCTAGCCCCATGTCAGATTTCAAAACTGAATATAAAAAAAATCTGTTTGCTCTTTTGAGAAATGGATTTCAGTGCAGAATTCTACTGGAGCAGCACTATTAACTGATTCATTTTGAATACATTTTTTTACCCCCATGACAGTATCCCTTTAATTTAACATGTATTCTGGGGTTTTGTATTGGCAATGTATACTGCACTTGTGCTTCCATGTGTTCTGGGGTATTATACATGGAACTGGACCTTGGATACTATTAAGGAGTCAGTGTCACCACAACAAATATAACATCATCCTCTTAACATACTTTCGGTGCACACACTTGTATCTTGAAATATGGTGCAAAAACAGTGATCAACATGTTGCTCACCAACCTCTTGGATGTTGGTGCTTATTTTTGAATTCCTGGGTTAAAGGCAAGTCTTGGTTGCATAAAATCCAGGTGTACCGCCAAACAGACTCTAATGCATTTGGACGAGAAAGTCTCGAGACAAAAAAAGTTGCCACAAGAAAAAATTCCCATGGACTTAAATGCATTAGAAGTGAGAAAAAATGGTCACACTAAAAATTTGTTGCACTTTAGAAAATGTCTTCAATGCGTTTCGCCCTGCTCCCAAGAGCTTAGACCAAGAACAAGAACCATGCTTCAGTAAATGAAAGAGAAACAGAAAATGAATGTTGACTGAGAGTACTTTGATAAGGCTAACTTTTAGCGTATAATTACTGACCCGATTCCCAGTTATTGGTTCCATGTGCTGGGTTACACAACAGCTCCAAGAGCTCAAGCTTTGTGAAGAGCTGCTCTTCTCTCTGTGCTAGGTTCCCATTTGGCTGAGCATTGTGCCTTTTGTCCATATGCAAGTTATGATTTTTTTGTAGATTTCTGCTTCGGATTCTATAATAATTTCAGGCATCCAAGAAGGGCCAGAAGGTGTTATTATATTTCCATTTATAGTACAATGACGGAGAGATAGCATCAGTAAGAGAAATTTCCAGCTCTTACATGAGCGGCTCACGCAGAGGACACAAAATAGCAGCCTGCCATGAGCTATTGTGATCTCTGATTTCATTTGCTGACAGGCACTTTTGCTTCCTTCCTTGCATTAACTTGCTTGGGGTTTGAACAAATTGTTGTGTTTTGCCTTCTGTGTTGGTAGAAAATTGCCCAACCTGCCTTATGATTCTTTTATCTGCTCCGTGTGGCTTAGCACCGCTCCCCGAGGCGCTTCGGGCCTGACCCCAGGCATGAGCCCAGCACAATATTTTGCTATATAAAAAGAGCTTTTTGAAGACCAGGGCTGAAATGCTTTAACAATTTCTAGCAGATGGTTGTCAGCGCTGTGCAAAGTTAAAATGATTTTCATGCAACCAAAGACAGAGCATTGCTATCCATACTAATAGCCTGGCACGGAACAGCGGATTGGTGCTTAATCTACCAAAGCAATCACAAGTAATGAACTGAGCATCCACACAACCTTGAACTCACTGATGTTGTTGTACTACAGCAAGGGTCAGCATTGTTTAGTATACAAAGCCACACACATCTATTTCATCCTCTTTCCACCCACTGATCACACTTATTTAATTCATCATGCAAAACTAAACTGTCTTGAGAGGACTCTATTCACTCAAGCAGAAAGGCCATTTACTATACTGAACCATATTGTAAAATTTTCATGGCTGAAAGAAACATTAGGCCTCGTTTTTGCCATTTGTATGCAAATAAAAATATGACTGTTAAGCGAAAAGCAAAACTGAATTGATAGAATATGGAGAACATTAAAGTGTATATTTATCAAAGAGTAAAGTTAATAGTGAAGTTCCGCCACTAGAGTGAAATTCCGCCACTCTCCATTCATTTCTATGGGATTTTTATAGGCGTATTTATCAAAGGGTGAACTTTCACTTTCACCCATTGATAAATACGCCTTTCAAAATCCATAGAAATTAATTGAGAGCTGTGGAATTTCACTCTAGTGGCGGAACTTCACTCTTTGATAAATTTACCCCTATAAGAGTCAAGATGACATTGTTCTTGAATGCTTTAAGTGACAATGAAACTCCCATTGATACTCTAGGCCTGGCACCCTTGAGTGGTGAGAGCCTAAGTGCTCTGTAACCCAGGTTATGCATGTTGCTAGGTAGAACAAAAGTGGAAGCCATGTGACCTACAACAAGATGATTTAATGGTAACAATGGAAGACGATAGCAATGCAGAATGAGAGGAGGTGATGAAAACAAGTCCAGTACAACCTGTGGATAGGAAGGTAAGCAAGAGCAAGTCCATAAGCAGGCAAGAGGTCTGGGGCAGGCAGAGTTTGGTCGTAATCAGGACAGGCCAAGGTCAGAGAAACAGTGTTAATCCAGTCATCAATAATAAGAATAAGAAACACCAGAACAGAGCAAGGATTCAAGAAACAAGGCTGGAGCTGGAACAAGGGGGCAAGCTCATGACAACCAATTTAATGTTTGTTTTTATTGTTCTACCTGCACAAGGCTAAAAAAGAAAAATTAACCACTTAGTTACTGTGGGTTACTGCCGAGTGTCAATTTGCTGATAACTGAACCCCAGATTATGAATTCGGGGGTTCGCAAAATTGATTTGTGAGTGATAGAATATGAACAGGGGAGAGATATGGTGAATGATCTAGGAGAAAACATGATTTTTTTTATGGAGGGCTGCAGGATGGCTCAGGGTTGTTTAGAGATGTTTAGATCCCTAAATTGCAACCAGTGGCACGGCATAACTTACATGTAGTCAATTTCCTGTGAAATTCGCGAATTGCAAATTTGGACACAGCGTCAATTCACAGGCATCAAAATTGATGCTGGCAACAATTTGACGCGCATTAAAGTCAGTGAATGTGCGTTTAATTGTCGCCAGCGTCAGAATTGTTCACCGGCTAATTTTTGCGGCAAATTCATTCGCCGGCATCGAAACGTGGAAATTCGTTGCAAATACGCGCCTGCCAAATAAACTACTTACATGTCTGAATGATGCTCAAGTTAGGGGACATGTAGGGGTTGGGAGGGTGTAAACTACATCCTTCCACTTGTATTTTGTCAAACAACAAGAGGAAAATACAGTATATGGTGTTTTCCTTGTGAGAATGAATACAGTGCTGCTAAACACTGCCAGTACTATATTCACTAAGGAATACAGCTGTCTGTAATCCATATTGGAGCACAGAGACCTGCACCAGTTTATTATGGTGCAGGGCAAAGTGTAAAGTTCAAAAACTATGGCGGATTGCATACATTTTTGTTGTACTTTGCACCTTGTCCTGCACTAAATAAATTACATTTTGTGTGATGTGCCAACACTCTTTTTAGAGTCATTAATAATAAGACAACAGAAATGTAACTATACATATTCTGAAATAAAGTGTGAAGCCTTTTTTTTACCTACTTCTAGGAGAGATGGAGACATAGACAACGGACAGGGAGTGGGAAGACATTTGGAGAAAGGTGGGAAGATAGAAGGAGGATGAACTGGGTGAAAGAGTAGATAATGAACTGAGAATTAAGATAGAGAATCAACTGGGCAGAAATTGGGGATAAATAAAATTATGGAGGATGAAAAGGGAAGGGGATACTATACTGAGGTTGAACTGAGGGGAGGATTTGCTGGGGAATGAACCAGGAAGAAAGAGGAAAGATAATAAAAGGGGATGGAATTAGTGACAAACGATGATGTTCAGGGGCGTAACTATAGAGGAAGCAGACCCTGCGGCTGCAGGGGGGCCCAGGAGGTATAGGGGCCCTATGAGGCCCTAATTCATATACAATTTCAATAAATATTGGAGAAACAAGTCAACCTCTAAACATTTTGGGGGCCTGAAAAATAATTTGCTGTGGGGCCCAGTAATATCTAGTTACGCCACTGATGATGTTATTGCGATTATGATATACAACTAACATCATAAAAGCAGAACTGTAGCCATGACGTTTTGTCACAACAATTTGTGGTGATAAATTGTCTTCGTAACAGAGCCTAAGAAATCCCGTCATATTTTACTGGTACTTTGTACTGGCAACTTATAACCCGCACAATATGCTTCTCATAGATTTCTCTTGTAATTACTTCGAGTTTTTGTGTAAGAAAAATACTTTTTGACAAACTTTCTCTTGCCTGACATTCAACTGCTTGTTTCTTATAAAACATAGATGGACAGTGTTGGACTGGACACCAGGGGCCCAACCAAAAACCTTAGAACAGGGGCCCACTCTCAGTATTATTATTCTTCCTCTCCTCACTCAATCTTCTCCTGGTCTCTTTTCTTTACATATAATCTATTATTTCATCTATTTAGCCTCTTTGTTCCCATAGAAATAGGGAATGACCATAAAATAGGCCAAGTGTTTAGCAGCATGAAGGCCCACTGACAGCCGGGCCCACCGGGACTTTTCCTGGTATCCTGCTGGGCCAGACCAGCACTGAAGATGCACCGTATACAGCAGGGGTCCCCAGCCTTTTTTACCCGTGAGCCACATTCAAAAATAAAAAGAGTTGGGGAGCAACACAGGCATGCAAAACGTTCCTGGGGTGCCAAATAAGTTCTGTGATTGGCTATTTGATGGCCCCTATGTGGACTGGCACACTACAAGAGTCTCTGTTTGGCAGTGCACCTGGTTTTTATGCAGCCAAAAATTGACTCCAAGCCAGGAATTCAAAAATAAGCACCTGCTTTGAGGCCACTGGAAGCAACATCCAAGGGGTTGAAGAGCAAAATGTTGCTCGCAAGCTACTGGTTGGGGATCACTGGTATACAGTATGGGACCTTTTACCCAGAACACTTGGGACCTGAGGTTTGCAGATAAGGGATTTTTCCATAATTTGGAGCTTAAGTCTACTAAAAAATCATGTAAACATTAAATAAACCCAATAGGATTGTTTTGCAATGTTTTTCCAATAAACATTAAAGAAGAAGTATCCACTCGTATGCCACTTGGGAATGCCAAATTTTAGGCACCCCCAAGTGATTGTATATAATTACCTCACACCCCGGGCCCATGCTCCTCTATCAGCAGAAAAATTATCCTCCTCCGGCTTCTTCTTTCTTCAAATATCCCGGGGCAGACACATGTGCAGTAGAATTAAATAGCCGTCTTTTTTTTTCACTAAGGGATACAGCTGTCTGTAATCCATATTGGAGCACAGAGACCTGCAACCGTTTATTAAGGTGCAGGGCAAAGTGTAAAGTTCAAAAACTATGGCGGATTGCATATAAAAAGTGCGGCAACACTCTTTTTAGAGTAATTAATAATAAGACAACAGAAATGTAACTATACATATTCTGAAATAAAGTGTGAAGCCTTTTTTTACCGACTTCTAGGAGAGATGGAGACATAGACAACATGCTCCTCTATCAGCAGAAAAATTATCCTCCTCCGGCTTCTTCTTTCTTCAAATATCCCGGGGCAGACACATGTGCAGTAGAATTAAATAGCCGTCTTTTTTTTTTCAAATTGTTTTCATTGAAAGTCAGACATGTACAACCATGAAAACAAAATAGCCGTCTTTTAAAGTTCGACTTTTCACTCTTATGCACATGCCCAGTCACAAGAAGAAAGAAGAAACCAGAAGCCGATCGCTCTGTGGTGCTTAAAGGGCATGTAAAGGCAAAAAAATAAAATCCCATTTTTACTTTCTTTAATGAAAAAGAAACCTATCTCCAATATACTTTAATTAAAAAATGTGTACTGCTTTTTTTATAAGAAACCTGACTCTATGCAGTGAAATTCTTCCTTCATTTACTGCTGTGGATAGGAATTGTCAGATGGTCCCTAACTGCTGAGCAGGGAAACAATCATACTTATGAACAGCAGGGGGAGCCCCCGCCTTACTTCCCAGCCATGCAGAACTCAAGCAGCTTTGTTTATGACGATCCCTAAGCAGCCCAGACCACACTGAGCATGTGCACAGTCTTAGTCTTGCAAAGATGTTTAACAAAGTTACAAGATGGTGACCCCCTGTAGCCAACTTTGAAAGCATAAATTATTTGTTTGATTAGGCTTGTGGTGCAGTAAGTTCATGTTTATATTTAGTATACAAAATACAGCATTTCTAGCCTTATTCTATTTTAGAAAGCTGCAACGGCCCGGGTTATTCCAGTGAGCACCACGGAGCGATAGGGGTTTCAGGTAAGTAAATACATTCACTTGGGGCATGCCTACTGTAACTTTGAGCACCCCAAGTGGGATATGATTTTCCTTCTCCTTTAATTATATCTTAGTTGGGATCAAGTACAAGTTACTATTATTACAGGGAAAAGGGTAGAAAATATTTTTAATTGTTTGGATAAAATGGAGTCTATAGGAGACAGCCTTCTCTCTAACGGGTTTCTGGATAATGGATCCCATACTGGTATATAAATAACAGATATTTATATATGGCAATTGTTTTCGTCTGTAATCGGGCTCTGCTAACAACATTCCTCAGGTGGTTATTTCTTTTTATATATAAACCAGTCCAATAATACAGACTTTAATTGCTGGTCTGACCAATGAGACAATGCAATCAGTTCTTCCTATTCATTTCTATGTGTTATAGTGACCCGTCACTGTCAATGGCGCAGCACACCTACCGAAAGCAAATCCCTCCCTTGCCATCTACAAACAGCCACCTAACAAGACTCTGCTCCAGTAACAAGGGTTATTCTCTCTCTGTCAGCAACAATATGGATCTGACAGCTTGAGGTATGTGTCCTTACAGACCACTGGGATTTTATTATAGCTATGATTTAGTTAGGTCGCCATGGAAACTACAAAGTAAGCCTGTTTAACAAGGCATTTATGACACAATATCTATTTTAGGTGACCCAAACCAAATGAGGTCAGCAACACGCTGCTTATGGCATAGGGACCTAAGGTTTGGTTTCATTATAATAACTTAGACCCCCTTAAAGCCCATGACGCAGGGGAGGAAACGAGTGTGTGACGGTAAGTGTGAGATAAATAAGTTAATTTTATTTCTTTTATGCACGGAGAGCTCTTGAAGGTGCAGACGGTGCATTTCTAAACAGGCAGAAGGCAACATTTAATAATAGATCAGCGTGTTGCTTTTTGCTTGCTTAGAATTTTCACTCTGCTGACCATTGCTTTCAAATACAAGACTCCTTTATCTAAGCATCTTCTTGGGTTTCTCACTGTCACCTGTCAGTAAAGCCTCGCAGGCAGTGCCAAAGCAAAAGCCATTTAATAGGGCAATTTTCACCCATATACACCTGTTTTCAACATGATCGTAAATAAATAGGACTGGTGCTACAATTAGTATTTGCCCTGTCTTTTAATTAAAAACATTTTTCTGTATTTTTTACTGATTATATTGATTTTACTCTTTACCTCTCACTGAAATCAGTCAGGAGATTTATTTATAATGACAAGATCTGTATAAACAAACCCCTCCCTTCCCCCAGCCATAGCCCATGCCTCAGGCTCTGAAGAATCGATATACTGGAAAATGAAACTACTTTCATTTCACTATTTGACCAGTTTAGTACAAGAACCATAGATATTTCTTTATTCCGCAATAGGCCGTGGTAGTTGAAAATAGGGGTATTTTGCATCCTAAAGTAAAATATGCTGCTTACAAGTTGTTATAGAGAAGAGAATAGGCCCCACATTAGAGAAGAGAATAGGCCCCACATTATTATGAAATAAATCTATATGTCTAATTTCCAGTCCAGATGTTGCACTATTCTTAGCTGATGATGGAACACAATTAGAGAAGTGCAGATTGGGTAACCCAACTACAGTGATCTGTTACTTATAAGGGAATATAATAATATCTCATTGGTTGGTTATTGTTACCAAGAAATGGTTTGGTCAAAATTGTCCTCTCTAAAACTGGGGCAAGGGCAGTTGTGCTTACTGCCATATGTTGTATGCAATATGTCACAACTGGTCCTGAATTAATGCTTTAGTTGTTGTGATTCCATAGTAGACAGCCATGAGGTCCAAATAATGTGGGTCCAGGTGTCACCCAATCATTAAGCCTTGAATGCTTATACCCTGGAGAGATGAATAGAGGGAGGCATAGAGCAGAGTAGGTGAAGAAAGGGTCAGACTGGGCTTGGGGGACACCAGGAAAAAACCTGGTAGGTCCCAGCTCTTGTGAGCCCCACCTGCCCAAACCTTGCTGTCCTTGACCCAACTTTACGCCCCTGGTCATGGCAAACATTGGGGGGGTGATATGGCTGAAGGGGGGCTGTGTTTGCAGCAAAGGCTTTGCTGCAGAGTTGGGGAGCTCCTAAAACAGCAACTTCCAGTCCAGCTTTGTGTAAAGAGATTAAGGAAATAAAGATTATGAGTGAAGAGTAGAAGAGCAATTGTTGGAAGACTGGACCTGTGGTCTATGGTTTTCTGGTGGACCCCCTGTCACCTCAGCCCAACACTAATTCATCTTATTACTACCCCAATACCATTTTTACTTTATCTTTTTACATCCACTTACCCAAATCTCATGATCTCCTCTGAAAGGACGAAGAACGTTTTTTTTGTGAGAAATTGTCAGTATTTTCCATCCAGTGATAATATTGTCACAGTGATTAAAATGAAAGGATTTTTCCTCTAACTTAACCACAAACTTTTTCAAGCTTCATAAATATACACTATCAACCTCTGCCGAAAGTCAGTAATAGTTGTCACGTTATGAATACACCCCTTAAATAATAAGCTATGTGATGTTTTCCTCACAACATTCATATCCAGTGACATTGTGGAAGTAAGTGGCCCATGGTCTCTAACAAAATAGCAGAAAGATAAAACATTATCATAATTAGTGGTTCGTATTTGCCAAAACCTGCCTAAAATGCTGTAAATCAGTAGATATTCTCTACAACTTTAGTTGGGCTTTAGAGAAAGAAGAACTAACTTCTATATGAATATTGCCTTGGCTTTAGTTTGGCAAAACAATTAGCGAGAACCAATTTGACATTGTTTTAAACGTATGCTTCTAACAAATATGCTAGGTCCAAACGGTAATGGTGGCCATACACAAACAGATTTAAGATGCTGACAGGCCTCCCCAACCTATATATGGCCAAAAATAGGCCAGTTAATCCAGAAGATTTCATCTTCCCTGTTAAAGGAAAACTATACCCCCAAAATGAGCACTTAAGCAACAGATAGTTCATATCATATTAAGTGGCATATTAAAGAATCTTACCAAACTGGAATATATATTTAAGTAAATATTGCCCTTTTACATCTTTTGCCTTGAGCCACCATTTCGTGATGGTCTGTGTGCTGCCTCAGAGATCACCTGACCAGAAATACTTTAACGGTAACAGGAAGAAGTGTGGAAGCAAAAGACACAACGCTGTCTGTTAATTGGCTCATGTGACCTAAGATACAGTACAGTGAATTCTACGATTCCAGGGGGCGGTCCTTATTTTTTAAAATGGCAGTTTTCTATTTATGATTACCCAATGGCACATACTACTAGAAAAGTATATCATTATGAAAATGGTTTATTTACATGAAGCAGGATTTTACATATGAGCCGTTTTATGCAATATCTTTTTTTATAGAGACCTACATTGTTTGGGGGGTATAGTTTTCCTTTAAACGCATTGGCTAGTTGATGAAGTCCTTGTCCCAACAGCACCCTTTCCCATCGCTGTAATCCAATCATTTGGCCCTAAGGCCAAATGATCAGACTAGCCTGATATTGCCCTGACTTTTATGGGCATATCAGGAGACAGATTAGATCGCTTGGCAACCCCACCAAACAAGCAGATCTTATAGTGCATGGCCACCTTAAGCATAGTCGTGGAACAATAACCAAACTGTCAGCCGGTACAGAATCAGAATCCAGAAGTCAGTAATCAGGCATGGTTGGTTTAGACATTAAATCAGCAAAAGTCTAGGACAGGCAAGTATCAGGAACAGTAAATCAGACAAGAATCACAGCCAGGAAGTATCTCAGAATAGACCTACACTGGGCAATGAGTCAATGCAGAGCAGGTTTTATAGCCAGACTGGCTTACACTGATCACCTGTGGCCAGACAACTGTGGTAACAGTTGAAACTAGTCATGCTTACTAGCAATTACCAAGTATAGCAATAGGAGTGAACCAGGGCTTTAGCTGTCTGCTCACATAGAGCAGCGGCAATGCAGACAGCACAGAAACACCAGGTCCCTGGTTCA
Source organism: Xenopus petersii (assembly GCA_038501925.1). NCBI lineage: Eukaryota > Metazoa > Chordata > Amphibia > Anura > Pipidae > Xenopus > Xenopus petersii. The sequence goes on from CM076675.1 coordinate 156,664,473, forward strand.
ACTCCAGCCCGGATGTAATACAACCCTGTTTATATCACAGATGGTAAGTAACTGATCACAGTGGGTTTAATACATTACTTGGATATATAGTCTGGCAAGTTATCCATTTGCACATATGGGCTGCAAAACCAACAGGGCAGCTAACATCAATGCAGCTAGAAAACAGGCAGGTCTTTAGAACATTTGTCATTCTACTGATACAGTCACGCACATCAACAAATCCTCATTGGGACTCAATACACATGTGTACCAGCAGCTTCCAAAGAGAATTTTTAATGAATTTACCTAAAATTGAGCCAAGTCAAAGCTAATTGCGGATTAGTTCAAATTGACAGAATGTTAGCCAATGAGAATTGTTCTTGCTAACCTTGAACTCTAAATAATTATATTCTGCCTAATTAAATAACATTATTGACTAAGTTAATAAAAAAAAAAACATCTTTGGATCTGAAACATATCAGCCCTTACTAAGGGAATTTTTAGAAAGAAATTTTCATTTACAACACATATACACTGGGGGGCAAATTCACTAAGATGCGAAGTTGCGCCAGGCGCAACTTCGCCGCACTTTGCCGCACTTCGCCAGGCATAGTTTCGCCAGCGCTCCGCAAATTCACTAAAATCCGAAGTTGCGCACAGGGGTAGCGTAAGGTTGTGAAGTTGCGCTAGCGTTGATTCGCTATGTAAAGCGAAGTTACGCTAGCGAAGGCTAATTTGCATACGGCGCCAAATTCAAATTTCAATGGAGGAACACGTATCAGCACTACAAATACCTAGAAAACCTTCAAATCAGCAAATAAAAATTTTATTTTGCCCTACACATGTGCCCACTGTCTAGGTAAGTTGCCATGAGTCAGGAAATGTAGGCGGGAGGTAGGGGAGCCCCAAAATAATTTTCTATCTTTTTCAGCCTATCACCCATCATGTAGAAAACACGCCAGCGTTTTTTGGGAAAAAGTTGACTTTTTTTGAAACAATCCCTATCTACTCTATTGCGCTTCGCCAGGTCTGAGGTGGCGAAGGAAGTCTAGCGTAAAAGGTAGCGTTCAGTACACTGAGCAAGTTAGTGAATTTGCGTAGTTACGTCGCTAGCGAAAATTCGCCTGGCGTAAGGATGCGAAGTAACACTAGCGAAACTACGCAGCGTTCTTTAGTGAATTCGCGCAGTAACGAAAATGCCAAACGCTAGCGAATTAACACTAGCGTTCGGCGCTTCGGCGCTTAGTGAATTTGCGCCTGAGTGTGGTGTAACTATCATTCAGTGTTGAAAAGGTTGGCTAAAAGCGGGGGATTTGCTTGTCTGCCTAATTTCCTGGGCTCAACTTAGTTTTCCAATTAACAGGTGGCACTATTAAGTAGAGAGTAGGACTGGCCATATGGGTGCAGTACATATATACTGGGACAATCTACTCTTCACTCCCTGCAGTTGTTTCTTTCTTAGTGTAATGAGTGCTGGAGGTACCGTATACATAGGGGATTGAGGAGGTGCCTCAAAATCAGCAGTAGGCCTAGAAGTGTCTTATGCTAATATTTATGAAGAATAGAAATACAGATATGGGATCCATTATCCAGAAACCCATTTTCCAGAAAACAAAATAATGGAAAGGCTGTTTCCCATACACTCCATTTATCCAACAAATCCAAATATTTTACATTGATTTCCTTTTTCTCTGTAATAATAAAACACTACCTTGTACTTGTTCCAAACTAAGAAATGATGAATTCTTATTGGAAGCAAAACCAACCTGTTAGGTTTAATTAATGTTTAAATTAAGGTATTAAGTAGTGATGGGCGAATTTATTCGCCAGGCGCGAATTCGCGGCGAATTTGCGCGATTCGCTGGCAGTGAATAAATTCGCGAAACGCCCGCGAAAATTCGCGGAAAAAATTCGCCGGCGTCAAAAAAAATTTTTTCTAAAAAACGGACGCCGGCATAAAAAACGGGCGCAGGCGTCAAAAAAACGGGTGCCGGCATCAAAAACGAGACGCTTTTCGGCGTTTCGTGAATTTCGCACGAAATTCGCGAATTTTTCGGCGAAGCGAAACGCCACAAATTCGCCCATCACTAGTATGAAGGTATAAATTAGGGAAAGATCCCTTTAATTTCTAAACTGCCCCAAAAATGTAATTAACCTGAGTATGATATTGTGAGAAGTTTACCTGGTGATCCAGTGGTGCAGATTCTTCATTGACGCGTGCCAGAGTGTATGTTTAAATTTATGCCAACACATGATGTCATCACGCGCAGCGCAAAAATTCTAACATTTAAAGGGCCATCAAATGTTAATTGCCCAACACAGGTCTATTCTATAGTTCCTGGGTGTGTTTCTATTGTGTTACTGATCTTGCATGATTACGTCTAGTTTACGTCTAGTTTGCTGCCTGTCCTGATATTTGCTGTGTTTTCAACTATTCTCTTGGATCCTGTTTTGGTACTACACTTTTGGTGTGTTTGGCCTGGTCTGTGACCCTGTCTCCTGATTTTGTACAGCTTTTGTCTGACTGTTACCACCCAGCCTGGCTTTGAGTACGTTCCTTGTTTCCCATTCTACAACTCCACACTCGGTTGCCTTGCCCGCTCAGAAATCTCTCCTTCGTTCTCCCACAATAAGACCTGGCGGCGTCTGAGTAGAGGAGGGCTCCACCCGAAGCCAAAGGTGGCTGCTGAAGGCAGAAGAGTGGGCCGAGACCAGGACCTTCGGGTTACTTCTGGGTCTGGGATACCCTGCGTTACAGATATCTTGTGTAGACCATGTCTTATACTGAAAGATAAATCCATAAACTTTCAGTTTATGAAACTGATTGGCAGCCATCTATTGTGGATTATTTATGTACATGGATCTTTTAATGCACCACTGCAACCAAAAGCTCCTTTATTCTGAATACGTATTTAACCAAAACATTTCAAGGTTAATGTGTCGATATCATCATTTGTATGCTTATTTGTATACACTCCGCCAGGAAAAATCAAGAGAGGCAGAATAAACAGCATATTGCTTATAAATTATGCTGTTGAGTTTTTTTTTGAAAGATAAAGGCTGTAATTCAGAAATGTTTGTTCCCTTCTCAAATAATGTAGAAGGAAAAGCCAAAGGGGCAAAGCAAATGCACACAAATCATTTCCATCCTATTGTCCTACAGAGATAAAGGATGGAAAGCAAAAAACAACCACAACCAACTTTAATGTCAAATGAAAGATCCGTCTTTCACTTAATGGAAAAGTTCTGAGTGCTTTTATAATTACTTGGGAAGAAGTTTCCAATCCAAGGTCTGTAATCATTGGTTACAACATTTTTCAATTTAGAAGCAGCAATTAGAGGTAGAAACAATAACGCTGCTTTGGCCAGCTCTGCATTGTTTAACATATTAGATGCAATCAATTGTACGCCCTGTCTCCCCAAGGACACAAACACTTAAGGCATGAGGCATGGATAGTAAATGCAAATCAGATGTTGGGGACACAATCTGAAAATCAATGATGAACTGGGATTTCTGAATGTTTGTCTACTTTTTAGGGTCTGGGCACATGCTCCGATTTGGGTCGCTCGGAAACAAATCTCTTCTTCTTCGAGACAACTAATCTCCCCGAACTGCCCCCTGCTGGCTAGAATGTAAACTGCCAGCGGGATGGCACTCGGAGCGCTTAGTTTTCCGAAGTCGTTCGAAGTTGCATCACAAGGAAACTTCGGGCGACTTCGGAAAAAGAAAGGTTCCGAGTGCCATCCCGCCGGCGATTTACATTCTAATTGGCGGGAGGCAGTTCAGGGAGATTAGTAGCCCCGAAGAAGAGGTGATTTGTCGCTGGGCGACTAATCTCCCCGAATTGGAGCGTGTGCCCTACCCTAAAGTAGCTGAAATGACCGTTATTTATATTAAATGAAGGCTCATTATGTGATTCTCATAAAAGTGCAAGTTATTTCACATATTTTGCAGAACTTAGTGCATTTTAAAGGCACTTGAGTCTAGGGTTTTGCTACACTCAACAGCTCGCATCAAGAGGTGCAGAGCACAAATCTGACAGTTGGAAGGTATCTCTGTGCTTACTTCCTGCCATAGGGCCAGAGCTGCCAGTCAGAAATCATGAGGCCCCATACTACTAAGTTAGCTAACTAGTCACCTGCCCCCCCTGGTTGGTGGGTCTTGCCAACAAACAAACAGGATGGGCATTCCCAAAAATATGCTGCATGCCTGAATAGTCATAGAGCTTATCCCCCCCAACCACAACCTATTATATCAAACAACCCTAAATTGCACATTTATGTCTCTTGGGACTCCCCGTCTGCCATAGAGGCCCCTGACGTGCATGCCCACTGTTCACCCCTGATGGCAGCCAGTAAATACAAGGGCCCATTGTAGCATGCACATATTACCGCTTCCTAACTTGCTATTTTTATTATATAATATACTTGCAAATTAAGGGATGGGTAAGGAGGACACCTACTTACCTCCCTGTACAGCCACTCATGAATACAGAGCTGCCAAACACAGGCAGTGATGTATTCATGGGATGTGCACAGGCTCTAAAACAGTTGACAGTTCTACCCAGAGTGACAAAAACAAAAGGGAATACTTTTTTTGCTCTTTGCACCCTGCCCTGCAGGTAGTAATCCCCTTTAGCCATTTTATACAATACAAACAAAAAGAACTTGGGCATCAGGGAAACAAAGATTTGTAAGGTTCATGTGTGCCTACTTGACCCCATTATTTAGTATTTTTCATTATAAAATAAATGCATATAAACGTTTTCTAGAAATATTTTTATTCAGTTATAGGATGGATGAAACATATTTTGCATTGCTTAAGGTACAAGACAGGCAAGCACTTAAATAATTCAACATGAACGGATATTAGCAATTCTGTGCAGAATAGACGCACGTGCGTTCCCCAGGGCGAGAATATTTTAGGTAGACTCAATATAAACGTTCGTGTAGTCAGCAAGAGATTATTACTTTGAATAACAAAATGTCATCCCTCTGTCTCTGTCATCCCTTTTTTTATTCATGTGTTTTCCATGAGAAAAAAGTATCCATTGCACAATTCCTTTTCTTATCCATGGAAGTGTCAACCTCGTGACCTTTGTGTGTTATACACAGAGCCCATTATCAGAAGCCTCCAGTGGGAATGCAGAGATTCCATTCCGATTTGTATCTTGGTGAGAGCAGGATTCCTGTTTTCCAGCAATATAATAAAACCATAATCTAATTCTATAGTCTTGTTATACATTCTGAATTCCTAACCCATCATTTTTGCTATTATATCTATTTCTCCCTCTGGCGTGCAATTGATCATGGGGCATGGTTGAATTCATTTTTTCTTGAATGGGTGTATTTCATCTGGATGCAGCCCCTGGTGGGTGGCCCATTTGTTTTTTTAATCACCAGGAAAGGTCGTATCCGATATTTGCAATTTTTAGGATTGTCCATATTAGCATGAGATATATTACCTGAAATGCTTGGGACTTTTTTGGGTTTTCTGGATATTTTTTTATGTAATGTGAATCACATTATCATAAGGTTTTAAAAACCTGGTCAAGTACAAGGCATTGTCTTATTCCTGGGGAAAAAAACGGAAACCAGTCCAAAATAAAGAATTATTTATGGAATATAGCATTTAATTTTTGTAGTCACTTTTTAGATAAAGGCTTGGTCTAGATAATAGATCCCATATCTATATTACAGACCCTGAAAATCCTTGTAAGAGGCATGTGAAAATGCATGCAAAGCAAAATGTTTATTTGTATCTTGAGTTTGTTCCGTGGCATTACTAGTTGTTATTGGGCCCCAGAGTAAATTTAATTTAATGACCCCAAACATTCCGGTTCTAAGAAGAAATATTGAAATTGCTTATTAGTTAGGGCCTTACTAGGCCCCCTACCTTCCTGCCCCCCTGCAACCGCCTGGATTTGTTGAACTTGCCCTTTGTTTAGGGTGGTGGCAGACGTGCAGATTCGGGGGAGATTAGTCGCCATCAACAAATCTCCTCTTCTACAGGTGACTAATCTTTCCGAAATGCCTTCCCCTCGCAAGAATGTGAATCGCCAGCTGGGTGGCATTCAGATCGCTTTGTTTTCCAAAGTCGTCCGAAGTTTCCTCAGGAGGCAGCTTCGGAAAATGAAGTGCTCCGAATGCCATCCTGCCGGCGATTCACATTCTTGCGAGGAGAAGGCATCTGGGGACATTAGTCACCTGAAGAATAGGAGATTTGTCGCTGGGCGCCTAATCTCCCCCGAATCTGCACATCTGCCACCACCCTTAAAAAGGCTTTGTCACAAAAGATTTGCCTCCATGGAATATATGATTTTAGACTGCAAATTTCACACCAAAATATATACAGTATCTCAAACACAAATGAAGATGTTAACAGTTACCCTGAACTGCATACATACAATATACACAGTACATTTTTATTGATTCTGTAGAAATCTGCTGGGGATAAAACCATTTAGAGTCTTTATGAGTATTATTAGGGCTTTATCATTTGTGGCATAAGCTTCAGGCTCCAAAAATTGGTTCAGAAGGAATTATAGGAATCTTTTCAGGTGGTGGCCCACAAAGTCCTGACCCATAGGTAAGCAATCCTTGATTAGAGTGCAGCTCTGGATAAATGTGAAATTCAACACATAGGAAGGGCTAAATAAAATGTCATACTAGTGAAGAATTTTAAGCACCTGAATTTAAAGGAGCATTTTGTCACCTGGAGCAGTGTCCAAAGTGCGATTTTGGAAGGAAATCACCAGGTTATTTTTTACCCACAAAGCAGTGTTTCCCCCCCCCCCAAAAATTCCAACATAACTTCTGCTGCACAAGAATTTGCATCCAGTGTGTCTAAAAAAACCCAATTGCAAATATGTTCACGAATCAGGTGCAATCCATTTTTAGATTGGGGACAGGGGTGCTGTGCCCAGGCCCGGATTTGTGGAGAGGCCCGGGCCTAGGGAGGCAGATTTTAGGGCGTGGCATGCTGCCCAAGCACACCCACATTGGTTCAAAAACCCTGGGGAGGCGCAGGAGATACGATAGTTTTTAAAATTTCCTGTACGCCAATCTCCATTGCTCTGGTCCCGATAATGAAAATTTGATTGAATAAAAGGGGTGCCTGCTATGTAAATCCAGCTGCGCCAATGAAGTGAGTTGAGAAACTCACCCGCTGGTTACCAGGGGTGGCAAAAAAGCTTCTCCTGGTAACGTTAAGAGCCAAATTTCCAGTGTTAAAACCAGAAATGTGTATCTTCTAGGGCAGAGAGTTCAATTGCGCTTCTCTGCACTAGCGTGTGGACCTTGCAGGACCCCCTCTGGCTCCAAAAAAAGGTAAACATGAGGGGGTGGTGAAGGGGCCAGGATTACCCCTGATTGGGGAGGTGCAAGGAGTGTGTTGAATGCAAGCACCCCAATAGATCTCTAATGAGATGTCTTAAAGGCCAACAAAGAACTAAGGACGTTATGGGTTTTTAATTCATCTCATTTTTATAAAATGATTTTACACGTAATATACTTAATAGGCTGGATTGCCAAAATGTCAGGCAGCAAGACCCACCATTGCACAGAAAATTTTCTTCCTCCACAACCATTGCCTCCAGTGGTTTTAGCATTCCATCGCTTTTAGAAAAGAAAGAAAGAAATGCAACTTTCCTCCAAGATTTACTTCTGTCAAAAGAATTGATGACTTTCATTTTCATGTAACTCCCATACTGTATCTGTCACATGGAAACACTCTGCAAATCCTTCATTTTTATATTCTGCACGTCAGCCTTATATTATTGCATGAAGTGCTGGGGCTTGTTCCTCTCTGGGGGGTGGCAGCTCTCCCTTTCAGTCAATCTGTCCTGTTTGGTTTCGCCTAAAAAATTAGGAAGGTCCAAAAAAAAAAATTGCGAAACTCCAAAAAATTAACAAAACGCATTAATGTCAACAATTTTGTCTTGGAGTTTTTTTTAAACTGAATAGGATTGTTTTGTCTCCAATAGTGATTAATAATATCTTAGTTTGGCTCAAGTACAAGCTACTGTTTTATTACTACGGATAAAAAGGAAATAATTTTCCACAAATGTAATCAATTAATTAAAATTAGTCTATGGGAAATGGCCTTCCTAATATTTAAAGCTTTCTGCATAACAGGTTGCCAGATAACAGATCCCATACCAGTAGGTGTTTCTGCTTCTCCTACGATTGAGGGATCAAAAGAATTAATATTGATATTGCTCTAATTCCGCATTTTGCTCATTTCTGAGTAATAACCACCTGACAAGAGCATATTTTTAATAATTGGGAATCAGGTGTGAAGGCAAACATGGCCACCATTCTAGGCAGCATAACGAACATTTACTTTAATGGTTTCACAGATGGTCCATATTTTTGTTTCATGCACATCTGTGGGTTGCACAGTATTTTAAAGCTCAGTGACAATGGAACCACAAAAAGTGCAGAAAATCTTGAAGGGAAAGGGTTCTACAGGGCCAGTACATATCCAGAACGTGAGCTCATGAGCTGTCACATTCAAAGCTAGGACCATACCCTTAGACTTAGCAAACAGAGAGAGATCGAGAGAGAAAAGATAATTCCTATATTAATGTGGAACATAAAGAAAGGCATATTTAGTCTAAAGAAGCCTACATTTCTAGTTGTTATCCTTCAATATTCTAGAGTAGCCTTATGCCAGCATCATCTGAAGTAATGCAGGAACGTATCTCTAGTTTGGATGTTGGTATCTTCATCCAACCACCTTTTTCCATTTCCTTTAGTTCCTTGATCTTCTGACCCATCCATGCAGAGCAGATTTTATCAACTGCAGGGTCCAATTTGCATCCTAGACTGAGGGCTCTGGGGTTGGACGAGGAAATGGAGCTTGCCTCTCCCTTTCTCTTACTGCTGATTGCTGTAACTACTGTATACCACTGTTCCCCTCTATCCCTTGTTCTGTTAGCCCCCACAATTTCATTTCATACTGGGGCACCCAAAATACTTCCCATTGCACATTAGCCGTCCCCAGGCATCTCATCTTCAGGAGGCTCCAGTTGTGATTTCTATAATGAGATGAGTGACATACAGTTCATCTCGCGAGACAGTAATGGGCACTCTGCAGGGGGCAGCTGGCAAGTATAGGTGTGAAGCCTAATTTAGGTTTAGTTGACCTAAGACCAGCTCTGAAATGATGATCCTCACTAGATCAGTTCTTATCTACACAACTATTCTGGGCACCTCACCAAAGAAAAAGATAAGGGGGTGTCATGGAAATTCACTTACCGGAGACCACGTGAGGGTAAACTTAACCATGAATATCTTGAGATGGTACTGACAACTTAAGGGGGGCACGATGCTCCCAGTGAAATCTGCCAGATACAGTTTCAGCCATTACAGAGGGGGTACTGATCTAATGAAAGAACTCTCTATAAACAAACTCTGTGTTAAAGGATAAGTTAACCTTAGAAATAAGTGAATGTAAAATTGATGAGGGGGCTATGCTAAGCACTTTTGCAATGTACATTCATTATTTATTTTTTTTTTTTAATTCCAGGATATTAAAGGATTCATGTACAGTTAATATGAATGAATTTTGTTACAACAGCACCACCTGCTGGTCATTTTGTGACCAGTCTGACCACCAGTAGTCAAGGAAGTTGTCAGGAGAAAGAAAGCTGCTCTGATGTTCTTCTTCTTAAGAAAGATGTGAGGAAGGTTTCTAATTTTTTTCCTAAGCAGAATAACATCAGAGCAGCCTCTGTCTTTCTCCTGACAACTTCCTTGACGATGTTGTAACAAAATGCATTCATATTAACAGTACATGTGTCCTTTAATTTCTTGGAATTAAAAATAAATAAATAATGAATATACATTGCAAAAGTGCTTAGAATAGCCCCCTCATCAGTTTTACATTCACTTATTTTTAAGGTTTATTTATCATTTAAAACAATAAATTCAATACTAATTATATGAATCAAAATGACATCCATATATGTATATCATCGAAAAACATAAGGGACCATTTAATGGCGGTTAAATGAAAGTCTTAAAGTCCTGAATGGTAGCTTTAGAAGAACACTGGGAATTTGGAAATGAAAATCAATAGCAATGCATTCTTGTGAAGACAAACTCTAAATTCTAAAGTTTCGGTGTATTCGTTTGCCAGAGGTTTATATTTCTTCTTTATTCTGTTTTAATGCATTTCACACTCAGCCCTGAGCTACTCCCCAAGCCTTAATGAGAACATTATAAATAATGCATTTGGTATCATAGTTACTTGTTGGGATTTATTTTGCTGCTATTGACTTTGTAATTTGATTTCTGTTTATTTGTTAATCCCTTGGGCAGCTGAGAGGTGAAAGGCCCCTGCACATTTTGACATTTGCCCTCGGTGAAAAGTTGTTGTTTCTCTGAGAATAGGACGGGAATGGGTGCCCTGCTTCTCAAGCCCTGGGAGAGCTGTAGTTGGAATTTTTAAAAAATGGTAATACATGTTACAAATATTCTTGGGATGATCCTTTTTACAGGGTTTTCAATCTGCAAATATCAGGCTACATTATAATCCAGTATAATCCGGTTGTCTAAAGGTGGCCATAGACGTAGAGATCCGCTTGTTTGGCGCTGTTGCTAAACAGTGGATCTCTCCCTGATATGCTCACATTGAGGTGGGCGAAATTGGACTGATCCGATCATGGGCCCTAGGGCCCGCCGATTGGATCATAATGCAACCAATACGGGCTGTCGGATTGTGGGACTGCAATCCCGGCAGTATTTCTTCACCTGCCCGATCGAGATCTGCCCGACTTTCGGCCAGATACCAATTGGGGAAGCCTGTCAGAGGGCCCCACACAAGGGCAATTAAGCTGCCGGCTTGGTCTATTGGCAACTTTTATCAGCCCGTTTATGGGGGCATTTAGGGTTGCACGTTTTGTCTGGGGCAATACTGTATGGCGACTTTTAAAAATTTTTGGACACCGCCGACTTTTTGCAGGAGTTTCGTAAATGCGAAATGCAGAAATTTGCAGTGAACTCGCGCCTGCCGAATTTATTTGCCCATCACCACTAAATAGTGGAGGCACAAATACCCGAAGGAAACATTTTCCCACGACCCTGATATTAAAGGGAAGGGGTTCAGGCTTGTACTTTGGTTGTGTGAAAAGTCAAAAGGCTGCAGAAAAATTGTTTCATTGTTAGAACATCATGTCACTGGCAGCAACGTCTTTGACAGTCAGAGTTGTATATTCCACAATCTGAGGCAGATAAGCAGGCTATAAAACGCCTACAGCCAATAAAATTATTTTTGTAACTTGTTTCTTATTTTAAGTCTATACTTTTCTCAGATTCCAGGCATAGATTTCTCAACGCCCTCCTCTATACCCTAATTCCTCTGATTGCTTGTAACTTGATCACTTCCTATGCAGAATCATGTGCATTGTAGCTAAACGTTTAAAGGGGTTGTTCGCCTGAAAGTTGACTTTTAGTATGTCATACAGTGGCTAGTTCTTTTTTTTGTAACTTAATTTTTTATTAATCATAACAATGTTGTATCCAAATTCAATCTTCCAAAATTGTTATTTCCCAAGGTGCCCATATCTCTAAATATAGAGAGATTTTATTGCGGATTTTGGCAATGACATATTCAAAAATCGTATTGGCCTCAATTTGGCGTTTGATTTCATCCAGAGTTGGTATAATATTAGATTTCCAGTGGGATGCTATTGATATTCAGGTAGCTGTTAATATCTGATTTATCAGCTTGAGTGTTTTTGCCCACTCTTGGCAATGGTCTGCCCAACAGAAAGGCCACAGTGGCTAGTTCTTAGCAGCTTTCCAACTGATCTTCATTTACTATTTTTTTTTTATAGTTTTTGAATTGTTTGACTTCTTCTTCTGACTCTTTAAAGCTTTCATAAAATAAGCCCATAAAATATGAAGCAACAATTTTATTATTATTATTTGTTTATTTATCTTTCTAGACTCTCATATTCATATTTCAGTCTCTCATTCAAGCCACTGCATGGTTGCTAGGACCATTTGGACCCTAGCAACCAGAGAGCTGCTGAAATTCCAAACTAAAGAGCTGGTGAACAAAAAAAAATACTGCAAACAATAAAAAATGAAAATCAATTGCAAATTGTCTCAGAATATTAGTCTCTACATCATACTAAAATGTAATGAACTACACCTTTAATGAAGTGCACAAGATTAGGTGTAAGAAGCGATCAAGGAAAGCAGCTTGTAAGCAAAGTGGTTTGGATAAACTTAAATCTGTCCAAAAAAGAATGATTAAAGGGGTTGTTCATCAGTATAGCCATAGAAATGTTCCCCTAAGGTTGGTAAATGTGCTATCAGCCAATTGCAATATATTATAATCAATAAAATAGCTTTGATTGGCATGTGTGCAGAGAGCTGTAGCTGAACCTCTAACTGAGGGGGTGCAAGGAAGGAAAGGCAGGTTTTAATTATAGGGGATTCAATTATTAGAAAGGTGGATAGGGTAATATGTCATAAGATAAAGCCGATCAGTCTGCTGCTTGCCTGGTGCTTGGGTTTGGCACTGGAGACCAAAATGCACAGTATATTCTAGATGGGGAAAAATGACCCTCTCATCCCATAAATCTATACCCCTTTTAATACAGCTCCAAAACCTTGTGGGTCCTAAGTAGCAAACCAAGTTGTTCCACTAACATTTAAAGATTAATGTAATACACAATAGTAGGACAATTCTGCCACCAGCAGTGATTTATGCTGGATTAGCTTTTATCAGGCACAAGGAATTGGTTTATTACAGACCAATAGGAAATCAGACAAAAACAAACTTTTTTAAAACGCAATGCTATGAGAATGCCATTGCGCAGTCTTTCCGAATAAAGGGGTTTCTGGATAACAGATCCCATACATTGCATATTATGTATGATTATGGCCGCATTTAGGGGGTTATTTATTAAAGGAGAAGGAAAGGCTAAAATTAAGTAAGCTTTATCAGAAAGGTCTATATAAATACACCAGTAAACCCTCAAAGTAATGCTGCTCTGAGTCCTCTGTCAAAAGAAACACAGCATTTCTTTACTTTTATCGTGTACACATGGGCTTCTGTATCAGACTTCCTGTTTTCATCTTAAACCTCCAGGGCTTGGGCTTGAGCATGCTCAGTTTGCTCCTCTCCCCCTCCCTCCTCCCATCCCTGCTGTAATCTGAGCTCAGAGCTGTAAGTGAGCAGGGAGAGACTCAGGCAGGAAGTGATGTCACACCAAGATTATATGGCAGCTTCTATCCTAAACAAATAGAGACAGTGTCTAGAGCTGTTTACTCAGGTATGGTAAAGCGTTCTGCAGAATAAATATAGTGTTCTAGCTTGCACTATTGTGGCTAATCTGTTGGAGCTTTCCTTCTCCTTTAAAGTCCAAATGCAAGTCAGAATCCAAAAATACTCCATCTTCAACCTGTCGATGTCCTGTAAAAATCAATGGCAGAGGTCCTATTTGCAATTTGAAGATATTATGGCCTGTGCTAGGTTTCATATGATAATCCAAACATTTCAGGCTTTTTCATCTATTTCACGAGAAATTCTGACTTTTCGGGAGTCAAATTCTCTGAAACAATGAAAAAGTTGCATTTTTCGTGCAACAATCCATAAAAGTTGCGGTTTTTCCAAATTTTCCCTGCTATTTTGTTAATGATAAATAAGGGTAAATCGTGGATTCTAGTTTGGTTGAACTTTTTTTATTTAAAACATGAGAATAATTTTGATAAATAACCCCCTAAATGACAATTCCCAACTGGAATGAAATGTATCCATGCCTGGACACAAATATTTACATAGATACAGAAATAATGTTGATGCCATAGAACTGACAAATGATCTGTTTTGCTTCACTGCCCTTAACAAATGGAGCCCTTAATCATAATTATATAAACTAGCAAATTATTTACATCATATATCATTTTCTGATGTCAACATTTTTTTAGCAGAAAAATGATTAAAAGGTTATTTTTTCCCCATCTTACCATCTTAAATAACAATGTCCAGTTTGTTTTACAGATTGTAAAGCTAAATAGGCGTTGCATTAGAATTAAGGCTTAAACCAGGTCTAGCAGCCAATTAAAAATTACCATTTATACTGTTGAAAAGGAAACTTTCTTAGTGTCCAGTTGCATATGAAAAGTTAACCCCTTGCCTATTAGATAGGACAGTAGGAAAACATAGAAGTTAGAACCCACCGCATCTCCTAATCTCATGTTTTTTTCTGTCCTACCTTGAGAAGAAAGGTCGAAACAGCACAGGTGAAAAAAACCCAGATACACAAATAATGTATTGAACCAGGTCTACCAGCCAATCAAAAGGTAGCATTTAAAGGAAACTTTCAGTTGCATAAGGGAAGTCCATCCCTTGCCTATTTGGTAGGACAGTAAGAACGGTTAGAATCAACCTACTAATCTCGTGTTTTTCTCTGTCTTACCTCGAGAAGAAGGGTAGGAATCACATTATTTTATACTTTTATTTTTTTTTTTTGCAGCCCCAAATGAAAAAAACAGATACACAAATAATGCATTGCGATTGCTGTTATGTTTCATCTTGAAATCCCTATTAGTAACATAAGATTAAGATTAACACTTATACATATACCCTGTAGTTATTATAGAGGAAATAACTATGTGCAAGTAGAAACTCCACTGTTTATAAGAGGAAAGACTGTAATTGTGGTGAATAGATACTGAAGTTCTTTAACTGGTGATTATAAGCTTTCAGGCCAAAATCATGAGAAATGCACATGTAGAATGACACTACAGGTCCAGAAATAATGGGTTTTCCAAGTTATAGTAGATAATTGTTTTACGACTTGTTGGCTATCCCTGATATAGCTAGGGCGTCGGCATAGAACAAGACAAAGTATTGATCTACCAGTTGAGCTAAAGGTCCATCCAATGAGACAATTCCAGAGATAATAGGTTTGCCAACGGGTGTCTTAACCTCTTTGTGAACTTTGGGTAGATGATAACATTTTGGAATAGCTGGATATTTTACTTTCAGAAATGTAACCTATCATTCAAGATATTAAGCAATTTTCCAGTATCTATAATGTCAAATAGTTTACACTGAAAAGCAGAGGTAGGATTAGAAGTTGTATAAAAGAATTTGCATCTGAAAGTTGTCCTAATGCCTCATTTCAGTAATTCTCAAATTACTGCCATTCCTCCCATGTCTGCTAAACGAAGCTTGTGTCTCACGAATTAAATGATGAGTATGGGTTCTATTAGAGTACTGTTATAAAGTGACCATGATTTTTTATATTATTTATAATTTCTTTTAATATTGACCATTATACCTTCTCCATCAAGATTACCAAGAAAATGTTTCATAAGTAGGTATGGTATCCGTTATCTGGAAACCCGTTATCCAGAAAGTTGTCTCCCATTGACTCCATTATAATAAGTGAATCCAAATTTTTAAAAAGTATTTCCTTTTTCTCTGTAGTAATAAAACCATACCTTGTACACAGTGTCAGACTGGGCCGGTGGGACACCGGTAAAAAACCTGGTGGGACCCAGATCCACGATTTTCACGCTACTTCCTATCCTGCTGTGCCGCCTATAAAATAAAGTGCACATGAGCGCCAGCGGCAGCAGGGGGTACGCTAACACACACTGTGGCTTGCATGCGATCGGCGGCACACCAGAGGGGTCCGGAGGGGGGCCCTGGACAGCAGCCCCCCATGGGCCCCAGGCCCTGCTTGTACATGATCCAAACTAAGATATAATTAATCCTTATTGGAAGCAAAACCAGCCTATTGGAATTATTTGATGTTTACATGATTTTCTAGTAGACTTAAGGTATGGAGATCCAAATTATGGAAAGATGCGAATCTGTAGGTAATTGAGTTCATAAATTTCTCAGCTTAGTCTGGTTCCATAAAGTAGAAACTGACCATTTTATTGGATTTCCTACAACACAAAATGATTGCCAAAACCCCCAATAAAGCATCAGTTGAACTTGCACTTAAGATACCAATGTGTGACTAGCCAAATGTTGAGCTGTTGCATATGAACAATAGCTAAAGTCAAGGTCATGAACACTGCCAAGTCAACTAGCAGTTAGGGTTACCAGCTTTTTCACATTTTTCTGGGCATGAACTGCTGCAGATCTTCATTTAGAATTTCTGATCCCAAAAATAAAGATCACACTTCAAGCTCAATGTCTTTACTAGATTCCTCATACAGAACTAGAAGCTCCAATGATGGGCATATACAATGGACCCTGTAAACTGTGGTTTCCTTGCAGGGCAAGGAAGGAAAATTGAGGCACAGTAAAGCAATGACAGTAAGAAATTTTATATAAATACTGTCCAACTAATGACCCTTCCATAGTTGTTGAAGGCCGTTGGGTTTTCTGGAAGTTGCAGATCAGCAGCATCTAAAAGCCATAGGCAAGAATGATACCAATAAAAGAAGCCCTGTTCTAATGCTGCTGTGATTAGATGGGGCCCTCTAGAACAGATGGAGCTGTAGATAGAAGCCTAAGTACCATGTGCAAAATCCAGGTTTCTTGTGAGTTTGAAATCATGTTTCTGATGAAAGTAGCAACATTTCAGAGAATTATATGTAGGCAAGTTTGCCTTGTAATGTGCTTGACATGTTGTGTTAAAAATCCAACTTTAATAAAGCACCAACACGTTATGTGACACTTTGCAATAGGGCTTTCTGGATAACGGATCTTTCCGTAATTTAGATTTTCATAGAAAATCATGTAAACATTAACTAAACCCAAAAGGCTGGTTCTGTTTTCAATAAGGATTAATTACATCTTGGTTTGGACCAAGTATAATATACTGTTACATTATTACAGAAAAAAAGAAAAAAAACTTAAATGATTTGGATATCAATTTGATTTGGATAATAAGTAATCCTATGGGAGATGGCCTATCCATAAATCGGAGCTTGCTGGATAATGGTTTTCCAGATAACAGATCCCATACCTGTAACAAGACTGGTAAGCCCTTCCAGTTGCTTCACTTCCACACTGTTCCAATAAATGAACATGGAGGGTTTAATGAACAGGCGAGCCAGTATCATTTCAGGCTCAGATGGGATATATTTGTCGGCAAAACATTTTTGAAAATTGCTGTTATTTTTAGCAGCTGAGTGTGTATAAACCTATTAAACTGTGTATTCTGTAAAATCCAATAACAGAGTTTCTGGCAGAAATAAAGTCATTTCAAATTTTCACAACATTGATTACTTCACTAAAGCTTCAGCCTGAAAGGTAATAGCTGTGATGGTTTCTCACAAATATTCCTATTGATCAAAAAAGGCCATTGAAATTACCTAATTCCATCCAACTGAAGCAGAGCGCCCTGCTTGGGAATGGGAATGCAGGCACAGGCAGACAGAAATGTCTTGTTTAAAAACGGTTTGTATAGATGAAGTAAATTAGAACACAGTCCTTTTGCCAGAGTATCTTACTGAGAGTATTGGGTCAATAGCACATTGCCTACATGACCTAATGTAAAAATAGAGGGTGACCTATTAAAGGGCTGGCGGGCGACGCTGGTCCATCTCTCCAGAATCATGCACCAAGTCCATTCTATATCACAGAACATTAAGGGGGTTATTTACTAAACTCCGAATGCAAAAATCCCGAAATATGTGTGATTTTTTTTTTTTATAAAATCTGACTTTTAAAAAATCACGAATTTTTCCGAATTTATTAAACCCCAAGGATGGAAAAGTCAGAATCAGAAAATCCGGCATCTCAGACCTGTCGAGGTTGCATATAAGTGAATTGGAAAAATCTGGAAAAATCTGAGTTTTTGGGTGAAAAATCAGAAAAAATCATGAAAATCTGATTTTTTTTCCCACAAAGCAAATTTTTAGGAAAATTTAATAATAAATAAGCATAAGAAACTCAAGCGGATTTGATCTGCGTTTGTAGAAGGAAATGTTGAGATAAAATCAGAATTTGATAAATAATCCCCTAAAACTTGATTTCTTGGACAAGCACAATAGCTAGGGATGCACCGAATCCACTTTTTTGGATTTGGCCAAACCCCCAAAAAAATTGGTTGAATGCCAAACTGAATATAAACCCTAATTTACATATGCAAATGAGTGTAGGGAGGGAGAAAAAGAGCCGCACTCTCAGTGCATGGCAAAAACATTTTGTGACAAAAAGGCACATGATTTTTAGGATTCGGATTCTTCCAGGCATGAGGATTAGGCTGAATCCTGCTGAGAAAGGCCGAATCCTGGTCGAATACCAAACTGAATCCTGGATTTGGTTCATCCCTACTAACAGCTGAGGCTAAGGCAGTTAGTTTAGTATATAATTTATATGTATGTGAGAAAATACATACTGTAGGTGTTATGTGTAAATATACATAAGGACTGGGGTTCATTTGAACAGAAACTCCAGCTTTTGTCTTTTACGACCCAAAACAACTATGTACCTATATAATATTTAAAATGAATAGGTGAAGCTGATACTTTGAGTGTAACACAAGAGAAACTGGCTCTCCTTAACTACTGGTCTCTGCAGGTCCCTAACCGCTGAGAAATTTCTGTCATGATTTTTATGGTGTCGTTTTTATTTCTAATTTACATTGTTTACACTGCAAATAATTCACTCCATATAAAAATAATATAAAAAAATATATATAATAATATATAAGAATAATATAATACAAATAATATACAATTTTATTCATGAACCAACAAGTGTATTTTTTTAGTTGTAATATTGATGTGTAGGTGCATCTCAGGTCGATTTTGCCTGGTCATGTGCTTTCAGAAAGAGCCAGCACTTTAGGATGGAACTGCTTTCTGGCAGGCTGTTGTTTCTCCTACTCAATGAAACTGAATGTGTCGCAGTGGGACCTGGATTTTACTATTGAGTGCTGTTCTTATACCTACTAGGGAACTGTTATCTGGTTACATTTCCATTGTTCTGCCGATGGGCTGATGGGGGGGAGAAGGGAGGGGTGATCTCACTCCAACTTGCAGTGCAGCAGTAAAGAGTGTCTGAAGTTTATCAGAGCACAAATCACATGACTGGGGGCAGCTGGTAAACTGACAATATGTCTAGCCCCATGTCAGATTTCAAATTTAAATATAAAAAAAACTGTTTGCTTTTTTGAAAAACGGATTTCAGTGCAGCAGTCTGCTGGAGCAGCACTATTAAATTATGCATTTTGGGGAAAAAAACATGTTTTCCCATGTGAGTATCCCTTTATGTATACATTTGTAGAACAGGTCATATTTCTAAAGTTTTGCAGACCACTGAATTACATTTTTCCTGGAGCCCACACACTTCTCACCACTGCTCTGTAGAACTATTCAATTACAAAATTTCTAAAATGTAGAGAGAGCTTCCCTGAGACATTCTGAGATATAAGGGCCCAGTTATTTGTCATGAAACAGTGATGTGTCTATTTGTGTTGTGATATTCATAGCAGACCTAACAGATCCTATATTTTCCCACAATGTTTACTCGGGACACTCAAAAATAATAATTATTTTGGCTGGTGCGTGAATGTTTAGGAATGCACTTCTTGGCAACATTCAGTAAATAGGAACACAATAAGTTTGCGTTAATTTCTTAAGACAAAGAGGAAAAAAACGAAGGCAACTTGAATTTATTTGATGCATGAGGCTTAGAGGGATCCTACACTGCACACACCGATACAGTTTAAAACCATCAAAAGGTTCTGTCTTTTATCTGAGAGCAAAACCTGAGCATTTCCATATTTTGCAAAGCAAGTCAACAGAAATCTTGTTTACTAAGGGCTAGCCCAATTATCGAAGCATTGACAGATGCACAGTCGTGGCGTTAAGGGGATACTACTTGTGTTGAGTCCTTGCATCATATACGAAATGCAGCATGTTGAACACTGGGGACATGGTTTGAGATCTCATGTTTTAAGGCAGAAGTCAGTAGAGGTCAAGCTTGATAATTGTAAATATGAAGGGCCATAACTGGGGACCCGTGGACCCATGAATTTATAGTAGGGCTCCCCTCCTGACAACTTAAATTCTAATATTAAACATGCCCATGTGATTTAAGGCCTCCATACAGGCCTCCATACACAGGCTGATAAAAGCTGCCGACAGACCGAGTGGGCGTCCCAGATCGATATCTGCCAAAAGTCGGCCAGATGCCGATTGGTAAAAAAATCCTGTCGGATCGCGGCCGCATCTTTTCATTGATCCTACCGCCCGTATGCCCTTCATTCTGATCTGATCCACCTCAATGTTGGCATATTGGGGAGAGATCCGCTCATATGGTGACAACGCCAAATGAGCGTATCTCCCTGTGTATGGCCACCTTTAATTCCATCCCCTCTATCAACATATGTCCTTTATGAAGGAATAAATGATTAATGTAACTCTACCAATGACATGCTTGCTTTCTTTAATTCTGGGATGAGTATAAGCTGAAAGCCGATTGGCTGCCTTATGGGGCCGGTTTATTAAGGTTCGAATTGAAAATTCTAATTTTTAAATTAGAATTTCAACTTTATTTTAGTGTAATTCAACTAGGGAATAGTCCAAATTCGATTTGAGTTCGATTTAAATACGAATTTCGAAATTTATCATGTGCATGGTATCATGGGGGCAAATTCACTAAACGGCGAAGTGCCTAACGTTAGCATTAATTCGCCAGCATAGCGCATTTTCGTTAATTCGCCGATTCACTAACGGACGCTGGTGTAGATTCGTTAGTGTTACTTCGCACCCTTACGCCTGACGAATTTGCGCAACGGACGTAACTACGCAAATTGACTAATGTGAGCATTTTTCTGAACGATACCTTTTATGCCAAACTTCCTTCGCCACCTCAGACCAGGCGAAATGCAATAGAGTAGATAGGAATTGCTTCAAAAAAGGTTAAAAAATTTTCGAAGTCCCAAAAAACGCTGGTGTTTTTTCATTTTTTATGGGTCATAGGCTGAAAAAGATCGAAAAATATTTTGGGGCTACCCTCCTTCCCCCCTACATTTCCTAACTCCTGGCAACTTAATTATACAGTGGGCACATGTGTAGGGCAAAATAAAAATTTTATTAGCTGTTTTGAAGGTTTCCCGGGCTTGTGTAGTGTTTCTATGCTTATGATTAAGGGCGCATGCGCCCGAAACGCGTCAAGCTTGTGTGATGTGTTCTCGCTTTTAAATGGATTAATAAAGAATTTGGATTTTTACTGAAGCAGTGTGCGGAA
The DNA here is from genome assembly GCA_038501925.1 of Xenopus petersii. Classification (NCBI taxonomy): domain Eukaryota; kingdom Metazoa; phylum Chordata; class Amphibia; order Anura; family Pipidae; genus Xenopus; species Xenopus petersii. Next base: position 156,685,639 of record CM076675.1, read on the forward strand.
AATACAACTTTATCTTTCTTTGTTTCTACATATACCTCCATTGTAACTTCAATTTGGCGCCGTATGCAAATTAAGCATCGCTAGCGTAACTTCGCTTTGCTTGGTTTGGCAACCTTACGCTTCCCCTGAGCGCAACTTCGGATTTTAGTGAATTTGCGTAGCGCTGGCAAAAATACGCCTGGAGAAGTGCGGCGAACTGTGGCGGACGCTGGCACAACTACAAAGCTTAGTGAATTTGCCCCATGGTCTTTTAGCCTTTGGAGGATGTCCTACAACCAATAAGGAATCATTTGGTGGACTTTTTTTTTGGTGTGAAAAAACTCAAATCTAATTCGATCAAATTCGATTTGAATTTGATTCAAGTTTGCAGCTCGATCCTATTCACCCGTTTTTTTAAATTCCTTTTTTTAAAATAATTTTTTTTTTTCCCGAATTTTGAGTATATGGGAGTTGATTGGAGTTTTTAGAAACTCCCATAAACTCGAAATTCGACCCATGATAAATCTGCCCCTAGATGTTTAATGAGTATTTCCAGACTGGTGTTTTAATATATGGCCTGTACTTATAAGGTCTAGGAAACGAGGCAGCCTAAAGAAAATTAACTTTTTTGTCATTCAAAGGAAAACAAAATCTTGAAACATTTTCAGTTTATACAGTGAATTTGAGTTAGTAAAGAAGAAAGTAGACACTGCTATTTTTTGGAAGATCTAGTTCCAAACCAACTAGGTATGTTGTATTGGAAGGTGTGCTTTACCTTTTTGACTCTCTAAATATCATATTAAATGAAGAAAAAAGATCAACATATCATTAAAACTGGTATAGTCTTGCCACTATTACTTTACAGCTGGGGCTTGTTTTTTGCAGCTACATGAACATCAGGCTGCACTTCTATGGTGACCCATGCTTTGCCAATGCTTGATCCATGGGAAAACTTGAGGCATCCATCTCAATGGCCTGCAACTAGACTTGAAACCAAACGCCACTCAAGAGTTTGTATTGTAGCCCAAGTCCTAAGCCGGCCTGAACTGTTTATTGACATTATTGAGGTTCATGTTCAGACATGGTTGCATTGAGTGCTGCACCAACCTTGCCAAATGCATTATGGTCTTACTACAAAAGTAGCTACATCATACAGAGCCATGTCAAGAAACAGAGACACTATCTTGCAGTATGCAGTGGACTCTACAGTTGATTTGTGAGGCATGTACTTATAGTGCCATGGGATTGATAAAGGGGTCTGAGATAGACTTGAGTCTACAATTTTCTGTAATTAATGTAATTAAAGGACCAGTAACATCTTTGTTTTATTAAAAAAAATCGTTAGTGTAGAACACAAAGACATATTAAATGTTTAAATCGCTAATTCTTTATTAAGAAATAACTTATCAAAACTCTGCTTGCGCTCCTCTTCAGAAAAGGCAATATGGTGATCCATCGTGTGGTGCTCGATTTCTCCTCCCTGCCTTCCTTATAGGAGATAGCCAGGGAGGAGAAATCGAGTGCCGCATGATGGATCGTCGCAGTGTTTTTTTTTTCCGTTCTACATCTCCGTTAACTAATTTTTTTAAAAAAAATTGATGTTACTTATCCTTTAAAGTCGCAAAAAGAAAAACAGTTTGCACCAGTAAGAATAAAATCCACATCTCGCAATGTAATATTATTCCTTAAACTGTTATTGCATTGCGAATTTTAATTGCACACTCTTAAGAAGTGCTTGAAGGTGTAATAATCTTTTGGAGAAAACATAACGACTTTTTCAGTAAGAAGTTTTATTACATTTACTGTGCATTGGTGCAAACTATAAAATTCGCAAACGGTGTTCCAATGTTGGAAGTGGTCGCTAAACAGTTTCGCAAAAGCAAAATTTGTTTCGCGAAAAGGCACAACTTTTCGTATTGCCTTAATATACTTTTAAGCCACTAAAAAAAAGTGTTCATATATTACAGTCTGCTCTGCCAACAGATTAACTAGTAAAATAAATATGTGTTTTTATGTTTAACTGTTGTGTAAAAATATATTAATTTTGCAAATCTGATAATATATTTAAAGGAATGTTTTTCTTTCTGCCTGAGGATTTGCACTTTCCTAATCCGATTATTTCTGTATTGTATTTAGAGAAGATTAGTAAACTCTGTGTTCCTAGTGTGCATTAAATGCAGAGTGGAAATAAACCATCTCAGTTTACTTCGAGGAAAAGTGATATGTACAGCCTTCTGATGTTTTATATAGCATGTATTGTGGGAAAACCAAACATGGCTACAAATAAAACAAATATATAAAATGTAAATACCGTATATACTCGAGTATAAGCAGTCCCGAGTATAAGCCGAGGTACTTAATTTTACCTCCAAAAACTGGGAAAGCTTATTGACTCGAGTATTAGCCTAGGGTGAGAAATGCAACAGCTTCTGGTAAGTTTCAATCAAAAAATTGAGGGTTTCTGCTCCCATTGGAGTTGTCGGCGTCTCATTTTTGGATGCCGGCGACCATTATTGGACGCCGGCGAATATTCTTGGAGACTATTCTTGGACGCCGGCGACTATTCTTGGACGCCGGCGACCATTTTTGCGCTTGACCCGAGTATAAGCCGAGGTAGAGTTTTTCAGCATATTTTGGGGGCTGAAAAACTCGGCTTATACTTGAGTATATACGGTACACTGAAGTTATGTAAATACAATTATTTATATATAATTGGCAACTATTTAAAGGATACCTACAGGTGCTTAAATTTTAGGCAAAACAAGGAGGTGGACCAGCAGACAGGCTGATATTGATGAAGGAGCAATGGAGACAGCTGCACAACAACCAATGAATTAATCTGTTTGTCAATGTTCAGTAAACCTTGTTAATCCAAGCAATTTGCACTGGTGAGCCTTAAGATGGCCACAGACGCAAAGATCCGATCGTACGAATCAATGTACGATTAGACTTTCCCATCTCCCGACCTGTCACTAACCATCCAGATCAAAGTCTTAACACTCCGACCACATAAAGTAGTTAAAGAACAGATCAGCCGATGTTTTGCCCCTGACAGCAATCGTACGATATCTAAAGCTGGTGACAGTCTCCTTCTGAAAATCGTACAATCGGCAATACACGCAGAGATATTATCGGCAGCCAACAGAAATTTTCTAACCTGTCCGATCAACCAAACGACCGATCTCCGCCGGACGAAAAATGTCGGGACTCTCCACACACTTTCCGAAAATCGTACGAATCCTTGATTCGTACGATAAGATCTGCATTTTCATTTGAAGGGTACAATAGTTTATTGTATTATTTAATATATATTGTATTGTTTATTTAATATATTTTCATTTTAAAATGTTAAAAATAAGCAGTGGCATGACAAATGTTGTGATAAACTGTTTGTATCTGAGGCACATTTTTTCATTCAGTCATTTTATATTCAGGGTGGCAATAGAGACCAGTGAAATTATTCCCAAACATATGGAGCCCCAATAGGAATGCGGTGTATATAGCCAACACAAGACACCTATTCAGATTTGCCATATTTACAAGAAGAAATGATAAGAAAAGTGAACCTTTTTATTTTACATAGAGCATCAGTGTTAAAGGGGTTGTTCATCTTTAAATTAACTTTCAGTGTGATGTAGAGCAGGGGTGTCCAAACTACGGCCCGATATCCATTTTTAATTGGCCCGCATCGTGCAAAAATCCCTCCCCCCTCTCAGTATCCCGAAAAAAAAGTTTCCTACCTCGGCGTCATTGAGGGGCGGAACCTAGAGTGCTTCAGTGTAGACTCGAGGAAGCTTGTCCTAAACTCCGCCCTCCCCTCCCCGTGACTGGAGTTTAGTGTCGGTAAACAACTGAAAGCATGGCTGGATTTCGTGCATCTGATGAACTGTGCGTAACTGCTTGTTGAGAGTGATATTGTGACACAATTGCCAATTGGTTTTCGTTTTTATGGCTCTTGAGTTATTTAGCTTTATCTAGCAGCTCTTCAACCTGCAATTTCAGTAATCTGGTTGCTAGGGTCCAAGTTACCCTAGCAACCATGAATTGATTTGAATAAGAGACTAATATGAATAGGAGAGGCCTGAATAGAAAGATGGGTACTAAAAGTAGCAATAACAATACATTTGCAGCCTTATAGAGTATTTGTTTTTAGATGGGGTCAGTGATCCCCATTTTTGGGGAATTAACGGTTCTATAACATACTGAAAGCTAACCTAAAGGTAAACCCATTTAGACTATAGATAGGTAAATGATAGATTACAATAGATAGATAGATAGATAGATAGATAGATAGATAGATAGATAGATAGATGAACACATACATAGATAGATAATATATTGATGGATAGATATATTAGATAGATTAATAGATAGATGATAGATAGATAGATAGATAGATAGATAGATAGATAGATAGATAGATAGATAGATAGATGATAGATAGATAGATAGATAGATAGATAGATAGATAGATAGATAGATTGATAGATAGATACATAGATGATAGATAGATAGATAGATAAATAGATAGATAGATAGATAGATAGATAGATGATAGCTAGAGAGATACATAGAGAAACAGCATTCAAGACAAATAGCCATGGCCAGTATTTGCCTATGCCCCAAATTCCAAGGATATTCAGTGTTTTCTCTGTTAACCTGATAAATTCTGAGCTGAAGCAAAACTATATCCAAGTTCTAAGCTATGATCACTCAGAAACCAACAGGGGATTAAACAGTAGAAAAATGCAGATTAAGTGACATTCTAAAATGGATGAGGCCAGATCTAATTACAAGCAGGCAATGATAGGAAACTCAATTGGACACATGGGGCTCAGAGAATTATAAGTATTAGAAACAAGGCCGTCTCATATTTAGATAAGTAATCATGATCAGCCAGAACAGTAAATACCTCTGTATGAGACAGTGTGTTCTCTCCCAATGGAAACACACAGGGGATACAAGATTTCAAATTTAGTTTGGTGCATTTGCATTCAGTTTCATAAACATCACACCACACATTTTTCAGCCAGTGCCTTGGTCCTTGATTTTCAAAATATGTGTCTACTCTCAGGGTCAAGCTGTAAAAACTCCTGTGACTTTTCCATCCCTCCATCTACTGTACAAATACCAATACGTACAATTCTAACAGACTCCAACCGTAATATTATACCATATGATAGGAGTCTGAATGTGCTTCTTCTTTTCAAGAGAAACACTGCTGTGTAGCCATGGAGGCAGCCATTCAAGCACAGGATACACCGCAGATAACAGATAAGCTCTGCAGTATACAATGGGATTCTTCAGAACTTATCTGTTATCTACTGTGTATCCTGTGCTTGAATGGCTGCCCCCATGGCTACACAGCAGCTTGTTTATATAAACTATAGTAGTACTTATCTGTTATCTACTGTGTATCCTGTGCTTGAATGGCTGCCCCCATGGCTACACAGCAGCTTGTTTATATAAACTATAGTAGTACTTATCTGTTATCTACTGTGTATCCTGTGCTTGAATGGCTGCCCCCATGGCTACACAGCAGCTTGTTTATATAAACTATAGTAGTACTTATCTGTTATCTACTGTGTATCCTGTGCTTGAATGGCTGCCCCCATGGCTACACAGCAGCTTGTTTATATAAACTATAGTAGTACTTATCTGTTATCTACTGTGTATCCTGTGCTTGAATGGCTGCCCCCATGGCTACACAGCAGCTTGTTTATATAAACTATAGTAGTACTTATCAGTTATCTACTGTGTATCCTGTGCTTGAATGGCTGCCCCCATGTCTACACAGCAGCTTGTTTATATAAACTATAGTAGTACTTATCAGTTATCTACTGTGTATCCTGTGCTTGAATGGCTGCCCCCATGGCTACACAGCAGCTTGTTTATATAAACTATAGTAGTACTTATCTGTTATCTACTGTGTATCCTGTGCTTGAATGGCTGCCCCCATGGCTACACAGCAGCTTGTTTATATAAACTATAGTAGAGTTTCTGAAGCAAACATACCAGCATTACAGGTTTAGGACACCAGTACATTATATACATTGGTGTTACTGTTCATTTAAGGCATTTGCAATAATGGAATAGCAAGATATTAGAATTTTTAGGCTTCTTAAAGCTCTTCAAATGTCCTTTGTAGAAAGGTCTATCAATTTCTTATTCAGAACTTTCAGACATTATGTATGTGCCACGTGTCTTTGCAGTCAAATGTTCAATAAAACCATTAAAAAGTCCAAACCGTTGAAAATTTTGAAAATATTTGATATATTAAGGACTGTCCATTAAAAGTAAATAGACAATTTTTTGTAAATAGGCTGATGAATACACTGCACTTGATTCATGACTCAAATATCCAGCCATAAATATCTTATAATAAGTTTATACAGGTATGGGGTCCGTTATCCGGAAAGCTCCAAATTACGGAAAGGCTGTCTGCCATAGATAAAATTATAATCAAATAATCCAGATTTTAAAAAATGATTTCCTTTTTCTCTATAGTAATAAAACAGTACCTTGTACTTGATCCAAACATAGATATAATTAATCCTTATTGGAGGCAAAACCAGCCTATTGGGTTTAATTAATGTTTACATGATTTTCTAGTAGACTTAAGGTATGGCAATCCAAATTACGAAAAGATCCGTTATACAGAAAACCCCAGGTCCCAAGTATTCTGGATAGCAGGTCCCAAACCTGTAGCTGGTACAAAGGGAAAAGGGTTCTGTGAACTGAACAGTCGTTTGATGGAAACATCACGTTTGAAAGTGGTTAATGGAAAGTGGTAGGTATAATTTTACTTGAGACACATGCAGTACAAACGCTTACACAATAGATTGTGTTTGTAGCCTCATCTGTTTCTTCTTCTTACTAACGAATTGTTATCAAAGAAGAAAAGAAAGAAAACAATACAATGCAGTGCGTTGCAGTTTATCATCTTTGGTCACTGATATTTATGGATCCCTGTGAGAAAGAAAGCAGGAAGAAGATCGCTTGGAAGAAGATGGTGTCTGTGAACTTCGTAGACCGGCGCAGAAGGGTAAGTAACAAGTTAGGGGCATTTGCCCAGCAGGACAAGTAGGCCAGGGGGGAGGAGGGAGGGTTTTTACGCCGACTGGGTTTCCTTCTCCTTTAACTTGAATCTCTCTTTTACACTTTGTTCAAACCAGCGGTCTTCTTTATCCAAGCTTTGGACATTGTTATCTTTAAAGGAATGTCTCTTGCCCTGTAGAGTTCGCCCTCCTATACTGAGCCATTCGCATTGTTGGCAGTTGTTTTGTCTCCCCAATCTGTGCACTCTTTGCTACACTGGACTGTGTATACCACATTGTTTTGTTTTTAGGTGATGGATCCTTTGGTAGTACCAGTTTAGTCTCAGTGTGTTGCAAGGTTTGAATAACACAGGGATGTGGTGTATGTTGAAAATCCTCCTGAGTTTCTCTGACACTCCAGCTACGGATTTACAAAGCGGACACCCCTGTTGACATTTGTCGCCCCACCCCCTGCCTTTAATTCTCGTAAATTTTCATCATCGGGACCTGAGCAATGGGGATTGGCACGCAGGAAAGCAGGGCCGGATTTACATAGCGGGTGCCCCTAGGCCCACTGCCGTTTGTCTCCCCTGTCCCCTACCCTTTATTCATGCAAATTTTCATGGAGATTGTATCTCCTGCGCATCCCCAGTGTTTTTGAACCAATGTGGGTGTGGTTGGGCAGCATGCCGCCCCCCTAAAATCCTGCCACCCTAGGCCCGGGCCTAGGTGGCCTTCCCACAAATCCGGGCCTGCAGGAAAGCCCGATCCTTGGTGGCCTTTCCACAAATCTGGGCCTGACTATATTCTACATACTATGTGTCTCTGGGATTTTATATTTATTGGTGTTTCTGTTGGGCTTGATTGCTGTTGTTTTGCCAAATGCCCAGTCTGGGTAGCCAAACGCTTTCAAAGCTCCTCTGTATCCATTGTCACACTTTCCGCCCTGTGGTGCAGAGTTATGTGTTCCTGGAACAAACTGGGTGTCAAACTCTTTACCACAGGGTGGAAAGTGTGACAATGGATACAGAGTCCAAGGACCAGGAGCATAAACATCTCAGAGGAGCTTTGAAAGTGTGTGGCTACCCAGAATGGGAATTTGGCAAAACAACAGCAACCAGTTAGCGGAAGAGTTTATATGCCAAGGATTTCCCATACCAGTCAGCTGTACTGAAGAAGCTGCTTGGATGAGTAGTGAAATGTCTTCAATGATTACTGTTGCTCTAGAATTACTTGTACTAGACATAACTGTAGAATATGTGTTTTTTCCTGAACCAATATCAAGCAGTGAAGATGCAGTAGATACTCATACATTCCTACCTAAGACAATATCACATCTGTGTGACCCAGAAACCAGCTTATTGCTTAAATAACCTTTCTTCCCCATCCACAGCCTTTGCTGTGCCCCTCTGTGAGTGACAGATGGTTGGGAAGTCGCAAGTATACCTAGAGAGAAAGATGCCAAATACCGTAGTAAATGTTTGTCTAGTGGCCATATTTACCAATAAATTAAAATAAAAAAATATGTATGTTATATATAAATTAAAGGGGCCTGTCTCCCAGACATAAAAAGCTGTATAACAAAATTCCTTTTCAAAATAAACATGAAACTTAAATTATTTTTTTTTATTTAACCATTGCCTGTTACAAATGTGTTTAAATTCCCAGCTGTCAATGATATATTGGGCACACAGACTGTAGGCTCTGGCTGTTGTCAGGCTGCATATTTTTGCAGGCTGAGAAAGGCAGATCTGTTCCAATCCCCAGCTCCATTGATTTCAATCTGATCAGCCTGTCTGTGCTCACACACGCACACAGCGGAGCTGAAGCTGAGGTCAACCCAGAGATGCTTTCTTTTGCGTATTTGGGCTAACCTCAGCTTTAGCTCTGCTGTGTGTGTGTGAGCAGACAGGCTGATCGGATTTATATCATTGGAGCAGTGGAATGGAGCAGATCTGCTTCTGCCGACAACAGTCGGAGCTTCAGCCTGTGTGCCCATAGAGGCAGAAAAAGTCATTATTTTCATTTCCTATTCTGCACATCCTAGATTTCACTGCTCTCCTCACATTCCCCCTCCCTCCTCACCATCTAATTGTACAGTATAACCAGTGCATGGTCATGTGTATCAGGTTCCCCATTCTGGCACATAACCATGATTTTGGCAAGATTCAAAGCTTGCCTTATTGTTCACAAATTTGCGCCTGTCTGTTTTCTGTGATTGTGTATTCATAGGCCGCAAAAAACAAGATTGAAATATTTTTTTATAGGGTATGTTAAGTTTATTTTGCTTGACTAACATCATAAAATAGGATTTGCTATTATTTCTTATGGTGACAGGTCTCGTTTAAGAAAAATTGAACTTCATTCATCAGTAGGATGATTATTTGGAGCTTTCTGTTTAAATGTATTTCTAATTATACATTTGTTTGCCATTTATCTGCCTCAACAGAATCAGCTTCCTTAAAGCAATAGTAAACAAAAAAAATTGAAATGTTGTAAAGTAATCAAATTATAATATACTGTTGCACTGCACTGATAAAACAGTTTTTTTGCTGTGTAGCCATGGGGGCAGCCATTCAAAACTGAAAGGCACAGGATACACAGCAGATAACAAATAAGCTCTGTAATTCTTCAGAACATATATATACTGTGTATCCTGTGCTTGAATGGCTGTCCCCATGGCTACACAGCAGCTTGTTTATATAAACTATAGTAGTACTTATCTGTTATCTACTGGGTATCCTGTGCTTGAATGGCTGCCCCCATGGCTACACAGCAGCTTGTGTATATGAACTATAGTAGTACGTATCTGTTATCTATTGTGTATCCTGTGCTTGAATGGCTGCCCCCATGTCTACAGAGCAGCTTGTTTATATAAACTATAGTAGTACTTGTCTGTTATCTACTGTGTATCATGTGCTTGAATGGCTGCCCCCATGGCTACACATCAGCTTGTTTATATAAACTATAGTAGTACTTACCTGTTATCTACTGTGTATCCTGTGCTTGAATGGCTGCCCCCATGGCTACACAGCAGCTTGTTTATATAAACTATAGTAGTACTTATCTGTTATCTACTGTGTATCCTGTGCTTGAATGGCTGCCCCCATGGCTACACAGCAGCTTGTTTATATGAACTATAGTTGTGTTTCTGAAGCAAACAAACCAGTTTTATCAATGCAGGGCAACACTACATTATAATGAAATTCCATTAAAACACTTTTTTCATTTTTTGATGTTGCCTTTAAGCAACACCAGATTTTAGTAATCGGAATCACAGAAAATTCTTGGTAAACATCTCAGCACAGAATAAGCAAGACAATACGATAGCCCCTGTTTGGATGCCTAACAGGAATTTTTTTTCTACTTGGAGGCAAGGGAATAAAATCAAAAGGTAGCTTTATTGTCTACTTGGAGGTAAGGGGAGAAAATCAAGGAAGGCTTTATTGTCTACTTGAAGGTAAAAGATAAAATCAAGGAAGGCTTTATTGTCTACTTGGAGGTAAAAGATAAAATCAAGGAAGGGTTTATTGTCTACTTGGAGGTAAAAGATAAAATCAAGGAAGGCTTTATTGTCTACTTGGAGGTAAAAGATAAAATCAAGGAAGGCTTTATTGTCTACTTGGAGGTAAGTGAAGAAAATCAAGGAAGGCTTTATTGTCTACTTGGAGGTAAGGGAAGAAAATCATGGAAGGCTTTATTGTCTACTTGGAGGTAAGTGAAGAAAATGAAAGGCAGCTTTATTTTCTACTTGGAGGTAAGGGAAGAAAATCAAGGAAGGCTTTATTGTCTGCTTGGAGGTAAGTGAAGGAAATCAAAGTCCGCTTTATTGTTTCCTTGGAGGTAAGGGAAGAAAATCAAGGAAGACTTTATTGTCTACTTGGAGGTAAGTGAAGAAAATCAAGGAAGGCTTTATTGTCTACTTGGAGGTAAGGGAAGAAAATCATGAAGGCTTTATTGCCTACTTGGAGGTAAGGGAAGAAAATCATGAAATACTTTATTGTCTACTTGGAGGTAAGGGAAGAAAATCATGGAAGGCTTTATTGTCTACTTGGAGGTAAGGGAAGAAAATCATGGAAGGCTTTATTGTCTACTTGGAGGTAAGGGAAGAACATCATGGAAGGCTTTATTGTCTGCTTGAAGGTAAGTGAAGAAAATGAAAGGCAGCTTTATTGTCTACTTGGAGGTAAGGGAAGAAAATCATGAAGGCTTTATTGCCTACTTGGAGGTAAGGGAAGATAATCAAAGTCCGCTTTATTGTTTACTTGAAGGTAAGGGAAGAAAATCATGGAAGGCTTTATTGTCTACTTGGAGGTAAATGAAGAAAATCAAAGGCAGCTTTATTGTAAACTTGGAGGTAAATGAAGAAAATCAAAGGCAGCTTTATTGTCTACTTGGAGGTAAGGGAAGAAAATCAAGGAAGGTTTTATTGTCTATTTGGAGGTAAGTGAAGAAAATCAAAGGTCGCTTTGTCTACTTGGAGGTAAGGGAAGAAAATCAAGGAAGGCTTTATTGTCTACTTGGATGTATGTGAAGAAAATCAAGGAAGGCTGTATTTTCTACTTGGAGGTAAGGGAAGAAAATCAAGGAAGACTTTATTGTCTATATGAAAGTGAAGAAAATCAAGGAAGACTTTATTGTCTTGATTGTCTTGATTGTCTATCTGGAAGTGAAAACGCCAATACTCCTCTAACTGGTTCAGCTGTTTTTTGAGCAGGCAGAAAGGTGTAGTACTTATAGTGATCATCTTAAATGGTGTTTCTGTGTATACAGCCTTAGTAAACATGTGTATGGAAACATGTGAAACACGCCTGTGATGCTAATGATAATCCGTTTTATTTAGGGGATACTTGTGAGTCAGCATTAAATGCCCCTTTAGACAAAAGCTTTTCTGTAACTGCTGCTGTTTTCCAATACATTTAGTCACAGCTCTTTTCGTCTACCTGTATTGTTGCCTAGCAACCTATGAAAGAACATCAAGGTTAAACAATTAAAAGGTCCCAGCTAGAAGAGAACATGGCACTATTATAGGAAAAAGCACCCTATCTTTAATTAGAGTTTATATTCCAAAACAGCCTATAAAGTATGAGATCACAAGTTATAATCAGAATAACCATCTCCCATGCAGAGTAACATTAGTACTACTGGGTAGTAATTGTGATACTGTATCATTCTTTTCTGCTGAGGTATTACCCAACATAACTTCAAAGTACAGTCCATTGAGGTGCTTATGTTTTCTTTGATGTTTGGGACAACAGAGGAGATGCCGGCGAGTGGTGAAAAGGCATGATGTGAAAAGTATTTCTTAGGTGGCTTTCAAATGCCCCATGATAGTATTTCAGCCAGGAAATGGAAGCTTCAAATTATATCATAAAATAAAATGACATTAGAAAAAGGGAATATAGGAAAAGGCCCATTCAGCAACATGTAGTTGCCGCGAGAATCCCTCTGCCACAAGCTTGCAGAGCAGTTTGTTCCAGCCTAGGAGTAGGGCGGCAGGAGAACATTTATAGGGGTGTGGAAGGAAGAGCTAAATATAGTCTTGTGTCTGATTATTATTGTTTTCATTATTGAAGAGATAGGAGCTTGCTTGGATACTGCTGAGCTGAAAATAAATAGAAGGAATCAGCGGGGCAAAGCCAAAGTGTAGGAACATGTACAGGGCCAACATTTGCTGTATCGGTGTTAAATCAGGCGGCTTGTTTCACAGGCTACAAGTATCCCTTGCCTCTGCCACCTTGATATAATGCTAGGGTTACCTTACTTTGATGAACTACAATCATAATTGATGTCAAATATGCAGTTCTTTGACAGTTCTGAACTAGAATGTAAAGCAGTAGGACTGTGGTTTTCAAACTTTTTCAGTTCAAACAACTTTGGAGGTCTAACTTTTGCTTAGGGTTCCCCTTACCTCAAAACACGGTTAGAGGTATGAGAGAACATTGTTTTACTAGCGGTTTAGCCACAGTTCCCAGATCTAGTATAGCAAATACTGTCTCCCCCTATATGACCTTCAAGCTGGTCTTCCAGGTGTATGTAGAGGAGCAAATAGGTAATGTTGTTAAGTGGATGCTCCTTTGATAATATGCTTAGAGATCCAAATTGATGTGAAAATAACATTTTCAGGACACGTTGGTGTAATAGCCAGGCTTCTGATAAGGAACAGTCCAATGACAAGTTCTACACTTCACATCCAACAAAGTATAACATCAGCCAGCCATCAAGGCACTAAATGGCTATATATCATGTAATAAAAAAATAACCTAAGGTGTTCCATGCCTTGTGGGAGCAAGTGCTTTGCCATTTAGTCCTGAAGGTCGGGAGCCCCACTTTGAAGCTGGTGAGATGTGCTCTTTCTTTGGGCATTTATCGATTTCAAATGATATGATAAAAATGACCACATCACACAGCCAGCATCAGCCAGCTATTGACTATTTTCAGTTAGTAAAATGCTGTTAGGGGTATGGTTTTATCAATCATATCATGCTTTCGTCTTTTAATGTTTTCCAAGGCTACGCCAATTTTCATCTCCAAGATGTCAGCCAGGACCCCCTGCCCCATATTGGTAATGTTACGAAGACTAAATGTAATCAGAACAGCAATTTCACGCTATCCTGATTCTGTCTGTGGCTTCAAGCAACAAACTAATCTTGATGTAATCTTGTGAACAGAAACCAGAAATCTGAAACCCTAATACACATTTCATTTAACAGTAGTATATCAATTCAGCTACAGTATTTTTTACCTACTTATTTTCACTAATCCCCCAAAACAGAAAAAATCCATGTCCTGACTCATCAGAAGAAGTGTTAGCTTTAGAATGACTGCAAAGTTAAAAGCAGATCCAACAAGAGATGCCATGTGAGTTGGTAGACACTTGTGTTTTGAGTTAAATTCTCAAATAAACAGAAACAAGAAAACATTTTATATAGTATTCAATGTTAGCAGAGAGCTGGTCTGAACTGCATGTGCAGCATCTCTGTAAGTGAGGACAGACACACCAACTTCTGTGTGACCAGTAACTTGGTTGCTTTATAGAACTCAGCATAACATGTCTGCAACAGGAACTTTCCATAGAGAGAATACGCAGAAAGAGGAAGAAGAAAACACACATGGTTACAGGTCAAACATGACATCACCCCCAGTTTAGTGCTGATGACCCAGAACAGCTTAACAGAGAAATATCAATTGAGGAAGTTCTCACAACCTTGAAACACCTACCCAACGGGAAGTCACCTGGCCCAGATGGCCTACCCTATAGTTATTACAAGTTATATAAGCATATTCTGGTACCGTAACTAGTCCATTTGTTCAATGGCTACTTGCAGGGAATGCCAATACCAGCTACCGACCTTGCTTCATACCTTACTTTAATCCCCAAAGAAGGCAAAGACGCCCAGTTTTGCTCTAATTATCGACCTATTGCTTTACTTAATTCAGATTTGAAGCTTTTCTCAAAATTATTGGCAAACCGATTGGCTCCAATCCTCCCTAGAATTATACATAATGACCAAGTGGGCTTCATACAAGGTCGGCAGGCGGGAGATAACATTAGAAGGACAGTTGACCTTATTGAAATGGCCAATAAATGTGAAGATCAAATGCTTGTCTTAAGTTTGGATGCCAAGAAGGCGTTTGATCGACTGAGCTGGCCTTATCTTTTCTCCTTGTTGCAGCATCTTAATTTAGCCGGCCCCTATCTAACGGCTCTTAAAAGCCTATATAGCTTTCCGACGACTTATCTGAAATTTTCGGGTCAAACAGACAAACCAATATCGATCAAAAATGGGACCCAGCAGGGCTGCCCTTTATCCCCCCTCCTTTATGCAATCAGCATTGAACCGTTGGCCAGCTATATTAGAAACAGTCCGGATATTTGGGGAATTTCTGTCAAAAACAATAACTATAAAACTGAGTTATTCTCTGATGATGTATTATTGACTCTGACACGGCCTGTTATTTCCCTTCCAAATTTATACACAATACTGGAGAAATATAGGGCGCTCTCGGGTCATAAATTAAATATGAGTAAAACTGAGGCTTTGCAACGTTTCGGGGCGTGACCCCTTTCTGAGAAACGTTGCATCCGCAATAAACGAGCAAGGTTATACCTGCTAGTAGTACCCATGTTGTGCCGATGTGTTCTGTTTCTACGTTGCTTCTGAGGTTGCCAAATTCCTCTATCATCGAGCACCTGGGATTCGTGTTTTTCTGGAGGCCAGGGTGTGCGATTGTAAGTTCTTTCTTTCTAAAACTGAGGCTTTGCCCTTAAACATCCCACCAGATAGCGTAAATACTCTGAAGGCAGATTTTCATTTCAATTGGAAGACATCCTCCATAACATACTAAGGTAGCTCCCCATTATAAGGATTTATATAAACATAATTATGTTCCTTTGATACTACAGACAAAGAAATTGTTGACAAAGTGGGCTGGACACTCCCTTTCTTGGTTTATATAAAAATGGCTTCTATAAAAATGAGTATCTTGCCCAAATTTTTTTTGGGCAAGATACTCATTCGCCTGCATTTATTTGAATATTTCCAGATCAGACATTTTGTCGACCCATATAGTACTAGTGCACAACATACTACTCCAACTAAATTTGAGAAAGTGGCTTGAGCCGGCCTTCCACAAAAGGGCTTGATATTCAGGATATATAAAATGCTACAGGCAACTCCGACTTGCCACTCCTATATGCTGAGATGGGACAATATATTACCTCAACCATTAACTGAGGCAGAATGGTTTGCTATTTGGCAGAATGCTAAAAATATGGTGACATGTGTCAAGCAAAAGGAAAATATCTACAAGATATTGATGTTCTGGTACCATACCCCGCAACAACTAAACAAATTCTTCCCAGATCATCCGAATATTTGCTGGAGAGGATGTGGGAAAGTCGGCTCGCTCCTACGTATTTTCTGGTCGTCTTATAATACAGCAATTCTGGGAAGAGGTAACGAGGCTTTTGAGCACGGTATTGGGCCAGCCAGTTACAAAGGACATTTCTACCTTTATACTCGACAAACCGCTTCCCAAAATACGAAGGTAAGTTCAAAAACTAGTTAACCACATACTGACGGCAGCTCGTCAGGCTATTGCAGCGAAATGGAAGATGTTTCACCCACCTACCCTGGCTGAAGTGCTTACTAGAGTGGAATCTAATAGGAACTTTGAATCTAGGATTGCTTACATTCGGAACACTATGGCACAATTCCTGGAAATATGGTCTCTATGGGAACTGCGGAATGTAGACTAGCTGTACTGTCGATAGGTGCCTAATGATAACCAAACCAGGCGAGGGAGTCCTGATATATATCCGTTCCTGTTATGTGCATTTTCCTGACTGGTCCACTTATCTAAATTGGTTCGTTTACTCATAATTGTAGACATTTTCTTGTACCCCATGTATAAACATCGGCTGGCACACATATGTATGTATTTCATATGTCTTTTCATATGTTTTTCATGTACTGCAAAAGCCACTCATTATCTTCTTTCTGTTCTTGAGTACTTTTTTCATTTTCTGATGAAAAATTTCAATAAAAATATAAGTTACAAAAAAAAAACATGACATCACATTGTTAAGCAACAATAGACCCTCCCTGCATTAAGTAACATGCACTGGAACAATCTCTGTCTGTTGTTTTCCAGCACCCCTTCTCAACAGTATGGAGATTATTCCACAAGATTTAGTCTTTCAAACAATTTCTCAAAGTGATCCTTGGATAATGTATGACATTTCCCAAATCCTTCATTTCAAAGTTTGCCTTTAGTCTTTGAACAATATCATCACTGTCCCCTTCTTGCTCATAACAGACTAGCACATCATCCACATACATCAATACATATATACATATGTTGGTTTCTTTCTTACTGTAAAGACATGGATCTGCCTTGCTTCTGGAAAATCCTCCATGTAAAAGGACTTGATTTATTTTCTCATTCCAGGCGCTGGCAGCTTGTTTAAGTCCATGTAGGCTCTTCTGAAGCTTGCATACCAAATCTATGATTTCTGGATTCACGAAACCAGGTGGTTGTTCCATGTGTAGGTCTTCATCAATTTCACCATAAAGAAACACAGTTTTCACATCTAGGTGTCTTGCTTGCATACCTTTGCTGCCTGCCATACATAAGAGTATTCTCACAGTTTTTTGTTTCACTACTGGAGCAAAAGTTTCATCATAATCCTGACCAAATTTTTGTGAGTACCCCCTTTGGCAACTAATCTAGACTTATAACGCTCAACTTCTCCATTTGCATTGTATTTCATTTTAAAATCCACTTACAACCTATTGCTTTGCGACCCTGAGGTAACTGTCCATGTTTCCTTTTTGTTCAAGGAATCAATTTCCTCTTGTGCTGAAACTTGCCATTTTTGGCTTCACTTTTTGGTAGCCGATTGATCTTTTCACAGGAGTTTGGTTCAAATATTTCTTGTATGTAAGCTTTGTAAGAGTATCTGGGAGCTGGTATCCCTTTTGTGGTGCGGTTTAACCTTCTCAGTTAAGTTTCCTCTGTGACATTTGGTTGTTGAGGTGTACTCTGTGAATTTTCCATCATGTGCTTCATAGAGTCACCTGTTTTGCCAAGTAGTTCTACCCCTCCTGTCTTCAGAGGATTTAGGTTTCATGGTTTTTGATAAGGAAGACTTGTCAAAATATACGCTGTGGCTTACTGTCACTTTGCAGGTTTTAGGATTTAGAACTCTGTAAGCTTTACTTTGCTCACTGCATCCAACCAAGACACCTTTTGTAACTCTGTCTCCCAGTTTGTGGCATTTTTCACTTGGAATGTGCACGTATGTCTTGCAACCAAATGTTCTCAAGTGATTTACACTAGTGCTCAGCATAACATGTCTGCAACAGGAACTGGAGAGCACATAGTTGAGCAGTACACATTAAACAGAACATGATTAACAATAATGTTTTAACTTCATTTTTAGCTTAAATACGGGTCGTTTTTCAAACTTTTTCAGGTCCAACCTTTGGCTAGTGCCCCACTGTAGGACCAACCTTTGGTCAGGGCCCATGAAAACATGAAATATGTACAGGTATAGGAAATGTTTGCAGTGATTTAGTATCAAACATATCTAGGAAAGCAAATACATATTCACTCAAATCTCAACCTAACT
This sequence comes from Xenopus petersii, assembly GCA_038501925.1. Classification (NCBI taxonomy): domain Eukaryota; kingdom Metazoa; phylum Chordata; class Amphibia; order Anura; family Pipidae; genus Xenopus; species Xenopus petersii. The sequence goes on from CM076675.1 coordinate 156,703,792, forward strand.
GACTTTTGAGACTTGCTTTCATATGTATCTAGGATACAACTGGCAATCATTTTCCACAATTCTCTTGCTAACTAATCTTCAGGCTGAGCCCACTTTGCCACTGCATCAAGCTCCCATTCATAAAACATGCTGAAATAGGTTGGTTTGTACAGGGAGCACTATTCATCTGTATATTTAATATACAAGTTCTTTCTAATTGATGTGAAAATATGGCAAATATTTACTAATCATATGAGTAGTCTGATGGTCTAATGGGCACATCTGAATAAGTGTTCCAAAACTAAAGGTGGCCATAGACCTGAAGAATTTTGTCCGATGTGCTGGGCCAATGCAAACAGTCAGGAGAGGACTGTATCAAAACGGTCTTCAATTTTCACCTAGATATCTGTTGGGGAGGGCCCATACACCTGCAGATTACCGGCTGACTCCGTCTGTAGGAGCCAAATCGTCAGATTAAAGGTGGCCATAGAATAAAATTTTGATCTTTTCGTTATCATAAGACCAAGATTATCTTGAAACGATTGATGGACGATTTGTCCATCAACTAAAAAGACAATTTCAAGAGATATTGTCTTGTTGAACCAGGAAAACTGTGGGTAGTCGCCTGCTTGCCCTGCAAACAATTGGACAATGGATACATTTCACTGTGAATAAAGAAAATCTTCTAACCTGCCTGATTGATTTTCTGACCAATGTCAAATGAAAAATCGTTACATGCATGATTGTGCGGTGCTCACTAACCTCACGTTAATTTGACGGATTTGTCGGATCTCACTAAAAATGGTCATCAAGGAAAGAAAAATCAACGTCTATGTGAGATTAAATCTGCCTGTGTCCAGTCAACTAAAGATGGTCATACACTGTGAGATCTATTCATTTGGTGAGGTTGCATCACAAGCAGATGCCACCAATGAACAAGGACAAACTTGGTTGATCCATCATTTGGCCCCTGGACCAACAATCATAACATTATTTCCTATGTGGTCCTGGTCTGATTTTTACAGATATATATGTATTCTTTTTCTCCAGCTATCCATTGGGCAGGCCAATAAGCTGCCATCAAATCCAGGAAGAGTTGAATTTGCAGTTTTTGTCAGCCTGGTATGACTACCTTTAGTATTCCATTAGAATAGATTTAAAGAACAATTTACTGTCAACCTTCATATTGTTTAAAGGAGAACTAAACCCCCTTGCATATAAAACCCCCTACTCACCATAGTCCCCCTTCCCTGCTCCCCCCGAACAGGTGTTAACATCAGTAAATGCCCCTAAGCCTGTAATTACCCCTTGTTGCAGAGTCAGCACAGCGGAGCTCACGGGCATTATTTTCCGGCACTTCAGTAATCTTCGGGTCTTCTTCTGGCGCTTCGGTAATTTTCAACACTTTTGCCAAATGCGCAGTTATCACAAAGCAGAAGACTGCTCCAACTGTGCATCCGCTTACTTATTGAAGATTACCGAAGTGCTGAAGATGACCCCCATGAGCTCTGCTGCGCTAACTCTGCAATGAGGGGTAATTACCAGCTTAGGGGCATTTACTGATTTCAACACCTATGCAGGGGGAAAATGGAGGGTAGGGGTAGGGGTTTTTATTAGCAGGGGGGTTTAGTTCTCCTTTAAGGTTAAGTGCAAAGTACAAATAAATTCCTACAATTCAATGTGTTTTTACCACAAGGCAACTCTATTTCCCAGATTGCTAGCATAACTCTGACTGAAACAATCAGGGACAACATTTTTCACCTGATTAAATATTTGTGCTAAAGACCCAAATACTTGTAATTGTTGGTAAACTGCAAATGTGCGCAACTTGCCCCACTGAGGTAATTGGACATGGAAGTGCACTTGTATGT